>OX276335.1:197597442-198797442 GCA_946251815.1 Dasysyrphus albostriatus | reverse complement strand
TGTCAGTTTTACTCTCGAGAGCTGTTGATAGTTGCGCGCAGTTCTTTTGCTCTGAAATGAATACACACCTTTACAGACAACTCGCGATACCAAAGTTTCAAAAATATTACTCTCAAACAGACAACTGAGATTAGCTCTCGAGAGTTACTCTCGAGAGTTTACTAACGAATTTACTCTCAAATGTGCAAGCACTTAGGAGTTAACATCAAAGGAAGACAAAGAAAATACAGAAAATGGCAAAAAACCTTTTGAACAAGATTGAAAATTAAAATAAAATTATGGGTTAGCGTTTAGGGTTTCCATGTCCATGTCTAAGTACGTCCCCGCAAAGTTAACACATCAAAGTGACCTCCAGAATACAGATACAAATATTTCACCAATGTGCCTTTTTTTAAGTTTTTGTTTTTTTTTTTATAAAAAAATAGGTAAAAATGCACTTAAAGATAGTTTTAAGATACTGTAGTTGAAACTCTTAGGGTATTGTTAGTTTGGTGGTTTGGATTTTCGATAAAAATTCAGAGACAGAGAGAGATAGAGAGATACATTATAGTTTGTAGGGGAAGGAGATATAAATAATATTGCAATTTTATAAGATACCTGGAGATATTTTTTGTATCTTAATAGATTGTTTTTTTTTTGTTTGTTGTTGTGGAAGATTCGATAGTCCAAAGTTTGGCAATCGGTTCGGATAGCATAGCACGCAAACGAAGACAGCATTGTCATATAAACTGCTGGAAAGCCACTGTAGTATTATGATTTAGCAAATTTACATAAATTATTGGCAAACATAAAATTCTGCTAATTGAAGTTTAACATTTAAGGTAATAATACCTTTTTGTTTTGTTTACTCGTTTAGTAGGGTGTTGGTCACCTCAGAGAAGGACAACAAAGGACTCCCGTCCGGTTGATCGGAGAACGCACTGGATGCGTATGCGAGAGCTGTGTGAGCGGTGATATTTGAGATATGGTGCCGCCCGATGCTGTGACCACTGCTGCCGCCACCACCGCTGCCGCCGCCACCGCATGACGAGGATGATGAGGATGAGGATGTAGAGGATGTGGGAGGTGGGGCTGGTGGTGCTGCGATGATGATGGGTGAAGCGATGATTGCGAGGTGGTGCTGGTGGTGTTGCTGTTGTTGTTGTTGCTGCTGCTGCTGTTGTTGTTGTTGCTGCTGATGCTGTTGCTGCTGCTGTTGATGGTGACGGTTGATGTGGTGTTGGTGCTGTTGTTGCTGTCCGGATGGCGATGTGGTGGATGATGGTGATGAACTGGATGAGGCTGATGATGGACATCCGTGTAATCGCTGGTGTGATGGCTGTTGTTGCTGCGCAAAGGATAATGATGCGATGGATTGCTGCTGTTGGTGTTGTTGTTGTTGCTGCTGCTGCTGGATGATCTATTAATATGATCTGTTAGTTTACTTCTTTAAGGTATATTATAAGTGTGTAAGTGCAATAGTACAGTTAGTTACGCAGAATAGAATTGAAAAAAAAAATAAAATAAAATAATACATTATACAACTAGACAGAATTGCTCTACTAAGCTCCTACTAAGATACTTATACATTCAAGTACCTAAACTTTGAAAAGCATGTTTCAGATAATTAAATTTTTAAAGTTAAAAGCTTCAACCTCCTATACTTTAAAGATTTTGATATTTTTTTTTTTTTAAGTTCGAAAAATCTTTAAGGACTTAAAAGTGTTTTATTATTTTGTTTATAGTCAGGGAGCCGAACATAAGATACCTATCTCATTGTGGCCACGCAAAAAGAGGATGCCAACCGGTAGCATTACTCCAAAAATTTACAAAACCAATGGTTGGACAAGCTTTACCTGTTCGCAGTTGTTAGAAAATGCACTTTTCAGGTTGCATTTTTATAAAAATGGTTGGACCCTTAGCAAGAAATAAATAACTAACTAAAAAATTAAAAGAAACCTGAAGCTATAAGAATCAAAGCTATAAAGTTGAGCTGAGGTCTTTAAAAGGTTACATTTAGGGATCTAAGAATGCCATATGTAGAATATTTTTGAAAAAAGTATGTCATCTTATAGTCTACTATATACCTTTTCAAAAGGTGAAATTACGTGCTATGCCGTTTATTATTGAATAAGATGCTCTGAACCGAAAATGCCTTATAAATATTAACCCATATACGTTTATGAGACAATGGCAATACTGGCCACGTTTCAATATTTTTGGTAAAACTTGGAAATTAAACTAAATTTATTGACAATTTTACACATAAAATTTTGTATTCAAAATTAAATTTTATATCGAAATGGATGGTTGAAAAATTTAATAAACAAAATTGAAGAGGAGAACTAACAAAAGGCATCATGAAAAAATCGAAAAATCAAAGGTTTTTAATCTTATTTCTAAATTGGACATAGCTTTTTTCGGAGTAAGGATGGGCTCGAAGCATGATTTATCAAAGAAAAGTAAAAGCTAAAATATTTAATATGAAATGTTGGAAAAGCAGTTTTTGTTTCAAATTGACCGAGATATAGCCATTCAATCTCTTTTAATATCTCTATCACTTCTTAGTATATCTAGCAGTTTTTGTCCAGAGCCCCGGGTTTTGGTATCTTTGCCAAATAGTTAAATTTAACAATCCAAATCCTTGCACAAAATACCAAGACTTTTATTAATCGGCCTGCCGTTTAGTTTGTAGGTCTGGACGCATTTTAAAACTGCTTTAAAAAAATTGCGGGCTTTCCTATTAAATATTCTCATCTAAATAATCGAAATGCCATATTTGATCTTGATCTTGAGTTCGATTATTTTTGGGAGTATTAAATTTGCAAAATGGGAATGACTTTATTTTTTCTAATAGCCCTTCCACACTAGCCCACTGAGTATTAATACATGTCAAAAAAGTTGGGGGAAAAAAATGTGTATGGTGTGGAAACAAAATATGACAGGTATTAATACAAGATGTGACAGCCCATCTTACACAGCTCTTAATACATGATTTGACATGTATTAATACTTTACAATTTTTAGGGTTGGTTCTAATTTTTAATACATTTCATATATGTGTCAACACAAGTTTGGCATGTATTAATACAAGCCAGTGTGGAAGGAAAATTTGAAAGTCATATTTCCCACACATTTGACAGTCGCAAGAAATTCTTTCCCACTTTCAATTTGACATGTATTAATACTCAGTGGGCTAGTGTGGAAGGGCTTTAAGCATGTCTTGAGCTTCCAAAAAAGGTAAGCGCGATTTATTAAGAAATTTAGCAATCTTAGTTAGTTTTTGTTAATATTTCCTCCTAAATTTTTTCTATAAAATTTTCTTAACCATCCATTTCGATAGATAATTTAATTTCAAACTATTTTTACGTGTAAAATCGTCGAATTCTCCTTAACCTTAGTTCACACGACTATGCACCGCACGTTTTTTCGCAGTATAAATCCGAGAAAAAGAGCAGTGGCGTACCCTTTCGTGCGACGTTTTTCCGTTTGGCGTAAGTATTTATATTGCCATCTGGTTTTGTACTGCAACGAAACGTTTGGGGCATTGCCGTGTGAACCAGGTCTTAGTTTCTGAGTCATACCAACAATATTGGATAATGTGGCAAGTTTGATCATTTTTTCAGGAACGAATGGATGAATTTAGAAGCATTTTTGGTTTTAAGCATGCTTAAGCCTAGTATGCGACAAATTTAGTCTCTAATTTTTTTTTTCTCAATACAAATTCTGAAGGTGAAGAGATAAAAACTTAAGTCAAATGAGAACAGTGGCGTAGCTAGAAACTAAAAAAATTAAAATTCCTTCAATTCACATAAATTAAAAAAAATTTAGTACAAAAATTAGATTTTTTCAAAGCATTTCATAAGCAAGAAAAATTGATCGCCGCTCTTGATTTTGAACAATACCCGTATAATGAAAATGGATGAAAATATCCCTAAAAAGCCTGAAATTTTCAGTGTTAAAAACTCTGGATAAAAGCGATGTTAGGGCAATTTGGTAACATTTCTTATCAAAATAACCTTTTTCCGTTCATCTGTCAAGCCATCAGCTGACAAAATATGTAGAAGGATGGCTACAATATCGATGGATTAAAAAATTACAAAATTTTTGAAGTTTTTTACTTCTCCGGAAAAAAGCGATTGTAGGGCAATTGGATGACATTTGGGTCAACATAATTGATTCCAACTCGGTGTAACCCAGTTTGAAAGTCAGTTTAGGTTTTTTATTGAAAAAAAAATAATATTTTCCTTATCTGTATGTGGCGCTTTTGTACCCTTTCCCATTAGCTACGCCACTGACTGTTTTAAAACAGCTGTTCTATTTACTCTATTCTTATTCTTATGTCATCTTTTTCTTTGCGCATTTTATATAAGTCGTCAGTACATTGTCTTACTAATGGAATAAATGAAACAGGGAGATGATTTTAGTTTATAAAACTGACTAATACATAAAACGTCACAACTTTTACGGAAAAATAATGCTTGGAGCATTCTTTTTCTGCCTAAAATAAAGTGGAGACTTTCTTTAATATTTTCACATACAACGGTTACAAATTTTGCGCTGGAGCTGCTTACAGCTTGAAAAACAATCCGAGATAAAATTTGTCTTAGGAAAAATAAAGTTATAGTCTTTCACGATCAAGCCTAGTACGCTGCTGATGTGAAACAAAAAATCCCATACAAAAATGACACAATGAAATCATTCTGCTGCACACTGTTCTATGACCGAAATTGATAATTGTAGCAGATCATTTGGAGAAGTCTACACTCTTTTTTCGCACTCAAATAATTGTTTCGTGTTTATTTTTATTGTTTTTTCAGTATATTTATTTTAGTTTTTTTTTTTTTTAATTTGTCCAACTGTCAACGAATATTTTTCCGCTTCGGTTTTGTAAGTATTTCGTTGTCTTGTTGGAGACCAACTAAATATTTCGTTTCGTATCAGCCGCGTACTAGGCTTCACACGCGATTTTTGGCACCTCATTTGCGGAACATTTACTGAATCGTGGTAACAGGTTTGCTAGTCAAAGGCTTACGCAATGGGGGGCAAAGAGGAACGCTTGAACACCCCCCCCCCCTCCTAGTCAAATTAAATTTCTTTAAATTTGTCTTCTTTTGAATGGATCTCAAAGCCAGATTTCGATACAAATACTAATAGACCGAGAACATAGAAGTATAGGTAGGTATAGTATAGCTTGATTTCATTTATTCAAAAAATCATAGTCTTGCAGTCCATAGCCGGAGCTTTAGTGATTAAACAAAATATGAATGCAATTTGGAGGGTTGCTGAAATTGGTTTTCTCTCCTCCCTGATAATGCTCCTCTCATCATATATCACGGAATCTTAGAAAATTTGAGTGTATAGTTCGCCCTGCCAGACCGTTTTAAAAACTTCAAAGGATTTTCTTTAAACCGTTTGACAGGTTGAACTTTATACTCAAATGACCCCGGATTCCGTGATCCGAGGAGCTTATCAAGAGTGGGGTGAAAACCAATTTTGGTTAGAACTATTAGGTACCCCCAAAGTTGCATTCATATTAAGTTTTCGAATGCACTGTGTAATCACTAAAGAGACTGTATGACTTTGATTTTTTGAAGAGCCTTTACACAAGCTTTCGGGGCCTACTACTTTTTTTGCTATATCTCTCACTCAAAATCTGCTATGGGCTCTTATTCTATAATTTTTTAATGATTCTATTCACTTGACCGACATCCTGCGTACGCTCTTTCTGCTAGTTTTACTTATTGGTCAGCAATTATGCGACTGTTATTTTGTAATTTTGAACAAAATTAAAGGATCACGATTTTTTCTTATACGCTCTGGGCATTATTTTCATTATTTTTAAGACTATAAACTACACCCCTATTAATAAATGGCTAACAAAAACGTACTTATTAACAAATGTGTAATAACTTGGCAAATTTATCGTGTGATGAACGGATAATTATTGAACACACACACACGTGTGATAGGACCGTTTACTACTACCAGTATACACTTCGTAAAGCAGTGCATGCATGACACATGTATTAGAAATTCACCGCAATTTGATGAAGTGGTGAATTTGGTGAAGTTATAAATACTGGAAAGATATCAAACTTTTCTAACAACAAATGATATTAAATGGACAAGTTGTCTATCTGTGTGCCATTTTACACGTCAACACATGTGTTAAGAAGCGGATACCTGTTTTTATTAATATACTGTTGTAAGAAATTATTGAAGTCCAAGATCTGTTTTTTTTTCAGATATCAAAGCTGCCAATTTCAACCAGATTTAGAATTTCAGTATCTTCAAGTTCTTGAATGAGTATCAAGTAAGCAAAGCAACATTCGGAGATCATGAGGATAGGCGGATAAATTAGTCTTTAATAAATTGTGTCAGTTTCTGTTTTTTCGTGTAATATTTTCTGCTGTAAGTTGCTTTGATCCACTTTTCGTTTGCTAACTCGAAACTAATGGGGGCTATCGTGGATAAAATTTCTTCTTAAATTGGATATGCCAACAATTTTCCACTGTTCCTTGCAGGCTCAGATTTTGTCGATTAAAATGGTAGCTAAGAAGATTAATTTTCGATGCCAATATTATTCCGAAAATAATATGGGAAAAATTCCGTGGGAAATTTTACTCAATAATTCTTGAGTGTATGAACGACTTTGGACTGAAATATTTGAAAATTTGCAGTTTAGAGTGGATGAGTAAATCTGAAAAGTAAATATGAAAACTTGTCGGTCGTCTGAAGACCCCAATCCCCAACCCAAGAATCCATTGCGTCCGTTATTACGACTCACTCAACTGACAAATCGATTAAATACATGTTTTCTTATGGGAACCAGCAAAATAAGTGACGTATGCATAAGTCGCAAGGGACAAAGTAGCCAAAATTTAAATTTTTCCTTTTTTGAAAATTCGTTGACAGCAACTTTTTTGTGTGTATTTGAATTTCAAGTGGTTGCTATGTAAATGTCAACGCATTCATTGGGTCACTTAAATCCGGCAAACGCCAACGAATCCGTCGCTGCAACGGACTCACGGATTCAATAGTTTAGGGTCTTGAATCCAACATATGTCAGAAAGTATACTTTTTGATTCTATATATTCGCTAACTCCTATACTAAAAGAACAACTCTGTGCAAACTAAATTCGTACAAAAAAAAAAAGAAAAGATATTTTACATTGATTAAAAGCTTAAGCAGGTTAAAAGGACAATAATAAAATAGTAGATAAATCTATTGGGGAGAATTGTCAACTTTTTTTTTCTAATTTGACACTCACTGAGTGCTAGCGTGCTGAGTGGCTGAGTGGTGGTGGTGATGGTGATAAGTAAAATACTGCGAATATTGCGAGTAGGACGCAGGACTCCATACCTCGCTGCCATTGGAACCGGCTCCAACAACAGATTGCTGCTGCATATGGTGATGATGTTGATGCTGATGACCCGTCGCAGTGGCAGCGGCGCTATGATGATGATGTTGATGGGCGGTGGCATGAGGATGGGACAAATGATTGACTGGCTGATTAGATGCAACATGTAGCAATGCCTCAGCTGAATGGCTGTGTGGAGATTGTATGTGTGAACCATCAGCCGCTAAACGATGATGCGCATACATGGCTGATGCATCATCGCTTGCAGGGTGTTGATGGAGGTGATATGATTCTGGAGTTGGAATTTTCCCATCCTTTCCAGAGCCAGTGCCATTGACTAATTGTCCATCGCCATAGATTCCATTGGCAGCAGCTGTTGTAGGGGAGGCGTCCTGTGGTGAGCGGGGTGTTGTGTCGCGACTTCCACTCGTGCCCCACATAAGCACCGTTTGACGTTCGTATGGATCATGCGAGGCCATTTCAACTTTTGGAGTTACACCATTAGTGGTGCTGGAGTTGGCTGGATTCGATGAAGCAGGATTGACGGGCGATGGACCATCCGACGAGCAGGATACCACCTCCATGACTTGAGGAGAAGATTTTGGCGTTTTCAGTGATATCTGTAAAAGGATTCCTACTTAATTTTGACAAAGGCGTCTCCCGGTCATGATACCTACCTGTGGTGTGGAGGTCGGACTTCCGTATCCACTGCTATAGCCACTGTAGTATTTACTAGATTCCTGCCACTTATCTTCTTTGGGAGCAATTGTGTAGCCATCGTAGGATAGAAATCCATTGGTAACATAGGAAGCGGGAGGTGCCGTATGATGATGATAATCTGGATAATATCCACTTACACCCTGTAACCGATATTGATGGAAGATGTTCTCGGTCACTGGATAGAAGTTTGTAGAGTGCACCGAAGGACTCATGTATAGATTGTCAGCTGCAGCCGCATATGGCGAAGTGGTGTACATTGGATTGAGATTGGAGTAGGCAGCCGCAACAGCTACAGCTGGATCAGGAATATATTCAACGACTGGAGCTGGTGAGGTTACCTAAGAAATTTAAAATGATACAAAACAAGTTGAAAAAAAAGAAGATTCCTCAAAGTACCTGTCCAAGGGGAGAAGATTGCTGCATTTTACGCTTCGATCTACATGTGGATAGAAAATCTCGAAGTTGAGTTTTATACCGCCTGTTAGGTCTCGTTGGTGTAACTGGCGGTGGAAGAGAATTAGGTGATCCACTTGGTGCTACCACTAACTGATCAGCTTCAGAGAAATACGTCGATGCTAGCCCAGTATCCAAGTAGCTTACTTTGAAATCCATTGTTCTTTTGCCCAAAAGATCCCGTCCCTCTTCGTCCATCAGCTGGCGGTGAGTGCAAATCACAAAGTCCGGCTTTGAATTTTTATAAACCAATCGGGAACTGGATAGAAATTGTTTTAGTATAGAAAATGGAGGCAAATTTTAAACGAAAACAAACCTGGTTTGAAGCCATTGCCATTCGCCATCTTTCTTTTGATAACGATAAGCGATCATTCCAGAAGCTCCCGTTTTCAACACTTAAAGAAAAAATTTTAATACAATTGTAAGAGGTCATAAGAAATACAACTTACATTCTTGATGAGCACTTGCAACATACGCCAGGTCATCATAGTGCACCAAATCATAGCCACCCAAGTTGATCAGCTCTGAATCAGAATAACCCAAAATCATCTTCCCTCTATAAAAAAGATATAACAGAAATCATTGAAGTTTTTCTAATATGAATGAGTTTCTAAGGTCTTACCTTTGATCCATCGAAACCAGCGATAGATCGAGCTTATGTTTAGATTTAAACATATTCTCTTTGTGGGGAATTTCTAACAGACTCGGTGGCCCAAATGGAGTGCAATAGGCAAATAATGCTAACGGAGGCTCTTCGGTCTTACGATTTTGTCCATGTAGAATTTTTATTCGACCACGTATATCAAGACGTAGGAAACCGGATGTGTTGTCCAATAGACAACGGAAGCGCACGGTAAAACTTCGCTCAAGAAAGGCTGTTTTGTCAGGTGCTAAAGCATCAGCCAATTGCATACTGGACATATCGGCGGGCAGAAAGGAATTCCATAGTAATTGGCGTTGCAGTTCTTCACGATCTTCAGAATGAACTAGCTCGTAGACCGATTGATGAACGATGTCAGACTGTAGGATAAAAAAAAAAACAATCAAAATTAAGAAATCAGCAAAATATTGAAATAAAGTAGTTTTCAATCTGGCAATACTTTTTTCGGAGTTGATGTTTTAGACAGCTGTCACTTGATTTATTCTCAATTTGGTTTCCCATTTTATAATGAATATACTTACTCCTAAACACCGTTTGCAAATCCTGCAAATTTACTAACAAAATAATGGTTCGGTTCGCGAAACAATCAATTTATTAAATGGAACTTTTGGTGAAGCGCCGAATATTCTCTTCCAAGGCATCAATCATCTCGGGTTTATCTTCGTTGACAAGCGACTTCACATAACCCCACAAAAAAAACCCACGATGTGAGATGCGTCGCGTGGACCGAGCCATTTATTTAGTTCTAAATTTGCACGATTTGCAAACTTTGGTCAGGAATTAGTCTATTTATTATGAAATGAAATGGGCAAACTGAGCTTAAATCAAGTCAGCTGTCAAAAAGACCATTTCTGAAAAAAGTATTGCCAGATTGAAAACCAAACGTCTTAAAAAACCACTCCTTATAAAAAAAAACAAAAGTTTCATTAAAGAATTAATTAAAATAACATTGGGAAGGACGTGATCATTTGGCCACTATTATATTTATTTTTTTTTTATAAAAACCCGTTGTCCACCTGCTGTATTGTCTTCGTCATGTATAGTCAGCTTAAGACCGCTGACCATACATGACAGAGACAGCTAGCCAAATGGCTCGTACTGATCCAAAATCGGTCGTATGTTGGGGGTGGATTCAATCAATCTGAAGTCCAACCAAGAAGGATCAAATAGCTCAGTCGTGCATGGCCAGCTTTTAGAAACTTGACTAGGAGCTCGGTACAGAAAATCTATAGAAACTCGTCTCAAGAGTTGAGAAAAGTGATCAGCCCTTTAATCTTCAATTTCAGAATATCCGTTTAGTTCAGCAAAAAATTATTTTCTCCTCTCATTCTCATTGGATTCGTTGGTAAAAAATCTCCCACTATGCCCAAGGACACCAGCTGCTTTCCCAACAATAACAAACATTGGCCCCAAAAGAACACCAAACACAATTTGTTTTGGTTGGGGATTCTTTTCTTTTTTTTATTTTATTAATTTAAAAAAAATCAAATGATTATTATCAGCGCGGACGAAAATTAATCACCAAGTTCATACTGGGCCAAATTGAGACATAAATTCTTGTGGCAGCTATAAATACAAAGCACATACGTACTTCACCCGTAGAAACAAAACACACACATATTTTACAACCTGCGCCATTTACGATTACGTCTCTCCTCTCTCAAAACCGATCGATTGCCATATCTCAATCCGGTTTCCTTTCCCGTCTCTGGTCGATTTATTTGAAACTCAAATCGAATGGATGCATCTCGCACAGCGATACATTTCCTCTTATGATCGGATTTAGATTAATTTTTAATGTTTTCCGATATTTCATATGTAATATTGGCAGAACAGCAAAAAGCCGGTGGTAATCAGTGCTTGTTGAACAAATAAAGAACACACGGAGCGGAGCAAACGATAAATAAAACGCAGCATCACATCGCTGCTTCATGCTTTGGCTCCCCTTTCCCCAGAGAGTTTGGAACTTAAGTTTGCACTTTTTACCTGGATCGCAGGTATTCCCCTTGATGCGGCGGTGGCGATGGAGGTGACTGGCTAGTGGGTGCCTACCTTTGGAATCTCATCTCATGGTACACCTTTTCTAATATCTCCACTATGTTATGTACGAGTATGTATATGAAGCCAAAGTCAGCCCCGAACATTTCAAATGGGGGACGAAAGTACTTGTTGTCTTAAAAGTGTTGTGAAGCTAACTTCTGGAGGTTGTTGTTTGTTATAGTGTTGCAACTTGCAATTCTGTGAAATTTCTTCAGGGTTTGGTTGTTTGTATACCTAAAGAAGCAACGCAACAAAGAATTGAGTGTTCAATCTAAAAGTTGTTAGTATAAATCCATGAAACGCCAGCCAACGCCACCGCCCATTGCTCGTCCTACTAGCCTGTGTGGATGATAACATACCTCTGTACTGTAACAGAGGTTACACAAGTTCAATTTAGAGTAAGACGTTTCAATCGAAATTGAAATTAATTTGTATCTAGATGAACCTTTACCTACCTACCTATACGTAAACAAAGGAAAAGATTTTGACTTTCATTCGAATGTGTCTGTGTGGAATTTTATTCCAAAACTGGAATTTAGTTTGAAAATGGAATTAAATCTAAGTTCCACTCCAGTTTAAAAGTCTCCCCAAGATTATATCGATAAATTCTTTCTGGAGCGAATCAAAACCATCTTGACAACGTGGACCTTGAAGCCAGAGAATTACTTTTTGCTGTCCATCGATTTGAGGGCTTTGCACAAGAGGGTCTAGATTTATTTTGTTTTCAATTATCAAGACAACATTGAATAAGTTCAAAGAATATGTTTTGCATAGATGAATACCTCAAATGTCATTTTGCTTATGAATAGTTCAGGGATGTTATCTAAAATGCATCACGCTTTCAGTTTAAATTGGTCAGTTTATATTTCTTGTGCACTCAGTATTTTTCCTCAATTTTTTGACAGAGCAGGAGAATAAAATATAAACAGCATTCCTCACATAGAAGTCAAAACAATTCTCTTTTTCTTTTCTTCTAATGTAATTTACTGCGACAAAAAATAATTGAGCAAGCGAATCCAAAAAATTGCAGTCTCAGTTTTCAAGGGGAAAAGTGACGAATTCTTGAGAGGAATCCTGTTTATATTTCTGAGCGCTCTGGGTCCTCTGAGATTTCAGAAATATAAACTGGCTAAATAGTATCTACATAAAGATTATGGCAGTTTGACAGAAAAATTGCATTATTTTTGGTGACTTTTTCTGTATGCTCAACTGAAAATCGCCACTTCTCTTCTGAGGAGAATACTTAAACTAGGCGTATACTTAAAATCTCCCAAAAAATCGTGGATCTTTACCAAATGACAGTGATGGTTTAGATCCTGTTTAGATTGGGAAGATTGAGACTTCTCTCACGAAAGTTTCTAGGCAAGAGAAGTGGGAGGTCAGGGATGTCGTGAGGCGTGAACAAAATATAAACACTAACCTCCAAAACTCATATTTCCTCAAATGGCCGAATGTAGACACGATGAGCCTCACGAGTCCGTACTAAAATTTCCCAATCTAGACAGGCTCCTAGCTTCTCTCTAATAGGGTTTTCACACCGAACCGAAATCTCGATTTTGAGCAACAAGTTTTCAAAATCTTCTTGAATCGTTTCACACCACACATAATCTAGATTCTGTCTGACATTTTTAAAGAATTCAAGTACTGAAAAGAGCTCTAAAAAAAAACATCCATTGCAATTATTCAAAGTCCTAGGGCACAATTGCATATATTTCATTTTTTCTTTAAATAAAACATCGAAAGGACCACAGTCTGTTTACACTGTACTCATTGATATGGAATCCCTTTTTTTTCTTTCTTCTCTCTTCTATGGGCAAACTGTTATACGGGAGAGTAAAAATGAGTAATTAAGTGTGATTGGGAATATGCCAATTAGATTTTAAGAAGATTTGGTAGAAATTTTAAAATATATGGGAAATCTCGTTGATTTTGATGAGATTTTGGGCTTTTGGCTTGAAATCCAGATTTTCATTCGGTGTGAAATGGCAGAAACTGCACTGCTACATTAAAGGCATCGTACATCGAGCATTTGGCGGCTGACATTCGAAACAAATTTAGTACGTTCCAGGAAAAACATTTTGAGATAATGATGGCAAACCATGAACCATATGACCTTGTTAATTTTTACACAAGTATATCTCTGCTGCCAATGGAATATTTGCTAATTGGAACATTCGATTTTGGGCGGCGTATAGGCATTTCTGCTTCCGATCTCTTTCAACTACACATCAAGATATAAACTTTCTGTTAAACGGACAAAAATTAACAAAATGGGATGAAATGGACTAATTTGGTTATACGACGTAACTGCTAACTGAAGTTTTTATATTTTCTTCTCGACTAACGCCTCTCTTTCTACCTCATCGATTTCCCTCTCTAACGGCAGTCATGCTGTAGTAAAACCAACCAATTTAAACAGGGTCTAAAGCATTGGCGAGTTTGCCTCTCGATTATTATCGTTGCCAAGCGAATTCTTCCTCTGATAGGATTCTTGAAATGTGGCTCATACCACACGATCAAATGCCCAGAGACTCTCAAACGAAATTGAATCATATTCAATGTACATTGATCGCAACAATGAAGTAACTATAGATTGAAACCCTTATCCACATACTAGGCTTTCCTTTAACACTAATCAAAATAACATTTACGTTTCTTTATTCCAGGAACTTTTTAGTGCAACTGGGGAACTGCAAATCCACAGAGAAGATCATCAGTGCTGGAGTTTCCCAAGGGCCGAAACTCGGACCACTTTTCTACAACATTATAGCCTCTGACCAACTAATTTCAAGTGAATGCGAGAACGTTCACTTCGCTTATGACACACTGACATATTATACTCATACTCATCGTTCTCTCTATTGATAGCTGTCCAAGAAGTAGAGGCCACATCAACAAACTATTCTAATTTTACACCAAATGGGGTATCCAGATCAACTCATTCAAATCAGAGCTTATCTGCTTGAAGGACCCAGGAAGCAGGCGAAGCCACTCTGCTGCAAGCTATAGAAGCATCACACTAGCACTTCCAGACGAAACTAGATTAAACAACTTCAACGAACTGCTGAGATTCAACCCACATTCACGGACTGTCCTCAAAAAGCCAATTTTTGCTTTCCACAGCCTCTACCTGCTGACGAAAACGAGAACTGGCCTTAGCCAATATACGAGAGTTCTAATAAATCTATAAGCAACTCCTGACACCAGTCATCAGTTACAGCTTCCCAGTTTGGCTCACCATCGCCAAAATGACGATGAAGGACCTGAAAATATTCGAGAACAATATCTTGAGGATCTATACTGGTCTTCAATCGTCAGTGACGTAAGAATTTCAAAACTCAGAAAATCTACTCTAAAGCTAACTTGGCCCCTCAGGCTAAGTACTTATTGCCATCTGCAGATAATAAGCTGGTTTGAAGCATCGCCAAACACCCTTTTCAACAGATGTGAAGGATTGTTGTTAAGCTATGGTTAGACGGTCAACATGAACGGTCAAAACACTGACTAATTGAAATCACCAGAAACCTCGTCAATATACTGTCAACGTAGACTGTTTCAACGCATGAAACATTGACGATTACACGAATGACGCCAGTCGGTCAATGTTGTCGCGATAATTACCCTTTGGTGTCAACGTATTGACATGTAACACATTGATGACTTAACTACTTGACCACATCCGAACATTGACGTTGACATGGAGTTGACAAGATTGGATAATTTTTTACTTTGACGATCACACGAAATTGGTAGTAGCGTTATCGAACAATATCTACATAATGCAGATGGATTTAATTTTTTTTTAATCAGACATTTTTGAAGTTTAATACTTCTCCGTAAAAGGGTGATTTTAGGAAAATTGGGTGACATTTATGCTCAGCCCAATTCACGAACATACGACGCTTCTGGTGGTGAAGCGGCTTCAGTTCTTGCGTCAATTTAATCTTGTAAGGATGTATGCCAAGATCTTTTCGCAAAATTCGCCACAACGACGTCACAGAGATACCCAACGCTTGAGAAGGACGTGTGAGAGACACATTTGGGCTTTCTGCAACTGAAGCCTCAGCGGCAGCAATATTCTCAACACTACGGGCACTTCTTTGTCTCACTGGCACCGAAATATTTTGTATTGTGCCTGTGGATTCAAATTTTTCCACTAGACGCTCAGTTGTTGATCTGCTAGGACGATTATGACGACCATAAATTGGACGTAGCGGTAGCGTAGCTCTTATCGTTGAGGCCACTGACTCCGAATTTCGATAGTAAATTTTAATAATTTCTACTCGTTGTATATCTTTCCATCAAGAAATGGCAAACCTTACTGAAGAGAAATGTCAAAAGAGCGGCAAGAAATATGGCGTCGTTTGCTGTCCCTGTCGCTCTACTTTTTTAGCGTCCCTGTTGAAAAACCCTTTATATCTAAAAATCTGAAACTTTTCTTTTTACTGCTCTGGAAAAAGGTGGTGGCATCTAGATCGAAATACACTTTTTCCGTCAAACTACAGTTCGTCCGCCATCATCAAAGTTAAATTCCATTGAAGTGTCAAATTCCATTGAAATGTGGCTAGGATGTCAATGGATTAAAAAGACCTATCAAAAATCAGAAACTTTTTAAGTTTCTTTACTGCTCCGGAAAAGGAAAAAGGTGATTTAAGGGCAGTTGAGTGTTATTTAAATCCAAAACACTATTTCTGTCAAAATACAGTTCATCCCTCATCTGTCAAGCTATTAACTGACAATTGAGTGACATTTGGATCAAAAAATATATATCGGCCGTCAAAATTTAGCTCGTCCCCCATCTGTCAAGCTATTAACTTCCGAGATTAAAATGAAGGTCAACGCAAGCTACATTGACAAGGCAGAAAATTCTACTGTGTCAACATAAGAATAAAGTCAACGCGTTGATTAGTAGTATGTCAACGCGTCGATAGAATAATTATAAGGTTAACGTAAAATTCATCGCACTGACCCTTAAATTCGTGTCACCAAGAGTGTCAACGCAGCCCTCAATGCATGGCCATTATTCTGCGTTGACGATCAAACGACAAGACAATGTTGGGACAAAATTAGACCTCACTTTGACGTCAGAGAATCAACGCGTTTACCATTTGCAATGACCCTCTAATCTAAGCTTAACAACTGGCTGGTCTCAGGAGTTGCTTACAGATTTATTATAATAACGTCTATTTGCTTAGCTCTCTCTTTTATTAGCGGGTAGAGGCTGTGGGAAGCGAAATTGATAAACCAACAAGGATACCTGGCACCAAGGTACATAAGTGCTTTGGAAATCTTGGATATAACTCTGTAGCTGACGATGAAGCTGAACCCTTCTACTCTGATCCACTCACAACTAAACGCCAAAGAAACTGACATCAGTTTCAGGGGTCAACTTCAATCATATCAAACCTAAATCTTAATCAATAAAACAAATGAAAAGTGTTGTCTCTGTTGATGTTGTATCACATTAGCAACAAACCGTACAAAGTTTCTTAAGGCTCTTCTTCACATATTCTTTAAAAAAAATATATAACAGTACCAACATTTGATTGATAAAATTTTCATTCATTCATAAAAAAAAATTATCTCTCGTATATAACTTACCTGATGAAAACCCAAGTAACTTTCTATGCTGTGCGTTGCGAAGAAAACCTCCCCCTCGCATGTAAGGATCATTAGAAATCCATTTAGTGCCTGAAAATAAGACAAGAAGAAAAATAAAAAAAAAATTAAATTATTGTACAAGAAGAAGATTCATTTTTTCGTTTGCTTGCTCCAGATTGTTTTAATGTGGACCGAAACCAACAAGAACAACAACAATAATTCGCCCCAAAAAATACTCTCAACATAATGATGGTTGAATAAAATAATTATTATGAACTCAAATTGAGCCTCTGCCGACACTTTGCCTTATTTTTGGGATTATCTGGATAATATACACTACCTGATGTGATTTTGTTTTTTTCTTCAGATCTCATCTCGACTTGACTTAACCAGGAAATGGCAGACAATTAAATCAATAAAATAAGTTCATCGCCATTCAGAGTGTATGTGTGTATCCCCATCCACGCATTGAGGTCATTTAAAATGTGATTTGGGAGAAGGGAAACCGAATGCCCGATTGGAAATCTGTCGACGGATGTATAATGTTTGTGGTCCAAAAGTCCATCGAACTAATAAAAAATACAGCTTCTTCATTTACCCAAACGCATATTTGCGCTCTAGGCAGTCAAAGAGCTAGGGGACGTCTTGATTGAGTAACTTGTCCGGTGCGTCTTGCTTTGCTGGAAAATCTTGTCCGAATGATGCTGGGTGATGCTGGCTTTTTGTTTGTTGCTTAAGTGATTTTTCCATTACAACAAAACCGGGGCGCTAGTTATTAAAATCGCATTAGAATGAAAGATTGTTTCGCTATATGTATATATCTGAGCGAGCCCGCCTCCTCCCTCCTTAATAATGACAACCGAATAAAGGATGTAAAGAATGACAACCGAAAGAAGTCGTCGCGTCGCGTCGCGTCGTCAGTCGCTTGGCCAAGACATCGAGTCCAGTTCCAGCGACACAGAGCCAACCAGCCCAAGATAAAGAAACAATTAATGAGATGCGAGAAGGAGGAGTGCGCCAGAGTTAGCCATGGCCAGAGTAATCTGCCTATGTATGTATGCGCGAGTGCCCATATTTTGATTCTCATATGCGAGTCTATATAGCCTCAGGATATTATGTGAATACTGAATACTGATGCTCGTATAGTTAATTGAGGTTCTGCGCTAAGGTATACGGTGGTGGTGGCGGCAGCGATGATATGCCGCAAGAGTGCCTCACAGTACCACAACTTTATACAAGCCAGTGTGGATGTGGATTTTGAGGGCGCGGATTCGGATGCACTGTGTATCACTCTGTCGGCGAATTAATAAATAATAATTGTTGTTATGATGATTAAGACGATCAGCAACCGTAAGCTGAAAAGTAGATAGATATGCACAGCACAGCACAGGTAGAGATGGATTGAAGTAGGCGCATACTAATCACTTGGCTGAGAGATAAATATGCAGATGTCGCAATTAAAGGCAAATTAAATTAATCTTAACGAATTGTGCAAGAAAATTTATATTTATTTTTTTATTTTCAAAGAATTTTTTGTTATGAAATTCGTCAAATATTAAATGAGAGTAAGAGAAGTATAATATCGCGACTCGGCGACTTAATTTAGGTTTTAGCGTGAAGCATCCAAAGCTTATTAGTATAATGAAATGTATAATGTATGTAGGTTTACCGCAGATCATCTTTATTAAAAAAATCTAAATTTTGTGCAGTCGCTTGTGTATGACCTTCAAACAGTATACATATGTATACGTAGGCAACCTTATTTTGCTAGATTTTCTAGACGGTTGACCAATTAGATAGTTTTTTAAAAGTCCTTAAAAGTTGGAAATATGCTTAATTTATTTAAAATCTTAGACAACCCGATGCCGTTGTCTAAGTAAGACAACGGCAAATGAAGTTTATTTATAACTTTCTGCAGTTGAACGGCTGTTTAAAGTAAGACAAAGTTTAAAAATGATTAACTCTTGAAACAGGGGTCTTCAATAAATTAATGGCGGGATCATGTGTTGGTTTCTTTATAAGAAAAGTTTAAAAAAAATTAACGTACTCAATATTATTCAACTATAATTGTTGCTTTATTTAAAAGAACTAGGCCATTTTCGAAAACGTCAAATCAAAGTCAATTTGATCGTCAAATGATCGTCCTGCTTGTACAAAATCAGTTTGATCCACGTGAGTCAATTTACTTGCAAACGCATTTGACGTTTACGAATACGCTCTTTGGTCGTTCAATATTTTGTTCATCAACTCAATTTTTTTTACTGCAAAGCTGCATCGCAGATGATGTTTTGGAACATGTGACTTTAGCAGGCTGCATTATCGAACACAATGATAACGCAGTAAAATTTCAATTTGCGTTTTCGAACAGTTTAAGAACAATCTGCGAATGCATTTTTGACGCAGATGACGTCAATTAAATGACTACCTCGGCTGGCTTGGCAGTGTAGCCTATCGAGTCAACCCATTTTTCACGAATTTTATGTCCAATATTGTGTTCTAAAGTACCCCAAGCATAATACATAGCATTGATCAAATTTGACTAAACCACAGCTATTGAACTAAGTGAGCAATACAAAGATCGATTTATTGACTGCAACTTTTCTGTCATTATGTTGTCTTGGTAGTTTAATAGGATTGCAGATGGGCCACTAAAAACGCTAATTCAAAAAAACTCGCACAACAGTCTCATGTTCAGGATGCATTTGCTTCTCTATGTCTATAATTTAGCTGCTTACTGACGAAGACGCCTGAGCTAGAGGTTCGGTCTCTCTGCTTAACTCGAACCTTGACACTGGGATTAAAAGACTCTCTCAGCTGGAGCGATTTTCTGAACTATATCAACATCCTTATACAGCTCATAGAGTTCGCTTTTGCATCTTCACCTCCATTCAACCTCCTCTCACTCAAGTCCAAATATCGGTCGAAGAATTTATCTTTCGAAAGCGCCCAGTATCAGCTATTCCTTTCTTCCACTCGGTGCTGCGCCATAGAGCAGGACTGGCAGCAAAAGGATTTTATTAACCATTTGCTCCGTCTTTCTTTTCAGGAGTTTTGAACCCATCTATTGTGCCAAACATAGGTGGTACCAGTTTGCTAGGGTAATTCTTCATCGGATGTCCACTAAGATATCATTCCTATGAGGTAGATGAACTCCTTAACTACTTTGAAGTTTTTGATATCAACAGTGAGGTCTTATCCTAGCCGGTTGACAGATTTTTCATTGTTCTTTGACCCTCACGTAATTGATCTCGAACTCGCCCACTTAAAGACCAGCAAGTTTCTTCTGTTCTTTAATTGCTGTGAAAGACTTTTAACAGCCTGTAATGAGCGGCCGTCAAGAAGGTGCACGGATCTGTTGATAGTGTCTTCAGTGTTAATGTCTGCCATGCGCACTATTAGCTCCAAAACGATATTGAAGAAATTACATGAGAGTACATCTTCTTCCCGATGTTTGGAAAAGTTGCTCATTGTATCGCATATTTTCAAGTGTCACGCAACACAAATGAAGAAGTTTTCTCGGGATCGCAAGTTCAACCAAGGCCATATAGAGCTCATGACGATGAATGGTATTATAAATGTGGCCTTGAAGTCCATGAATAGATGGGTGAGTATCGACTTAAAATTCGATGCTCTTTTCTTGAATTTGCCTGAGAGTGAATATTTAGTCTATTTAGAAATTTAATCGCTTAGTTACTTGGCAATTATTTACCAACTTTGGTTATGACAAAAAAAAAAACTTCACTGACATGCCTTAGGTAAAGAGAGCTTATAATTACGAAATTTTAGCTTTTAGGTTTATTAAATAGAATGAAAATTGTTCAGTTTATATTTCAGGAGCGCTCAATGAGCTGACCGAGCAAAGATTTTTTTCCTTAGCTTTTGACAGCCAAATTCTCTGAGCGTTGAAAAATATAAAATGGACATATGAAACTGAAATATAAGAAAAGTAAGCTTTAAATTATGCAAGTGCTATATATACCTACATTTTGAGTCTTCAATTGAAAATAATAGAGCTATTCAATAATAAGTAATCATCCTAAAATTCAAGATGGCGCCCAAAGCAAAATGAATTTTTCCACAATGAGTTGGCTAAAACGAATTTTAATTCGTTTTCCAAATTTAAATTCAACGATGGGGACATTCTTATCAGGATTGTCAGATTGGGCTATTATTTATCGGAAACTGCCGATGACAATGTAAGTATGACAGCTCAATCATAATTGGGCTACTAATAGCCCAAATCTAGTCTTGGGCGATATTTTTTGTTCGTATAAATAAATCATCAATGGAATACTTTTTCTCCCCCCATAAATATACTCTTTAAGTCCACTATTTCAAGTCGATACTTTGCGTCTGACTCTTTTCAAAATTAAATGGGTGCGAAGGTGAAATCAAATGTTTTTTCTCCTTTGTACTCATGAAATTTCATAAAGAGTCAAACGCAATACGCAAAGAATCATCGTGTAATACGGTTCTTAGCATTCCATATTTGGCACCACTTTTTATTCTCTGAATAGTCCCCTATTACACGATGATTCTTTACGTCTAGTCCAACTCTTTTCAATTGGTGCGAAGGTGAAATCAGATAATTGGTGTGTTCCACGACTTTCAAACAGTTTGAAACCGCGAGATTTAGTACAAACCAGTTCCACAAGTGAAATTTTGTATTGGCCCGCACAAAATCTGACGGTTTGAAACTGCTTGAAAAAATTAAGGGAACAGGGTTAATGAAAATTTAAAAAGAGTCAGACGCAAAGAATTGTCGTGTAGTAGGGGAAGTATACTTATTAGTTTTGACATTTCAAATCAATCAATATTTTTTGTTGTTTTTTTTTTAAATAAAAATAAATTGTGATTGAAGTTATGAGAATATTTTTTTATTCTTAGTAAGCTACAATTTCGGCTACTTTTTCAGCTCCGATTTTCGGTTACAAACATTCTTTAATTGGGCAACAATTTCATGTAACAACTTACCTATTAACTAGTTTGCGCAGTTAAAGTATCTTATAGAGTCGGGCTGATACTGACAGCCTGTGTTGGCTATGGTGTTTTGAAATCGTCTGTCAAATTTGGTGTTTATTATTCAGTCACTCATGTCAAATCACCATGGCAAGTTCATGATTGGGAAACACTTGCAAATGATTAAACTTAATTATCAAAATGGGTGTTTTCTTGTAGCAACATGCCCACCTATTTCTATTTGACAAATTGCATGGTCGTACTCCACATAGGAGTACAACACTCGGTAGAACAGTTTAAAATGACCGGTTCAGAGAATAAACAGTCCAATGTCCGTTCATCAACGAAATGGAGAAACTGTCAAAAACATCGATTTTGTTCATGAGATTGTGCAAAAGAACCAGAGCCAAGGCAGTAAATTTTAATAAATTTAGTCAAAGGGGCGACTTCTACAAGTCGATTTAAACAATCATTAATTTCGAGCCAAATTGGATGTGATCGAAATGTAGTTCCAAAAGGACAGCACTACTTATCAGATCACACAACTGATGCCACAAAGTACATTCTGTATAAACATGATGAATAAATCGACGCCGACTTGGTAGGGTCATCAAGATCCTGTGATTTTATCCCATTTGACTTTTTCCTGAGGTATTTTTGTAAAAGCCATTAATTTCCTCAAAAATATATGAACTTATTTCCGTTCTTATAATTTGCCATTAAAAGGCAATCTCGTTAATGTTAGGTCTTAGGTGAAGATACAGTTAGAATGTCATTTTTTTGTTTTTGGACAGCAATTATTTTTGAAAATGTCAATAACTGCTCGTCTTTCGTCGTAAATGTTTTGTGAAAACAGAAAAATTCCTGCTCTTATCGTTGGCCATTACAAAGCAATCTCGTAAATTTCAAGTGTATCTTAATATACCATGAACAGTTTCGGAAAAAAATATTTTTCAAAACGCTATTAACTGCTGTAAAAATGCTGTAAAAATAAACAAATGTGGCGGTTCTTATGATTTGCCCATAAAGGTAATCTCGTAAGTTTTTGGTGTAAATAAGGTTGGCATGACACTTCTTTATTTTTGATCGAATTTTTTTTTTTAAAAACTCAATTAAATCCCGATAATTTGCTCTAAATATGCCATGATAACAAAACACATACCACTTTCATGACTTGTCGACAAAATGCAATCTCGTAAATTTGATTTGTAAAGTAAGTTCTTTATTTGTGGTCGAACATTATTTTAAAAAACTCCATCAATTGCCAATTAACTGCCGTTAATATGCAATGAAAACAAAAAAATTGTCGCTCTTATGGTTTGCCCTTAAAATGCAATCACGTATGTAAATTGTAAGTTTTAAGATACGATAGGAATCTAATTTACACCTGCAATTTACGTGATCGCCCTTTGTGGCCAAACCTATGAGCGATGAATTTGTTTGTTTTGGCGTTATATTTAACGGCAGCTAATCGGCAATTACTACGGCATTTCCCAAAGTTTTCTTGCTTTCTTTACGTAAACAAATCTCATGAACCCTCATCTGAACCCTGAAACCTGAACTATAACAGCAAGTATGTGCGACCGAGTTATGCATTCCATAGTGGAGTATCTTTAAGTCATTAAGTTTCCAATTGAAACATTAATTTACCGTTATTCAAAGCTTAAATCATCTATATGTGACATTTTACATCAATAATTTGCGTTGATTTATTTTGAAATAAAAATGTATGTACCTATGTACCTAATAAGTAACTTAAGTACATAATAGTTTCTATCTATCTATAGAAACTAATGTTTATTTTCAAGTGCGCATAGTATTGCGTGTGTTTTAACTTTTGGACGTATTTTTGTTGCTATCATGCACGAAATGCACGCAGAGCAACGTCGTCGGCGTCGGTCGGCGGCGATTCGCATTTAAATTGCATGCACTTTAACAATTAACAGCCACTTAACCTCAAATCTTATTGAGCATTAAGCTTTAATGTATTCATGGGGCGTGTATTGGCAGTAACAAGCAACAATAAAATTATAAATATTATTAACAACTGCAATCAGCATACCTATACTAACAATTGCAGAATCCCCCGAAATGATGAGGTCGAGCATCAAGCAGTGTATTTAAATGGCTTTCCATCTATCACGACTGATAATTTCTGAGACACGACAGGAGACCATCTATGCACCTTCAGCTTTACCATTTATTATTTTCGCACCATACTTTTATACCGTGGTTGGTATTGCAGAATGAAGGGTTAATCGGTTTGTTATGAGAGGGGGGGGGCTACCAAGAGGCAAATACAAAATATGGCCTGTGTAATAGATACGCTCGAATAAAAACCCCTCCTCTAGCTATGTATCTGCTTCTTTTTTTTAATTTTTTCATTTATAGCTATAGATAGATGAAGATAGAAAAGATACAAATATTGGTGAATAAAATCACTGTTGCACTGTTTGAACATTGGATACGGATATTCCGGTTAACAGGTTCACTCTTTTAAATGATTAAGCACATTAATTAGCTCGGAACTTATGAGCATCGAACGCTAACATGATGTTTGCAGCGGTCTTGTGTGTGCCTATTTTTTTATTGTGATAAATTGAGTGGATACAGTGGCAATGTCCCCATTAACTAACTATATAGAGAGTCGAATATAGAGATAGTATAAAAGCTTGTATTTCGATTGCACAGTCTGCTGGAGGTCTTAATATGTACATCCCGCGCTAATAGATGTGCATAGGTATGTGTATATAATTAAGAACAGAATCAGCAATTTGCACTGCTCCAATAAATTGGATGCATCAACCGCAAGGGATTCTATATTCTTGATTTAAAATTAACTTTCATATTTAATCAATTGGAATTTTTGTTTTTTTTTTCTGTTGGGGTGTAAAGATATGTTTTACGCACCATATGGACATCTTTTTGGCATTGGCAACACAATCCCTGTGTATCCGACTCCCCTTTGAACAAGTTATACAAGTTACGTAACTAAAACTCCCACTATCCTTCGGACCTTCTGACCCACCCCCCGCCTTACTTAAGGGCGGGCTGCAATCACACACCCTTTTCTACTTACTATGCTTGGCAGGGCTGCTCTTTTTTTTCTTTTCTTTTCTTTTTTCTTCTTTTCTTTACTTTTCTTTTCTTTTCTATTCTTGTATTTTCTTTTCTTTTTTTCTTTTTTTGTCTTCCTTCTGAGAATATGTTGGGCGTTGGTGCAGATTTATATCCAATTCCATTTATTGTCCATCATCTTAACGTTTATGTTGTCAGAAGTGGTTAAAGCTCCATAGTTCTCGTCTTTCGGATTTTTATTTGCTGCACGTTATTTTCTTGGGACTCCCCGTATTGCAGGCTGGACTGTTCGTTTTGCCAATTTCATTAAGAAAGGCATTGAATTGTCCATGTCCGTTGAGTGAATGGGTGACGTAGAAGTTGACCTAACCATGATTCTGGTTGTTCCACTCAGCCATGTTCCTGATCAGCGTTCCTTGCTGGTCCTTGAACCATCTGCGTTCGCCATCACCATCAGCCCACTCAATGAAGTGGTTACTTTGAACGCTTAATCTACCGCATTCTTTGTCTGCTGCTGGGAAGTGAGTTTGAAATCGACCTCTTCTTTGTCAGGACTTTCTCGAAATTTAAATCATCTACGGGGACGTCCCTAAAATAATTGCGCGACTGGTGTTCGGGCGGGAACACTTTGCCAAAGAGTTTCTTCTTATTTGATTTGAATTTAAAAAAATCAGGCCATTTGCAGCATTAACCAGAATTTGGCTATTTTTTTTATTATGACCGGTAAATTTGACTTAAATAACCAGCCAGTAGTATCATTGCTCTCCCAAGGCTTTGCGCAGTTTTTGACGAATCTTTTATTGTTCGACCAAGCGTTTTTGTACAATCCTACCTGGTGTTTCATTGTGCATCCATCCCAGGCTTAGATGGCAATTTTTCAAGTTTTCAACAGTTTTTTTTTGCCATCGCCGTGTCCACCGTGTCGTCTCTATTAATATGTTACACAGACACGTTTTTCAGCAGTGAGACATTTGTTCGAACTGCTCCAATCAAAACGTCATCGATCGAAATGTTGATCAATGCTCTACACTTCAAATATTATCGCTTACGCATTTTTCCAAGAAGTCATTATTCTAAATGTTTGTACGGGGAAAACATTTAGTTTCTCCTAATTTTAAATTTATTTTTTATTTGGTTCTTTTAATCCGGTTTTTCTTTTCAAATTCAAATCAAAGGACACGGTGGTGTCGGCTAAGTTCGTAGCACTAAACCCTTTTTACTCCTCTAACTTCAATACCAAGTCAGAAATGAAATCAAATTCGCAGTATTTGCTGAGCTGGTCAAACACTGTCAAGTTTTAGATTTATCAAACAATTTGGTAGAGCTTTCAGGTTGGGTTTTGGCAAAAGTCGGTTATTTTTATTTTGTTTTGGTTTTTTTGTTTTAAGTGAACTGAGAAAAGAAATAAGTCAAATATAATCTGTGTTCCTTTACTTTGAATTTCTGTGATTTTTAGTCTAAACTTATTTCAAAATGTTTGTATATGAACTTTGCACAAGAATGCGCAGAAATGCACAAAAATTCACAGAAATTCAAAGTAAAGAAACAGACCTACGCTACGAGTATAATAAAAAAAACATATTGGGAAAAATGTACCTATACAGAATAAGATATTTTTTTTCTTGATTCCATTTTAGTTTTTCGCAATAATTGCTCAACGCCGTGACTATTGTTTCTTTGACTTTCGTATTTTCTGCCGTTAGTTACGTTATTGGTAATAAGGGCCTTTGTCAACTTACTTTTTTTGAAGAAGAAAATAATTCATTGAAGAAATAATTCGTTGCTTCAATTCCAATAAAAAATATTGGTGCAAAATTTTAAACATAAAAAAGTAGTTGTTTTACCGAGAGCACTTGTTAAAAATTTCATAGTTTTTAACGCATTAAACAACTCTTCTAACTAGGCAAATCTATGTTGAACAAGCCCAAATCTGACAGATGAAGAAAGAGACACAGCTAAACAAGAAAAAAAATTAAATGAAGACAAAAAATACTTTCAGCAAATAATTTCTCGCCTCAGAAGGTAAATTTTAATAAATAGGTATAACCTAGTCAAATTTAATGTTTAGATATCTTTGATTTAAAAAAAATCGTTTCTGCGCTCCATTTGAAATTGTTGCAATTTCTTTGAGTTTTAGGTACAGTGAATGTGTGTTCATTGCCACATATTTTTAAAAATTGAAGATCGCTTATTTAAATTCGTCCTCAGTTTATATTTTTGCTTATAATTAAGTTAAAAATCTACAAAAATAAAAAAAAAAATTTGAAAATCTCTGTCTTCAATTCATCTTTTTGTGAAATAGTGGCTGATTTACAATGACGCGTTCGCGTTCGCGATGCATTTGTTACATTTAAGAAGCGTTACGGACACGACGAGACTCGACATAAAACGGGAACAGAATTCAATCATTTTTTCCACACAAGATGGGTACATGCCTAAATTGTAAATCCAAATGTCAAAACGCACGCAAAAGTAGAATAATTTCTACTTTTGGGTTGCAGCCGCTTACGTTTCGTTGGTTTGTGTACTTACTTAGGGATGCAAAATCATAACATAACGCTCAACGCGTCATTGTAAACACTAACAGCCGTATTTATTAAGAAAATTTAAAAGCTTTGTAACTTTAAAATGCCTCAAAGTTGCTCTTAAGTGCGAAATCGGTATCTATAATCAATTTTCACTTTTAAGCAAAGTTACTTACATGCATCTTAACTTAAACGCCATTCACCGCGCTTAAAGGTTACTTAAAGCCATCTTAAAAATATTTTGACATTTAGGACTAATTGTTTTTTGTTTTTACTTCAGAAATATAGGTATACCTATGTATGTATGTGGGTAGAGTTTTCATATTTCTTTGTGGGTACCTAATGAAAGTTTAAGGATTTGTGGTTTCCTTTAGTAAAATGAATTGTAAAATAAATTCTTTCGATTTATTAACATATTTTTCTATCAAAAGGTCAAGGTGTGAATTTAAAAATTGAATAATAGAGTTTCTGAACACAAACATCAAAGCATCACAAACCAAGATGGAGTCATGTTTCATTTCGTTTGCATTTAGTATGCCAGTTGTTTCTCTTTATCTCTTATAAATATATGTGCTCATCTTTTGTTTGCAAGCTGTCAAAAAGCAGCTGAAATGAACATGTATCAGTGAGTTTTCGCACGTTACGTTACATTTCAATCGCTTAGTTAAGCAGCAATAGAAAATTGGTTATAGATGAGAATTTAAGTAACGTAACTTAAAGGCAATTTAAATATTTAAGCAAACTTAACTAAATGACCTCTAAGAGACATTTTAAGAAAATCTAATAAATTCGGCTGTAAATAGAAATTCCTATGCTTGAAAATTTACGTTGACAGACAAATCTTTCAACGCAATGCCCAACGCGGCATTGTAAATCAGTCATAAGTTTTCTTTAAAAAGTATACGTTCTGGATAAAGTATACTTTTTATGAGATAAAGAAGGGGTTTGCTGCTTTTAAAGTTAGACGAGGGCCTTAGCGTTAAAGTATACTTTGCGAGGGGATAATGATTAGTGCGATGACTTAACGAAGATAAAAAAGATTGTATTGTGGCACTAAAAATTGAAGAAACAAAATATTCGACGAAATGTACAACCTAGAAAATTGATGCTAGCATCTTCAATGGAACTGGAGTGCATATGAAAATGCAATAATGAAGCATTTCGTTCCAGTTTAACAGTAAGCTTTAAGAGAGCATTAGATGTGTTGTTGAAAGCAGTTTCGCATGGTTTTCTTGATGTCGGCCTTTCAAAACGTTACAACTGTTATGCTGTGTAATGATGCCACCGATAACAATTCGTAGGAGCTCAAAGAACTGACAGACTCTAAATATTATGTTCACGCAGAAAGAATGAATCATTGCATCATGCCTGAACAATATTGGATAATATTCTAAAATTACTTCAATAGTGAATGTTTTGTTGTCGAAAGAGTGAGAAATTGAATATTTAATCGAATTAATGCACTTCTGCTTTAAGCATTTTTGTGCAGAAAATTCGTGAGACTAATTATTTATAGTGAGTAAAGATAACCATTCATATTCAAATATTTGTTGGAAGCGTATAATGGCAAATATCGTAGCCAAAAATGTGCGCCTTACCTCGCAAAACCTCAAAGCGCAAAAGATCTCAGCAACAGTCGTATACTAACCTGCGAATATCAGGCAATTGAAGCTCGTTATTAGCGCTTTTCTGCTTGAATTTTAAGATGACGATTTTGCTGAAAAAAGGTTATCTTTTCAGATTAAGCGCATGAGATACCGTCCATCACGGCAACTGCGTAGATAGGTAAGTTGCTCGAAAATTCCATCAATTCAGTCAACAAAGACGGTTGAGGTCTTTGATGGGTGATAAAAAAATTCTTTTCGTCAACATTAGATGATATGAGAGTGAATGACATGTGGTTCCAACAGCAGAAAGTGCTTGTAGCTTGTGGGGGACGCGGTTATTTTTCCAAAACTGGAAGGAATACATCCATTCAACAATCAAAGCCGTTTTCTGAAACTCCAATCTGGCAGGTACATACTTTTGTCAGCGAAATCCTAAAATCCATTCAAAATTTAGGAAGGTCCATGAAACAACCAATTTTTTAACTAACCTCCCTCCCGTTTCCTACAATTTTGCCAAGCTCACTTAAATCCTTGGGAGCGCAGTGAGTTCATTGAAATCTTGGTTAAAAAGTGCATCTTGACATAAACAACACCCCTCTTATTTATAACCCAACTAAATAGCCCACAACTCGATGTTAATTTCTTTAATTTGTTCGACCCTTATTCAATCATTTCTTTTCAAATAAATTAAACCAAATTAGTTGTTCAACACCTAACACTGAAACGACATAACGGAATGTCAACTTTAATGAACGATTCTCAAGTAACTACATTTCCTTTCGCAATTCACTTGCATTCAACTGCAATTTCATGGCTTGCATTTTGCTTTTAAAGGAGCAGAACCTCCTCGCATTCATATAACAAAGTCCTTCATTCAGCCTATCAATTTGAATACGAAAAAAGCATTCAAATTTAAAATTTCCACATTCCTATCAACAAGTATACCTACTCTTAGCCAATTGTCCGTTCTTCTGTTATTCAAATATCTAAATGGAAATTTTTCAAGAGACTAACAATATTCTGAAACCTTGCAGCTTTGAAGACTTTACAATAAATCCAAGCAACCATCAAAAGCCTTTAAAAGAAGTAAAAGAAAAAAATAATACTTGTAACCCATGTCGTGTCGTGACTAGGTAAAATTTCCAATATTGCGTTTGCAACAGGTCGTCTGGTGGCCAAGACAAAAAGAATAGACCACCAGGATATGCACTTTGTGCAGTTGCAATCCGGAAAATAAGCGCGCACAGCCTTACACCGTTCCGCGTGTGCATTTCACACGACCAAACTAAGGCGAGACGGACGACCGATATGATTCGAGTCCTTTTTCCAAGTGCACCGAGGAGGGAGCTTTTTATCCATCAAGAAGAATTATTTTCGATTGAAACGCGAAAAATCCTTATTTCAGAACCGAATGCAGTTCGAAAGCATTGTTGCTGCTAATAATTCTCCTAAAGGACCGTGGTGTGCCAAAGTGCAGTTATATTATCTCGCAAAGAAATCACGTAACACACAAACACATATACATAGGTAGGTACACACTATCATGCAAGGATAATATGAGAGTGGCAAAAAAATAAAGCCTGATGGGCCGCGTGTAAAAGAAACGTGCAGTTCTTTAAGTAGGCCCAATACTTGACATTGAAATCCTACATAGCGTTAAAACGAGGTGAAGAACGCTTGTCGTGTGCCAAATGGAATCATACATAAAAGCTTAGGCTTGTTCCGTTAACACCGCACCACTCTGTTGTAGATATATGCCCCTGAAAAGCGCACCTTATGTAATGTATTTATAGTAAACGTATGCACTGTCCACTATACGCTAATTTGTTGTAAATTAATTCATCGTTTCGTTGCATGATAAATGGCGCCCAACAGACTTAAATCAATCAATAAAATCTAAACAACTACACACACACACATGATATCTATGGGTGATTAATGATTAATAGTGTCGATGATGTGCAGTTATCTATTTCATTATCCATAAATGAATACCTTTCACGTGAGTGTATTTGTTCGTTTTATGATGATTGTAACATAATCACTAATTAAGTTGTAGGTTAATTGATAGTGTAGATTTATATTTTTACCTGAAGGAACATATCACCATCGAGAAGACCATGCTCAAAGGCTCCAAGCTCTCGAGTTCGGTACGCGTCATGTGAATGAATGTGTGGCATTAGACCATTCTCCTCTTTGTCCTTATGCATAACAACTGAAATGAAATGAAAAAAAAATAAATATTCATTATCATTACGGTTTCAGACAAGATAATTAAATAAATGAGCATTGGGGATAATATTTCAATATACAATTGAGATGTGTAAATGAATTCTTACAAAAAAAAAAGATATTAATTATAGAAACATGGAAATTAATGCATGTACATTACAATAATTGATTAGAGATATTTTACTTCAATTGGTTTATAATTATTTATTAATAGCTATTGGAATTCTACATTTTTAAGCTTGACACCATGACATTTCCTGATAAATGTCAAATGGGCAATGACACTTCTGTAATGCAAGGAAATTTATCACCAAGGAAGAAACATAGAACATAGATAGAAACATAGAACATAGATAGAGTCTACATTTTTATAAGAAAATGTGCTAATTTAACAAAACAAGGATTATATTTTCTTAAATTATGACCTTTTAGATGTATTTTAAAATTAACAGCAGAATACTAATGAGATTCAGTAGCTTGATTGGTTTGGTTCCAAAACTCAAAACCAAGCTTTTGACGTCAAAAGTCAACCGTGATTTTGTCAAATGGAAAAAAAGTGCAAAAAACACGAAACTGTCTACTTTTCTTCAGTGCTGGATGATTTTTAATCTCAAGGACAAATATTCGATTAAAACAGCACCATTGACCTACAAAGTAATACTCGTACAAAATTCTACAATTTGAGTCTAGATGGTTTTTGTAGACCTAAAAGTTTCTAAAACACTTAGTTTCAAAGTTTATCAATTATTTCAAAAATAAACTTAAACAATGTTTGCTGTTTTGTGTGGAATTTGACTTTGCAGGTTTATTTCTTCAGAAAAAGATTCCTGCAAAATAGCGATTGGATTTGAAGAAATTTGAGAGGACACACAGATGAAAGATAGGAGGCTACCAAAAGTACAGCTGGCGTAGTTGGACTATAAGTTGGTCCATTTTGATATTACATGAATCAACATAGGAGGCTTCTTCCATAATCATTAAACCACTTGGAGCTTCTTATGAAACGTGTGTGACTTTTTGCTTGCTAAAGCTAGCAATACAGTCCATCAGAATAGACTAGATACTAGAGCTTCAACCAAGAAGCTTCTTTCAACGTCCAACCCATTTAGTCCCTAGCGAGCGGTCTTTGGTCAAGTATGTTCGCAAGTATGTGTCACCTTCGTTCCAGTCATCCTCTTTTGCATAGAGTCGTTCCAAGGCAGGCAATGGATTCAATGACTCTCCGCATTGAAGCATTAGTGACCCAGGCACTTATATCGTTTGCTTTTTAGTTTTGTGGCCGAGTTTGTGTCACTGTACAGCCCGAACAGTTCAATGCTTTTGTCTTTTATACATGAGGGCACTTTCTCCCTGACTCTGGACAATACCAAGCTACCAGCTTATTTTCAATTTGTTTTATTTGTCTTTTTTTCCTTGCAAGGATGATTTGCCATCCCCTGAAACATACTGTGGACGCCTTAAAAGCTTGTTGGGCCAGCATGCGTTTGTCATCCTACACAAATTGACAAGTTCGGCATGGATGCCAAAAGTAAATATTTGTGTTCATACATAGCTACTTCTCTTGCCCCAAGGTCTTAAACTATAGGAAAGTATTTGAAAACCTATAAACGCTGTAATAGGATGCCTTGAAATAGTTGAATCGATTCGTTAAGCGGCCTTCTGAATTGGGTGCGACTAACAAAACCATGCAAACGAAAAACTTGCATTCGAGATATCGCAAATTAAAATCACGCTACTAATGTGGCCACTCAATTTTGAGTAGGTATTCGAGATTTTGATATTCAAGATTTTAATTTTCGAGGTTTCAATGGTTATTTTGGTGAAATTGCGATGTTATAAGGGTTTTTCAAACTGGACGCTACAAAAATAGAGCGACGGGGACAGCAAACGACGCCATATTTCTTGCCGCTCTTTTGACATTTCTCTTTAGTAAGGTTTGCCATTTCATGATGGAAAGATATACGAGCCAACAACGAGTCGAAATTATTAAAATTTACTACCGAAATTCGGAATCAATGGCCTCAACGCTAAGAGCGCTTAGTCCAATTTATGGTCGTCATAATCGTCCTAGCAGATCAACAATTGAGTGTCTAGTGGAAAAATTTGAATCCACAGGCACAGTATAAAATGTTCCCGTGCCAGTGAGACAAAGAAGTGCCCGTAGTGTCGAGAATATTGCTGCTTCTGAGGCATCAATTGCAGAAAGCCTAAATGTGTCTCTCACATGTCGTTCTCAAGCGTTGGGCATCTCTGTGACGTCGTTGTGGCGAATTTTGCGAAAAGATCTTGGCCTACATCCTTAAAAGATTAAATTGACGCAAGAACTGAAGCCGCTTGACCACCAAAAGCGTCGTATGTTCGTGAATTCGAAAAATCATCTTCAGTGATGAGTCTCATTTCTGAGTGAATGGCTTCGTCAATAAACAAAATATGCGGTATTGGTCAGGCAGCAATCAACACGTACTCCATGAGTCATCATTGCATCCTGAAAAAATTACGGTTTGGTGTGGTTTATGGGCTGGCGGCGTCATTAGGCCGTACTTCTTCCGTAAAGATCAAGACCGGCACGTTACTGTGAATGGGGATCGCTACCGTTCAATGATAACCGAATATTTTTGGATTATATGGACTTGGAGGACATGTGGTTCCAACAGGACGGCGCGCGCCATAAGCCACACAGCGAATGTCACAATCTATTTATTGGAAACCAAGTTTGGAGAACGTGTTATCTCACGAAATGGTCCAGTCGCTTGGCCACCTCAGTCGTGCGATTTGACGCCGTTAGACAATTTCCTGTGGGGCTACGTCAAGTCTATGGTCTATGTCAACAAGCCAGTGACGATTGATGAACTTCGTACGAATATCGAACGTGAAATTGCAGCAGTATCGGCCGATCTATGCTTGAAAACCGTCGAAAATTGGGTTCAGCGTCTGGACTTCTGCAAGTGTGCCCGTGGTGGCCATGCAAAAGAAATCGAAGTCCACACATAATGGCATCGAACGTACTTTCACAATAATAAAAAATTTCATTGATATCCAAAACCGTTTTTGTCTTATGTATTTAAAAAAAAACTTTTGTAGCGCTCTTATTGAACAACCCGATATTATTTTGTGAATTTTCATTTTTAAGATCTAAAAAATAATGCAGTTTCGATATTTTAGATTTTTGTTTCTTGCAAATTTCCCACAAATGAAATGGGAAAAATCGGGCGGTACTTGGAAACACTTTTACATTTGATTTAAAATTTTCTAAATCCAACTCAATAAATTTATAAAATTACATATTTTGGACTTATAATTGATAGCATACATTTTTGCAAATAAGTTGTGAATTGCGATCAACTTTCAGTTACTAGCACTAGGAAGCAACATTGAGCTAAGAGCAACCCGAAGTGATGCGTGGTAGCAAGCCTTTTTTTTATCGAAATATTAAAGCATTTTACATCGTTTTCTCGAGACTGTAATTGCTAACACTTCCCCACTAACTTAGCTGCAAATTTTGGGAATACAAAGTTTTTGTTTGGCAATTTTGACGTTTCATGAATTTGTTTTATTTGGGGGATGTCGTTAAGGAAAGTTGTAAGTAACAAAAGTTTTTTCTAGTAGCCAGGCAAAAATGGAAAACAGATTTTGTAGAGTAAATACGATCTTATTGTGAAGGAGTGTTGAGGTTTTAAGGGCAAAAATAAACTTTTCCTAAACAATATTTTTCAGTTCATTAATTAATTAATTTATTTTTCAAAAAATAATTTCAATAGAAATAAAATGCACGACTGTATTGCAGTTACTTGCTCTGATGTTCAAGTTGCTTGGAATTAAGAACTTTTAAAATATGTCAGTAATTACATGGGTGATTCTACAAATGATGATGGAGTTTTTGACGGCTCCGTTGATATTTTAATAACTGTTCAAGTATTCTATCTGATTTTTTTTTATAACTACAAACCTAATTGATGTCTACATGGCCAGACAAAGTTATTAAGATCTGACATATTTTCATTACTCAAAAAATTCTTCAAAGGGTCTAATTCTCAGTCCCCTGGCATGTCCCCTGCTAGTTTTCGAATAGAAAAATTCTTACAGTTCTCTTATTTAAGTTCCAAAACCAAAAGAAACTTTCAATTATTGACTTTAGATAATATATCTTCTTATGATATCAATGAATATTTAGTACCATAAAAAAAAATCGTTGAACTTTGTCCCTCGGATTTCTAATTAGTCCCTTGGCCGATTGAAACAGTCAAAAATATCCTTAACTTTGAAAACTATCCAATTTTTAGATCTAGCAGCGTGAAGCATTAAATCTGGGGACGTAAAATCATTTTGTTATCTTACGCCCGTTTGCTATTTCATTTGTTAAGAAGGCATTTGTGCGAGAGGTCATGGATTGTCCGATCAGTTCCTCAGTCCCCTGATGAGTGTTTACAGAAAATATTTATATGCAAGCAGGTATATTATTTTTGCATTTTAATATAGGCTTAGTAAAACCTTAATTATATAAGTTTTTTTTATATTTTTCGTACAATGCATAAACATGTTTAAATGGCAAAAACTATGAAAATAATCATTCCCCTGGCCTAAGCCCCTGTCCATTAGTCGCTGATTTTATCGCTTGAGGAGGCCCCAAAAATACTCACTAAATGCTGCTTTTTTTCTTAAATACTTGTAAAATAAAATGCAGGACTCGATCGCATGAACTTACTCATATTTTCAAGTGGTTAAGAAATTTAATGATAATTTACACGGGGAGTTTTGCGTCGGAGGGGGTATATTTCTCCCCATTAAGGTCCCTCACCTATGATTGATTTTCTATATATGATTTTCTAAAAAATTGATTTAAAATAAAAAAAAGTTAAGAAAATGTTCAGTTCTTTGGAACACCTGTTTTCAAAAAAGATCTTTAAATCGTTGTTTTAAATTTTTTTTGACTGGCCGTTTTCAATCATGTGAAAGAACGTTCTAAGGTTCATATATATGTAGTTAGGTTTTACGACTTTTTGCTTCCAAAAGTGTTTTATGTCGAAATTATCATCATTTTATTCCATTTTTTGTAGAATCGCCCATAAAAACAGTGACGGTACATGTCTCGATGACGATAATCCAGTTATTATGAGCTAAACATAAAATTCGTATTGTTAGCGTTTTTTTTTTCTTTTGAAACACACGACATAATGAAAACTCAAAACCAACTAAATAGTGACACTAATACAAAAAAAGGAAGTTTCATACTCGTATCTAAAGTGATTTAAGCAAAAGAAAGTTAGACATTTAAAAAAAAAAAACAAATTTTCACCAAACCGAAATCTAAGCACAACAAAATGGAGATCTCGAATTGGATCACCAGAGTACATTTTGGAGGTACTTAATAAAAATATACAAGAGTTTAGACTCGACGAGGGAAGTGGAGCCACGTTTGAACGATGGTACACTCGGTACAAAACTTTGTTTTACAAAGACGCAGATCTATTGGACAATGCTGCAAGAACTAGATTGCTGATGAGGAAGTTAGGAAGTGCGGATTATATTCGCTACAGAAATTTCATCCTTCCAAAAACAGAGGACTTCGATTTCGCTACGTCCATCGCTAAATTAACAAGCATTTTTGGTAGGGTAGAGTCTCTGTTCAGCACCCGATTCAACTGCCTTCAAATCGTCAAAAGCAATACAGAAGATTTGACTCAGTTAGTGCTGTCAATTTCAAATGCGAAAGCTTTGAAATTGGTTCTTTGACAAGTACCAGTTCAAGTGTCGCATTTTGATTATGGGTTTGCAGTCTCCACAAGATTCCGATGTACGTTCGCAGATGCTAACGATTCTGGAAACGGAAGATGCAGATAAAATAACTCTCGAAAATTTATTACTTCACTGCCAGCGTGTGGCAAAGCTCAAAAACGACCTGAAATTGATGGGATCAGGCTCCCATTCTCAAACTGTTCACGCCGTCGCATCAACAAGTAAACAGCCTCACAACAGCCGAGAGGAGAAGCACTCACAAAACAGTCTCAAGAAACCAACAACGCCCTGCTGGGGATTTGGTCAAATGCATTTCATTGTTGAATGCAAATACAAAAATCACGTCTGTACATCTTGCCAACAGCGGTGTCATAAAAAGAAGGATATTGCCGTTGTTTTCAGCGAAAAGTTTCATCAGAAGTTGACGCTTCAGCCAGCAGTAAAGGCAGGGGTAAGAAAAAACAACATAGAACTTTCAGCGGAAAAGCCACAGAATTTCCGTTCATCACATTGCTGGCGCACAAAAGAAATTTGTTAATGTGCTTATCAACGGCCATGCGGAGCAGCTACAATTCGGTTCTGCTTCAGACGTCACCATTATATCGAAAACAATGTGGAAACAAATTGGACAGCCTGAGGTAATGCCAAACAAGCACTCTGTTAAAGATGCTCTCATGGTCAGCAAATAAAGATGAAAGGTGAACTGGCGGTGACAGTGACATTTAAAAATAAAACTTTATATCTTAAGTGCTTAGTCACTGATCTTCCTTAACTTTCTTTGTTTGGACTCGACTGGATGGACAGATTTGAAATATGGAATCGGCCTCTCGATTAGATTTGTTTTTGGTTTGTTGTGCGAAAGTTTTTTTTGAGAATATCAAAAATATAGGTGCTTACAGAATTTTTAGAAGCTTTTCTTCTGGAAATATCTATAATAATGAAGAAATTAGTCAGAAGTTTGAGCACAAGTAAAGGGTGTTTTTTTAGAGGTCTAAAAATGTATTAAAATGGAGTAAAACAAAGAACATTTTTTTTAATTGATATGAAATCTACTTTACTTAAAGATAATCTTCTTGCATTATAATTTAAATATGATTTCTGGCATATGACCGCCACGGCTGGCTCGGACATAATATAATCTAGAGGTGCAAATTTCGATGACTTATTCCAATATTTGAGGCCATATATCGGCAATAACGCGGCAAATGTTATCCTCTTAGTGGTCAATTGTTTTGGGCTTATCGGCGTAGACTAGCGACTTCACATGGCACAAGCGGTGTGATATGTTGTGCCGTTTTGACGAAACCACAGCTGTTTCATATCATGGTTGGTCGTCAGAACCATTGTTCGTCCGAATACGCATCCACTGTAGCCATAGCCTTAGACCCCTATTACACGATGATTCTTTGCATCTGATTCTTTTCAAAATTCAATGAGTGTGAAGGTGAAATCAGATGTTTCTTCTCCTTCGCACTCATGAAAATTTGAAAAGAGTCAGACGCAAAGAATCATCGTGTAATAGGGGTCTTAGAAACTGTATTGAGTGTCAATATAAATTTGGTCCATTCCTGTATCCTTAAAATGTCTACAATCCCTTCAGTATGGATTTTAGACATTAAATGGATATATGAATAGACTAAACTAGACTCACATTCATATCATGCTTGAGAGAAAGAGCAAAGAGGGTATAGCTTTATGAAAAATTATCTAACTTATAGTCCTTGCCTTGGGGTAGATTTGGTCACCAAGAGCTCTTCTGCCATAAATTATGATTTCTATCGCTGGTATACCGTTCATTGTGAGTATAAAGGTAGCAACGATAAGAATAAAAACAAAAACAAAATTAAGGTAAAATATGAAAAACTATTCTTCAAACTAATTTACGCATTCTTGTCTCACTCTGCCTTTACTTAAAACTACAAACAACAAAAATATGATATTAATTTCTCTCAAATAAACCAGACCGACAGGCACGTCGCGTCGTCGTCGTGGGTCACCCCCTTTATGCCCTATATCAGTCTTATCTGGAATCACTTTGACCATTTGGCAGTTTCAGCTGATGGTTCAGTGGCACCGCGGGTCGAATTGGAAATAAAACGGATTTTATTACTGCCTTTAGTACCCTATACATACATATACACCTATAACTGGTTTTCTTTTGTTTAATGTTTTGTAGAATTCAATTACAAAGGACGAAAAAACCCACAAATTAATGCGATAGCAGGACGAAAAAAATACACTAAAACAAAAAAATTGAAAAAATATGGGAATTTCTTCAATCTAAAAATGTACCCTTTTAATGAATATGAATGTTTCCATGTAAGGTCTGTGGTTTGGACTTCTTATTTTTTGGCTTTTGGCAACCTCAATGTGCGTGTCATTTCGAAGTGAAAAGGACACACATAATTCATAATTTAATTAGAGTAAGTTTCACGTACTCACTTCACATACCTACCTTACCAAAGACTCATTACAGCGGGGGTGTAGGTGTTGTTGATTTACTTAAAGGCACCGCGGATTTGCTATAAAAGAGTCCTTTGAAAACCTTCTACAATCTACATAAAGAGAAAAAATGTTTTTTTTCCCTAAGGTTGATGCAGATAGTTTTAATTTATTGTTCACTTGTGAAACAATGAAATGTGATATATGTTTGGTAGCCTTTGTAAACCGTCAGGCTCACAAAGTTAAGAATTATGAGGTTTTGTTTAGGAAAATGAAAAACATAAGTGTTGCTATGATATCACTAACTCTACCTCTCTGTGCGCTAATTATTTAAGAAACAAAAAAAAATATAAAATATAAATAAACACAGTTAAAGCCTATCCCTATACGAAATTGAAGTGAAAAGCTGCGACTTGCCGTCTACTTAGGGCAATATAAAGATTAATCAAAAAACATTTGTAAGCAAATTGTGACATTAAAGAAAGAGTGAAAAAAAAGCCAACTAAAACAATTAAGGCCAATGGAAGGCAGATTTCTACCAGCACTTACTGTACTTTTTACCACGGTTCGAACTAAAAATCATGAAGAAAATCTCATGCGGGCTGTGTCCACCTTCTTTTTTGTTTTTTGTTTTGCTTTTCAACAATTCAAAGCAAATTAATATTTCAATCAAAACCTGTCATCACGTTAAGTGTAACGCAGGTGTTAAGGTTGTATTTGGAAATGCTTGAATGTCACGAATAATATTTTACGATGTGAAATTAAGTGAAAAATGGAACTTAAAACATCAAATTATGTACGTTTATCCTTTGCAATAGGTAATTCCCAAAATCGTGAAAATCTAAAACTTAGCCCAGGAAAATTAGGCACAAAAATGGCAGAATTGAAAAATGTTCTGACAGAGCTAAATTTTGGTGTAGAGCTTTGTTTTAAAGGCTTAAACATTTTCTCAAAGTATTGAACATTTTGGAACAGGACTAAAGTTTTAGGGAAGTTAAATAGTAAAATTCAGGTTTTATTTGATTTGTTTTTTAAATATCAAGGACAAAATTGTTACTCATTAAATTCCACCAAAAAAAAGGTACTCGGTGCTTGGTTTCTAGCGTTCTTATCCACCGGTAATAGTGTCCATGCCTCCGTACTCCGGTTTGCTCCTCAATTGCCTTTTTAGCTAAAAGAAGAAGCGATTGGCAATGAATTGTTAGTAGAGCTTAGGCACAGGAAGCTTTGACAACCTCGAAATTATAGTTGTCTGTAGTGACGGTCTGTCCGAGGCGTCAGTTTGTGGTGTCCTTTCTTCTTGACAGCATATTCTTTGGTCTTGTCTTCATTCACCGATAAATCCACCTTCTTGGATTCCTTCTTAATACTCACGAAAGCATCACTAACATCACGCTTTGGCTGTCGAATTAATTGGATGGACTTTGGAAAGGTTGTGTCTCTAGTGAGAGTCTTGCACTATTATTTCAAGAACAATCTTGAAGAAGATGCATGGCAGTCCGTCAACTGGTCTTAAACTTCTTTGACATTAAAGTTGTCGGTGAGGTCTTTGCCGACTTTGTTGAAGCAGCATGCACTCTCTATCGTCATCCTGTACAAATGGACGAGTTTGAGAGGGATGTCAAAACTAGTCATTGCTCTTTATAGCTTGTCTCCTAAGATGCTGTCATACGCAGCCTTGAAATCGATGAAAAGGTTGTGGGTATCGATTTGAAATTCCTAAGATCTGATGTAGTGCGAACTATTTGGTCCATGGTGAACTTTCCTGGCTTAAATCTTTACTGACATAGACCTACCAGCTTTTTGATGAATGGCTTTAGGTATTCACACGCATACGTAGTACAATAAGATTGGTCTTGGACATAGAAACAAATCTTTTAGTAGAAATTTGCTGAAAAGGTGGATGGAATACTAGACTTTTTTGTGGGCTGCTTTAACGATGGCCAGAAATCGAATTGGAATTTCGATTTGGTCTACATGCAAGTCTTTCAGGAGCACTGACAACAGCCCCCTCATGTTGATAAGGCAGTGAATCCTAACAACATACCTGATCCTAGAACAACAGCTGATATTTTGCTACCCTAACCCTAAGCCCAAGATATGTAGGAGAATTCGATCACATTTAAGGAACTGCAACAACTGACTTTGCATAACTGTATCAAGGGAGCGCATATGCCTAAGTAAATGACAGCTATTGTTCTAATCCAAAGCTCATCAAAAGGGAAAGGGGCTTCTTTGAAGAGATATACCTGATTTCTCAGTCCTTGAGCAATCGGAAAGAGAATCTATTAATCAATTAAATTTGGCCAAAAAAATGTTTGTCCGCGGGCCCATACTTTTCTAATAAATTTTTGAATGTGATCTTTCAAATGGATGACTAATGAACGAAAATCAACAAAAAAATCAAGAACAGCTGTCGTAATTCGAAAGAAAAATATAAAACTTAATATGAATGAAAATCGTATACAAATTTGTGAGGCAAAAGTATAGGCTTAAACGGCGACATGTAAATGACCTCGGAAAAAATTCTTTTTGGAACATATATTTTTTCGTAGGGCAAACAATTTTAATTAAGGGAGTGTCTGCTATTTTAAAACCGATTTTGGGAAAAAACGGACACCCTAATGTCAATAGCTATATTAACCATATAATGCTACTAACAGACCGGCTACACTAACTACACAACAGCATATAATTTTTCTGAGAAAATGGGTTATAGGACAGGAAATGTAGTACAGTATTCCCGGGTGGAACGGACTTTGATATTTGCAGTTATTCTGCAAATATCCAGTATATTGTATGCCATTCTATAAGATTCATACACAATGGGGCATATTTATAGATGTTGTTCAAGCTACTGCTGAGCAAATCTGGAGTTTATTATATGGAAAATTTATCAAGTAAAGCGTAGTCCCTAGTACAAGCTTCCTCGTGAAGTGAACAATCGCCAGTGGAGAAAGTGATTTTTTGACTTTTCTCACTGGTAGAGACTTGTGAATATGTTGTGAACGTTTAAGCCTTGTACGCAGATCAAGCAAAGACAAATTTTATTTCTACATTTTTTTTTCTCAAGACAAATTTTGAAAGTGTAGAGATAAAACAAAAGTCAAGTGAGAACAGTAGCGTAGCTGGAAATTTAAAAAAATTATAAGATTTCCTTCAATTCACAACATTTAAAAATTGTATATACAGAAATCAGATTCTTTCAAAACATTTGCAGAGCAGGTGCCTGTGATTGTTGGGGAACAATATTATGTGGATGGATGAAAATACCTTTGAAAAGTCTGAAATTTTAATTTTTTTTTTCTTTAAAGATGGTGATTTAAGGGCAGTTGGTTGATATTTGGATCAACATAAACTTTTTTCGTAAAAATATACTTTGTCCTCCATCCTTCAAGCTATCAACTGTCAGATTAAATTGACAGATGGTTACAATGTCGATGGATAAAAAAAACTTCTGAAAATTACGGAATTCTGATTTCAGAGCAATTGGTTAATTGGCTGGATAGTTTTTCCCTCATCTGTCAAACCAGTAACTGTCAAATTCCATTAAAGAAGTCGTTGGTTCAAGAAACCTCTAAAAATTCGAAAAAAATTTGTTGTTTTACTTCTCCGGAAAAAAGTGATTTGAGGGCAATTGGTAGACATTTGTATCAAAATAAACTTTTTCCGTCAAATAGTTCTTTTCCCATTTGTGAAAAATCTGTTAAAAAATTCTATGGAAGGATTGATGTGATGTCGATGGATAAAAAACAACCTGCCAAAATCATAGATGTTCAGAGTTTTCTACTGCTCCAGAAATCCACTTGATTTTTGCCAGATCAGTTTGCTGATTTCAACTTGGTCTAACTCGATTTGGAAATAAATTTAAATTTTGAATAGAAGAAAATATTTTCCGAATCTGTATGTGGCCCTTTTGTACCCTTTCTTATTAGCTACGCCACTGACTAATTTAAAACAGCTGTTCTATATATTCTGTTCTCAATTCTGATGTCATCATTTTCCTTAAGCATTTTATATTTTATTTCAGTCATGCGGTTTCAAAACGTCTTAATAATGGAAAGTTTCAAACAGGGAGGTGATTTTAAAAAGTGAAATAAACATAAAACGTCACAATTTGTCCGGAAAAATAATACTTCGAGCATTCTTTTTCTGCGCAAAATATAGTGGACACTTACTTTTGCCTTTTCATTACAGCGGCTACGAACGTCAAATTTTGCACTGGAGCTGCGTACTGATTGAAAAAAAAAAACCGAGATAAAATTTGTCTTGGGAAAAATTTTATATGCGAGATAAATTTTGTCTCGATCTGCGTACTAGGCTTTAACGTTTAAAACTACCATGCCTCAAATGACTAGTAATCGATGTTTCAACTGTTCACCAAGAGTTCCCGTTATTTTGCACGGGAATCGCTCGTGAACGAAAACTCTCAAACAGTTTTGCGAGCTAGTTCATAGGTGAATAAAAATGCTAATGTTGCATGGATTCAGAGTTACAGAACATAGGCACATATCACCTATTCTCGTTATCAACACAAAAGCTTAAAAATCTTTTTCGAAGCTAAAAATAATCAAAAATGACATGGAAGTTCAATGGAACAAAGAAAGCTAGGCAATCTATCATTGTTATTAATTGAAAATTGAAGAGCACAGCATATAGATTTGTATTATAAGTAATTCACAAGATAAATTGAGTTCGCTTTAAGCATAGTTTACAGATCCCATGCAAAGAAAAAAAAAAGTCAACATAATTTTCCACCTATTCTATGCACCATATTGTATAATGTTCAAGGCGAAAAAGGTTTGCCTTGGCCTGAGCAACTCATTATTAAGCAACTCGTTATTGATGTTCCCTTAATTTATAAATTATAGGCCCAAAAAGTGAAAAACAATTATTTTTGAATGTGAAAACCAATTGCATGAAAATAATACCCTGAGGTGAATATTTTGTTTTTTTTGGAAGTGAAAGTCGACCATTCAAAAAATATATTTAAGTCACCACTTTTTTCACATGCAAAACAAAATTGCCAGGCAAAATATAATTTTTTATTTCAACTCAATAATTCTTGACATGCGAAAATATTAGCATAGATTTTTGTTTGTGCATGGAAACTGTTAACAAGGCCTTAGTCATGAAGGAAGCAGTTGAAAAAATTGGGTCCCCCTGGACTTGGGAAATTCAAAATTGAAAAGAAACGTGTAATAATTTAAATTCAATGTGCAAAATATCCTATTTTTAATCTTAGAATTGAACCATCCATAACAACAAAAATCGTCCATCAGTCTCTCTGACCTTTCTCGATAACTGGAAAACCACAAATTATTCACAATGAAGAAAAAATTCAGTGAATGAAGGAGGGTTTGAATGAAAATCCAGAAACTTCAACAAGCTGACATTAAACGCAACTTGAGCAACTAACATATGTTAAACAGAGATCGTTGCAACAAATTTATTCGATTGAAAGAAATGACCAAGAGACAATATTGGAAAGTTAAACTCACAAGTGAAGTACAGCGCAAATGAATGGTATAATCTTTTTCTTTAACAATAATCATATTCTGTCATTCTAACAATCATCTGTTAGTATTTGACTTTTTATTCTTTTAGTTCTTAATCGTCTTTCAATTTGCTCCTACAAACAGACAAGTCGTTTTCGTAAACGTACATTCAACGTCAGTTTGATCGTCAAATTATCATCATTTTTTGACAACTACAATATTTTCTACTGTCAAATAAGTAATCGTCCTGTTTCAACAAAATCTTATTGACTAACGTCAGTCTATTCTCTTTCAGATGCATTTGACGTTAGCGAACATGTTTTCTGATGGCTTCTCAATACCTTTATCGTCAATTCGATTTTCTTACTGCAGAATTGCATGCAGTGAAGTGATGTTTGTAAACATGAATTACTGACTGTCCAGAGTAGAGTGTTGCAGCTGCAACTGGAATAGGAGTCAAAAAATACCGTACGTGATTTTTTTACTCGCCCACAATAGGCGTTTTTCTTTGTTAGCTCTGAGCAAAGCATGGAGTAGAGTTCGAGATATCGGAGTAAGCTCTGAGCAGCGTATGACCAGAGCTCTCCGATATAATTTTGAAACGCATCTGAGCACTGAACTGTCATACGATTGCGATGCGTTCAACGCACCACAATTTAGTACTGATTTTTAATTATCATCTGATATCTGCCCAATCAAAAACTCAAAAAATTAATAAAAATATGAATTGAAATTGAAGTGTTGAACGCGCCCATGTGAAATAAGTGAACAGAAGAGTGAAGTTGGATGCGCTCAGCTATTTACTCCATTCGCTTGGTCTTTTAATTCTGAGCTGATGGAGCGTACTCCGAGTTAGCTCCGAGTTACTCCATTCGCTTGGTCTTTTAATTCTGAGCTGATGGAGCGTACTCCGAGTTAGCTCCGACTCAAAAAAAGAAACACAAGTTGACCGCTCTGAGTGCTCTGAGCTAAAAAAAAGCACAGATCTTTTTTTTACAGACCAATGCTGTGCTCGGAGTTAAATAAAAGAAACGCCTATTGAATTTGTGTGTATTCAACATTTTGACAGCAATTCTAGTTGCAGCTCCGACTTCATTCTGTTGAGACAGTTATTCAGCTAACTGCATTTGCAGTTTTGGGTTTTCAAGCAGAGAACTTTTGTAGTTTGCGCTTAAAAAAATTAATATTTGACGCTGGCGTTGTTAACATTTTCGAAAATGACCACAGTATTTGTTTTTTAAATACTGCTCCACATGACAACATTCTTATTTCCAAGGAATGGAAGTGAGATGTAAAAAATTACGACAAAATGAGTCTCATGGAGTGAGGCCAATGTGAACACCATCGTTCTGAACAGATATTTCTGACAGATGCGTGTCAAAAATCTATTGAAATTAAAGTGCGACACTATGAAAAGGAAGCCATCTTAATTTTGGATTAATAAATGGAGTTACTACTTTGTATGTCTGTACATCCCTTGATTTGATGACATGCATAGATGACAGGAATTTTGACACATGAAGATTTGTTGCTTCTGTCTAGAAATGTCATTTTTTTTTTGTTACTTTATGCAAATGTTGATTTTGATCTTTGGGTGGCAATTTGTTTGGTAAAAAAAATATGTATAAATTCAAATTAATTCTATTTTTAGAACAATTTTTATTTCAGCGATAATTTCTCATATTTTTGTTTTCAAAGATAAAATTTGTGACCTCAATATCGCCAGCTGACAATACCACCATTTAACGCCCGCCCTGTGTTTTAAATTCAACTTCGTCTTCACTGTATTGCCATTATTGCTTCCTTTGAATATGTTATTAAAATTCTAAGTAGTTTACCTTAGTGGTTGCAAAGAAATAACATTACCCCTTGGTTTATTGGTGCCTTTATGGGTTTTATCTAGGGTAGCGCATTAAATCATCATGCCAGACTGAACTCCTTCTAAAGGTGGTGCGCGGTACGGTTACGGTGGGGCATTCGATAGAAGCAGCAGTAGTTCAAATTAGCTCGAGTGCCTCTAAGACTAAAAAAACATTTTTATTTCTTTTTCTATTTTTTTTTTTTTATTTATATTTTTTTCTTTGATAAAGTTATTGTTTGGAAATACATTTCGATTCTTTAAATAAAACGAACATTTTTTACAGGCACTCATAAAAAAGTCATTTTGGCAATTAGTAACTTTTATTGGCATCCCCACACAGAGCCCCCCGAGCCCGACCACCTGTCATTCCACAAAAGCTTCCATTTCCAGGAAGGAGGAGGACCACACACTATGTGGCGGGTGAACTGTCACTACTTGTTATTCACCGCCAACTTAATACTCAAACAGGGTGTCACATTCCCATATCACTCGCTTATACATAGATTTTCAACTTAGCATTTATGGAAGCAGATTTAATATCATTTATGAGAACCTAGGCTTGCCGCATTGTTTGACGTAGTCGTCAGAGTCATCGTCAGCGTTGGAGTCGTCGTCGTTGTCGTCGTCGTCATCGTCACTATGCCAAAGATACTTTTGTATATTTTTTTTCTCTTTATTTCTGTTTGAGCTCCTAAGTATATGATTTTAATTTGTCTAATTACTTCGTGAGTGCTCTGTAGAGCTGCAGAACAGCACCTTTGATTTAATTAAGTAAGTAACTCTAGAGGAGTTGACGCTTATCAGTTTGCATAATCTTTTCACATGAACATATTATCCGCCCGTACCTTCTTATAGTTGTTTTATATATTTCTAGATAGGCGGGAAGGTTGCCAGAAATGTATTTCATTTTTATGAGCGGCTTTTTTAGAGTTTTAGTTTTTTTTTTCTCTTTAATTTTGCAATCTGTGATTCTTTTATTGTATAAGTGTGGTAAATTTCCTGTATTAGTAGCTTGTAGCAGGAAGAGAGCTTAGGGATTTAATATATGTTTTTTTATTCCGTCAAAAAAGTCAAGTAATTAAAAACTTAAAGGGAAATTATACAGAATAGTAGATAAATATTACGGAATGACAGTTTTCGTCGAGATTTTCAAGTTTGTTACACAATGAAGCAGTGTTGGAAAGGAAAGTTCATAATATTTCATTTTTTAACAAGTCACTCATCAAGCTAGAGAAAAAAAACAAAGTGAACAAGTTTGACTTATTAATGAAGTGGCTCAAACAAAGGAAATGTTCAAAACAGTTGGCAGCCAATTTAAGTCTCCGTTTCGAGAAATCATTTGCTCAGGAAACTAGCCACGCAAAAAGAAGCATAGTTTCGCAAGATGTGTGTGCGTATGACATGAGTGGCGCTGTCCTGCTGAAAGGTAAACATCGATGGCATCTAAAGCATTTCCTTGAGATGGAAATGCGAAATGGTGCTAGATTCTAGAAATATGGTCTCGAAGGAACATATCTTCGGCGGAATATTTGTCCATCCTTTACGAAACGGCAAAAGAGTAACGAGCTCCAAATAAAAGATTTTGCAGAAGCTGGTCATATAGTTATAAAGAGCACTGGGTTTTCAAAAACTATTAGGATTTACATAGCAACCTTGCTGCCTACAGATGGTTGAAAGGCCATGCCATTCATATTTCAATTTGTGATGCTAATCAATGCAAGTCCTAATCCAGAAAAAGTGATCAAATTTATAGCCCACATCTTTGCAATCAGAGATAATTGGCGATTCGAAGCCAACAAAATCTGCTGGACCGAATGGAGTCTCTAACTACCTCTTGAAAAAGCTTCCGTATGCAGTGATGACCCTCCTCACAATCATTCTAAGAAACTGCTGCAATAACTGTTTCTTCACTCAGAAGTGGCAAATAGTGAAAAGATATAATCGATTGCGAAGAACGAAGCTTCCATATCTTTCTTCAAAAATATCAGAAAATACTGGAAGAAGTAATCCTGCGGAAGTTCAAGAGATTTTGCAGTGAAAATGCAAACATTCTTGAACCCTGAAAGGTGGGCTATCGAGAAAAACACTCGACGCTGCATTCGCACCTAAAGTTCCCAAACGACATCACCACAGCGCTCAACAGTTATCGGAAGTTTCCTTGATGTCGATGAAGCATTCGATAGTGTTTGGACAGAAGCCCTTAAGTGGCCCATACACACCACACTGGTGTGTACACTTGTGTCGGTTCACTCAAATGTATGGTGTGTGTGGGCTGGTGTGTGCACCGATTTCGGTGTAGCAAAACACAAAATATTTGATGTTTTGTGTCAGTGTCTCGATCGGTGTAGTAACTCGTGGCATAATGGTTAGTGCGTCATATCATGCCGAAGGTCTGGGTTCGATTACCAGCCACTGCCATCTAAAATCGAGGTACTGCCTCTTGGGAGGAACTGACAAATCCTCCAAGAGTATTCTTGTCATGAATAAGTGCTTCTCATCTAGCCGTTCGGATTCGGTAGAAAATTGTAGGTCCTCTCCATTCCTGCCAACAACACGCACACAGGAATGGTTGAGAGTTGTTAGTCACTAGGCCGGCCCTGGTTCTCCACGAGCTGTTGCGCTACCCAATTTATTTATTTATATTTTCGACCTGTGTTTGTGTGTGGTGGAATGCTGCATCAGAGTATGGAACCTGGTGCGCACACCTGTTTTGTGTGTATGGGCCACTTTATGCGCAAACTACATCTATTGCATTTACCTAAGCCTCGAATAAAAATTCTTTTTTCTTTTCTTTGTTTCAGAGAATTTTTCGTTTAACTGGAAAACTGTAATTCACACATAACCCCAAAGCCACACAGGCAAGTACTGGGAAGCAAGTTGCAATGCACACACATTTTATCACTAGCACATGCAAACCCAAGCAACTAACTCATCAACTGGCATGGAATTTTTGAAGCCAGTAGTGAAAGAAGTTGGGTGAAAAGCTAGTGGAAAACAAATGGAAGATAAGTGGAATGCAAATTACGAATTTTACAGGCAGTGTATGTCGCCAACTTTGCTTGCCAGTACTTGCCCGTGTGACCTCGGTGTAGAGACCTTCCGAGCCGGAGTCACCCAACATGTTCCAACCAGGTTGCCATGTCTTGAATAAGTTCCATAGCCCAATTTGTGTTGCCCAAAATCGGAGCCAAAAAAAAAAGCCCAAATAGTAGCCCAAAAACAATATAAAAAATGTTCTCCCAATTTTTTTTATTTTAAAAAACAACGAAAAATAAAATAAATTTGTTCTTCATAAAAGAAAGGAGAATTAAAATGATGATGATTTTAAAGTGAAGCTTGTTGCAGTTGATTTGAAATGTCAAAAGAAATGAGTATAAAATCCCCTCTCTAACGCGATTACTCTTTGCGCCTGACTCCTTTCGATTTTCCTTATCTGATTTCAGCTTCACACCAATTAGAAAGAGTTGGACGCAAAAAATCATCGTGTAATAGTGGACTTAAGTGAATAAAAAGTGATGCCAAAATGTGGAATTTATGATTTATATATACCAAAAAAATATCGCCTAGAAAAGAATTGGGCTATTAGTAGCCCAAATATGATTGGGCTGTCATACTTAAATTGTTGTCGCCAATTTCGGAAAAAGAAAGCCCAATTTATGGTAAATAGCCCAATCTGGCAAGTCTGGTTAGAACTGGATGGTAGAACCGTCTATATGCTGATGACCACCTAAAAGTAAAGTTCCTCGTCAACAGACTCTTTGAATTCTACAGGAAATCAGGCATCCAAATCAACACTACTAAATCGGAACTTGTTTGCTTTAGAAGACCCTCAATGAGCAGAGGTAATCGCGCCACAGCAAAGTGCAGAAACAATGTTCTGAAACTTTTAGATGGATCCACCATAGCTATAGAACATGAAGTGCCTTGAAACTCACCTCAATGAGTTGGTTAGGTTCAACCCGCACTCAAGAATTATGTTAGAAGAGCTAGATAGGCCTTCCACGGTCTTCTGATGAAAAAAGAATCGGACTAAGTAGACAGCCGAGAGTATTGATGTACAAACAAGCCCTGTAGCCAGTCATAAGCTATTGCTTTCCAGTCTGCTTCTCAATTTCCAAGACAGCCTTGAAGGAAGGAACTTTAAATGTTGGACAGCCTTGAAGGAAGGAACTTTAAGTGTTCGAAAGGAAAATGCTCAAAATGAACACTTCGACCTGCAGCAACGAAAACACAACATGTAGGAACAAGTCTGGACAAGTCCCTACTGCTTTTTTTGCAAGGAAGTTAGTAGGGAACATTAACAGTCAATCAAATCAGCTAATGAGAAGGATGAACACCGAGCAATGACAACCCAAGCCAAGCCGAAATACAAGGTCGTGCGTGCAATTTTAGAGTGTATCATGGAAATTGAAGATTAAGAAAAACTTATTGGTCTGAAAGTAAACGAAAACAAGAACAGATCGATCAAATATCGCTGTTCTTTGGCATAGTTGGTCCTGTTGGCGAGGGGTACTCTTTTAGAAATATCGAGATGTGAAAGTAGTTCGGAAATTAAAAACTCGTTGTTACCAGCCAAGAGAATCTTCAAATCCCAGTTCCAAAGTTCTAGGTGACAAAGAGAGTCCCAAACATCAAGTTTAAAGACCAAGACATTTGGGATCCCAGAATCTTGATTTAAATGACTGGAAGCAGCCCCGTGCTTGGGATCGTAGAGGATGCAACGTAACCGTGCCTCAAACTGTGACTCTTCATGAATAAGTAAATAACTTTTTTATTGGAATTTTTCCCGAAAGTAAAAAATTAATTTGTTCCACCTTCAAACGATTCTCAAGTCTTACTTGATACTGCCAAGGAAGTGTTATTAAAAGCTCATGTTCTATTTTAACGAATACAAAAAAAAATCCCTTATTCTTAGTCCCTATCCCTATGCCTATATAGAGGTTAAGGTATGTATTGCAAGTTATAATAACTGGTGAAAAAAGCCACTAAATTGAAATTCCATCAGCCCACATCTAACCCCTTCATAATAAACTTATTAATAAAGCAGTGTTCAATTGATAAAGTCCATTATTAAGGTGACTAATGGCGAAACGCGTCAATGAATACCTACTCCAATATCGACCGCTTTATAATAAACTCTCCACTCCATCCGCACCCAACCACTTTTTCCAGTCCCCTGTACAAAAAAAACAAAAAAAAAACTACCACATGTATGCGAATTGTTTGGATAGATTTTTTTCTAGGGATATAAATTTTCAAAACATTCTGCGCATGTCTATGCTAAAGAATGATATAAGAGTGTTTTCAACCCTGTATTGCCCCACTTTCAAAGAGCACAGACAACAACACTTTGTCTCGTGAAAAAAAACGTATAAAACCATCTTCATGTATAATTGAAAATTTTCAGTAGAAATTCACTTCTCTCCCCTCCACTGCATTCTTTGGGGATGATTATAAATAATAGAATAAGAAAAATAGAACCCTCTTTCGACTTCTTGTTAGAAATAAGGGTACCTACCTTTAGTCTTGTTTTATTGTTCTTAGAAAACAAATATAAAGACGAAAGACCCTTCTTTTTCTACATAAATATCGACAGTGAAATAATAAGCAAACTTAATAAGGGGTTTGTCTTTGTGCCTTATGTAATACTTCTACTCTATTTTCAGCAGTGAATCTTTCCTGCGATGGGTGGTGAACGAGAAGATAAACATAAAATAGGCAAAAAATGGAGAAAAAAAAAAACAAAACCTCAAATAGTATCTGCGCAGAGCGTGGTTTGAATTTACAAGAAAACCTTAAACGAAGAAGAGACGGAATATTTCGAGCAAAAAAAAAACAACTATTCTTCTGAGATTATTCGTCTTATATGAAGAGGGTTGGTGGGTTCTTCGTATAAACGACGCCATTACATTTTTCCACCCTGTTAACAGAAAGGTAACACAAGCAAAACCAAAGAAGGAGACAAGACAAAAAAATAACTGCAATCAAGATGGCCGTCACAGCCCCCCCGTAAAAAAAAAAATCATAAAAATATTGACTTTTTGATCGAAATGATTCAAAAACCGCTTATCTATTTAATAATTGTTGACAAATCACACGTTACTCTCGTTTCTATCACTTTCTCACCCCTACTCCAACATCAACTAGGTATCAGCTGACAGCTGTCAGTGATTGACATGCTATATCCTTTTTTTAACGCTTTTTTGCGGATTAGAAACTAGAAACATGCATGTTTACGTTTCCTAAAGAAAAGTCAACTTTCGATACACAATGCAGCTATTATAGAGAAAGAGAGACTCCTTTTTGTTGTATAGATGAGTGAGTGTCTGACTTTCGTAGTACTATACTGGCATGTTTACTATATTATCTACCTACTCGTATGTTTAACGGTAGCAGGCTCATTTGTATCTCCATCGTCATGTCACGCAATGGCGTGACCGTTTGGCAACAAAACTGGGCAAACTATATGCTAAGTTTGATGCACGCAGAGCCGATTTCAGCAATCGTCGACTTAGCTGCCGTCACCGCCACTGCCACCGCCGCCGCCGTCGCCTTCGTCATCTACTATAATAGTAGACGTCTTCGGCGGCCGGCGTCAGAGGTTGAAAAAACACACCAATGGAGTGTTGGTTCTTTATTGTTGATGTATTTGTGTAAGACCTTCCTGACCAAATGACCTTGTATTGGGTGTTTTAAAAAAAATTAATTTACTCAAATTCTATACTGAATATAGAAACTCTGATTTTGTGGGCTAACCGGCCAAGGGGAGGGAAGTCATCTATCTATCTATGTATCCACCAATAAAGACAACAACAACCAAAGATAGATATTTGTGGTGGGAATGGGAAATTGTTGGCCTAGTTTTTTGGTGTTTGCTAGATTTTTGTATTGAATTGTTTGCAAGCAAGTTGGCAGGTACGTCTAGGTAGGTCTAGGTACCTACCTACAACTGCAAGAGATTTTTTTGAAATGTCTCAATCAAAATGTATTGTGATTGTGATGCATGTTGTCAAAGTCATGTAAATTATACAATTTAACAAGTTAATTGCTTATTGTAAAAAATACAACAAGATAATTGTTGAAATTCTTTGATTGCAGAAATAAAGGAAAATTGTTGTATAGTTTTTTTTTTTTTTGACCACTGTAAAATTACATTGGCAATTATTGTTTTTTTTTCTCAATTTTATTTGATGATATAATTGGAAGGAAAAATTATTATTTCATTGTTAAATGAACGTTTTGAAGAGCTTATCTAAATATTAAATAAACTGATTGCAGCAATAAAGTGATTAAGCTTTATTTGATTATAAGTAGTATCGACTGCTTATACTTATCCGGCTCCCAGTCCATGAAGGATCACACGCTGAGACACCAGCAGCTTTCCGCTTTCATGTACGACTTCAAAAGCGCTGCTTCCCAGTCACTTAAAATAAGCTTTCTGGTATCTTCGATGGCTTGGTAGTTAAAACGGAGCGAAGGTTCGGTCTTCCTCAATCTATGGAACCTGGGATCTGAGATTCAAAAACTCTCTTGGCTGGAGCATTATTGTCCATTAGCTCGATGTGGCCGAGCCAATGTAGGTGCATAATCTAGTCGAGGATTTTTAATTTTCGGGACTACATCCAAGCCATGACACAGCTCATAGAGTTCACGGTTGTATCATATCCTTCATTCAGCCTCCTCGCACACAAGATCCAGGGTTATAAATTCCGGAAAAGTCTAGACCTAGAGGTTTTCAAAAATCAACTTCGACCCTTTCCTCCCACATTATTACGAAGTTATTTATTTAATTAAATTTAACTAACAAAGTTTTTGGGCCAGTTTTTCAAGAATGTGAATGAGACACGGGGTGTTGAAAATAGCAGTTTTTTTCAAGTTTTCTTCTATTCATTTACAATTTTTTTTTTTGTTTGGGTAGGAAGGGTTGCGTTGCCAGAACGGACTCTTTGTCGCCAATTGGGCACTTTGAACTATTCACTCGCTCATTGAAATTATGATTTGCGTTAATCCCAATTTGGCCTAATTAGTTTTGAAATTGGGCAAAGATCTTCGTTTCTTATATACCACGGAGCATTTACAAATGACCTAAGCAATTTATTTTCAAATGTTTGCAAGTTTTTAAGTCTTATCGCAGGTACAACACCAGAGTTGTATGCCATAAGTCCAAACAGGTTTAAGTACCTGGCTCTATGAAATCAACTTATTTTCAATACTAGGCTTTGAATATTAATCGAGTAGCCAGTTCATATCTCTTTATTTAAAAGGTTTTTCAAACGGGACGCTACAAAAGTAGAGCGACAGGGACAGCAAACGACGCCATATTTCTTGTCACTCTTTTGACACTTCTCTTCAGTAAGGTTTGCCATTTCATGATGGAAAGATATATACGAGCCAACAATAAGTCAAAATTTTTAGAATTTACTACCGAAATTTGGAGTCAGTGGCCTCAACGTTAAGAGCGCCATGTCCAATTTATATGTCGTCATAATCGTCCTAGCAGATCAACAATTGAGAGTCTAGTGGAAAAATTTGAATCCACAGTCACAGTACAAAATGTTCCCATGCCAGTGAGACAAAAAAGTGCCCGTAAGGTCGAGAAAATTGCTGCCGCTGAGGCGAATGTCACAATCAATTTATTGGAAACCAAGTTTGGAGAACGTGTTATCTCACGAAATGGTCCAGTCGCTTGGCCATCTCGTCAAGTCTATGGTCTATACCAACAAGGCAGCGACGATTGATGAACTTCGTACGAATATCGAACGTGAAATTGCAGCAGTATCGGCCGATTTATGCTTGAAAACCGTCGAAAATTGGGTTCAGCGTCTGGACTTCTGCAAGCGTGCCCGTGGTGGCCATGCAAAAGAAATCGAGTTCCATACATAATGGCATCGAACGTACTTTCTCAGGAATAAATAATTTCATTGATATCCAAAACCGTTTTTGTTTTATTTAAAAAAACTTTTGTAGCGCTCTAGAGTCATTCTTTGCCTCATTTGCAAATGGAACACGAGCGGTATTAAGAAAGACGGGTAATCTATTTATTTTTGTATACGTAAAGTTCACGTAGGCTCATTGAGCGCTATTCGCCATGTTTTTGTTCACTCATTAACATTATTAATAGCATTTTGTAATTTAATTGTAGCTTCGCTAATCGTTTTGCCCACTGCTAGTATTGCAGTATCATCAGCAAACGTAGCTACGATAGTGTCTTCTGTTTGAGGTACCTATATCACGTGTAAATAAAAGGTACAGAACTGGACCTAATATGCTTCCTTGTGGTACCCCAGCCACTATTTCTTTGAAATTAGAAAAATCATTTCCGTGTCTTACACTAAAAAGTCTTGATATCAGTTAAGAATGTTATAAGGTAAATCCTTCAGGCAGAACTTCAAAAAATGAGAAATGATGCTCTGTTATTTTCCTTAAGTCCACAGACTTCAAGTTTAACGATTCGATTAATTTTAAAAAAAATCAAAAATGAACAGAAAACAGTCTCCAAAAAAAGATCGATATGGTTCGTCTCAGAAGCTCATATTTAGAGTTCTATTTTTCTATTTTTCGGATCGTTAAATTTAATTTTTGTGGACTTAGAAAAATAACGTGCATCATTTCCCATTTTCTGAAAATAAATTGAAGTGGTTGTACTCCTAGTACAAAAACTGTAAAGCCTGTAAGCCCTTTGTCACCAACACTAGCGTCGAAAAAAAGAGTGTATTCCCGGAGTCAGTCGCAGGGCCAAAATACCCCTTTTGGTAACGCTGACAGAATCAAATATCTTTCGCAAGTTCTCTCCGTTTCTGCTTATACCCAAAATACTCGGCGCCAGCCGTTAGCCGGAACATAGCAATGTAAGGTTTTTATAGAGCCTACACTATGAGAAGTTTTATATCCAATTGTTGCGCCAAACCAAAGTAGTAACTCTTCGTTGGATCTCAACTAATATTCGTGAAAGAAGGTAGATTAATTCCTTAACTAAGTTGTTAGTACAAACAGTGATGATTTATCTTAGATGGTTAACAGATCTTTTGCTGTTTGTTGATAGCAAGAATTTGATCTTTTCCTCGTTATTTTAAAGACCAACAAGTTTCGCCTGTTCTTCAAGTAGCGTGAAAATTTTTCCTTATAGCTAAGTCTACCTCATCTATAGGTACTACGTGGTGTTTCTGGCTCTTCATTGACTGGAGGTTGGTTCTCTTCTTGTCCTATTTTTCGAACTAGCTGACCCATTTAGGACTTGCTGGAAATCCTTTTTGAATACCTCTTTTTTTCCTTGCACATTCGCTGTTTTGAAGAGCCTTCATTCCGGTTCTAAGGCCAACAGCCAGTTACATGTCTTTTTTATAAAACTTCCAGGTGTTGTTTCAATCGCGAGTTTCCTTGAGTTCTAGGGTCTTCCTTTCCTCTCTTATCCATGATAGATACTCCTCTCTTGTTGCTCTTGTTGTTTGATTCATCTTTACCTGATAATGTTAATCATTATTATTTCACCTTTCAATTTGGATAATGATGCCGAGGCTTTAAAGAATTCTAGTGGATATGGAATTTTAATCTATAATAAATGTTAAGAAGTGCCTATAGTTTGACGACAGCCCTGCTGTTCTGTACTCAATGTGCTACTACTAAATACTTTCTCTTCCCTGTCTCTTAGTCGTAAAGGCTATGGAAACAGAAACAGAACAGATGCATACTATGACAAACAATATTGTTCTGATATTTACGTAAGAACTAGCCAAACTCTAGGTTCTTACGGGCTGCTGTTTTGGAAAGAGAAAAGAGGAGTATTTCAGAAGATCGTAGGGGAGTATTTCGTGTTTGTGAGGAGTGCAGAAACAAATTGTGTCCTCATGTTAAAAATGTAACTTTAAGAAATTAAAATTTCAATATAAATGGAGTATTATGACTTCATCTAAGATTCGGTACAAAATTAATTAAAATCTAAACCGAATATTTCCTAAATTTTAGACTCAAAGAGTAAAAAAAAAATTTATTTACTTAATGTCAAGTCAATAAGTTAGGAAATAACTGCCTTAAATTTTTTTTAGTACGCCATTTTTCAATTCATATGAATGATTAAATTTGTGTTTAAATTTAAAATTTGTATCCATTATTATTATATTTTCAAAGGGACTACATTTAAGATGAAGAGAGTACGGTGAATGCTTTGGGAGTACGAATACTACCTTAGTCCTCATATCGGCAGCCCTGTCTTATATATTATGTTGGTAACAGTGCATGTGTTTTGTTTGTCAGGAGCCTTACAAGTTAATCAGACAAAATTTATTGTTTAAATAAATTTGATTTCGTTCAAGAGTTCGTCAGTATTTACTAAAAGAAAATATATGAAGATATAGGAATTGCAACCACACACTTCTGATTAACACGTCCGTACATTTCTTTCCTTTGGAAAACTCTCAGATCATCCAAAGCATATTTAGAGTGCTTCAGATTAATCTGGATGACTCTCAGGACATTAAGTTTATCTTAGATTCTGTACAGTAAGTGCCCTGTAGCGGCAGCTCATTGGGGTCAACACTATCTTCCTGACTGCAGATTCTAAGTCTCTTGAAGGCAAATTCAAGCTTTAAATTAGCCTTATTAAGTACCTCTTGATTTTTCACGATGAATTTTTCAGAAGATAAGAAGCTCTGTTGTTCTGCGTTACTTCAGTCCTGCTTCTGATGAATATTTACTAATTCCTGATCATTCCTGGGAAGTTGTGCATTAAGCCCTTGAAGATCGCGGATAAGCTTCTGTCAGCTTAGATTGATGAAAGGCAGCTAATTGTATAGCTTTAGTTGCCAAGTAATGGCCTGGGATTAGCATTAGCTTGAGGATCAAAATTTTTCATTCATTGATAATATTAACGCTGGAACTAAGTAAATCGCACTTGATTACTTTGTTTTCTCTGAGCATCTCACCAGAGTCAAAAATTTGATAGACCTTCGCTTACCGATACAGTGTAAGAAAACACTAGCTCCGATTGAGTTCCACACACCCAGCAGACATTTTTTGCTTGTGGAAATCTCATCCCGAACCAATACTTGAAGGTCATCTTCTTTGCCTAATTTTGGTTGTCAAACTAGCTTCTTTTCGAAGCCAGATTGGTCTCATATCAAGTTCTTTCGTGTTGCTAGAAAACTCGTTTATAATCTTTGAGACTTGATGTTATCAGAGAGGTCCCTCTCAAGAACAGCTCAAGCTTTTACATTCTTTGCAATCTTGTTAAAAATAAGAAGAACTCTCTGAACTATGACAGGACGAGAGCACTCTTCGATTTCTTTTAACTACCAAATGCCATGCTACTTCGTTGTCACTTTGTAGATATTGACTGGTTGGGGCACGAGGTTTTAAATATGCTCCCTGATTTTGCAAAATGTCCCACCATGATCTGCTAACCACAGGCCAGAAATACATACTCTTTACTAATGATCAAATTGTCTATGATAAAAAGTTAATTAAATAAAGGTCCCATGAGTAGAACGGATAAGAAAGTACAGCTCCGGCAGAGTTTTCCATTTCTTCGGGATGGATTATAGAAATCATTCCACTTCATTACTGAAAATTATGATTCAATCCCGTTGCTGAGTATTGAACCATTGAGAAGTAACATCAGAGAAATCCTCTGAGAATTCTTCCTGGCCATAGCTGATAACTAACAAAAAATAAATATGTAAATAAATTTGATGTTGTTGCAAAGCTCATGGAGAACCAGGGCCTAGTGACTTTATGTGTTCTTGTTGTTGGAAGGAATGGAGGGGATCTACAATTTTTTGTCGAGTCCGAATGGCTAGATGAGAAGCACTTCATGACAAGTATAATCTTGGAGGATTTATCAGTTCCTCGCGAGAGGCAGTTGGAACCTCGGGAAAAACATTTCTGTTTTTAGGTGGCAGCAGCTGGGAATCGAAAAAAGACCTTTGGCATGACAGTCCAACGCACTAACCATCATGCCACGAGATACTACACGTTGAGGTTGATTACCAACATGACAACGTAAAAATTAAATCAATTGTAACGATCATTCCATTCCTTGCTCACACCCTTAACCTATCCTAATGTCATAAAAAATTATCATATGACGTTTTTACGAAGCACATTACTTGGAAATGATTAACTCATTCATAAAAAAAAATCATATGAGCAAATTTTAGTGAAACCAATATTCGGCATTAAAAAGTCGTTTATTTATCATTCGAAACGCATCACGTAAATAGATTAAGTCTATCCTCATTGGTATTTGGGCTATTTCAAGAGGATCAAGAGGAAAAAGATATAATGGTATATTCATAAGGAATTAGAGTACTGTCAGCATAGAAGACAACAGAGCAATTTGGCTGATTTACAATGGCATATGTTTCCTCAAGAGGACTATATATACTTATACCGACGACGGACGACCGTCTTTAACGGCTGCATTCAACTTAGTTTTGTTAATAGGTTGAGGCCTTTTCATAAGTTCAATGACTCTTCTGGTGAACCGTACCCATCTATAACAACAGTCAAAGTCAGAGGGATAGATACCTTTTGTTTTGTTGTTTGTTACCTGGCGGTCGACCGACCAACGTACACATATATAGTTAAAGGAACCCCTTCTGAGGATTGGCCTTTAATATGTACCGTATGGTCGACTAACTTCCCTTTTCCTGCAAAGGAACTATACTCGTTTGTACAACAACAGTTCTTGGTATATCCCAACGTTCATTAACATTAGTTCCATTTCGTTTTCCTGGTTTTTATTTTTTTTTCCTATTACTTTGACTTCTTTGCAACAAAGTTGATGGTTTAAAAGTTCCCAGCTCTCAAACAATCAACTAAAAGTCCTTTTAATCCTTGGAGAGAAATTAATGACAACTATCTGGAAAATGTGTCAGGTATCCGCGCGTGGTTGTCTTATTGTTTGATGTTCGGACTGCGGAGGTTTAGGTAGGTATATCAACGTTCAGTGGCAATTCACAACAGAGGTCACCGTCGTCGTCATACCGAGCTGGCCGTTCTGGTCCATTAACTCTTTCGGGTTTGTTTTGACCTGAGACGCGTGTCGTCAAGTTAAATAAACAAAATGTTTATTTGCCTTTAGGTTTGATGTCCTTATTATTATTGTTGTTTTGTTTTGGTCATTTGTGGTGTTCTATGGGCAAATACTTTATAAATATTGACAAGACGAGATGATGTTGTTGTAAATTTTAAGTGCAGTTGTACTATCCATAGTATGCGATAGTATGAAACGGGAGGCAATTGCTTTACAGAAAAAAACTCCTTTTTTCCAGAAAGACGTTGCCTATTTTTTTTTTCAGATTCATGACTGTCTTAAATATTCAAAAATAAGTGTCAGTTCAAAAATTGGGGCTGAGAGCTAAATGATTCAATGTGCATTGCTGATAACGGGAGTTATTTAGCAAGTGTCATTTATTAAGGCAAATAGCTTTTGACTCAGTGCCAAGTTGGTTCTTTGATTCCTGACTCGCTAAAACTTCAAATTTGTTGGTCGAATCAAATCACACGATGTCTTGAATGACGAGCTATTTGACTCAGTCGTGAATGACCAACTTAAAAAAAAAAACCTTGCGGGATCTTATCAGGATCGAGTTGATTAATGTTTGGATTTTGCACCCCAATTTTTGTCGGCACTTCGTCTGAAGGATTAATTTGAAGTTAGGTTCAACAATGGTTTGAGTGAAAGAGTAGATATCGGAGAAAAACTGAAGTCATTCTAATTATTTTTCAAGAAATATGTTGAAGTAGAACAAAACTACTTGTAGCAATTTTGTCTTGCTTTTCATTACTTCAACGGAAGAGTTCGCCCAATAAGACCTAATGGATTTGTGGATTCATCAGGTTTACAGGCAAAAGCTCTTTTTAGATTGTTGAACCACCTTCCCATTCAACCAAGTGCTCAACGGTGTAAAGCTCGTTTCTAGCTTCTTACTTCCTGATCACAATAGAGTGCTCCAATTGGAACTGCAGTTGTAGCTGGAATAGCTGTCAAAAGGTGTCATACGTGCTAAATAAATGAAAAAAATTAATTTTAAACTCGCTTCGACTCTTATGTAAACCTGCATCGAGTGGAAATTTATTTAATCCGTCTGGAGCTGCGTTTTGTTGTATCATAAAATTGAATTTCGAACTCAAGAGAAAAAGAAATAAAATATCCTGTCGAAATAAAGGAGCTGATCTTGGAAAAAAGAAGAGCTCGAAGAAAATGGCAAGCCACGAGATTTCCAGGTGATAAGGCAGTTTTTAACCGTCTTAACAACGAACTAAAGAAAAGAATCTGTGAATTTAAAAGGGATTCACTTAGTAGATTCCTGAATAGCCTGACGGCGGATGCTTGTACGGAATATTCCTTATGGAAAGCAGCTAAACGCCTTAAAAGACCACAGGCACAAGACTTTGACAAGGTTTGGCACTTGGGACTTGATTACAAACTGCAAAGGGATCTTCCCAGGCAGTACTACGAAATACTGAAATCCTACGTTACGAACCGACTCTTTAGAGTACGGTACGACCAAATTTACTCGGAACTAAAGAAAATTGAAGCCGGTGTACCACAAGGAGGTGTCCTAGGACCAACCCTGTATCTGTTATATACAAGGGATATTCCAGTGGACATCAACGCTATCATGGCCACCTTTGCTGATGACACTGCAATATTGGTGCCAGATAAATCCGTTACGAAGGCCACACAAAAACTGCTAAATGCGGTCGATAAAGTTAGTGATTGGACGCAAAAATGGCGAATCAAACTAAATGACACCAAATCGACGCATATAAACTTTACAAACAAAAAAATAAACAAAGTTCCAATTCTTATAAACAGTACAACAGTTCCTTACTCCAATACTGCCAAATACCTTGGAATGACTTTGGATGTAAAGCTTAAATGGAAAGAGCACATCAAAAAGAAAAAAGACGAATTAAACTTGAAGTACAGAAAAATGTACTGGTTACTAGGAAAGAACTCTGACCTATCTATCCAGAACAAACTAATGTTATATAAGCAAGTACTGAAACCCGTTTGGACATATGGCATCCAACTATGGGGCTGTACAAAGAAAACAAATGCTGAATCCATCCAAAAATTCTAAAGCAAGGTCCTTCGCGGAATAATAAATGCCTCTTGGTATATAAGAAATAGTGATCTACATCGTGACCTTCAAATTGAAATGGTTACAGAAGTGGTTAAAAAACACGCTGTATCACACAATCAGCGAGTGCAAAGTCATACAAACCGCGAAATGGAGACCGTCTTAAGTGTACGAGACAATGTTCGGATATTAAGAAGAACCAAGCCTCATGAGCTGATGATCTAAAAGCTATGGGAAAGTGTTATAACTTAAACTTCCCACAATGCGATTTATAAATTAAGAAAGAAAAATCATTTGTCGATCTTTCATAGATTGGTCCTGATTCACCGGTGGTTTTAGTGCGGTAAGAGTCCCACACTACTTGGTACCGATTCTTACCGAGTGTCTTTTGAAGATTTCTATTTGATAAAAAAAAAAAAAAAATATTGAATTTGTGTGTATTCAACAATCTGACATCTCTTCGAGCTGCAGCTCCAGTTGAAGGTCTGTTTATATTGTGTTAGGGCAGTTAGACGTGCTAACATTTTTAATGGAAAACTCTGACCCAGTCTTTGTTGTGGCAAATTCAGGGCATAACTGTGAAGTGAAAAACTGCGAGTTGCCCAAAAGAAGCGGAATCCATCCTTTGACGTCTTTGGACACCTTTAGTTCCCAAAATCTACAGAGAATAAATCATCTAAAAGCTGTATATTCTACCAGAGACGCTAAAGCCAACAATCATAATGGCCCCAGTATTTTGATATCATAAAAGAGCTTGTCAAAACCACCCAAGATGATATAAGATGCACATGCACATGCGAATAAAGGAGAAGGGTACAGAAAAGGAGATTCTTGGAAGAAGAAAAAGGCAAACGCAGGCTCCCAGGCTCAAGATGAAGAATATCAAAGAGTCTATCGCGATTGAAACGACAATCGGATGCTTGTATACTAACAAAAAAGGCCAAATAATTGGCTTTTGATTTAAGGCCCCAATGTAGGCTCCAGCGAAGATAACGTAAGCCACAGGGTATAGCAGATGTATTTAAGCGGCCCATTATGTCATCATCAAACCCATGCAACTTGCTCACCACCTGAATTAGAATTTTTTGACGCCAGTAGTGAAGCAAGTTGAGAGGCAAGTTGGGAGACAAGCAAGTGGAAAGCAAGTGGAACGTAAGTGAAATGCAAATTGCGGATTTGACAGGCAGTGTATTTAGCCAACTTCCTTGCCAGTACTTGCCTCGGGATAAATGAAGATCCAGTTCCACCACCTAGTATTGAAGAAAGAAATAGACTTGACTATAAGAAAGCTTGGGAAAAACAAGAAACAAGGCCGCAGGTTCTGATGGTTTACCAGCGGAGCTCTTCAAATACGACAGGCTTGGAAATGCATGCATCAAATCATCAACCAAGTTTGGTGGAAGGAAGCATACCCAAAGACTGGTTTCTTATATGACCTATCTACAGAAAAGGGAACCCTATTCCTTCCAAGATCCTATCCAACGTACTGTGTGACGGTCTTAAGCCATTCTGCAACACAAAATCGGCAAGTACCAGTGTAGTTCCTGGCCAGACTGATCGTCCAAATTTCTACTCTGATGCAAATCCTGAAAAAGACTAAGGAATGTTAAGTCAAAACTTACCATTTATATCTATACAATAGCATTCGTCGTCAGGAGCTCTACATAGCAATGGAGGAACTCGGGATCCGACAAAAAACTGATCTCACTGTGTGTCACATCTCGCTATTCAATGTGCAACTAGAGAAAGCTCCTCCAAACGTTTTCAAACATGCTCAGGGATTGACAAAAAAGGTGCTCTATCATGTGATTTATTTGATATTATTCTATAGCAACTAGTGCATAGATAGGGCAGACGTTCACACGGAAGGCACAATTTTCAATACATTTGTCCAACTTTAAGGTTATGTTGACGATATTGCCATCGGCTGCTCCCAACGAACTGCTATAGAGTCTTGCACGGAAATTGAAGAATTGGCAAATTTTGTTGATTAAGATGTAAACGAGGACCATGTACCATGACCAAGTACATGCTATTTACAAACAATCAAATATTTACCATCCAGCTTGTTTAGGAGATCATCTTCCTCGAAGTAAACATTTAAACCACGAACGCGACACCTTAGTGGAGATTTAACCCAAAATATCCTGCTGGGAAACCTTTGATTTGGTTTAATGGAACAAAAATAGAGTAAAAGCTTCTCACTATTGACATAAAGTTTGCGCCTTAGGAAACCCCAAGACTGCCAGTTCTGCTGTATGGTGCCAAGTGTTGGGCAATAAGCAGAAAGGGAAAGCTGATATTCGACTATTTTGAAAGAAAAATTCTTTGAAAAATATTTGGTCCTGTGTCCAGGCATTACCAAGATGTGGATGGAGTCCTAAAATTCAAAACAGGCATTATCATTGGCGCATTGTTGGGCAACACTGCTCTTACCAAGAGATTCTTTGTATCCTACTAGAAATACCGGCCATCACGGATATCAGAGCAATTCATGTGGATAGCAGAGAACAGCGTGATTAAGATCGTGAATTCCATATCTTTGGCAGAAAACCTTAATAGATCCGGTGATCATAAAGCAAGTAAGTAAATCCTCAAGTAAGTCTTTTTATAAGAGTTGCACACATTTTTTCGTGTTGGACCTTTTTCATCTTCCTCTTAAAAATCGAATCTTTTCATCGAAGAAAGTACTGACGGCTGGAATTTAGCGACACGTCCTTATGGATTTTTATCTTTAAACCGATCAGAGCTGTTGGCTTAAACTAAAACGCTTATGACAATTCAAAAAACCAGCCCTTAAAGTTGCACCGAAAGCTATAAACCTATATGGAATCTATCTTGCAAATATATTTTAATAAATTTAAATTTTTGTCCACCCCATCAAAACACCACCCCAAATGCTTAATGCAAAAACACAACGAAAAAAAAAACCAAAAAGCAATTAGGCCCATCCCAAAATAGACTGAATAAACATTCTCCCCGTGCGTCATTGTCGAAGTGGTCAAATGGCCGGATATGTTTAGATGGTAAATTCAGGAAATATATTAAACAAAGAATCCTCTTTTGTTGTCCTTCTGATTTGACATCTTCAACGTTGTCGAACCAACTTAACCATTTTATATTCGACACGTGCGTCAAAGATTTGCACAGTGTTTTTGTTATCCGTTTTATGCTCTTCCATTAATTTAACCACACTATAGGGAACTTTCGATGTTATTTGAAAGTCATTTTTGAATATTTATTAATGGTTGATTGGCTACGACAATTATTATTGCCACAAGAAATTAAAAAAAAAAAGACAAATCTCTTAATAAACATTTTAACAAAATGAACAAAATAATTAGGTATATCAGTCAGTTCTCAATTTATGGGCAGGGGGAAGCTTCTTTATCCAACAAAAGCACAAAATTTAATTGATAGATTGTCAGACTGTTTGTCAAACTTATTAAAAGCAATTAGTCTCTATTTTGCGTAGAAAAGAATACAAAAATAATTCTTACCTTGAAAGTAACTTTTAGTCCTTAAGTAACTAACAGACAGCCTTAGTATACTCAGTCGATCTAGTTTGCTTAGAATATTTTGCTCGAAGGGCAGCAGTGAAGCCAGAAGATCCAGTTCGGCATTCAAACGTTCTCGATGTCTTTTTGATGGATTGCTCTTGGTGACGCCATCTTTTGGTGGGGGTTTTAAACTGCAAAAAAAAATGTAATAAATTGACAAAATGAATTATTGTGTTGGACAATTAACGATTGGGGATTATTTTGTAAGCGATAGGTACAAGCTAATTGTTACCAACACGAAAGGAGTTTTATAGTTGTCTATACCCTACACCAGAACCAGACGACGAAGAGCCGAGTCAGTTGAGGACGCTTAAGGACCCTTAAATTATAATAATGGCTGTCCCTCTGTATTGGGAGTTAAACTATGCATTATTACTTTTGTGTTCTGTTGTTATATCGTCGTCGTGGCGGGTGTGAGGTAAACAATAGAAAAATATAAAAGCATTGCAGTCAGTCAGCTCAGTGGTAAAGGACCTCGCACTGTATGGGGTGAAATCGATTAGCCATGCCCACTTGATCTCATAATTACAACATAAGGTTGTTTAACAAAAATATTATAGGTATACCCTTATAGACAGAGGGGTTAATGGTAATGTAATCAATATCCTCTTTGGTTTCGCAATCTTTTTTGTTATAGTCTTGTGCCAGGACTGCCAGAGGGTAGTTTTGGATATAGGTAAACCTATAGTGTCAGTCGACTTTGGCACTTTGAGGGATTACGCAGAAAGAGCCTGAATGTTATGAACCAATCCCATATATGGATTTGGTTGGGATTGTTAATTTTTTTTCGTTTTTTTTTTTTGGAAAAAAAACTAGGAACAGCTTGAGATTTGCTTCATCATAATTTAATTATGAAGGTGTGGCATTGTCGACTATGATGTCGGTCCGGTCCCGGTCTGTTGTTGTTGTTCTTTTTCACTTCCCTTAACATGCGTTTCGCCTATACACATTTGGTATTTATTCTGTTTTGTTCTTCTTTTGTGGTTTATTTGAGAAAGATTATTTTTTATCCTCTGTCAAAGTTAATAATAATCCCTTTAAATTGTTCGGTGTCATTTTTAGTGTGACTTGGAAAATATTGCATTGTGGTTTTTTAAACTACTCGTATTTTCACTTTTTTTCAACGCTTGACTTCGAAGTTTAAAGAAGGATTTTAGTAGTTTTTCCTAATTAATGTAAATATATAGGTACATTCGCTGATATTATTTGAATACAAATGCGAACTGTGATTGTTTTCGGATGTCAGGTAGGATATATATACGTAAGGTGATGATGAGCATATGTCCTGGTTTTGGTGGGAGTTCCACTTTCGCACGGTGTGCTCCACTGTTTCCGAAGAAGGTAAAAATGTACCACATTGAAAAAGGAATTCCTACTACTTCGAATTGCTCAAATAAACGAAATACCTATATAATCAGCCTTATTCATAATTGCATTTTAGAGACTGTATAAAGTTCCAACGCGTCTAAACGCAAAAATATTATTCATAAAAGTTATGTGACGTTGAATACAGCCATTTTAAGGTTAAATAAGGTGTTTTCCTTTGGAGGTGGCGAAGTACTTGCAAGTACTTTGCCAGTTTTTTTCAATGGAACTCATCAAACTGCTTTCCCATGTAAAATGTATCTACTCGCCATATGAGCATGTATAGTTGATAGTACTAGATTAGGGTTTTCATCTACTCACAAGTACTTTGCAACATCCAAAGGAAAACGGATGTAGAGACTAGATAAGAATATTTTAGTTTGACAGCTAAACGTAATAGATTTATCTTTTTTGTACTTTATTTGACACAAGAATATTGTAACTAAAATGGGTCAGAAATGTTTTGTGAATAAAACCTGTAGGCAACTTTAAATAAAACCTTCATTAGGGCTTATACACTGCGTAACTATAATCACAATAAACACGGATGGAATTTTGCCTATTTTTACGTACTTCCCAAAAGAACGAATTTCTACGAATTTAAGTACAATTTTATTTTCATTTTAAAGTGTCTTGTAAATGGAGACCTAAGTTGCTCGAGAGAAGGCTTTGCTACTCAATTGGCTTCTAAGATGAAAGATTCATCGGATAGCCTCTCTTCGATTGATCTCAGCGCTGAATGGTATTTTACACTGAATTTATGGCACCAGCAAGGTCTCTGACCACCTCGAAATCAAACGTGACGTTATTCTATCCAAAGCTGGTCATAAATGACCGAACCATTTGATCCGTCTGTATAGATTGGGAACGGAGAAGAAGGTACCACAACGAACTGTACGTGCTGTATGGTGGCATTGACCTAACAATAAAAGTGAAAACCCAACGCCTGAGGTGGCTGGATTACCTAGAGTAAGTGCACACAAATGCTACGGCCCGGAAAGTCTTTAAATACAACCCCGTGGAACTGCACAATAGAGGAAGACATCGTAACAGGTGGTACTTAAGCAAGTGGAAGAGGACCTTAAGGCCCCGAAACATAGAATCCGGGCGTCCGTTGCGGCGACCAATTCGTTGACGTTAGCTAGATGCAACGGATTGAGACGACCCAATGAATGCGTTGACATTCACGTAACAGCCACTTAAAAGTCAAACACACATAAAATAGTTGTTATCATCGCATCTGCCGGAGGGGAAAAGTTAAAAGTTCGGCTACTTTGTCCGGTGCGGCTGACGCTTATGGGGCAGTTCCCATAAGTACAAAATAAATAAATAAATTTGGTGGCACAATAGCTCGTGGAGAACCAGGGCCTAGTGACTTACAACTCTCAACCATTCCTGTGTGCGTGTTATTCGCAGGAATGGAGGGGACCTACAATTTTTTGCCGAGTCCGAACGGTTAGATGAGAAGCACTTATTCATGACAAGTATACTCTTGGAGGATTTGTCAGTTCCTCGCAAGAGGCAGTACCTCTTGAAAAACATTTCAATTCTTAGGTGGCAGCGGCAGGGAATCGAACCCAGACCTTCGACATGATGGTCCAACGCACTAACCATCATGCCAAGAGGTACTACGAGCAATCTACTCCTCTTTAATTCACTGATCACTGATGATACTCACTCACTCCGTCACCCAAGAAGTTCTTTGTCGTTATTAGCTTGTTTGCTTCATAACTAAATATGTCCAGTGCTATTTTGTTTTTTTGTTGGTGGAGGGAAAAGGAGGGGAAAACAATTGTATTACAACAACAACAAGATCGTCATAGAAAAAATCGGGTCATGCGTAAATGCCTACCAGCTTTAGGTGGCTGGGTAGTTACCCGATGCATCATGACTCACAAATTTGAGGACCGCACCGTTTGTATACCTTCAAGGGTTGGGAGCCAGATAAACCATTCCTTTTCAGCCTAAGTAACAAATGTGTCGTAGCGATAGTATAAGGTTTTCATGAAGTTCAACTTTACTGGAACTGGAAGGCGAAATGCCTCAGCGGGAACACTCTTCATCCCTCTCATAGTTAGTTATTTTTCCCAAGTCTGCATATTTCTTTATAACTCAAGAAAAACTCGTAGTCGTTCATTGCATTTTATTTTAATAAATATCAATCCAGAGAAAAATATACCCAGTTTGATTAGTTGACTACCATTTGAAAAGGTGACTGCCTGAACAGAATGGAGACGGAGCTGCAACTGGAATAGCTGTCAAAATGTTGAATACGCACAAATCCAATGATACGGACAGAACACGACGAAGCTGGACAAGTTGGCCAACTTTTAACTTTTTCATGCAGCTTTTTGACGTGTCAAAATTGTGAGCGCAACCAAGTGTTTACATGGGGTTTGAAGAGAATTTCAAACTCAACTAATTTTAGCTTCCATTTTATCATTATCCAAGTTTATTTTTATTTTTGTGTTGAATTAATTTCGCACAGCTGATTTGAAATGCCAAAAATGTCGAAAAGCTGTAAAGCACATTGTGGGCAAGTAAAAAAAATCACGTACAGCATTTTTTGACAGATATTCCAGTTGCAACTGCAGCACTCTATTCTGATCGGGCAGTAAGTCTTATCTAACTCCGAAACTGAGATTATCTTGCTCTGAAACTGGACAAACTTAAACACGTCAGAAGGTATGCCCAGTTTCAATGTAAAATAATCTGAGTTTCGGGATTGAATTCGACTTTGTTCTTGGTCTCTGTATAATAACAAGATAGGTAAGGTATGTAGGTAAGGCTAGGTATAGGCTAAAACGCCACGACCTCCCAAAATAGCAAATACCTACAACAACAACAACAACAACAAAAATCAATAGTTTTCTATAATTCCTTCCATTCTTCTCCAGCCCTTCATTTGGTTCGTTTAGCAATTCACAAAGTGTATCTCCTCATAGCGAGAAGAAAAAAACCTCCAAGTAAATCCTTTTTTTTGGCTTAAAACCATCTTATCCTTCCACCCAACTCACCCATACTCTCACTCTACCTTATCCGCTTAACAATAACAACTACTCTGGAAAAATCGAAATACCCTATTCTCTGTTCGAAGATAGCAAACTTTAGCAGAATATATATGAGAATTGAGTATAAACAGTTTTTCGTATAAAGAGAAAAACCAAATTAACGTTAAAGAAAAAGAAAAACAAAAAAAAAAACAATTGTAGAAGTTTTAGGAAGGGCGATAGGGAACGGCATTGGTAAGGCAAAATAAAATACACACACAAACACACATTTTACATATACCCCAAATTGCTGGCATTCTTTTCGCATTCTTCTTTCATTTCTTTTCATACTTATTTTCTTTTTCCATACAAAGTATTCCATTTTCTTCTTTTTTTTGAAAACATCATATCGAAATTCACTTTCTTCTTATTTTTCTCACAAGGATATTTCTTCGTTATTCCATCCGCACCGCCCACCCTTCTTGGTTTTTTTTCTGTTTTTGCTTTTTTTTTAATGTTATTCCTTCCCTACTCTGGCCCATTTTTCCTTTCAAGACTCTGCTTTTACAGTTAGCCATAAATAATAAGGGTTTGTTGAACAACCGCTTTTCGGGGGTATGTGTAATATGTATAATTTTCTTATTATCTGCAGACCTTGAATGAGTGTATGAAGCAGAGCAGGGGGGGATTAGGGAGATATTACCAGACGGCCGGTAAAACACCCAAAAAGTTAAAAAAAAAATGAAAACAGAATCAAACTCACACAAGCAGTTATCGTTAGTCCTTTGCTATATATTCCCCTTTTTCGGCGTGTTCTTCTTAGAAACCTTCAAACATTAAAACATGGTAAAAGAGATAGTGGTCCCACTAATTTCACTTATTACTGGCATTTAAGGTGAAATAGTAAAATGGACGGTCTTCTAAGCTGTGTTGTCTGCATGGAACGGTGCGGCGCGCGGCTTGAGAGACGAAGGAAGATTCATCGTACTTTTGTATCTATATACATTTGAGTAAAGAAATCGTCTGCAGAAACAGAAGAAGAACGAGGCAAACCAAAACGAATAGTTATAATTTTTTCATTATTCGTATTTTGCAAGAGAAACGGTCCTTAAAATTACCCACATTCGCTGCGTCTCTCTGACTAAATTGTAGGGTCAATTATTTTACAAACAGAAACAGAAAACAAACGAGAGATCAATTCATACAATCGCTTAAGTGTTCACAGAAATTAAGTGATTGCTGGTTTTAGAGATACGTGATGCGATTTAGAAGATGAAGACGCAATTGTCATGTTGGCAAATTCAAATGGGCCAAATTAAAATGATATTTGATTCGAACAGCGTGGAGGTATTTTCTAATTGGAGATATCTAGAGAGAGGTATGCAGTATGCACCTATGTATATACACTGGAGGAAAACTAATTAGAAACGATAAAAAAAAATAAAAATAGTTTTTTGTATGGTCTCTTTTAATACTTATCAGCAAATAAAACTGCAATAGCGATCTACTCAGTGGATGAAAACCGTTACTAATCGAGTAATTTTTTATTTATTGCTCAATGTCAAATGAAGTTTACTAAACCACGAGGAGTTTACTAAGGATCCATATATTAAGGCGAAAATGAAATTTTAAAGTCTTTGTAGACATAAAAAGAAGATATTTCAGGAAGCAGAAGCTAAAAAGTTGTCCCAGGCTAGAAGTTCTTCAGAGTTTTGGAGTTTACCACGAAAATTAAACAGTGGAAGATATATTGTTAACAATGACCTAAACTCAAACGTATTTAAGGCACACTTCAAAAAACTTTTAGCCCCACCAGTGGAAAACCCGATTGTATGGCATTATAATACACCTGCTTTATGGAATGATATATTGGATGCATCAATAACTGATTCGGAAGTAATAATTGCAAAAAATAAACTGCAAGATGGAAAAGCCGCAGGTGCAGACCGAGTATCAGCTGAATTCTTTAAAAACGGAAAATCAAGCTTAGCAAAATTCTCACAAGTTTGTTTAACAAAATCTTTGAATATGGAGCCATACTCCAACAGTTTAAAGATGCTCTAATACTCCCAAAATATAAAAAAGGATGCACAAAGACCCACCCAGCAAACTATCGTGGGATATCATTTTTGAATTCTTCATATAAAATTTTTATAGTGATTCTGCAAAAACGTTTAACGCAATAGATTGAATGCAATAACCTATTGAAGGAATACCAAGCAGAATTCAGATCTGGATATTCTACTATAGATCATATTTTTGTGCTTAAGAACATTGCAGATTTATTTCTCAGTCAGAACCAAAAATTGTATGCCTTTTTTGTTGATTTGAAAGCAGCATTCGATACAGTATTTGGACTGAGTATGTCACTTAAGTTTGGAAGACTGTTACAAGGACTGTATGGAATCACAAGAGGAGCAGTGAGGAATGGCAAAGAAGTATCTAAATGGTTCTTAACTCAGACGGGGGTCAGACAAGGATGTGCAATCAGCCCCAGCCTATTTGCACTGTTCATAGAGAACTTAACAGATAGCCTGCCTGGAGGTATACAGTACGGAGGGATCCATATTAAGTTGCTACTTTTTGCAGATGACACCATTGTATTGGCATATACTCCAGAGTCCTTACAGCTTATGATGATCAGGCTATTTCAATATTGCAACATGTGGAATCTTAGTGTCAATTTAACCAAGTCAAAAGTCTTGATATTCAAAAAAGGGGGAGGGAGAGCCTGCAATAACAAAAAATGGCATTTTAAACGTTAAACTGTTGAAGTAGTCAAAGAATACAAATATCTCGGGATTTTTTTCACCAAAAACCTAAGCATGGAAAAACATCTCCTGGGTAAGCTCTCACAAGCCAAAACAGCCATCATCATGGCTGGTATAAGTGCTTAAATAATAAATATGTGGCCCACATCAGCAAGTACAGGGTTTTTGAGGCAGTTGCTGAAGTAGTACTATTCTATGGAGCTCAGTATTGGGGAAGCAAGGAATATGAGACAGTGAGAAACTTCTTCGGTTCTACATAAAAAGGGTTTTTCATCTTCCACCTAACTCGCCGAATTATATGGTCATGCTGGAAACCGAACTATCGTCGCTATTCATCAAAACGATAAAGCTCCAAGTGGATTATGTCATCAAAATTGTAAACATGCCCAACCATAGATTGCCCAGAAAAAATTGCTTTACAAGTTATTCAAAAGAATACTAGCTGGTATAAGAAATGGATTGACTTAGCTGAACAAAGTGATTTTGAGTTGAATATTGATATCAGGGAAACTGGACGGTGGCAAGCAGTTCTGTATGAACTCATCGCTTGTGTGGATGAGAACATATTAGGAGGCGATATGAGCAGCAGGCTATGGAGTCACTACACAGAACCAGATACAGCCAATTGAACCACTTGCTGTTTGATTGCAACTACTTCAATGACAGTTTTACGACGGGTGACATTTCCATGATGTTCCGTTTAAGAGGAGAGCTTTTAATGCTTAATTTCATACCACACGGAGAGGATCTACCTATTTTATGTAGTATGTGTAGTTTGGAAGAACGTGAAGATGTTTATCACTTCATTGGAAGATGTCCAATTTAACGTGAGACAAGAAAAACTTACTTTACGGTTAAAAGTGGTTCATAATACTTTAGTACTTGATCGTTGCACCCTTGTTTTTAATAACGGCTTACCATCTTCTTCTCATGGAATGAACCAACTTAGCGCATGTCTTGGCAGGTATAAAGTACCATACCATTCATTTCGAATTTTTGACCAAAGTTCTTCCTTGGTTTTTGTCCTGGAGTCCCCGATCTTTCTCTTAAGTACACCCCATAAATGTTCTATCGGGTTAAGATCGGGGGACTGTAATGGCCACTCCAAAACATTAACTTTATGTGGTTGAAAGTATTCTTTCGCCAACTTTGAGGAATGCTTTGGGTCATTATCCTGCATGAACTCCCGTTTAATCGGCATGTCCTCTTCGACAAACGATATCATTACAGTTTTAAGGATTCAGCACACATTTTGTCCTTTATCCAAAAAATTGGACCAACCCCAGATGTTGAAAAACAGCCCCAAATCATTATATTACCTCCACCGTGCTTAACTGTCTTCTTCGTATATTTGGGATCGAATTCAGAGTTTTTTGGCCGTCTGACATACATTTTACCATCAGAACCGAATAAATTGATCTTGGTTTCGTCCGACCATAAGACATTATTCCAATTTTCACGGTGAAGGTGCTTATTTGCAAAAACGATGCTCTGATTAATATTTTGTTTGCTCAAATAAGGAAATTTTCTAGGACTTCTTCCAGGAAGCTTCGCTTCTTTTAATCGATTTCTTATCTTTAAATCATTTTTCAAGTTTTTAGAAGAAAGAAAGGGCTTTTTTTTTTGCATAGTCTCACTAAAAGTTTATCAAAACGAGCCGATGTTTTTCTTTTTCTTCCTCTGGTTTCCAGTTTGGGGCTTGAATGCAGAGCTGTGAAGACTTTCTTTTTCGAACACTTTATGGCCTCCGCCTAAAACCAGAAATGTTTTTTTCCAAGGTACTGCCTCTTGCGAGGAACTGACAAATCCTCCAAGAGTATTATTTGTCATGAATAAGTGCTTTCTCATCTAGCCGTTCGGGCTCGGCAAAAAATTGTAGATCCCCTCCATTCCTGCCAAAAATACGCACACAGGAATGGTTGAGAGTTGTTAATCACTAGGCCTTGGTTCTCCACGAGCTGTTGTGCCACCAAATTTATTTATTTTATTTTTATGGCCTCCGCAATTTCATCCATCGTTTTACAGTCTTCTCTTAATATTCTTATCAAAACGCGTTCAGTTGTGAAGTGCAATTTACCCCACGACCCATTTTGTACTAATTTTCTATATTAATAATAATTTTTTGTTCTTCTATAAATATGTATACAACTGAAAAACTTATCAACAAACTAATAAACGCCTATTCTTTTAAAAACAAAATAAATATTACGTCAGAATCATAGTCAAAGTACCTTGTTTCTATTATTTTTTCCAGCCAAAATTACTATTTTTTCGCATTTTGAATCATAAGTCCTAAAAGAAATCTGATAATGACAAACCGTAGCACCATTTAAATGAAGTGTTTGGTACAATTCAAATATAGGAGTTATAATGGCAAAACAGTTTTATCTATGGAGTTATTAATCTTTAAGTTCTATGCAAACCTTTGTTTCTATTATTTTTTCCATCACTGTATTTGCGTTTCCGAATTACTTTTTAATTTTTATCGTCGCAATTACTACCAAATCAAAAATATGTCTAGTATAATTTATAAAAATAAGAACAAAATCATGAGCCTTAGTTGTTAGAAAAAGAGTTTGCTTCTAATTAGTTTTCCACGACTGTATCTACCTACATTTTGTATGGAAAGTTATAAAATCTGAGAAGCGAGAGGTTTTTTTTAAAGGATTCAACTTTCGGAAAAATAAAAAATCAAGTAAATATTTTTAAAATAACAATTACTAATAGAAAAATTAAAATTAAAATGCAAATTTAAAACTCAAATCCAATCCAAACTGTTGAGCCTAGATCGTTTGAACTTCAAGTAAAATTATATTCAATCGCTTCACAAACAGAAGTAATTAGTAGAAGGTTTTCAAGTGACTTTTTTTGACATGAATCCAACTTTTTTTGTTCAGACATAAAGTAATGTGTAGCTGTCACAAAGAAAACGTCAAAAATTCATACATTTTCCAAAATTTTGAAAAATCCTACCTGATTTGGACTTTTGTGTTCCTTCCCCCTTCCAATTCAAGCAATCCAATCGTCCCTTTATAAGTGTTGATATGGATCCAGACTAAAAATTGTTTTTTTTTCGCCAATTTGAAATTACGAAAACACGAAGAGGTTTATTAGCGTATAGTGTAGTAATTTTGGGGAGTTATGTGCCATTGGAAATCATTTTCCATCCATTTGTTTTTCCGAGAGAGTAGTGTCAGGGTTGTTATGTCTTGAACTAGTTCGATAGCCCAATTTAAAAGTTTAGTCCAAAAAATTAGCCCAAATAGAAGCCTGATATCTTAATAATTGTCCGTGAGTTGATCATAAAAGTACATATCTCATCACGGCTACCCAAAAGCAAGATGCCAACTTACAGCTTTAGTCCAAACATTTACAAAAACTACTGGTCAGACAAGCATTCAAAACTACTGCCAGTGCATTCGAACAGATTTATACTGCGAAAAAAAGTGTGGTGAATTGGCGTGGGAACTAGATCTAATAGGACCAACTTCTATAAATGGGGTATACAATTAAATCTTAGACTGTCCTCCACAGTCGGTTGTTCTACCTCGTCTTGGGTTTGATTCCCAGTCGCTGCGCTGACACCAAAAAAGGGAATATTTTTCTACGAAGTATCACCTCTTGCAAGGAACTGACAAGTCCTCCAAGAGTATACTTGTCATGAATAAATGTTTTTCATCTAGACGTTCGGACTCGGCAAAAAATTCTAGGTACCCTTCATTCCTGCCAAACAACACGCACGCAGGTATGGTTAAGAGTTGTAATTCACATACCCCCACAAAAAATTACCCCACGACGTGAGATAATGCGCTTACCAAAAATTTCCTTCAAAAAATTGATTGTTTCGCGATATGTCGCGCGAACCGAACCATTACCTTGGTAATAAATTTGCAAAATTTGCAAACGTTTTTTCAGGGGCTCATTTTCCCGAGTGTGAATAATTTTCCGTGAACACATTCTGTTCACGCCAAAAATAAGTGTGAATAAATTTGACTGATTGTGCATACAATATTTGTCAAAAACTAAAAACTCACTTTTGCGGAATCGCAAAAATTGATGTGTACACGGATTTCTGTGTATACAGAAGAAACTCACTCTTACGGAACTGGGCCCCAGGAGTAAGTCTATTCATTATCGAATAGCAAACCAAACCAAACTGAGCATAAATCAAGTTACAGCTGTCAAAAAGACCAACTCCGAAAAATGTATTGCCAGATTGAAAACCGCACGTCTAAGAAAAACCCTTTAGAACTCTCTGAGAGGATATGGCTTTTCTGGATAGTGGTGAAATGTGGTAAAATATACGTGTCCCTTGAATGACTATCGTAGTTAACCTTATCGTATTTCTATTCATTCTTGATCCACCTCTCTTTCTATCTTTCTCTGCTTTGTGAGTTCCAAGGCCCTTGCCACTTCTTCTTCATGAGCTTCTTCGCCTCATTGGTTGCTGCTTCCATTCGAGTTTCCACGTTTTCATGGTGAAGGCACTTCCTTTCTGCTGCTAAGAGATTTATGGAAGTTACTTCTGCAAGCTGCAACTACAAGGATAGCTTATTCCGCCAACGTTTATTAAGAGCTAGATACACGTAGAGATCCAAGCTAAGTTGGTGATATTTGATCCTGTTAGACTTTTTTGAAGGATTTTTTTTTAAATTGCATGTCTATTATAAGGCGTGTTATATTGAAAAAGTTATAGCTAGCACAGTTTAAACTTATATAGCGCCGGACTTGGGTCGAATATAGAAGTGAGTATTGCGTTTTATTGGTGCTTGCATTGCTGCGCTGGCTATAAATGCCAATAAAACGCACCTTTTGAAAGAATGGGGACTACTATGTAACTTTGTTGTACTTTTGAATCCATTCGAATGTTGTTTTCAATGCTTATTTCGAGTGGTAATATGTAAGAAAGTGGGATTAAATTTTATTACGAACGACTTTTTGGCACACAATCTTCAATTATAGCTCTTTCATTTCCGTTTATAAGCGCTTAAAATTGCAGATATATTGCGAATTGGAACGTTTTTGTGGTAGAATCGAGCTACATTGTTGGGCCCTAGTAACCGAACAACGTAAACGTCAATTCGAATCTATGTGTCAGAATCATTTAAAAATTGCAACTCTAGAAATGATGAATGAATGATGAGAAGAATGATTATCCAGAGCTAAGGGGTTTTCCCATAAGTTCGAGTTGATGTTGCTAAGTAGTAAAATAAACTGTGAGTGAGGTGTTAGTGACATTCTTTTTTAATTTGAAAGGTCAATGTCTGCCATTCTGAGGTATGGAATGTGATGTCCACCGCAGATTCGAACAGTAGCACAGATCCGAAAGGTTCTATTTTCTATTACTCTGCCACATAAAGGTAGAACTAAAATAGTTGGAAGGCAGTGTACGTGGTCATACGAAACCGAGCGAAAACATGAATTCAAATGACACGCACCTAATTTCGGAGTCGTACTCTTCGTTTAGTCTTCGTTAACTTCTCTGGTCAGGCTGAGAGCACTTGCCGACCGCTTTTTCGTAAGTGGATGCATTGAAAATCAAAATGGTGGAGGGCAAACTAAAACGATTTGACGCTTGGTGCACGTAAAATCAATTTTTTTTCCTTTAATTAATTTTTACCATATCGATTTTCGTGGTTTCGCAAAGTAAATAATTAAAAGCCTATTACTCTGTGCTGTGAAGAAGAATATGAAAATTAACATTGAACAAACAATTATTTACATTTTTTCGCTTTAAAGTCCATTATTATGGGTGACTTGTGAAACTGACGTTTCAGAAAGCAACTTTTCGGTCGCTTTTGACAGCTTCCGCCTATTCTAGTTCTTCCTTGAATCTGGATGAATTGAAGCGATGGTCCCGGGCTATATTGATTTTGAGGGCATTGCTATATTATGGATTATTTTGCCACCAAAGTTGAATAGTTTACTGGAAAAAATGACTTTGTAATCCGTCAAGTGCGTGCGCATGCGCACCGTTGGCATAAGAAAATACACATTTTGATAATAAAGTTGAACGTGTTGCTCAATCGTGTAACTTGCCATGAGGATTTGGCATCAATGACTTAATAATAAACAACCGGTTTGACAGACGCCACTCAAACAAAATGGCAGCTACCAAAACATCATGGCCACCACATGTTGTCAACGTCAACCCGTTCTATTGGAAAACCTTTTATATTTACCTAAAAGCAATTTTAAAAATTTAATTTTAAAACAACCAAAGCTAAAGAGCCCAATCAAATTAATTATTCTAAAAGCAACTGAGTAATCACACTCAATTTATTACTTAATTCCACCTCAAAAGTACCATTTAACTATATGAGCTTATATGCACAGGCACAACGCTTTTAAAAGGTATATTATGGTAGTGTACCTACAGAGGTATCAAAAACAATAATTAAAAAATCAATTACCTGCCACCCCAGCGATAAATGTGTTCAATTCTATATGCGCCTACATCCTAAAACAATATAATTTTTTTTTAGAAACGACAAAAAAAATTATAATTTGAGAGTAACATGTGCAAAAATATCCTGATTTTCTAGATACCGTAGGTATATGTATTTAAATAGGGCTTTGCGACAGGTTGAAACATTTGAAATAAATCACCATAGACCTTTGATGAATCCACATAGACAGGCGCGACAACAAACGTCACACGTCGTCGGTGGCGTTATACCATATACTCCCGCCGCCACTGCCGCCAATCGACCCAAGCCGACTTTTATCACAGCAATGAAACGAGTTGAACGCCACTTATCCATGAGGCTATTGGCAGCGGCTGCTGCTGCTGCTGCTACAGCAGCATTTAAAACCGCGTACGCGCATGTAGCGTGCCGACAGTAATTTAAAAGCCACTGCAATAAATGACAGTCGCTCAGTTAGCTTTTAGTGAACGGTCATCTCAATAAAAATGAAAAAGAACACAACACACAAAAAAAAACAGTGAAATAACAGCAACAACAACATAAACTATTTTAGCCATCATCATGCTAAAAACTGCATATTTGCTTGTGTGTGTGTGTGTGTCTGGAATACTTTATAATGACTATAGTTTACCGTTTGGTATAGGTCCACATTAACATCGATTATAAAAGGCCCTAATAGGATCACTATAAATATGAAAACGCTGCTCTTCGGCGCTGAACGTTCATTTTCTTTATGGTGATACATTGCAGATAAGGTGGCTCTTTATTTAATTTCAGATTCAAATTATAGATTTTTTCAGTTTACATATACCTACCAACTCGTAATTATTTTATAGCCTATGATTTTAGACTTTATATGAAATTACATACTTCAAAAACCAGCATCTATATATCAACGTGAGGAAAAATTTATAAAAATCTATCACAGGATTCTTAGAATCACAAAGCAATCTCAAAGTTATTATCTTTTATTTACCCACAATTTTTGGGTTTTCAGTGATTTTGAAAAAGGCTGTATGGGAAGTTTTATTGTAAAACCTCTCCCAAATCGACGCAAAACATTCGCATTGTGTATCTATCTGTCATATTTATGATTTTGCGTTGTATTGGGAAGCCTTAAAGCTCCAATCCATTTCTGTTGTCGAATTTTGATGAAGTGAGATAGGTAAGCCTGCCAACAGTATAAAATTTAAAACGAAATCAACACCTGAAAAAAACTGATTTGACCTCAGTGACTGATAGATTTTGGTATTTATCAAAAAGGGAGAAATGCATGGGTTCACGTAAACACTGCTCTCAATTATGGCAGTGCCGTTGAAAAAATAATATGGAAAGTATTCTAAAATTTGACATTGTTTATTCAAGAGGATAAAATCGTCCAGAGGTATTTGTAAAATCCACCTCTGTCTACCAACTCCTTTTCTCACCTCATCGTGGTGAACATGGAATGCCTAAACCTGAACTATTGTCAATCCTTGGTGAACTTTTGGAGGCAGCTAGAGAGGGATAAGAGCTGCTACGACATAATTGGAGCTCGGGCCTATAAATAGCAGTACGGAATACTTTGTATAGGCCACGTGCAGTCAAACTAGAGGCCTTAGATACCTAAGAAGCAGGTATCACCAGCATCCAAAAACAAAGCTGAAAAATTGCGATGTTAACTAAACAAAAAAATAAATAAACAGCGACTGTTACTGGAAACAAAGCAGCAAAAAAAATTAAAAAAAAAACTTGGTGCTGCAACAGCTCGTGGGGAACCATGGCCTAGTGACTAACAACTCTCGACCATTCATGTGTGCGTGTTGTCGACAGAAATGGAAGGGACTTACAATTGTTTGCCGAGTCCGAACGGCTAGATGAGAAGCACTTATTTATGAACAAGAATACTCTTTGAGGATTTGTCAGTTCCTCGCGAGAGGCAGTACCTCGGGAAAAACATTTTTGTTTTTAGGTGGCAGCGGCTGGGAATCAAACCCAGACCTTCGGCGGGACAGTCCAACGCAATAACCATAATGCCACAAGGTACTACAGTTGGCTACAAATACGACCAGTCGAATTTTTAGTTTGATTTTCACTTGCCTTCCACGTGCTTTCCACTTGCTTTTAAGTCGCATTCCTCTTGCTTGTCTCCCAACTTGCTGCACTGCTAACTTCAAAAATTCCATGCCGGTTGATGAGCAAGTTGCTAGGGTTTGTATGTGTAAGTGAGCGAATGTGTATGAATTGTAACTTGCTTGCCAGTACTTGCCCGTGTGGGCTCGGGGATCGGTAAACAATCGTGAGTACCACACTAAGGATGCCTCTTTAGAGGAGAAAGATGATGACATCAAAGAAACTTAAGGAAAGAAAGTATCTGTGGTCACACAATAGGATCGGAAAGTATAACCTGTATGACACAAGCTCCGATATTGGGATTAGGTTTATTGGCTTCGGTAATAGTGAATAGAAATTCGGTGCCAGGCAGATTGAATTGTTCAACCTAGAAGATACCGATGTTGAGTGGCAATAATTTCGTTCACCCGATCTAAACGTAGTGAAGATAGCTTCGTCCATAAAAAAAATATGACACTACAACTCGTGAAGAACAATGGTTTAGTGACTTACAACTCTCATCTATTCCTGTTTGCGTGCTGTTCCTGTTGCCTGAGATTGACGGAACCTACACTTTTTTTCCAAGTCTAAAGGGCTAATAGGAGAAATATTTTTATAAAAACATATATTCTTGGAGGGTTTTTCAATTCCTCGAAATAAGTGGTACTTCTGCAAAACAGATTATGAATCACTTCCATATCTTTGTCATGACAACGCACTAACCATCACGCCATCTAAACTTAAGCCCAACAAAGACCCTGGAGCTGGAAATCTTGTCCCGAAATGTTTAGAGTGGCAGGGGCTTTGACCTTTTTTGGAAAATTTACCAAAACATGTACAATGGGAAAGCATTTCCGATGAATAAAACCTCAGCATTGCTTGCCCAATTTCAAGAAATGCAACCCTGTGGGCTTAAGTTTTGTGTTGAAGTATGTGATAGCCTGGAGCCATTCGTCAATAACCTAATAGATCCATCGTCCAGATATCAAATATTACGGTAGATTGTGGAAAACCCCCAGGAGCTGAAATTTGGAACTTACCACCTTATTACAGAATCTAAAGAGATAAGCAATATAGAGCTATATGTGTGGTTTTGGCGTCATCGTTAACTCACACTGCTCCGGAAAAGAACTCATCATCACCTTAGATTTCAAAAAAGGTTTAATGTAGGGCGATGTGCTGTCATGTGAATTGAAAGAACAGTGCAAAACTCTCACGCTAAAACTTAAGGCAAAATATTTTTTAAATTCGTCCAAATACTAGCATATGCCAACGATATTGACGATATCGGAAAACTAAATGGGCCCTGAGAACATTTAGAAGGAAGTTAAGAATCAAAATCAAGACATGAAGAAGAAAATTTCACTTAAGATGGCCAGAAATATAAGGTGAATTTTTAACCTTGGTTCCCTTATACCTTAAACAAACTAGAAACGAATAATCGTGGTACTGCGTTCCAGGCCGCTTTGAAAATACTTCCATAGGATATTTCGTCTACTTTGTCAAAAAAGTGAAAGTCTAACAAGAAAAGGTGCTGGATCGTGTAGATTACTCAAAAATCTTTTTTCAATACACAAAGACCGTCACTCAGGTGGGGCTCCTAAGCGGCAAAGAATATCAACTGAAAAAAAGTTTTATAGAAACCCATCCTGCCTAGGACAAGCTTGCTGATTGATTTTCAGATCCACACTGGACTATTGTGTCTTCTTCAAACTTCAAGCTGTTCAAGATTTGCAATTCAAGAACTTTCGTCCTGATCCATATGAAAAAGTTGAGACCGAAATCGATTCGCAAAATGAAAAATTTCAAAGAAAGCCTTTGAAATCATGTCATTCCGTGGCTTTAACATCGCCATTTGACATACCAATCGATACAAGATTAACCGGATTTTATTTTTACCTATCTTTAGTTCCATTTGTATTCCTCTTTTTTGCCTTCTAATGTCATAAATACCTGCATAGCTACAATAATACTGTAAATCCACAAATCTTTCCATTAATCGTATGTTTATTTTCCTTCTCCCACACATTCCTACAAAAAATAGGCAAGGTATACTGAAAGTCACACCTATAAGTCTCCAGTTAAAGCAAATAAATCCCAACAAATCCGCGCGAATCAATCACTATAATGGCTTCGACAAAAAAAAAAACAAGTTCGTCCGTCATCCACCTGCTTAGTTGACGAATAGAAAAATCTCTTTAATCTAAATTTCTAAATGGATTTTACGCAAGAAATCTCTTCTACACGTCAAAAGCTATCATTTTAAGGAAATCCAGTTTGGATTTAATTCCATCGAATCCACAAAAAAAAAAAAACAATGCCACCATTTCTCTAGACTAGCCATAATTAATCCATGTTGCAACTGTAAAACGTCCGTCTCTTAGAAGAATACAAACACAAATAAATTAGACTAATCCTTGTTAAAAGAATTGAAAAGTCTTATAGGCAGGTACAGACATTAGACATGTATATGAATTGTAAATTATTTTTAACCTTTACTTTAGTCTTCAAACTATGCGTCTGTTGGTCGGCACCGTGTAGCATTAGTCGCATCGAATGTGGATCGATTTACATTTAAACATTAATTTACAAAGCTCTTATACCTACCTTACCTACACAGGTTTGTAATATCTAATAATAACTGGAGCCTATGTGTATAGCTGCAGGATTAATATGTGTTATTCTCATTCATATACCTTACCGCCTCTAGTCATAGCAAATTTCTTTTATCCTATAAAACAATTAAGAGTCATTCATTTATAATGCTTTTGCATTTTATTTCTTTTTATGTAGAATTCGTTTGTGAGCGCTATAGTGGTGAACTTTATAGTTTTATTATAAGGAGCTCAAATACAATCAGAAATCAGACATCGTCTGAGTATTCAGATGCGAGGTGATATTTCACAAGTAAATATTTTTGAATTTGGTTAGCTTTGCCGGTTATAATTTTAAGGTGCCTTTCAGCCAGTGGTATAGCCGCCACTGTCCAATTGGACGATTGTTCTATACGACTGACGGATATCCTAGGACATACGGAGACGTCCGTTAAGTTCAACGGTATCCTTAGACTGACTGAGAGTGAGACACGTTCGTTTAGTTCCAGCAATACATAATTTTGTTTTTGATTAAAGTATTAAATAGGAAAATTTTGAAGAGGTCTGGGAAGATCTGATACTGGAATCTTTCGGCTTCGATACGGTATTTTTCGACGAATATTTGGTCCTGATTGCGAGGAGGGTGAATGAAGGAGAAGATAAAACCGCAAACTCTATGAGCTTTATCATGATGTGGATGTAGTCCAGAAAATCAAAACACGTCGACTACATTGGCATGGCAAATAATGTTTCATCCAAGAGAGTCTTTGAACCCCAGTCCCTAGGTTCAAGAGTACGAATAAGACCGAAACTCTTAAGCTTGGTCTAGATGACTGGAAGCAGACCGTGCTCGGGATCGTAGGAGCCTGTTAAGATTGGGAAATTAGAGTCCAGACTCGTGAGTCTCGTCTCATCGTATTTACATTCGAACATTTGAGGCGCCTCAAAACACATAGAAACAACAACAACGTCAATGCTTCATATTCTTGGAGATTTTTTCAATTCCTCGAAATAAGCAGTACTTTTGCAAAACAGACAATGAATCACTTCCATATCTTTGTCATGACATTCCAACTCACTAACCATCACACCATCTAAACTTAAGCCCAACAAAGACCCTCGAGCAGGTGCGAATAAGACCAACACTCATAAAGCTTGCTCTAGATGATTGGAAAAAGAGCGTGCTCGGGATCGTAGAAGCCTTTTTAGGTCAGAAAATTCGAGTCCGGACTCGTGAGTCTCATCGTATCTACATTCGAATATTTGAGGCGCCTCAAAACACTTATAAACAACACCAACTTCAATGCTTTGCACATTGTAACACAAAAAAATGAGACTCATGAGGTCGGTGGGTGTTCATACTTTGTTCATGCATCACGACATCCCTGACCTTCTTCTCTTGTCCAGAAACTACCGCGAACCTGGCCCTAATCTTCCCAATTTAAACAGCGTCTAAAGCAGTGTTTCCCAACATGGTGCCCACTCCCCCCACGAGGGCAATTAAGTTTTTTTTAGGGGGGGGGGGCATTTTCACATTCTGATGCTTCACATCCATTTTAAATTTCAACATTAAAAGAGTGCAAGGGAACAAAGATCTCACTTTCACAATAATTTATTTTCGAAAAGAGTCCGGACTGAATCTTGGATTGTTTAAACTGTTGCTTGCACCAATTTTTGAACGCTTTTTCCAGGTGTTCTGTAAGAAACAAATGTGGACCTTATCGATTCTCTCAGAAAATAAACTGGAAACGAAAATTTTCAAACGGTCGATTCTCAGGCATTTATACGAGTAAGCCGATGTTTTCGAAAAGCTCGACTCATTTAAGCTTGTTTCACACACATTCGGTTTCATTAAAAAAAAAAAACGAATAAAACGTATTCATGCCGAGGCGAAGACGTTCGATGCCATTCCGTTTCTATTAGGATTTTATTCTTTCCGTTTTCATTGGTTCACCCTTATCAGGTCCGACCGAAAATGAACCGAATACAGGCCGCACCAAATGGAACCGAATGCATGTGAAAGAAGGCTTAGTAAAAACTTCAAGGAAAAAATATAACTCTTTCGGAAGCAAAAACGTAGATCTTTGGCTTCGCTATCCTTATTGATAATTCAGACAATCATTTACAACTCAAATTTTGACTTGTTTCAATGTTTTCGAAAATGTGAAGTGACTTATTCCGCTATGGATGTGGTTGTTTACCATCTTGAAAATTAATCGCTGGATTTAAAAACAAAATATTTTGGTTCTGTTTATTTCTATAATTTTATTTTCGTTTTATTTATTTATTTCCTAATTTTTAAACATTCGAGTTTTCTAGTGAACATTTGAATGTTAAAAATTACACATAATGTTGGGGGAACATAAACATTCTGGTAATGTCTTGGTGGGACATAACACAAAAAATGTTGGGAAACACTGGTCTAGAGGATGGAGCCCTACCGTGTCTCAGGCTGCGACTCTTCATTGATTGGGAGCCCAAGAAGTATAAGTAGGTAATAGCTACGATGACGTTTTTTCTAAGACTTCGCAGTTGGCAGCCCTTTCTTGACATACACAAACATTTGCTATTGCCTTCATTAATTGATAAACCCATGCTCGCCACTACCACTCCTCAGTACTAAAATTAAATTGCAACACAGATATCACACTTAAGTGCCTTTTACATTGAGCCGCGACCTGCGGCAATTCCAAGCGAAAATATCAACAAATTCTTTTTTAACTTTTTCAAAAAATTAATAAGCGATCCTATCTATATTTTTAAAAAGAAAACACTGCCTGAAATTAGTTTGAAATGTTAAAGTTTGCATTTTTATTTTCTGCCAACTGCCAAACACTTATTCGCAATCCACAATATCTGGTCGCATTCCACCTATCTGCGAATGAATAATTCGCTTGAATTTAACCAACATTTTTTCAAGCAACCATTTGCGCCTGTCAGCAACCACTTATGTGAAAGAAATGTCGAAACTCGCGGCTTTTCACGGTTCGCTTTTCGCTTTTTGCAGCTCATGTGAAAGGCACTTATATGCTGATAAGGGCGCTGTTACACGGCTACTTTTGAGTCATGACTTTTTTCGAAATTCACTGAGTGCGAACGAGAAAAACATCTGATCTCATGACTTACTGCCTAAAAAGAATGGGAGACGGAGCTAGAACAGATATCACAAACGCTGCAGCTGCAAGAGTTTAACAAATTTTAACTTTCATTGCAGAATTTTTGACATCTATTGCAGCTCCGTCTCCCATTATGCTCAGGCAGTCAAAATACATTCGTCGCGTCGTGTAATATGGCGTGAATACTCTTTCACATCGGAGTACGCGGATTATTTAGCCAAAATACAGTGACGTTAGCATTGACGATAAAGTTGTGTACTTTTCTTTTAAGAACAAACGAAATAGCATGACACCGCATCATGCACTGTCTTTAATGTGGACTTATCATATTATTGACTCTTTTTTGCCACGAAAAGCGGGAGACAGATTCTTAGTGAATAGAGCTTGCTCTGATCTAAGCTCTTCGATCTATTTAAGAAACACTTATGAGCATTGAAATGTGATTGTATAGTTTTTTTTTTGATAAAACAAATTGGGATGCGTTCAAGGTTCAGCGCAGCAAAATTTAGAACTGACTTTTAATTTTCATCTGACAGATGGCCTATCAAGAAATCGAAGAATTAAAAAATATGAATTAAATTTCATGTACTGAACGTGCCCATATGTAATGAGTGAAAAAAAAGAGTAAAGCGTGGTACACAATATCAAACCTGAGTGTCAGGCGTGTTGGATATCGAACAGAACTGGCAATGTGTACACTCAAAATTTTTTGAAACTGCCTGACAACCCTCGGTTTGTAGGGTAGTTGATCGATGATGTGTACACAATTAAATTCATGAGCCGTCATTCACGGGACAAGATAGAAATTATTAACGCGAATTAGTTGGAAAAGTGCAAACAAATATAAAAAAGCTGGTGTGTATGATGTAAAAAAAAAAAGAATTAAGACGATTCGCGGTGAAAATAACCTCGAAATAAGAAAAAAACATTTTTCTGAGAATAGTGGAACTGCTTTGCCTGACAGCTAACACAACTGATATGTGTGCACGTGAAACTTTTCACGCAGGTTTGATATCCAACACGGGTGACACTCAGAATTACTAATGTGTACCACGCTTAAGTTGACAGCGCTCAGCTAATTGCTCCATTCACTTGTTTTGTTTTTATTCTGAGCTCATTGAGCGTACTCCGAGTTAGCTCCGATATAAAGAAGAGTTAGCTCCGATATAAAAAAGAAACACAAGTGGAGCGTTCTATATGCTCGGAGCTAAAAAAGAAACACAGATATTTTTTGACAGCTCATCAGTGCTATGCTCGGAGCTTAAAAAAGAAAAATGCCTAATAAAGAGATTGATCGAATGGAGTAAATAGCTTAGCACATACAACTTCACTCTTCTTTAGATTTGACAAAACTTTTCAAATCGGTGTGGTCAACATATCAAATTTCAGTTCGGATTTTTGAATTTCCGAGTTTCTGATTGGCCAGCTGTCATTGTAAATTAAAAGTCAGTACTAAATTTTAGTTCGTTGAATGTACCGATTTATATTGAATCGTATGATTATACATATATTAAATGGGTTTCAAGATTATATCTGAGAGCTCTCAGCTCACCAGAGTTGAAAAAGAAAAACGTCTATAGTTATCTTTTTGCATAGCTCAGTTCCCTGCTCGTGGTAAAATAAAAACGGCCAAGGAAAACTAGTGCCTGGATCCACTTTTGTTCCCAGTCTTAAACTTCAAATCGTTTGACAGATTGACACTTTTTTGAGAAATCAGCAGCTTTCTATTTTCCGAGGATATTTTGAAGTAAATTCAAAAAGAAATGTTGACTAAAGGCAAGGAGTCACTTAATCTTGACAGTCAGTAACTTTCATTCCATTCTTGATTTTCATTGTGATGAAAATTGACACGACTTTCCATAGAACTTGTTTCGAAATAACTTAGTTCATTCATTCGGTTTGACTATAAATCAAACAACCATTCATAGTTATAGTCTTGGTATAATGTCGCATATATGAAACATACTATATTATGTATGCATAAAAGTTATTGTTAGATATAGAATGAAATAACTCAATATTTTCACCCCAGCAACACCCTCTTCTTAGAGTCCTAAGGTAAAAGGTAGTTATATAAACATTTTTATATAGTTCACCTGTATTTCTGACCCGTTAATAATAAACTGAGTAGGTATATGAACTTACAACCTAACAAAAATACATATACGTATAGTTCTCTATAAGTTCAACGCGCACTAAATGCCAAAGTAAATGTTATCGATTAAACATTCGCGATTTTCATTACAAAATGTTTTATTTTATACTTCGTTCTCATATAACTTTTACCTATCTATTTAGGTATGCATACATACAGTACAATTCCTAGTATTCAGGATAATAAATGACGACAACAGTCAAGTTGTCCTCAAAGCTCACTCACCCCTGAGCCTTGAGTGAACTTAGATACAGAACAACAACCCCATATTGTATCTGATGAAGGTGGATGGAATACACTTTGGCAAACACTGACAACTACAGACGGATGACAAAGGTTTAAGCAAACGTCACCGTTGAACGAAATAAAAATGGAAAGTCTTTCAACTATTTTTATTTTTCTGTTGTTTTGTTTTATGGGATAGCAAGTTTTTTTTTCATTTCAACATAGAATAGCTTATTGCCCTTAAACGCCTCCAACTGTCCTAGGGCATTGTGAACAAGGCCGCGGGAGCGGGGTAGCCAAGAAAATATTAAAAAGGGGATATAATTTTTGCAAGAAAAATAAAAATATTTACTAACTTACTCATCGAAAAAGGTGGATTGACAAAAAATTAAGTAAAGAAGACCTTAGTTACTTTTGTTAAAAAATATAGAAAACAAATGCCCCATGACTGATCTATCAATCCTATGTCCTGCAAGAACTATCGAGGCAGATCCCTGTTAAACGTCGTGTGTTAGATCCTATCCTACTGAGTGGGTGTCTTAAACCGTTCTGCAACACTATATGCAGCAACTTAGCCTTGGTTCACACGGCGATGTACCGCACGTTTTTTGCAGTACAAATCCAAAGAACAGTATAAAGCCAAATGGCAAACGTACAAACGTCGGTCGATCGAGTGAAAGGTTCTATGTAGAATATATACCGCGAAATAAGCCGCAGTGCGTTGCCGTATGAACTAGGTCTAAAAGACCATTCACATGAGTGCGAGCAACGAACGACGAATAAATGAATAAAACGGGATTTAACAGATTTAAAAACCTTAATTCCTTAATAGGTTTATAAATGTGTTAAATCCCGTTTTGTTCATTTATTCGTCGTTCGTTGGTCGCTCTCATATGAATGGCCCTTAAGAGTGTGGCTTCTGGCCAGGCAGACTGACGGTAGACCAAATATTCACTCTTAGGTAAATCATGGAAAATTCATCGAATTCAAAAATTAAAACCTTCGTACATGGAACAACGAAGGTGTAAATGATAACACCAACTATGAATAACGAAGAAATTCAAAGCCGTTTTGAATTTTTGGGTGAAATTTGCTCTTTGTTTGTGGAACAACGTTCACTGAATAAAGAACGAAGGTATAATTATATGGCGATGGCGGAACTTGGGGTCCCGGCAAAACTAATCCAGAAGTGTCACGTGACGTTGGAAAAAACACAATTCAATGTGCACCCAGGGAAAAGCTCTTCCGAACTCTTCCAAATATGCACAGGGTTTCGACAAGGTGAGGCCTGTTATGTAATCTCTACAATCTCGTTCTGGAGCAAACAGTGCACAGGGCAGGCGATTACTTTGAAGGCACTATTTTGAACAGATCTGTCTAATTTCTAGACTATGCCGATAATATGACATCATCCACCGCTCCCAACAGACCGTTATAGTCTTTCACGTCAATTGAAGAACCTATGCTTATTTGGTTGGTGAAATAATTGGTCCGTAGTTCTTTAAAAACGATGCCGGCCAGAACGGTACAGTGGTGGTGGTGACCGCTATAGAGCCATGATTACTGACTTTCAATTGAGCAATCATGATGTGCAGGAGCTGTGGTTTCAACAACACGGCGCAGCATGTCACATAGCTCGTGCCACAATTGATTTATTGAAGAAAACGTTTGGTAACCGCATAGTTCGTTACTGAATCCAAGATCGTGCGATTTAACGCCACTTTTGGAGGACAACATTTGTCGCGTTATTATCGATATGCGGCCACAAATGTTGGAAAAAGTCATCGAAAATTGGACCTCTAGATTAGACTACGTCCGAGCAAGCCATGGCGGTCATATGCCAGAAATCATATTTAAATTATAATGCCAGAAGATTTTTTTTCGGATAAAGTTAATTTCATGTCAATAACATCTTTTTTAATTCCATTTCAAAGTTTTAGACCTCTAAAAAACACCATTTATTTATATTGTTTAGATGCTTCTGTATAAGAAAAAACATTTAAATCAAAAATACCTACCGTTTTGAGGAAAATCGAAAATAAAAGAAATGGTTCTATGGAAAAAAGGTTTCCCGGTCAAAGGCATCCTTTGCTGAAAGAAATTTATTGAATTTTTGCTTAAGGATAGTTATGGAGCCGTTTTTGAGAAAAATAAGATTTTGTACACTTAGTAAAACAAAAATTGTAACCACGAAAAGCAGAACGGACGTTCAGACAGACAGACAAACGAAATTGTGACCCACTTTTTTCTTCTTCCCTATCATCGTAATGACAAGTCTGATGAAAATCTCGAGTTCAACGTGAAGCTCATTGGATTAAATGAAAATCTAGTAGTGTGTCTGTCCATATTTGTTACAAAAAAAGGTTTTATACAAAAATAAACTTACATTTTCCAATTATTTCTAATTCAAGAAAAGTTTTAACTTCAAATAAATTATGTACATGAGACAAATGTCAAGCTGAATTTCAATCTTCCCAAAAATTAAAATAAACTTTTTTTTTGCTAAACTTTAAGGGGCAATTGATGATGTGGAACAGCCTTATCAAATAAGGGACGATCCCACAAAATTGGATACTAACCTCTTTTCGGCAAGAAAAAAAGATGTGATTGTGCTAAAGAGAAATAAATCCCAAGCTAATAAGTGCAGTTAAACGAAATAATGCTGTATATTTTGAATATTTTTCTGTCGGCAAATTTATAAAACTTGCGTTTGCGCTGTATTGAAAACATCCGATAGTTCTTAAGATACGTCTGTGAAGTTTGCATAACAATTTTAAGCTAGAATGGGACCATCGTAGGAATTTGCAATAAATAACATTTTGTATTCCGGATTCTGTAGTTCACTGTACTGCTTACTTCACTGTTGTCTTTTTTTCAGTAACTTAGCTAGCTAAAAAATTGCAGCTACGTCCCAAACTAGCAGTTTTTATGTATAATTTTGTTTGGGTTTTTGTATGTTTTATATATTTTACATATTTTTTGGTGCCACCCTCACTGTCCCTGCTTAAAACTATTTACCTAAGCCTATGTAAGTCGGCCATGATAGAAAAAGCAAGGGTCAAAGGTATTTTTGGTCACACTAATGCGAAATTGTTTCCAGAGTTTCCATTATCTTGATAAGATCTACACACAATTGGAGTACTTTTCATACTACTCAAAATTTGAAGAACGCAATTACCTCATTTATATCTGCAAAGTGCATCGAGCAGCGGGTACTTTGGAACTTCGTGAAATGAAGTTATGCAGTTTGTGGCAGTAACAGGGTGTCTTAACAGTGTTTTTGAATTCCCTCTAGATCTCCGTAGTACCATCTAGAATTTTGGAAAGAATAATACCACATCGGTATGTCCCTATTCCCACACATAACGTTCGAGTTCGAGCAAAAGTTTCAGCCATTGCTGAGATAAGATTCTGCGGCAAAAGACAAGTTAAAGGCCGTTATCTGAGTCAGAAATGCATTTGCAGAGTATTCCCTGAAAAAGTTGTCTATTCAAAAAAGCAAATAAAAGTTTTACTGCAATAGCTCTGTGTTCGATAGTGCAGTTTGCTAAAATCATATGTTGGAAAATATCATCTTCAGTGGAATTTCACGGGTCCGCCGTAAGAAAATCGAGCTGGCGCAACAAATAGGTATTTAGAAGCCAGAGAATGTTTGAGTTAACGTCAAATGGTTTGCAAGCAAAATTGACTGGCACCGTGTCGTTAACAATCAATTAGAGGCAACAAAAAAAAGAACATGAAACCAAGTAAATGGGCAAAAACCTGTAGTTTTTAAAATATTCGATGAAATAAGTTTTGTTTGATTTGTGTATGAATAGCACGGAAGTTCCTTAAACTCATCCATGAAAATGAAAAAAATCTTCACGAATACAGTAGACGCTCGATTTAGTGAATCTCAAAGTAGTTAACTATCCACAATAGTAAAAACATGAAATTTTCTAAAAAAAATTATTTTTTTTTTTTATAAAAATAAATTGAAAGCATTTAACGTTTCTTGAGAACACTGGGAAATTGTTTTGGGTTTTCTTAACTTTTAAATATAAAGACCATTCATATCGAAAAAAATTTGCATTTAGGATCAAATTCATCATTAGAACGCCTTTAAAAACTTCCTTAAGAAAGTGAACAATCTCGAAAGAATGAACACTGAACCGCACTCGAAATACATAGCTAAAAGATGGGGACAATCTCTAGAGTGTTAAACTCGCAAGTGAAATAAGCTTTCCAGAGGGGAAGACATACGAAAGTCACTCTCGAGTGTTGTCTAGTGAAAGTACTGTCAAATGGAGACGCATCTTTTAAATTTGAAGATTGGACGTTATAAAACCGACGTTATTGGCTTTACAATCGCTCGATTTGAAGGTTATTTATACATATCGGAATTTTTCCCCACTTTAGATCTGGGAGAGGCGAGATAAATTATTTTGTGAAATGAAAAATCTTTCTTTCACTGCCAAGAAAAAATTTTATATACGTAGAAGGAAAAAGCATTTTTTGATGACATTTTAATACATTTATGCTTGGTCGTTCCTGCTCAGGGGGGGGGGGGCAATTGCACCCATTGCCCTCCTCATGCATCTACGCCTGCTTGTGGTTCTAATCAACGAAGTCCTAAACAGGATAGTTTCTGATTTCTGAAAGTGGATTTTCAACTTTCAGTCAACGCAATACTTATTGTTGAATCTTCTCGAAGTCACGCTGCAAAAGAATTCTGATGTCCTCGACTTTTTGAGCTGTTCTATACGCAATTAGATCGCCGGCATACGCAATTGCCTGAGTTAGACTACTTATCAGATCGTTGGTGTTAATGCTGAATAGAATCGGCGAGTTGACCGCTCCTTGCTGGAGACCATTTTTAATATTAAAGGTTGTGGCAGAAGTCATATTGCCACTCTTGACAACTAGGTTTCAACCATTGATCACATCATAAAGCATGTATACCTAATAGTGGTCTACTAATGTCACGTCTGATCAGCTTTAGATAAAGACCCTCTAACCATACGGTGTGGAAGGCCTTCTCCAAATCAATCAGACAGGCACCCGTACACTGCCTTTTAAATTTGTTCCATTCGACATCAGAAACTGGATTAAACGCAGAATGAATGGTGTCATGTCCCAGCTTAAAACCGAACTGATTATCCGGTATGATATTATTGTCATCTACCCAATTAGACAGAGCTCTTCTGATAACTTTTTCGAATACCTTGCTGATACTCGGGAGAAGACACTTATCAACCGCCAGATTGGAGTTGTCCTTTATAAATGTCTACGGTAACAGCTCGCTTCGTTCTCCCCATATTGACATAATGGGAAGAACAAAGCGAGCTGTTACTGCCGCGTTTGCAAGTATTGGATCGGAGGCGGCGAAAATGGGTTTAGCTGTTTATGAGGACAAGACGAAGTATATGCTTTCATCGAGAAAGGAATCTCAACATCGGCGACTCGCGTAGAACGTCACGATGAAAAAGTACAACTTCGAAGTTGTCAAAGAGTTTGTCTACCTGGGCTCCACTATTACATCGCAAAATGACATCAGTACAGAAATCAAACGAAGAATTACTCAAGACAATCGCTGTTTCATCGGGCTAAGAAGGCATTTGAGTATTAAAGCCCTCTCTCAAAGAACCAAGGAGACCAAATACATATAAGACCCTTATCATCCCGGTCCTGCTGTATGGGGCACAAGCATGGACTCTGTTAGAAACGGATGAAAATCTGCTTGGGTGCTTTGAAAGGAAAATTCTTCGAGTGATCTTCGGTCCAGTCAGTATCGATGGAGTATGGAGAAGATTAAACAATGAGCTCTACTGGCTTTACAGCAACCTCGCCTTGGTCAAAAAGCTGAAAATACAGCGGAAGAGATGGCTGGGACACGTGGAGCGTGAGTCTTCGAATCCACCCCTGATGGTCTGCGCAGCTGAAAAAGACTCCACCTAAGCTTGCGCACACAAGTGGAGAGTGACCTCAACCAACTTGGAGTGCGTAACTGGAGGCAGTTAGCTAGGGACCGAGCTGGCTGAAGAAGCTTCTTGGTTGAGGCTGTAGTCAATCCTGGATGTGAGCGCCATCTGAAGTAAAGTAAAGTTAGTATAAATGTCTATTATTTCTTAACGTAAGAGTTGAATTACAACGTTAAACATGCCATTGACTCCTGCTGACTTCTTCTTCTTCAATTAATCGAACTTGAACTGGTGCTTCACCTTCGTAATTAACAACGAACTGGCTCCATTTTGCTATTGTAGATTCATATAAACTAGAACATTGCTTTTTTTAACATTTATGTTTTTGTTGTGATTGAACTTATCATCCAATGTTTCAAAATTTTGACTTTAAAGCCTGCTTATGGCTAGATGATTACAGAAATAAAACAAATATTTCAAGGTTTATCCTATGAAGCATATCATTTTAATATTCACTTATACCCACATACGACCATTAAACGTTTGTGGTATGTATCATTTATGTAAAGTATATTTTTGAACTGAAAACAAGTTAACCTTGATCGAAAACTCTAGCAATTTACTTCCAGATGAAATTTGATAGGAACATGGTATACGTCTACTTTATCTAGACAAAAACATTTTGTTGTATTATTTCACTATATATAGACACACCACATGTCACATTATTCACTAAATATACAGATAAAAGGTACACTTTTCTATGAAATAATATAGTATCGTAAACAACTTTAGTTGGTTCCATTTTTATTATTATTATTATTGTGCGGCAGAATTTTCATATATTTACCCTTTAATTATTCATAAATACATACCTACACACGTTATGGACTATCACTTATCTATTTACGGTGTCACTTTTGCTGTGTTGCTGGTAAAGTAATAAAAGCCTTTGAGAGCAGTTGAAGCCATCACTTTCAACAGACTTTTATAAGATACTTTTATCACATCGAAATTCGTTTATAATGTGGCTGCACCTGCAGCGTTGACCGTTTGTATACCCCCCTCTCAACATATCTTTCACAATTAATATGCAAATTTTGTGTATTTCAACTCATCCTGAAAACTCCTTTGCTTTCATGCAAAAAGGACATTCCACATTTACATTCACAATTCACAGGATAGGCTCTCTCGCTCGAAAACGTATGCTATTACCTTGAATGGACCAGGTAAGTGACATAGCGACCGAGGACGATCCGTATGTGTAGGGTGCATCAGTATACAGAACACACAAACCGGAAAGGTCTCAGATTAAAGTGTGACATGTCGAACAAAAAATTTACATTAAAGTCACCAGACAGTTCCTACCATTTAATACTATACACGGCGCAAAACAAACTGTCTGCTATTCTGCTCCAAGAAATTAAGATGTCCTCGCTGAGAAGACAAGCACTCAAGAGGTGATCTGGAAAGTGCTCCCGTTTTTTTATTTTTTTTTTGTTAAGACTCCATGTATCTTATTGAAGAGGGTTATCGGCAACTTATCTCGACGCTTCTCGCTACCATTTAACAAAAATGCAAAACAAAAAAAAAAACAAACAAAAAAGGATTCTGATATGAAGAGAGTATCTTCTGGAAGCACCTCTATAGATTCTTTTGGATTTAGAAGCATCAAGCAGCGAGGACAGAGACAGGAAACTCAAGACTGCTCTGATGGCTCTCACGATTTTCTTTATTCCTTTTTGCTCCGGTGACATTATTTTTTAGGAGGTGTTCTCTGGCATTGCGAACACGAAATTAATGACATTGTTCGATTTTTATTGGTTTCGCAGCTCGAAAGGTTCCTTATACGATGGTGATGGTGAGGTTGACGCGACGACGGATGGAAAAAAATTTCGTTCAACTTAAAGCGGGCAGCAGATAAATATTTTAATCGTTGTTTATACAGTAGCCGCTCTTTAAGCTGTTTTTGGCGCTCAGCATTTAGTCACTTGATCAGTCGTCCGACCGCACCGCAACCCGCAAATGAGTTGGAATTGTAATCTTTTAGGAAATGGATTCTATATTGTTGCGATGGTGCCGGTGTCCATTGTCGGCGGACGTGTTGTTGATATTTGTGGTGGTGGTGGCGAAGACATTAATGTCGCCGATTTATACGTTCCTAATTATTTATTCAGAATTTTAATTTGATTTTAAAATATTCACTTTTTGGAGGGTGAAAAATAATCGCGCAACCAAGCCTTCATCGCGCGACATACAAATAACATAGTGAGAGTGATATAGTTTTCACAAGAGTGTGTGTGTGTGCGAAGTGCACTGTCAACATTGTCCGAAGCCGTGAATAACTTTGAACGTTGCCATAGTTTTCTGCAGGTGTTGAGTATTAATTTCCTTTAATTACTCTTGACAATCTTATTTATTTAATGAATTCTGTGACAGAGTTCATGGGTAGATACAGATGGTTTTATTTTTCTTATTTTTGTTAATAAGACAAAAGTATTTATACTTCCTACTTATTTACAGTTTTGTTAATTTAACATTTCAAAGCTGATAAATTAGTTTAAAAGACAATTTAACCCAGGCCAAATCTTTTGAAGAACACTGGTGATTGGGGCTGTACAGAATATTCATGGACATTGTAACGGGTGATTTTTTAAGAGGCTTAGAACTTAAAAAAAAAAAAAAACACAAAAAATTCGAAAAAATGTATGAAATATTTATTTGAATCGATAGTTTGAACCTTGCAATTTAATGTTTAAAGATAATTTTATGCAAATGTTGACCGCGACTGCGTCTCAGGTAGCCCATCCGCTGAGTCCAATTTTGGCATACTCTTTCACACATATTGGCCGGTATCTCACGAATGAATGCATGGATGTTGGCTTCCAGTGCGTCAATCGAAGCGGGCTTGTCCCTATAGACATTAGCCTTGACATACCCCCACAAAAAATAATCTAATGGTGTCAAATTGCACGATCTAGGCGGCCAATTGACCGGCCCGAAACGTGAAATTAACTGTTCACCAAACTCGCCTCGCAATTGCGCGTGCTGTGTGGCGTGCTGTGTGGCATGTGGCACCGTCTTGTTGAAACCACATATCATGCAAGTCAAGAACTTCCATTTCGGGAAAAAAAAGTTTGTTATCATCGCTCGGTAGCGTTCACCATTGACAGTAACGCTGCGATTCGCATCATCTTTGAAGAAATATGGCCCAATAATGCCGCCGGCCCATAAACCGCACCAAACAGTGGCTTTTTCGGGATGCATTGGTAGCTGTTGCAATGCTTCTGGCTGATCTTCACTCCAAATGCGGCAATTATGCTCCAAAAATGAGCCTCATCGCTGAACACAATTTTTCGATAAAAAAGCATTTCGAACCGAGCACGAATTTTGATAGTAAAATTCAATAATTTGCAAGCGTTGTTCATTTGTAAGACGATCCATGGTTAAATTGCAAACCAAACTGGAGCTGTTTGACAGTGACACAAGGTACTAAACACACGTCAGCTGTCAAAACCAGCGTTGCCAAAACCAAACCAGCTAAAAAATCACCCTTTATAACCAAATGAGTGAGAAAATAAAGACAACTTTGTATAAAAGGTTCGTTAAAATATAGAACGACTTGTAACGTTGTAACCTACATAAGTAGAAAAAAAGGCACAAGAAGCAAGTTATTAATTGGTCCCTACTCGATACTAAGAAGAATATATTTTTGGATTGGATTTGCTGCCAGAGCAAAACTTAAGAAAAAAGTTTCAAGCCTTCGCGATGTCTGCGAGAGTCCGACGACAACCCGCACCAAGGCCTCATTAGCACTCATGCCCCTACGGAAGTGTAAGATGTCACTACTAAGAATGAATTCTAAGAGCTTTTTGCAAAAATGTTTATAAGCATAATAAATACTCAAAGAATGACATAATCATCAATTGGAAAAAATAGCCTGCAAGGCATCACTTCTGGAAACGGACTCAGGCTTATCGACTTCATAGTGGAAAGGAAAATCGTGTAGAGTAGCACGAGATTCTTCAGTCTTGATATCCGTAAAGGGATTCCCCGATGATTGAATCTACAACCTAATCGATGTGTTGCTAAAGACCGAAGGCACTTCCCTACTTGAAATTTACAATACTACAGATCAGCCATTATTAACTTGGATCACTACCTGGTTGGTGCCAAGCTGCACATGGGAATATCTTTTAGGCGATTATCAATCATGAAAAAACATTGGAAGACTGCAATCCGAAGAGACCGCCAACGCTTGCGGGAAGCCCTATTATACCGATGAGATAGATCCAGAAGTCTTCTAGTAGCAATGTCAGCAAGTCATCAGTAATGCTGCAGCTGCAGAAGAAATGGTGGGATTTGACAGCAGCCACTGAGGACCCGCTGCTTTGACTCTGAATGTGCTCAGATAAAAACCTTAAACAAAGGCTTACATGTCGTGGCAGCAAAGTAAGGCAAGGGCTTCCCCTCAGTTCTACGCTTACAAGAAAAGGGATGAAAACCGCTTATTAAGAAAAAAGATCACGAACGGCCGGCGTGAAGTTGAGGAGATTCAAAAATGAAGTGAGAAACTTCTACAGAAGAGTCTAAAAGGAAACAGGAGGATTCACTTTTGCTAAGCTTAAGCTTCCAAGCACTAGGAAGGAAACAAAACAAAATTTGTCGTGCACAGCTCGTGGACCACCTGGGTTAAGTGACTTACAACTCTCAACCATTGTGTTTGCTGTTAGAAGAAATGGAGGGAACCTATAATTTTTGGGTGAGTCCGAACGGATAGATAAACACTTTTTCATGGCAAGTATACTGCTGGAGATAAGAAAAACATTTCTGTTTTTAGATGATAGCGGCTGGAAAACGAGCCTAGACATTCAGAATGACAGTCCAACGCACTTACCATTGTGCCACGAGGTACTACTTTAAGGAAGGAAATACGATTGTGGAAACGCAGTTGTTAAAAATTTGGAGATATAATTTCAACCAGCTTACTAATGGTATATGAAGACCAAGATTCCACTAACAAGCAGCTCCATCAAGTCAATTGGGTTGATGATCTGGAATTTCTTCCAACGACCTGAATGAGATCCCGGAAACCATCACCAGGCTTAAATCTAACTAATCAACTGGTAGGTACTACATGCGGAACTTGTCATGAATGCTGGCCAACAACAGAGGCTGAGCGTTAGTCGTCTAAAAATCTCGCATCGAATTTTAAAGTCTTTCAGCATTCAATCGACTTTTCAGCGATTTTAAAGCAGATTTATGACAGCATTGACAGGGATGAGCTGCACCGTGCCATGTCGAGGTTTTGTATATCTGCCAAGCCAATACGCTTTATCAGGATGACATGATATTCAAAAACCCGGTCCATTTTCTAGTATAGAGTCAGAAGAAAACAAAATGGATCTTTACATCAATGAAGAAGACGAAGAATATGCTGTTATAAAATCACGGAATCAATCAAATTATGGAATCACATATTCCTGCAGGAATGCAGTTTGATAGTTTTTCAAGCGTGCTATTGCATCAGCTAAACAACAAGGTAAGAGAGAATAGTGTTATCCTATTGAGAGCTTAAGAAATTCCACAATGCTTAGTAAGGTCCTTTCTAAGGAACATTGTTATCCTTCTTTCTTGAAAAACCATGATAGATGACAGTTTCTCCGACGGGGTCCTTTGAAGTGCTGATGATGAGAGACTTCCCGGGCTGCAAGAAGACGGAGTGCATAGAACTCATTACATGCAACTAGCTCTTTTAGAGATAGTCAATACCGTTATGAGTAAAGAAGGGATATCCTGGGCTATAATACTTGCTCCCCATACAAATCTCAAGGCCGAGTTGGAATTCTAACTATCATGCACCAAAATCTTCAAGATGTGGTAATCCCCTAGGGGTGATTTTCAAACGATGCCTCTATGTCGAAGAGTCTTGGAAGCTGTGAGTTTTTTTTTCCGAAAGTAGGAAGGCGAGGGCACGAATCCGCGAAAGATTTTCGACCAATTAGCCTAACCTTTGTTGTGCTTTGACTCTTGAGCGTATTCTAAATACCCATATAAGAGACTTACTTGTTGAATGTCCCCTCGAAAACTCTCAACTTAATATCTCAAAGGTAAGTCCAAGAAGATGGCCCCTCATGTGGTAGTGCGTACAATTGAGAAAACCATCAATTATCAAAATATGTTGCCCCGCTACATTTTTCAACCGAATCCATTCTTAAGTCACTCGTTGACTTTTGGGTAAAGGACTACATCAGAGAATGGATAATAACCATGTTTAACGACAGAAGGATTCCTGACACCTAAGGAAATACAAATAAAATCCTAGTTAAACTGGAGAGATGTGGTGTGAAGGTTGTAACGTATGTGAACGAATTGGTAACATTGGTGTCAGGACTAGGGAAAGTTCACTCCTATGATTAATCACAGATAAATGGCTTTGAGAAAAGTTATCATCTATGCTACGATCTTTAGTCTAGGAGTTAACTAGAGCAAAACTGAGCTGATATTATTTACTACCAAAACTAAGATACATCCTTTCACTCTACCCCGACTGAACAACTACTCTAACTATCAACCAGTGCAAAGTATTCTGGTTTCATCCTTGACCCTAAGTTAAAAAATAAACATCGAAGATCGGGTAAGAATGGCTATAGCAAAACCTTTGGTAAGAAATGGGGTCTCCGATCACATTTTCTGATTTGAACAAACCCACCTGGGTCCCTTTGTTGTCAACTTCACATAGACTAAGTAGATCCTCAGGGGATGTCCATAAATCCTCATTTTAATCGACTTTCATCCCAAGGTCATCGAACGACGAAATTTAGCGCAAATTGGGCACCGATCAAGTGTTACGCTCGTTCAACCATTTTTACCTACCAACACACCTAGGACAATGCTTGACTACACGTTGCCAGGTGCATTACCGAGTATACTTTCAAGAAGTGGAATTTCACGTAATAACTTGGTCTGAACATGAATCCCATTGAACATGTTTCAAATAATTTGGACGACACCATCATAACAATAGCCTTATCTGAGATATTATACAAATGCCAACTACTTTTCCATGACTTAAATAACTTAAGACTTAACCTCGCAAAGATAAATAAGAAATAAATCTAAGAACTAATCTCAAGATATTTCTAACCAAAAAAAAGTTATTTTAAAATGAAATGCTAAACAAAAAAAATGATGGACACCATTTGTACATACCTAACCTACCAATAAAAAAAAGACAAATATACATAAATGCACTTAAAAAGCTCATTCACCGTGTTCCAAATGTAAGTCCTGATTTGAAACCAGCTGTCCTCTCAATGTGTTTTAATTAAATAAAGAAACAGAAAACAGAAATTCAGAGAACATGAAAAAAAAACATCACCATTCCCCAAGAATACGAAAAAAAAGCAACAGAAAAACAACAAATAAAAAAAAAAAAAAAAAACTTAACAACAACTAACAAAAACAATTTTTAATAGTTGATTATTTCAGTTTTTAAAAAATTAATTAGCATTCCGTAGCGTCGGATGGTCGTTGCGCAGCAGGAGTGCCACCATATGGAGTCTTCATTGCTATATATGACCAACTACTACTACTACTACTCAAGGATCACATTCTTTTCCGTTGTGGTTTTTTTTTTTGTAGAATTAAAAATAATAAATGAAAAAAAAAAAACTCTATCCAAATGATAATTATACCTACAATAGCAGTTCCAACCAGCAAAAGTGTTTCCCAAGAGTGAACAACATTGAATACCAACCTAGAGCAAAAGGTCCTGCTCCTGTGCCATATGCCACACCAACACCACACCATACAGCACAACAAATAGATATGATCCTTTATTCCTCTATATACGAGTAGTTTCAGTTATAATAACGGTCAATGGGCATAATAATAAGAGAGGCTACTTAGTGCCGCGGGTGGACAGCAAAGGGGGCAGACAAATTATACTTTATGCTTCGCTGTGCACTATGATATATTTGGTCTATGGTCTTATGGTCTATGGTCAAGGGAAAGTAGGTATTTTGTCATCTGGAATTGGTCTGACTCCTTGCTAGGGATGAGCCTTAATGGGTGGCGAACAGGCCAAGAAAATTGCCATACAAGCTCGATTGTGAGTTTCTTAACATAATGCAGACCAAATAGACTTTTTGTGAATGCGATTTACACCTGACCCAGTAAACTTAAAATCGACATCACGGTAGTACCTAGTCGGCATTATTTTTGTTTTTGTTTTGTATTTATTGTTGTCTTGTATTCGATGATTCGCCCCGTATATGCGAACACGCTACTTTGCGTTTTATGCGCTCATTGTGGCTAGTCTGTCCGTGCGTCACACACATACCAACACACGTGCCGACATCGACATTGATTCAAAAAGTTGGCGCCTTTTTGCAAAAATTGACATGACATTACAAAAAAGTGAATGAACTGCCTTCAATAAGCGACCGAGAAACCGAGAGACCCAGAGGAGTCTTCAATTGAGCGCCTCTTCAACTTTGCACTATATATCTGGCTTGATGGAGCAGCACGCTATACCTATGATGATGGTAGCATTACGTTTACAAACATGGAATGCAATCCTTTGGCTAACGCACCACACCAGACACTTACACGCACACATAAGGGTTATGCCCCCAACACGAAGATAGAAAGCTATCTGAACTGAACACCTATCGTGCTTCGTGCCTAAATAGAACCAGAACAGTCTTCTGAGATTTCATTATTATTGTTGTAATTTTATAATACAATTTACCTATAAAAGGTTTGCGTGCCATTTGTTTATAAACATTTCAATCTAAGTATAGACACATGAGTATACCTATGCTCAATTCCGTCAACCCGCAATAATAACGATGATTATGGCGATGATAATTATTGTTGCCCGTAAGTCGCAACTAAAACTGCGAGACCAACGATCAAATTGTCACACGATATATGTTGTACCTATTTGTGATTGCAAAAGAGTTTATTATTTTTTAAAGGAAAAGCTGAACGCGCCAAAATCCCATAATTACAATTTAAATACCCAGGAGTCAGGACCAGCAACACACCGGTTAGTAATTTATCATGGGCCCATTAAGGTTTTAGTCCTTTTTCAAACATTATAATCGCATGCATATTTTGTGAGTGCACATTTGCAAAACTAACTGCGTTGTGAATGCAACCTTAATATAAAAAGAAAAACGTACTACTGATGGGTTGGACGTTTTTGCTTTATAAAAATATAATAATTACAAAAAATTTAAACAAAGTGTATTGTTCTGGGACATTCTATATAGTCCAGTCGGAATGTACCGATCTAAAAAAAATTGGAGATTTTGTTTACCTAATCGTTTGGAATTATCATAAGGAATCTAAGGGCCAATTGAACAAAAGAAGTTCAGCAAATTGATCCTAGAATCCATATACAATCAAAAATGAATAGGTTCTCTTTCATATTTGAGCGTAAATTCCTTACCTGACACATAACACTTTCGTAGACAGTTAAACGGCGATGGTAGCCAAAATTCCGCTGCGAGGCAGAATAATCCATTCAACCTGGACGACGATGGTCAAAATTTCCGTCTACCCGACGTAAATGAAGTGCGGTTAGCGATAGCTAAGCTTAAAGCGTACAAGGCTGCTGGTGCAGATGGCCTACCCGCCGAGCTATTCAAAGTAGGAGGAGATGAATTGGTAGGGAGTATACACCAATTTACCTCCAAAATTTGGTCGGAAGAAAGTATGCCCAATGAATAGAACCTCGGTATAGTGTGCCCCATCCACAAGAAAGGAGATGCTCTGAATTGTTCCAACTACAGAGGTATAAGTCTCTTCAACGTCGCATACAAAATCTTGTCATCTGTACTATGTGATCGCTTGAAACCGTCAAATCAACCGTCTATCAAATGTTCACACTCCAACAGATTTTGGGAAAAAACCCAGGAGTTTCAAATCGATACACACCATCTCTTTATCGATTTCAAAATCGCGTATGATTGCGTAAACAGAGACGAGACGTACAGAGCCATGTCGCATCTTCGCATCCCTGCTACACTCGTACGCCTGTGCAGGATGACGATGGAGAAATCTAGCTGCTCCGTCAAAGTCGGTAAGAACAGAACGGAATCGGCAAGGTTTGAGGCAAGGCGATGCATTTCTATGAAACCTCTTTAACATCGTACTTGAAGCAATTGTACGCAACTCGCAAGTCAACAACAGAGGTACAATTTCTCAAAAGTCCGTTCAGCTACTTGCTTATGCAGATGATATTGACATCATGGGGAGAATGAAGAGAGCTGTTGCCGGCGCGTTTGCAAGTATTGAATCGGAGGTGACGAAGATGGACTTGGCTGTTAATGAGGACAAGACGAAGTATATGCTATCATCGAGAAAGGAATCTCAACATCGTCGACTCGGGCAAAACGTCACGATGGATGGCTACGGCTTCGAAGTCGTCAAGGACTTTGTCTACCTGGGCTCCACTATTAGCTCGCAAAATGACATCAGTGCAGAGATCAAACGAAGAATTACTCTGGCCAATCGCTATTTCTTCGGGCTAAGAAGGCATTTCAATGGAACCAAGAAGACCTTATATAAGACCCTAATCATCCCGGTCCTGGTGTATGGAGCACAAGCATGGACTCTGCCAAAAACGTATGAGAATCAGCTCGGGGGGTTTGAAAGGAAAATTCTGGGACACGTGGAGCTCGACGAGGCTTCGAATCAACCCCTGATGGTCTGCGCAGCACAGGAAGACCCCATCTAAGGTGGCGCACACAAGTAGAGAGAAACCTTAACCAACTTGGAGTGCCTAACTGGAGGTAGTTAGCTGGGGACCAAGCTGGCTAGAGGGGCCTGTTGGTTGAGGCCGAAGTCCATCCTGGACTGTGAGTGCCATCTAAAGTAGGTAAGTAAGTAAGTAAGCTGTCCTAACCAAAATATCGATCAAAATTAAACGTGTTCTAAAGTATTTGAAGGGCACCACTATTTTTATTCTCAAATAAAATAAGTAATTAAGCAATTTGGAGGCTGCGGAGAAGCAAACTGAGCGGAAGACAGACTAGATCGAAAATCTAAATCTGGGTATATCTTTCAGATGGTTGTTGTTCCACCATTTATGTGGAGCTAGAAAAGTCAATCTTGAATATCGCTTTCATCCAGATAAGACGAATTCATTGCTTTATCCGACACTTGCAAGGAAGTTATTTGGATTCGTCAGCTGCTCAAGGATATGAAAATTCAACAAACTAGGGTTCCTTACTACTCACTAAACATCATTCCACTGATTTTCAATAGGGTTAAGGTTGGGTGATGGTGCAGGCGAAGCCATAACATCAACGCCATTGACCCTAAAAACAATTCTCTCAACTCGTGTGTTTAGGGTCATTGCCCTGTTGGAAGATCCATTTGAGTGGAATGGCATCCAAAGCACAAGGATGCGTAGTTTTATCCAAAATGACGACATAAATATGCTGTGCTTATCCGTTATTGTGTCTATGAAATGTATTGGCCCTAAGCCGTAGAACGGAAGTCATGCCGAAACTAATATATTAAACCTTCCAGGGTTAACGGTTTTGGTGGTATTTTTGGCTTATATTTTAAGTTGGTGGGAAGACAGACATATTGCCGAAACCCAGTACCAATAAAAAGAACAAACTTGTTTTCATCCGTCTACAGAACATTAGCCATTTTTTCTCTAACGACTAGTTAAGATTTTTCTTGAACAAGGGAGGTACTATCCGTGAGTGGAAATTTGTCGTCTGTGATCAATAAGCTAAGATTAAACTAAACTTTTATCGATCTCAAACGACGACGTTGAATTTTACTGTTCTGGACAATTCGTTTGAAATCGAAGGCATTAGTTTTCCGTTTTCCAACTCGAGTTTCGGCATACTTAATGGCAATACGGCCCAATCTCGAAGAATTGAGGATAGCCATACTCGATCCTCAGCATACCTAACCTCTAGACTACATCAACTACAGAGGCATATGTCGCATAGAGCATCTTCTCTACCGTACTTTGTGAATGTCTGAAGCCATTCGTCAACTACCTTGCAGGTCCATATCAGTATTAGTGTAAGAGCCGACATACAATTTTGGGAGTGATGTATAGCCAAAATCTAAGTATCAGGGATTATAGATGCTTGTGCGTGATGTCAAATACCAAAATCTGGCAGGTTTCTTTTTCAGCATTTGGAGGCGTGAGACGTTAAAACGAGCCAGTTCCTGTATTTAATTCTCAGGGTTATAACCACTTTATTTTATTAAAAGAAATATTAGATATGATGCTCTGTCATTTTCCTTAGCATAAACACCTAGGTATTGACAGTCCGATTAATAGAACTCAAGATAAAGCCATTTTATACCAACCTTATCATCCTTTTTTGGAGATTTAAAAACAAAAAACAAAGTAAAAAGTCCGATAAAGTTAGCTTAAAAAGCTTAAATCATGGCTTCTATTGATCATATCATTAAGATAAAAGTCTTTAAACTTCGAAAAAATGACAGGAGATAGGAAACCAACCTGGTGTAAAACTTCTTCCCCTCCCAAAGGTTGAAAGAGAAAACCTGCCAGACTTTGGTTATTCATATCATGATACATGCACCTGAAAAACCTCATAGCCAGATTTTTGTCATACATCCACTCCCAAAATTTGCTGTCGGCTCTTGGTCTGTATGGCTAAGCGACGCACTGTCATGCGACTTGTTCCACATCGTTTTTGAAAGAATAAAGCAAATCTCTCACGTCAGCACTAGAGGGTTAAACTTTCAAAACTGTATTGACATAATCGGAAATCCAACACCGATGTCTCGGATAGAATGTCATCATAAAAAGTTATAATTTCGAAATTGTCAAAGAGTTTGTGTACCTAGGCTCCGCTATCAATTCCATGAATAATACCAGCGCTATGATCAAACGAAACGTCAAACCCAAATGGCTGCTTCTTTGCGATAAGAAAACAATTGCGGTGCAGGAGCATGGACACTATTAACGCTGGATGAGAACCTTTAAAATGTTAAGAGAGGGGAATTCTCTAGGTTATTTTTGGTCCCATCCGCATCAATGGTAGAGAAGATACAACAATTAACTCTTTGGGCTGTAGAGCGACACTGGTATAGCCAAAAAAGTGGAAAGCCAATGACTGTGGATGTGGTGGCTGGGTCACCTGGAGCGAATGGACAGCAACTTCTCTGGCCAAGAAAGACTCGTGGAACAGCGTGGAACAGTAGAGAAGGAGAACGTTATAAGTGACGTACAATCGAAAGAGGACCTCAACGAACTTTGGCGAAACTGGAGAAAGCTAGCTAGAGACCAAGCTAGCTGGAAAAAGTTTGTTGGTAACGCCAACTGAAGTAAGAACAAAAGTTAGTCAAGTAAGAACTTCTATTTTTAGGTGGGTTTTAGTATCCCATCAGAAAAACCTACCTCGCATAAAACAAAAACAATACGTTGTACCCACGATACGAAAGTTTTCGTAGTAGGTCGAAGCTTTCCTCTGTACCTAATCATTATTAATTTCTGGTTAGTACTCCGGCCAGCACAGAAACCGAATTCCGTGCGTTTTCGGCGGGGACCTTTTTTATGACTGGAATTTTTTGAAAAATGGTCCCCAATCTATTGTCCGGTAAGTCACCGGGGGATGACATTTTAAGGATATTATTTAGCTAATGATTCATTGTTGTATTCTTGAAACTTGGGCACAATTTTCTTAAATGGCGCCCAACCTGTTGAAAATGGAAAATTGAAAAAAAATCCTTAATTACTTGGAAATTTCCATAATCAAAATAATAATTAATTACTTAAAAGAAAGGTTTAAAGTAGATGTACCATGAGGTAAAATATGAGTGTTGCTACTTTTTGGGGGACATACTTTTTTTCTAAATCAACAGGTGGAACCTCATTTTTTTTGATAATTTTTAGTATTTTGAACATGAAAAAAGCTCCGGAAACGCCTTTTAATGCCAATCGCGTGTTGGGAAATAGAATTTAATATTTTTAAAAATAAGACGCACCTTCGATTTAAATTTCAATGTTGCTACTTTTCAGGGACATAATTTTTTGCCCTTTTTCGGTAGTATTTAAGGTTAAGAAAGTTGCGAAGACGCCTCCTGTTATCAAACGTGTGTTGGAATACTAACTTCTTGTGTCTTAGAAGGGAGGTTTAAAGTAGACGCACCTTTTGGGTAAGATGTGAGTGCTGCCACTTTTTGGAAGAAGGGTGGGACTATCCACTTTTTTGATAATTTTTAATATTTAAAAAAATGAAAAAAATGCGAATACGCCTCCGTCAAACGCGTATCGGGAAAATATCAGTTGATGTCGTAAAAGACAATTATTACTTCAGTTTTGCCACTTTTAGGGAACATAACTTTTTTAATGTCTAACGTGCAAACAATGCGGAAACACCTACAGAATCCAAACGTGGCCTGCAAACACAATGGTTGATGTCTTAAAAGGATAGGTGTTGAATAGAAGCACCTTCAGTCAAAATTTCAGTGTTGCCACTTATCGGGAACATACTCTTATTTATGGCATTGTTTGGAATTTAAACTTGTTTGGTAATTTTTAATATTTATAACGTGAAAAAATGCCTCCAGATACCAAAAGCATGTTAGGAAACAAAAGTTGCAAGATTTTTCATGTTCAAAATATTAAAAATTATCAAGAAACTGGAAGTCCCATACTTTGACATCAAAAATAGTATGCTCCCGAAAAGGGGCAAAACTGATATTTTAACTGAATGTGCTCCTACCTAACACCTATAATTTTAGAGGTCAACCATTATTTTCAAAATACGCGCTTTGCTTCTGAAGGCGTTTCTACATTTGTTTTCATGTTCAAAATAAAAAAAAAAAAAACTACAAAAATAGTGGAAAGAATGTTAACACTATTTTACTCGAAGGTGCATCTACTCAAAACCTTTATTTTAAGATGTCAATCATTATTTTGACTATGGAAATTTCCAAGTAATTTAAGTTTTTTTTTAAGTTAATATTTTTCACAGGGTGGGCACCGCCATTATTGAAAATGGCCTGCAAGCGAAAGGATTAGCTAAATAACATGTTTAACATCTGAAAAATTATTTGAAAATATACAAATAATAACTTTTCCTACAAAAAGTGCAGGAATTTCGGTTTCCTTACCGGACTACAGTTTCTTTACTTGACTACAGATTGGGTGCCATTTTTCTAAATGGCGCCCAAGTGACAGAATTACAAAAATTACTTCCATGCAAAATTTCATCCTCAACGTGTTAGAAATAAATGAGCTGTGAGCTGTGACCTTGGAAAATTTTGTAATTCAAGAGTTTGTGTATCGAGATCTTTTTTAATTTTATGATTGGAGAAGAAGAATTTTATCATACCCGAGTGTTAAATATATCATAAATTGTTTTCACAGGACTTACACATTGAGAATTCGAGCACCGAAATTAATATTTAGAATGGCAAAATGAAAGGTACTTAATTAAAATTCCAACAGAGAAGACCTTTTCTTTTTTTGTACTGAGTTGTGCCAGAAAAATTGGTTGAAACGTGTTTAAAAGTATCAGCTGAAGCACAAAACTTCGCATCTACACTATTGTTTCCCAATACCATTTAAATTCCAATCATACATTATAAGGAAACACAAAAATATCATATCACAAAGTTTTGCAAGAAGACAACCTCAACCGATTCGACTGGATGGCCTATTATCTTAATTTTCTAGAAAGTGTATTTAGTTTAAATTTACTGTGAAATATTTTTAAATCATTTAAAAATAATAACCACAATCCACAGCTTACGAAATATTTATGTTTTAATTCCCTTTCCCACTCTCATAGGTAATTATTATTTTAGACGAATCATTAAAGTTGTAAGCATTTCCATTTCCCGATATGAGTATACATAAGGAGTAACAACAACAAAAGTATACAATTTTAGTTGCGCGCAAAAAAAAAACGAAGAAATTGACATCCAACCATATTTGACAGAATTTTCTTGCATTTTGACAACATGAGTGAGAAAACGGCTCGCCTTACACCAATGGACATTCATATCGAAGTTTTTATCACAAATACGGCCCCAACTATATCTACCGTCCGCGTCTACACTATACTAGCTGGGTTGGTGCTCTGTGCCAGTTATCTGTCTATCTGGCTGGCTTTGGCTGTCTGTCATCTTATGAATAATTGTGCGCACTCATGTGGTGCAGTCGTGTAGGTTTTCACCATCACCGGGTGACAACTCTAATTACAGGTGTGGATTTCCACTATAGATACACAGAAGACCGAGCTCGTTGGCCAATTTAGAGAGAGGGAATTTTCCTGCACTGCATCTGCATACAAAAAAAAAAAATACTCACTGCGCTACTCGTTACACCATCAACGTTGTCCTCATATCTAGTTTACATCGCGCAAAAATTATTATGAACAGAAAATGCATTAAAAAATGTAAAATTAAAAAAAAGGTTAAAAATATCTTTTTCGTGAAATTCTTTATTTTTACTGCAGATATTTTTTTGTTTTTGTTTAATGTGCAGATCACACAAGTATATGGTTATTGACATAATTGCAGACGGCAGAGAGCAAAGGATAACAATGAATATTTATTGTGGGCAGTCAAGCAATTACTCCCATTACAGAACCCTTTGAGTGGTACTCTCATTTTATAATTATTGCTAAGAGCGCTTGAAATGGTTGCGATTTGCAAACGATCGGATCTCGAATGGCGACGGCAAATGATGGTCGATGTGTGCAATGTTCAATGAGCATGAGCCCATGAGATGAGAAGCGTTATTAAGAGCCTTTTATTGCACTGTTGATGTGGTTTAGTTTTGATTTGAAGATGAGGTTCTTAAAAAAAAAAAAAATTGAAAACGGGATCACAAAAACGGGCATAAAATCAAGAATATAAGGCATTTGATAGGTATGAATCTTAAAATGTCGAATAGGGGTATTGCAAACCATCAACAACAATGCATACAACCGTATCGTATCGTATTCCTTTAAAGAAAGACCCGTGCCATAACGCGTAACTGACTGAACAGAATGGAGACGGAGCTGCAACTGGAGCTGCAACTGGAATATTTGTAAAAATGTTGAATACACATAAATCCAATGATGCGAACAGAACACGAAGCAGCTGCAGACGCAGCTGGACAAGTTGGCCAACTTTTAACTTTTGACGTTTCAAAATTATGAGCGCAACCAAGTGTTTACATGGGGGTTGAAGACAGTTTCAAACTCTTTTTAATCTCTGATAAGGACCTAAAGTAGTTTTAGCTTCTATTTCATCATTATCCACTTTATTTTTGTTTTAATTTTTATTTTTGTGTTGAATTAATTTCGCACAGCTGACTTCGAATGCCAAAAATGTCAGAAAGCTGTACAGCACATTGTGGGCGAGTAAAAAAAAAATCACGTATAGAATTTTTTGACAGCAGCTCCAGTTGCAGTCTATTCTGGTAAGGCAGTAATGCTCTCGTCTTTTACTCAAAATTCTATTGACCGATTTGTCGGATCAATATTTTGTTCCTACTTTTGGTGCAAATTGAACTGCGTCGAATATTCTTTGACTATTGCAAATGACTTACGTTTCTTTCAATTACAACCCGTGGAGACCTTAACAACGTCGTTGGCAACTTTGAGGACACTCTGGCAAACTCTGCATTTTTTTTTTGATCTAGTGGCATAAGAACCGAGCAGTCAGTTTTGTTCGGATCAAGAGATGATTCCTTTTTGGACAATTCTTCTGCCATTTCGTTCCCATGTCATCAAAGGGTAATTATTTAATGCGCTGAGTTATCTCAACCCAAAACAACCTGTTTTAACTTTGTAACAATTCAGAAAATATATTTGATTGCAGCGTGGCTATCAACAAAGATGTCAATATTACTGTTGAGTAACTCACATGCGGAGAGGTTCTTTTTTAAGGCCTCAAAATGTCACAAACATGCGAGCACTCCCGCTTGAAAGACACTGCTGACATTTGGAATCTTAATTGATCTGCCCAAGAGTGGGTTAACTGAAAAGATGACTGAACCTACGCCGTTTGCCGTTTCTTAAAAAAAAAAAAAAGTTATCGCATTGACAATTAGAATGCCCCATAGAAGACCCATAGAATCCGTGCGTCCGTTTCGGCGAAGGATTCGTTGATGATTGCCGGATGCGATAGATTGAGGTGACCCAGACCAAGTGAATGCGTTGACATTCACATAACAACTACTTGCAATTCAAACACACACAAAAAACTGCTATCAACGTATCTGCCGGAGTGGAAAATTGATGGCTGATTTACAGTGACGCATTCACGTTCGCGATGCGTGTTTTACATTTAACAAGCGTTACAAACGCGTCAAGATAAAACGGGAACAAAATTTAAACTTTTTTCAACACAAGATGGCCACATTCCTAAATTGAAAATCGAAATGTCAAAACGAATACAAAAGTTGAATAATTTCTACTTTTGCGTTTGCAGCCGCTTGCGTTACGTTGGTTTGTGTACTTGCTAATGGATGCAAAATCATAACATAATGTTCAACGCGTCATTGTGAACACTTAACAGAAATTCCTATGCCTGAACTTTTGCGTTCACAGATAAATATTTCAACGCAACACCCAACGTGGCATTGTAAATTAGCCATTCAAAGTTCGGCTACTTTGTCGGTTGCGGCTGATGCATACGTCGCTTATGGGCCGGTTCCCATAAGAAAACATGAATTTAATCGAATTGTCAGTTGAGTGAGTCGCCACAACGGACGCAACGTATTCTATGGGTTGGGGCTAGGGCCTATTTGCGAGTCTATTCAAAAAAATTCTAATAGACAAAAGCGGATAAGAAATTCTTGATAGAATTGAAGTTTCTATCAAATAGAAAAATATATAAAAATAATATAGAAAAATATTAACTAATAGACTTGAATAAAACGGTTTCCAAGAACGTCATATTCATCAAAAATGCGTTTGCAGAATATTCTCAAACCCAAACAGCTAAAGCCTTCGTTTCGAAAATGCACACTGGTCTTAGGGCCAGTTGTACAAATATTTAATCCTTGGTTCAGCAATTTTAACTCACCGACTTTGGCGAACTATCTGAAGTTCAACGATTGTTCAGTCTTAAAATCGACTTCAATAACAAACTTGAATCTTAAACCATCGTTGAACTTCCGTCATTCCGCCGAAATCCTACTTTACTGCTTTAGAATTGTGTTCAATAATGCAGTTAGCTATTCAGGGTAACCAGAACGGGCTCTTTGTCGCCAATAGGGCAACTCGGACTTTTCACTCGCTCGATCCTTCAAATAGTGATTTACGATAAATCACCATTTGGGCCATTTAGGTCCTCATTATAAATAGCGAATGGAACATTCGCTCAGGCGCTGTAATTTAAATGGCACGTCACGTTTCGTGAAAGACGCCATCATGTCTTGAAGGCCGAAACTTTGTTAAATTATTATTGCTATTATATTCACCAAACTAAATTGGATTGAGCACGATATGTCCGAAAAGCATCGTCTCCTGTGCTGCTGAGAAGGTCAAAAATCTAGTTGATGAACAAAATATTGAAAAATGATTGTAAATAACAAATTCGTTTACGAGTAAATTGACTGACGTTGATCAAACAAATTTTGGCAAACAGGATGATTGCATGCTTGCTGATAGCAATATCTGCGTCAAAAAACAGCGATCATTTGACGATCCAATTGACTTCTATTTAACGAGTTCGAAAACGGCAAATATTTTGATCAGTTAATAGTTTAGGGAATGATGTTTAAAACTGCGCTTAACTTTCTTCGAAATGTCATCAATCAAATTGCGATTGGAAAGAAAATGTGTTCTTAAATTATTAATAAACAACAGGTTAAAAAATTGATTTATATCGACTTTCTTGTATGTACTAAGTGTTGGTAAAAAATATCGACATAAGTCGATAGAAGTTGATCCATTGCTCGACTTTTTTAAAGCAGCTGACTTTTTGTCGAGTCGAGATTTCGAAAGACAAAATTTAATGAGTAGTAAAAAAGTAGAGATTTTAACTAGCAAGAAAGACGATAGCGGAGGAAAATTAGACTTTCTTGTTTTTTTTATTCTTCTGTTTTTGTTCAATTTTTTGCCCTTTTAATATTAAAAATGAATAATAATTTTCATAGCCGTGGTGAAAATCTGGGCTCGCTAGTAAATGTACTGTGCAGACAACAATTAGGTCTCCGTATTTGTCACTTAAATGCCCAAAGTCTTGCAAATAAAATTGACGAGTTTAGACAGATTTTTGTTGAGAGTGAAGTGGACGTTGTTTGTGTGTCCGAGACATGGTTTAATCCTAATGTAAATGATAGTGTGTTTTCTATGAGTGGATTTAAGCTACACCGTGCCGATCGCTTTAACAGAACTGGTGGTGGAGTAGCTATCTACCTGCGAAAAAAATTTAAATGCAGAGTAGTGTTGCGTTCTGATGAGGATAGTAATGTTCAATTCATTTTTATTGAAATACAGAGTGGTGAAAATAAGTGCGTTGTAGGTTCACTCTACATGCCACCTAATGTTGCTTGCTCTCAGATAGTTGAATCAATTGTTAGTGAGGTGTCAAATTTAAGTAACAAGCTGGTAATTTGCGGCGACTTGAATATAAATCTTTTAAACGTTTCGACTGGTAATAATTTCAAGGACACAATGCTGTCTTTAAATCTCTCCTTCGCTAATGTTACAGAAGCAACACATTTTATGCCAAACTGACAACCCTCATTATTAGATGTTTTTTTACTTAGTGAGCCAAATCATTTGAAATTCTATAACCAGCTTTCAGCCCCAGGGTTCTCTTTTCATGATCTTATTTTTGCTATTATTGATTTTCAAAAAAATGCCAATAACTCTTCACATAGCTTTCAGTATAGGGACTTCCGAAATATCAATCTTCATGGTTTATTTTCTGAATGCGACTTTCTTAACTGGTGTTAACTGATGTTAATGAGCAAGTTAGTGTTTTTAATGAATTTGTTACTTCCCTTTTTGAAAAATATGTTCCAATCAAAACAAAAATTATATCGAACTCTGATTGCCCATGGATGTCTGTTAATATAATGGAAGCATTAGCTCGTGGAGACAATCTCTTTCTCAGATGGAAAAGGTTTGCCTGTGCGGATATGCTTAATGACTTCAAAAGAGCCAGAAACAGAGTTTCTTGTATGATCCGGCAGGCCAAAAGAATGTACTACATTAATAAATTCAAGTCAATACGTACCTCAAAAAGTTTCTGGAAAAAAGTAAAGCAATTGGGTATAAGAAATAAACCTTCTTCCAATGATGAAGAAATCGACATCGAAAGTTTAAATGATAAATTTGCAAATTCCGTTCCTAGCACACGAAACATTGTCGAAACAAATTTTTATAACCCTTCTCTGGATGCATTTAGTTTCTTAGAAGTTAATATTTATGACGTTGGTGATGCAATTTTTAAAGTCAAGTCTAAGAGCATCGGGCTAGATTTCATACATCCTGATTTCATAAAAATACTCCTGCCTAAGATTCTTCCATTCATTACTTTTATATATAATACAATTATTCGCACAAGTAAATATCCTAATGAATGGAAACGTGCAAAAATAATTCCAATACCAAAAAATTCAGGAAAAAAAGTGGAGTATAGACCGATTGCTATTTTACCCTACATATCAAAAGCATTTGAAGTCATCGCCAGCAACCAAATCAAATCGTTCATTGATTGTTTAAATCTACTAAACCCTCTGCAATCTGGCTTTAGAAAAAACCATAGTTGTATAACTGCTCTCCTGAAGGTAACTGAAGATATTCGACTAGCTTCAGAAGAAAATAAAATAACACTTTTAACTCTCCTTGATTTTTCTAAAGCTTTTGATTCGGCGGAATCGACAATATTGTGTAGAAAACTTTCCCAACAGTTCAATTTTTCCAACGCTGCAGCGCAACTCATATATTCATATTTGGAACACCGTTCACAAGCTGTCTGGAACAAAGACAAGCTTTCATCCTTCATAAATATAAAGAGGGGCGTGCCACAAGGTTCTATACTCGGACCTCTGCTTTTCTCCTTATTTATTAATGATCTTACGCTAGTTTTGAAGTATTGTTCATATCATATATATGCCGACGACGTTCAATTATATTTTAGCTTTCGTTTAGGACTAGTTGAAGATGCAGTAGTAAGAATAAACGAAGATCTAGCTTCTGTCCTTGAGTGGTCAAATAAAAATCAACTTTTGTTGAATCCAAATAAAACAAAATGCATACCAATCAGCACTCAACGACTTGATTTCGAAGACTTCCCAAACATAATTCTGAATGGACAGGTGGTTGAAATGGTCTCTAAAGTAAGAAACCTTGGAGTTATTTTTAATAATACTCTAACTAGGAAGGACCATATCAACAGCATAGTTGGAAAAGTATATGCTTCTTTGCAAAACTTATCGATTTCAAGATACTTTTTACCCATTGAAGCGAAAATGAAGCTGGTAAAGTCTGTGATTCTTCCTGTTTTTACCTTTGGCTGCGAAGTATTTGCTGATTTGGACTCTGAATCGCTTCGTAAATTAAACTTGGCATTTAACTCTGTAACTAGATTTGTGTATAACCTTCGAAAATACGATCATGTATCGAGCTATTCACGGCAAATTCTTGGATGCGACATTCGTCGCTTTTTTCGCTTCAAAAGTCTGTCTTTACTTGTAAAAATTATTAAAATTAAAACGCCAATATACCTATTTGAAATGTTAAACTTTTCGCAGTCCGCGCGAAGTTTATCGATACGACCTAATACTTATAGCTGTGTTACATCGCGTCGCCAGTTTTTCATTCACGCTGTGGAAATATGGAATCATCTCCCTTTGTCACTAAGGAACAAAATTGAACAAAAACAGTTTTTATCTTTAACTTTTTCGTTCATGTCACTGGAATTCTCTCGCTAAAATTTTTAATAAGCTTTCATAAAATCATTAATTTTTTTTTTGTATGCTTCTTCTTTATGTTTAATTACAATAATTAGGTAAATTATGTTTAAAGTTCTTTTCAATTGTATTATTATTTACCTGTACTATCTATAAGAATTTATTCTCAATGTACAGCGATTCATATGCTAAATAAATACTAAATACTAAATACTAAATACTAAAATACAATGGCAAAACTACGAAAAAATTCCGACAAAGCTGAATTTCGGTCAAGAGCTTTATTTTGACGTCTTAAGCATTTCCTGAAAAGCCCAGCGTAAATTTACGGAACTTTTCAGGAAATGTTTGGTGGAGAGCTGTGTTTTGACATCTTAAATATTTCCTGAAAAGTTCCGTAAATTTTTAGGAAATGAACTGAACTTTTTAGGAAATGCTTAAGATGTCAAAACAACGCTCTTCACCAAAGTTCAGCTTTGTCGTAATTTTTTAGGAAATGCTTAAGACGTCAAAACAAAGCTCTCCACCAAAATTCTGAAAGTGAAAGTCTAATTTTCTTTGGCTACGATAAAAGTGAAACAATTTATTATTTGATTTTTTTATTAACTCTGAATACAATTTTTTGTAGTGAAACAGGTAGCTCCTCTGAGCTTGCACCAGGTGCTATAAGATGTAGGAACGCCCTGCGTTCGAATTCCCAACTAGCCATTATTTGACGTATAACATATGCTTAAGAATTATTTTCAAAAGATTTTTAAGCAGCATTGGTTTTTGCAGCGAATGTGGAAGCTAGCTATTTTTGCTAAATCATTCGCTGAAAGTTCGATTTGTTATTCAAAATGAGGGCCATAGTTTTGAAATCGGTCGGGATTTTAGGGTCCTTAAAAATTGGAAAAAGAAAAATCATTTAGCTTTTATTTTCCATTTAACTTTGTTCTCATCTAACTTTAAACTTAAGAAAAATGTATTTTGAGTTTTTAAATTTCAATATTGTTGTTATTAACTTAGCAAACAACAACAAACCCAAAAGTGTCGATAAATAAGTCAGTAAAAAGTGGATATAATAGTTAAGACAAAGTTTCGTCAAGTTTAAACTTATCTGGTGCCGGAATAAGGTTGAATATAAAAGTGAGTACAGCGTTTTATTGGTACTTGCATTGCTGCGCTAGCTATAAATACCAATAAAACGCCCCTAATATCATTTCAGTTTCAAGAAGACCAACATTTGATTAAAGTTGGCCATACACGAAAAAGCCAGAGGTAAATGGCCCCGCGCCACCGGTCTAAAATAGGTTTGGATTTTTCATTCATTATGAAATCCAACCAAAGCCAAATGGATCGGATGGCTCAGTCGTGTATGGCCAGCTTTAGATTCTATAAATCTCCGATATGTCAAAAGCCGACAATTAGTTTTTTTTTTTTCGCTCCAAGATTTAGGTGAAAGGTTTATAATTTTGAAAATTCTTCCTTTTGACTTACCTTGTATGTTCCGAATATTTTCAACAGTACAGTTTATGGCGGCCATTTTGTTTTGGCAGCGTCTGCCATGACTTCGTGTCACACAGCTGATGCTACAAGGGATATTTAATGCCCCTATTATGAGTTGCGATTCACCAAGTCGGACGTTCGACTCAACTCGAACGTTCGACATTGCAAATAAAAAACGGCGATTTTGTTCAAAATTACCAAGAAATACAGTTCGACATCGACGATGGAAGCAAACGTTGGCTAAAGGTACTGAGTAACATTAAAATTTTTCCGAATTGTAGCCATTTAAGGCGAATTAAATTTAGGAGAGTTGCAAACGGTAATGTCACAAAGTCACATTCGAACGAACATACGAACTCGGCGAATCGGAAGTCATTAGGCGTTTTTCTTTATTAATTCAGAATAGAGCTGTGAACAGAGTTCAAGCATGTCGAGCATGTTCTGCTCTGAGCACTCTGAAATATTTTAGAAACACACCTGTACAGAACACTAGCTGAAAAACGCTTATACTCAGCATTAAAGGCCTGGGCAAACAGAACTCGATCCGGCGATGCGATCAATACTGTAATGGGGAAAAAAGATCGCAGCGATCAAATTTTGTTTGTAATTTCTCACAAAGATCGCCGGATCGCACTCTGTTTGGCCAGGCCTTAAATCTGTCTGCTCAGTCTTTTTATTCTGAGCTCATAGAGCGCGTTTTGAACAAACTCAGAACACACTCTGAACGAAAAAAGAAACACGAATTTTTAGCTCTGAACGCTTAGAGCCAAAAAAGAAACACAATTTTTTGTTTGACAGTTCGGGCTCTACTCTGAACTAAAAAAGAAAAACGCCTATAATAGGTGCCTAAGATAGGATTATTTCAGAAGTCACAGGTTAGTATTGGTTAGCAAAATATGATGCAAATGAGCCACAATCGACCAATTCCCTCAAAATCAACATAACCCAAGAGAATTTGTTTAGAACACACTCCATACACAGCTTGTTTGATTCCATTTCAACAGCGACCCGCCCTTATTGAAAAGCCCTTCATAATTTTCCTTAGAAAACTATTCGAAAACATCTTCCTTCATTTTTTTGGAAATTTTCTTTATTCCATTGGCCAAAAAGAATGATTTTTTGTTTGATTAATGATGAAGTCAGTAAAACTCAATAAAGAAATATAAGAGTGGAACCTCTGAAAAGGCAATCCTACTGGAAACAGAACTGTTAAGTAGAAAAGCCAATCGGTATGTGACAACTGACAAGGAAAAATGACACAACAAATATATTCAAATTAATTTAAATTTGAATTCTAAAAGCTAGCATTTGCTATTTTTCCACATTTGTTTTTTTATGTTTTTACTTCCTCGATATAATATTCTTAATTGACAAACTATTTCTATAGACAGATAGAAGTAAAGCAACACTCTTAAAAGGATTTGCTCAGAAAGGTAACTAATAACTCACATAAATAACCCACGTCATTCGCACACTTTTTTTTTTTTGCTTGATTAAGACTGTGTTTTTCCCGTAGATCCTTCATTAATTCTGGCCATTCCTGCTTACATTGTATGCGGATGGATATACATTCCCGATAATCGATATTAAAATTATTAGTTCGCTGCCATAACTACAACATTTATTTTTTTTTGTTTTAGTCCTCGCTCATACAAAACAGGGAATTCCGCGTATGTTTATATGTTGTATGGCAGTGGCAGGGCACTTGGGCACAAATGGGCACTTAACGCCAATTGCCTCTTCTCAGTAGGCCAAATGTATGCACTTTAACGCAACCAATTGCTCTTTCCCATGTTCGTGCCTGCGCGCCTTCCTCTCATATCAACTATACGAACGAACCTACCAACTACCAACAGCTGGAGGCACAATCAACGCGTGTTTATATACTTGCAACAGCAACAGTAACAGCAACAGTAGCAGTCAGCGCAAATGCATTCGAAATTAAATTCTAATAAAATTTTTGCACGCAATGCAAATATTTGAGTGGGGAACCACTCAAATTGAGCAATGATAACGGCCCGGCCGGCAATGGTAATAAATCGAACATAACGATGAGTCCCATATGAATGCAAAGGACAAGTAAAGGATTCCTATAGATATGTACATAAATGTAGAGTCTAAATAATACCCAAGTGCCATGTATGTAGTTGTAGACTTCACCCAGGAGCAAAAAGGTGCCACTAGATCATTAATTTCCCACAGAGAGAGACCCAACAAAAAGCTTATACCTAAAAAAAAAAATGTCATCGTCAACACTTCTGACACACACGGCCAGGATAAGTCATCAGAAGTCACCGACAACGACAACGACAAGACGAGGACGCGCTTTGTCGTTCCATATACCTTCTGCAAAAGGAATAAGAGTTTCCCCGGTGTGAGATGTCCCAACAAAGCACACATTGTTCCTACAAACCTATCCACTGCCGACGAGCCACAGCCGGTGCGGCGGGCGCACAGATTGATTGATGAACGCGAAGGTTGGCGATAGCGCCAGCAGGTGGTCGTATTGCCATGCCACTCCTGTGGCAATGGCAACCATAAGCTAAAGGCTAATGATTGAAATGCTTCAATCTATATATCTGACTGGAGCGGAGATGGTGGAGTATTATTGGGTGGCTTATGTCGGCCACCCTGTGGTGGACGAAATGAGGATTATTTGTAACATTTTAATCAAAAAAGTGAACTTACCTTTTGCCGTTGCGTCGACGCCGCTTTGTGGCATAAACGGTGCCCAGCTGGCTCATTGCTAGGGCGCTGCTGTTAGTTATTGTCGCCGCCGTTTTGCCTGATTTTAAGGATTCCCTCGTTTCTTGGATTGAATTTTATTTTTAAACTCTTGATGATTATTCCCACTTGGTTATTTGGGTTTTATGTAGCCAAGATCATTTTGTATGCTTTTTTAAGCTTCATTTATGTACATTTTTGTTTCGTAGAATCTTTATATAATTTTTTAACGAAATACTTTTTTCTGTAATATTCGTTTTATGTTACTCGTAATATTTTGCTTTTATTATAAAAAGTCACTTAGATTTAAATTTAAAAGTTTGTTCTTCTTAATACTTGTGAGCTCCTGTCGGAAGAATCAAGTTGGAGAATTAAATATTAATTGTTAGAAGCTTGGTCTATTAGAACTTATGGTTATGCTTGAGCAGGAAAATAGCTACCCCACAGTTTAAACTATTGAAGTAAGCTTTGTCATTTTACTAATTCAAAGGAAATAAATACCTAGGTACCTAGGTAATAATGTAAATAAATACACCTTAGCTTTTAGACTGATTTGCGCTGATTTCCCACTTTTGGTGTAAGTAGGTTAAGCTAGGGTTATCAGATTAGAAAATGGAAAAAGAGGGATTTTACTGTGTGATTTTAAGCGGCACAAAAAAACCTTTCACGGGAGGTTCAAAAAGTTCCAATGCTATTGCATTTACTTAAGGTAAAGTTGGGTTATATGGCACCCTTTAAATATTTCCTACTTAATTACTTATTAAAAAAAATATGAAAATATCATTAAGTTTGACGTAAGCTCTCAATTGATGCAGTTTAAACTGAAGTAGTATGTTTAGCTTTTAAACCGCAACCGAAAATAACAAAATATTTTTTTGTACATAACTTAACAAAGTCCAGCAACGGAAATATTTGGCAAAAGGTGTTCGGTCTAACGAAGAAAAGAACAGTAATGTGGGGCGTATAAAATAATACTGCATTGAGTGTGGTAAAAATCCATACAAAAAGTAAAGTTCCATACCACCCTCTAGCAGTTGCCATATCACCCCCCCATTTTTGACAGTTTTTTTTAAGGTATTTACATTTTTTATAAATAAGTTTGTTTATATTTAAGCTTTCGTAATTAACCTATTTTTTGTTTGAAAATTAATTATAGAACACGTATGTATATCAGAGTTAAAAAAAAAAACATTTTTACTCTCTAAGATACAAAGAAAACTAAAAAAGGGTGCCATATCACCCGACTTTACCCTAACTGCTTCTCAAAAGACCAATTAAGACTGAGGGAGGGGGTAATGGGTGCAATCGCTCATCTCCGCCCCTTGAGGAAGAACTGAACAAGCTTTTTACAAAACCCTTATAAAAAACTTTTAGGATATTGCCGACCAGATTGATGATTTGGAGACATATGTGCTCAAAATATTTATCACAAACGAGCCGTGACGAGAAGCGAGAAGCGACTGTGTTGCTTCATACCAAATTGGAAATTATTAACAACGTTCAGAAAATTTGGAAGAAAACATTGAACGCGTTCGTCCTTGTAGAAATTGTTATCTTCTTAGGATGACAAAATATTTCATTGCGTGCACATAAGATAAAGATAATGGAGTGATACTTCATAACACTCATGTTTCTAACCAATGTGACGCGATTGTGAACGAAGGAACTTTTTAAGGTTTTGAGTATCTGCTGGCTATTAAAAAAATAGAGTCAGTCAGTCAGCCTCACACACACACTTTTTTCATGCTGCGGGAAAAAGGTTTATTTTCGCTTTATGATTAATGTGCGGCCATGGACCATCACGATATTATTTAGTACTTTCTAATGACAGCTGATGCCATGTTTTTCACATCCCTTAGCTGAGCCTTGCCTTACCAACCTTAAGAAACATATAATCCTAGATCCGTGCCTGTATACTGGTCATCAAAAATGGTAAAAAGTTTACACCGACCGTTACGAGCACGTTAATAATTTTATTGGTTACTAGCTTAGAAAAGTTCCTACAAAAAGCAAAAAGAAAATTGTTGATATTATCTGTTCCAAAGTTTGCAACTGAAACATGTCCAAACAGTTGTTTCTTTATTAAAAAAGTCATAAACTGCTATTTTTAGAAAATGTCCGGAACTTATAAATTGGGCGTTACGATGTGCCTCAAAAAATAAGTGTAAATCAAAATATGTATACAAAAAATTATTTGTTTCATGTTTCTCAAAGTGTACCTCTTTGAGAATCTTAATTCTTAACACGCTTTCTGCGTAATTTTGAAAAATTCATTAAAACCTCTTTTCTGCTCCTACTGAAAGGCGAGCAATATAGTTTTGTTCGGAATTTTTAGAAAAATATATTTTATAGAAACTAAGGCTACACACATTTCTGACATGTCTTTCGGATTAAAAATTACTGTCAAATAACTGTAAATTCTTTATGAAAAAAATTGTTTTCATAAACGTTGAAAACTAAAACTTGTCCTTTGTTCATCTGGACGAACAAATATACCTAAATAGTTTTTTGTAGAATAAGTGATTTCCTCAATTTTGTTTATATACATAGATTTTATGTGTTACCAAAAATGTACTTAATACAACTATATTTGCCATTATCCGGGAAATAATATTATTTTAAATAATAAAATTATATTATTTATTATTATCTACTTATTTCATGAGTGTCAAGTTAGCAAATCAACTTTGACGAATCGAAAAATGAGTGGGTGGATAAATTGCCGTTAATTAGCTGTGGCAATTAAGAATTTGTCGTTCAATGTTTTCTCTTTTTTTTGGGTACTTAGCTAACTTAACAAATCTTGAAAAACCGTAAGAACTTCATATATTTAATGTCTTATGGCAAAATTATTTGCCGTTAGTTAGTCTTTAATAAGTTGTGAAAAATGTAATCTAATCGCGCTGTTTTCTATGTTTTATTGCGTCCTTTGCTAGCTTAATATCAAGTAAGCAAAGTTTCACCGAAAAAAGGGGTAAAAACGTCTAATACCGAATGGTTTATTGCTTAATAATTTGTCGTTAACAAGTCCTTAATTAGTTTTGACAATTTAGAATTTGTAGTGCAATGTTTTCTACGTTATTTGCACTATTTGTTAACTTCACATCAAGTTAGCATACGAGTATCACTTCCTCAAAAAGTGGTAAAAACAGATAACACCTAATGATTAATGACTTGATAATTCATGATTATTTAGTTGTTACTAAGTTTTTACGATTTTGAATTTGTCGTTGTATGTTTTCTATTTTTATTCGAGAAGTGGTAAGATCTTCTAGAAAAAAAATTTTACTACTTAATAATTTTCCTTAAGTTTGTCGTTAATTAGTTGTGACAAAATAAATTTTCTCGTACGGAGTTTTCTATGTTTTTGTTTTATTTTTTTAAATTCATATGAAATCAGCAAAGAGCTCCAGAAAAGTTCTTACAGCCTATTCTATTGAAATATTTTAATTTCTATTAATTTGTCTTTAATTGGTCATTGATTATATGTGACAATTTAATAATTTTCGTTCAATGTTTTCTATGTTTTTTGTTTAAGTTTCAATTCATATGAAGGAACATTCAAACAGCCTTTAATATTGATTATATTGAACTGTTAATTACTTTTACTGGGTCAAATTAGGGTTTGTTGAAGAGTACATAGAAAACATCGCACCAGAAAATTTACTTTTTCACAACTAATTAACGACTTACTAAAGGAAAATTATTAAGTAATAAAATGTTTTTTCTAGAAGATTTTACCACTTCTCGAAAAAAACATAGTAAATATTAAACCACAAATTTTTAATTGTCACAATTAATGGCAAATTATCCACCTATCCATGTTTCGATCCGTCAAAGTTGCTTTGCTAACTTGACACTGATACTTATTTCGGGAAGAGTACCTTCGATAACTTCGGCGACAAATCTTAATGAAAAATTTGTATAATACGAGTAGAACCATTATTTGTTAGTATTTTTTACTATAAGGAAGGGGTTTACCTCGCCCATTTGGTCAGAAAGGGCAATTTTTTAAAAACACATTTGAAATAAGAAAATAACGGTAATATTTACAATTGATTTTTGTACATTTCTTAAAACTTGTGTTAAAATCAATTAATTAACATGAATAGTGTTTGAAAAAAAATGTTCAAACTCAAATTTTCAGAAAAAAGTTTATATTGCATTTATTCGAAATTGTGAGACTACGCACATAATTAGCCAGTTTATATTTCTGAGATCTCAGAGGACTCAGAGCGCTCAGAAATATAAACAGGATTCCTCTTTAAAATTCCTCACTTTTCCCCTTAAAAACTGAGACTGAAATTTTTTGGATTCGCTTGCTCAATTATTTCTTGTCGCAGTGAATTACATAAGAAGAAAAGAAAAAGAGAGTTGTTTTGACTTCTATGTGAGGAATACTGTTTATATTTAACTCTCCTGCTCTGTCAAAAAAATGAGGAAAAATACTGAGCGCTTAAGAAATATAAACTGGCCAAATGTCTTGTCTTTTTAAATAGTTTTTGCTCTTATTAACTTTTAATCGAATGCTGAAAACTCAGCCTTATTTTTCTGATTTAACTTATACTCGTTTCAACCTCGTAAATTTTGAACCGAGTCGAAACACTTATTCCGTCCTTCCTTCACCACGTCAAACTAATCCTTATTTAAAAAAAAAATTTCCAAGCCGTTTTTGTAACGCCCTCCTTATGTCAAAAATCGACAAATCTTAAAATTGTATTTGTAGGCCTTTTTCTTTGATGTTAATGAAACCTACTTATTTGTAGACTTTTTTTTTTGAGGTTATATAATATAGTGAATATAAGTGCTCAAATTACTCTCTAGAGAAAAAATATTGACAAACTGCCAGATGACTTTACACTTTACATACGTTAAGCGGAGCAACGGAGTTGCTTGGCGGTACAGAGGACCCAAAAAATGGAATTAGAACCCTTTGGAACCTACGTAGCGGTCCATCACTCAAGGAACACTCGTATTCTTCGAGAGTTGATTTGTATAGGTCCATGGTCTCCGCTAAACTGGAAAGTCAGAGATAGTCAGGGAACACAATTTTGGTCAGGGAATGTCAGGGAATTCGGGAAGCGATCAGGGAATTTTTTCTGTATCAATTTTTTTAAAACTCACTTAACTCCTTTTTAACATTTTTCTGCCGAACATTTCATTAAGATGAAATGTTTAAAATCATTGTGAATTATTAAAAAAAAACATTAAATTTATTTTTCCTAAGAGTAATGATTTAAACAAAATTATGCAGCATAATCGTCACTTTTGTCAAAATAAACTATTTTTTTAATTCGTTCATTTTTCGCTTTCAAACAATCAGGGAAATTTATTTTGAAATAGTGGACACTATGAAGTCAAACGTTTAAAGTTCAAATGAGCTCAAATTTACCCAACTTGAATGATATTTAGTCGCACCACTTAAACAGAAGAATTTTATTTAATTTTTTTTTCACATTCTATTAGTATTTCAATAAGGATTGTCCATATTCACTTATTATTAATTTCAGAGTAAAAACACGTATCAAAAACCAAGCAAAAAAATAAAAAGTTAGTTTTAGGGGGTGGCAATGGGGCTCTGAACCTTTGGCACCTCATATATGGGAAATTTGATATTTTAGAATGTCATCTAATTGGTCAGTAATTGGTCAAGAAAGGTCAACTAGTCCTAGAAATTGGTCAGCCCTTGATAACTAGTTATAAAGACTTAAAGTTTCTCAAGGTCACTCAAGGTCACGCGTGATTTTTGGCACCTCATTTATGGGAAATTTACAAAAAAAAGATGCCATCTGAAAGATTTGTAGATAGTGATAAAAGGTCAACTATTTTCAGTAATTGGTCAGCTTTAGTTTTTTTTCTATGAATTTTCAAAACTCGTTTCAAGGTCACAAAAAAAACTTTTGGCACCTCATTTGGGTCATTTCAAATAAACAAGTATGCCATTTGAAAGGCCATTTCACGGTCATAAAAGGTCAGCTATTTTCAGAAATTGGTCAGGCATAGTTTTTTTTTAATGAATTTTTAATTTATTTAAAAAAAAATTTCAAGGTCATAGCGATTTTTGGCACCTCATTTATGGGAAATTTGCAAAAAATATATACCATCTGAAAGATCTCTAGATCTATATAAAAGGTCAGCTATTTTCAATAATTGGTCAGCGATAGATTTTTTTTAATAATTTTTTTTTAAATTTCAAGGTCATAGCGATTTTTGGCACCTCATTTATGGGAAATTTGGGAAAATTGCATACATTCTGAAGGATCTCTTGGTCTATATAAAAGGTCAGCTAGTTTTAGTAATTGGTCAGCCATAGATTTTTTTTAACGAATTTTTGAATTTTTGTTCAAGGTCATAGCGATTTTTGGCACCTCATTTATGGGAAATTTGGGAAAATTGCATGCCATCTGAAACATCTCTAGATCTATATAAAAGGTCAGCTAGTTTCAGTAATTGGTCAGCGATAGATTATTTTTTACGATTTAAACAAAAAATAAAAATTCAAGGTCACGAACGATTTTTGGCACCTCATTTGGGTAATTTTCCAAAAAAAAATATACTATGTGATAGGTTACTCGGTCATCATAAAAGGTCAGTTAGATTCAGGAATTGGTCAGTCATATTTTTTTTTTAATTAATTCTTAAAGTATTTGTATGTAGGTCACAGTATAGATAGATTCGGGTAATTTAAAAATTTTTTTAAATAGATATAGATCCAATAGATTCTGAGAAAATCATGGTGGATTAAACCAAACACTTTCTTTTTCAAGCTGGCGGTCATTCCCTAACCCCGGCACCTCAAAAACTTGGTTTCTTAAAGAAGAGATGCAGCCAAACTCAAATCGTACCCATCGATTATGGAAATTTTAATAAATTTTTTGACAAAATTTAATCCACCATGATTTTCTCAGAATCTATTGGATCTATATCTATTTAAAAAAATTTTAAATTACCCGAATGAGGTGCCAACTATCTATACTGTGACCTACATACAAATACTTTAAGAATTAATTAAAAAAAAAATATGACTGACCAATTCCTGAATCTAACTGACCTTTTATGATGACCGAGTAACCTATCACATAGTATATTTTTTTTTGGAAAATTACCCAAATGAGGTGCCAAAAATCGTTCGTGACCTTGAATTTTTATTTTTTGTTTAAATCGTAAAAAATAATCTATCGCTGACCAATTACTGAAACTAGCTGACCTTTTATATAGATCTAGAGATGTTTCAGATGGCATGCAATTTTCCCAAATTTCCCATAAATGAGGTGCCAAAAATCGCTATGACCTTGAACAAAAATTCAAAAATTCGTTAAAAAAAATCTATGGCTGACCAATTACTAAAACTAGCTGACCTTTTATATAGACCAAGAGATCCTTCAGAATGTATGCAATTTTCCCAAATTTCCCATAAATGAGGTGCCAAAAATCGCTATGACCTTGAAATTTAAAAAAAAATTATTAAAAAAAATCTATCGCTGACCAATTATTGAAAATAGCTGACCTTTTATATAGATCTAGAGATCTTTCAGATGGTATATATTTTTTGCAAATTTCCCATAAATGAGGTGCCAAAAATCGCTATGACCTTGAAATTTTTTTTTAAATAAATTAAAAATTCATTAAAAAAAAACTATGCCTGACCAATTTCTGAAAATAGCTGACCTTTTATGACCGTGAAATGGCCTTTCAAATGGCATACTTGTTTATTTGAAATGACCCAAATGAGGTGCCAAAAGTTTTTTTTGTGACCTTGAAACGAGTTTTGAAAATTCATAGAAAAAAAACTAAAGCTGACCAATTACTGAAAATAGTTGACCTTTTATCACTATCTACAAATCTTTCAGATGGCATCTTTTTTTTGTAAATTTCCCATAAATGAGGTGCCAAAAATCACGCGTGACCTTGAGTGACCTTGAGAAACTTTAAGTCTTTATAACTAGTTATCAAGGGCTGACCAATTTCTAGGACTAGTTGACCTTTCTTGACCAATTACTGACCAATTAGATGACATTCTAAAATATCAAATTTCCCATATATGAGGTGCCAAAGGTTCAGAGCCTGGCAATGGTGGTTCATTTAATGTATTATTTTTTTTAGAAAATTGCCCCTCCTGTCCAAATGGAGGGAGATAAGCCCCCACTCATGGTAAAAAAATAACTAGTCTTGAAAAAATCATTATTTTTTCTTGTCACCCGAGTTATCGTACTCTTGCCATTATTTCACATTCAGAACAACTTAGAAATATAGTACTGTATATGACATTTTTTTGTGCCCAGGAGCTAGAAACCATATTTTTGTTATTCATTTTGTTCTCAAATTGAGACCTTGTGGGGCCACTTTCCTTTGTCAGACCACGTTTTGGTGTATAATATATTTGGTTCTTAAATAACAAAAAATATAAACTCAGTTTTTAGACAACTAATTCATAAAATGTGAAGTGTCACCCTCGTAACAAAAACTATTATTTGTTTTATTTTATTAATTTTTAGCAAACTGTTAATTTGAAGAAAAAAGAAGAATATTATTAGTTTTAAGACTTTAAAATTAATACGAAGACCTTATTAAAAATTTTTAGTAGATGTCATTCCCGTAAAAAATTGGTATTTCAATAACTTTATTTATTCTATTTTGTTCAACTCATATTCAGTTTTGTTGCATTTAATATAATATTATTCACGATTAACGGATATAATTCTAAGAAAATCTATTCTACATGAGAATTTAATCTGCTTTGAGTAAGAGTTTTCTTTACTTAAAAAAAATGTAAACAATCTCTTTTCAATTATAGTATAGATATTATTTTGTCTGTGCTTTCAGTTATGATATTTTTACTTACTACTTACTTTACTTTTCGACATTTTTTTGTATCGAAACAATTTTAGAAAACTTATTTGTCATTTGGGCAGGGTTAGGTTGTTTTTTTTTTCATATAGCTAATTACACACCGAAAAATTCATTAGAAAATGAACAGTTTTAATGTTTTTTAGAGATGATTATTCGAAAAATAGAGCCCAAACTTAAAAATCCACTACGACGTTTTTCTAGTTCTATTTATTAACTATGAAAATTACGTAAATATTAAATGTGTTTCGTACTTCAGTTCCTCAGAACCACTGTTGATCTTGAGCGGTTTTGAGAAATTTTCCGAAAAAGGTTGCCGAAATAAACTGAGAAAAAAATTAAAAATTAAAAAAGTAGATCGACGTTTTTCTAGTCATTCTATCATAAGCACTTGAGTGTTTTGCAATATGTATGGACTTCACAACCTCGTTTATCATTTGCCAAATTTCTCATTTTTCTCAAAAGTATGGGTGGAGGCTTCTTAATTCAGCTGAGCATGTGCCTTCGGGGAATGGGCATACAAAGAAGTTAGAAAAAAGCGTTTTTGAATGTATTTAAAATTTGTTTTAACACTCAAATAAATGATTGACTATTTTTTTAAATAATTTTTTTCCAATATACATACCTACTCTTTCAATGAAACAAATCAATCGAATAAAAAATTAACAATTTTGCAGTTTAAAACAAAAAATCTGGAAAAAATCACTAGGGGCAACCAGTAAGACATTTTCAAAATACAAGCAGGAAACATATCCCGCACTTAAATTTCGGAAATAGCACGCATTTAACATTTTATTGTAGATCAACCAAAATGTAAGGGAAAAAGTATTTCGACGAAATTAAGAAGGCTCGTAATTACCGGCTAACTTTTTAGTATGTTTAGGGGATTGTTTCTAAGTATGCTTTTGCATCCCAAATTCAATTCCCTCATCTGTTTTTGGATATCAGCTCGGGGTTTCTAAAAATTCGTGTTAGAAAATGATCAAAACTTTTGATATTTTTGGGGCCTTGTAACCCCTAGAAATATTTTTGTTTTTAATTTAATTAACTATCTGAAAGCAGTAATCATGTTCTTCAAATATCAGTATAAATCTTTCCAAGAAAATTTTAGCTTTCTTCACTCGATTTTATATTACAAAATGAAAAATAAACCTTGTATAGTAAAATATGCCAAGCACATACATTCAAACAAAAGATTGATCATCAGGAAATGTACCTATAAACTGATATTTCAAGGTGAATACTTGTGTTTTCAGATAGTACCAACATATAGGAAATTTTGTTGAAAAAAAATAGTTTCTCGATGCTACAGGTCTTAAAAATAGCAACAAAAAAATGTTCGGTAATTTTGTCAAGGACATTTCTAGAAAACCCGAACTGATGGCAAAAAACTGATGACAAAGATAATGGATTTGAATTCGACAAAGCATTCTAAGAAACAATCCTCACCAAAGGTACTTATTATTTATTTTTTTTTGTAATTTTGTATTGCAAAAAATTTAGTTTAAGTAAACAAATATTTTTTTATTAAAAACCTATGCTATTAAATCTAACTTTTGTATGTTTTTTGAAAGCTCATTTTAAAACTATTACTATTTTGAAACTATTACAATATATTTTTATTAAATTTTGTCTGCCAATAAAAAAGAAAATTATAAATTTCTCTGGCTTTTGTTAGGCTGGTGGGTATAGCCATTTCACGGGTGCCTGCCACCTTAATCTTCAGACTTCATTAGTGGCGCTTTTGCTGGTGTGCTCATATTAATTAAAAACTCTGTCGAAAGTAATTTTGAAAGTTTAGATTTGTTTTTTTTTTTTTCTAAAGTAGACACACACGAAGAAATTCAATATTCAAGAATATTCTGCGATTTATGATGGTGAGCGGGATATCTTTCAGAGCAGGGATGAACAATTTTCGCATATTTTTAAATATTCCGGGAAGAAAATTGACGTTCTCTTTGTGAACCTTCTCCCATTCAATCCAACCAATCTGATCGTTCCTCTTTAAGCGCTGTTATAGATAATAATGGATTGGCCATTTTGAAATTACGGAAAACACAGAGAAAAATAAAAACTGCAGAGTAATTTTCTTCACATCTGATCACTTTCGTTCTTAACGTGTGAGCAAGCACATTGGAAAACAAGATTTCACATGCGTTTTGCCATTTGGAAGCCATTTTCAAGTTTTTTGGTTAATTTTTGTACTGTGTATTTCTCGTTTCAAGCTTTTTGGTGTCTGCAAAAAAATAAGAACAAATTAAATACCCTGGCTAAAGTGTGAATATTTAATTCTGTTAATTAGATTTTCTTTATCTAAAAATAACATCAAACTTTACCCCGAGCACATCATTGTATTGCTGTTTGGAGGGAGAATTCTGTTGCTAGTTGAAGGTGCTTCATTCATTTGGCCAACAATTCACATCTTGACAAGACTGATAATATGGCAAAGGTTTGACCGTTGCCAGAATTGTCAAAAAAGGGGTCTTTTTCTTGATAAGCTTTTAATTGACGAGACAATAGTAAAATACTTTGGTCATCATTGCGCAAAGCAGTTTATCAGTACAAAACCTATTTGTTTTCGATACAAGTCCAATCGATAGATAGCGTTTACCCCTTGGCTCTCGTCTCTCGTCTACTTGATTTGCTGGAAGCAGTAAGAACGCCAAGTGACAAAAGCGTATTTTTCGGCAATTATTTCACAATCAGACTAGTAGTTAGAAGTTAATCCTCAGTCAAAAACATTTATTGATTGGTCGCATGGGGAGCGGGTTAAACTTTATGACCAATTTGTCAAAAATTACCGAATGAAAATAAAGGATAAACATAGCAAGGACTTATTTACAAAAGTTCAGGGCCTTGTCTAAAACTGTAGTTCGGATCGGAGTGAAGAAGAAGATTTTCTCCAAAAAATTAAAAATCAACTACGGGGTCAGTTATGTCACAGAAGATTTCGGTAAATATTTTAAAGTTTTTCATTTATCTTTATTTTATAGGTGCTTAGTCTTTGATGGGTTAAAGAAATTTTTATTTACTATTTCTATCATTTGTTAGATTGTTTTAGTTTTAGGAGGACATTTGTTTGAGGAAATTAAATTCAAGGTAAGAGAAATTTATTAAAATGATGATGTGGAGTGTAGATTTATTTGCCTGATAAGAAAGATTTTCCATCAGTTTCAAAAGATGATGGACAAAGAAAACACATCTAAAAAAGACTTACTATGTGCAAGTTGAAAGAAAATTGTATGAAATATTTACAGCAAAATATCGACGACCGGATAGGATTTTCAGCTTTCCATCATTTAAAGTGATACTTGTGTGTGTGCGATCCATCATTATCAAAGTCTTATACTTTTGCCTTAAAGTGCCTTTCACATGAGTTGCTTCTTGCGAATAAAAATAAATTTGTTTAATCATCAAGATGTCTTTTGACATCTGCGTTGTTTTGTTTAGAAATGCATAAGACCTGTCACACAGAGCGCGTTTTCAGGACTGCATTCAATTCACCACGGCGCCTTCAGACGTAGCAGATTGGGTTGGCCAGACTTTCGTCAGTAATATCAGACGAACCACGAACGTGTGGCGGTATTTAAGGTTTAAGTGTAATAAAATGAGGTGCTTTAGATACAGGTTTTAGAATTAGGTTGGTTTTTAATACTTTGTTATTTCATTTTAATTTCTTTTCTTTGGGGGAAGGGTTTTGTTTTTTGTTAGTTATTTTAGTAAGGTTAGTTTTTTTTTTAATATGTTTATTCATTCTTTGTTCTTATTAAATTCAAAACACTAAATGTTTCTCTTATTTATATCGTGAGCTCTGCTTCACACGGCAACATACCGCACGTTTTATTGCAGTATAAATCCAAACGGCAATATAAAACAAAACGTACAAACATGCGTCGTGTGAAAAGTTCTATGAAGAATGTGTACGCCAACGTCACTGTCTATTTGCAGGGACTAATACTGCAAAAAATCATGTGATGCATTGCCGTGTGAACCAGGGCTAAGAGTCCTTAGATTTGTGTCACATTTAACAGCATCGCCTCAGGCACGATTTGATCGGGAGGTACTTCGAGAAGCGGCAAGAACCACCCCATGTGAAGAGCTGAGCGGTAAAACCACTAGTGTGCTCTAGCGTGTAGCCAATCATTGGGTAAAAAAGAAGTTCTCCATGGAATCCTGGCTCCTAACTATAATATTTGATTAGCGTAGCTCAATTTTCTTTGCAAACGCATTTGACGTTTACAAGCTTTTTAATATTTTTGTAGCCAACTCGATTTTTTCCTCCAGAGTTACCCCGCAAATTATAAAATCGACCATATGACTTTGACAAACTGCGTTATCGAAAATTATGCTTTTTCATTGAAATTTAGTTTTCGGTTGACTTTTGCAGTTTAAATTTTAGAGCTCTTGCAATTTATTTCATTTTTGACACAAATGATGTTTTGGAAAATTTCCATATCTACATACGCTGTTTAATCGGCTTTGACTTATGGTCCAGTGAAGATAATTTTTCAACATCCGAAGAAAGGATGTAAAATTATTATGATCATCTCAATATAATGTTATCAATTGCAAAATATTAGAAAGACTCAAAAATAATTTAAAGAACTTGTATCAAATCATAAGAGAAACTATGACTTATTCAAATACTTCAAAGTACATTTTTCGAAACATTAGGTTTATTCGTTGAGGCCTTAAGCATTTTTTGAAAACCCTGAACTAGCCAATTCTGGGTTTTTTGAAATCTGGGGTCGCCCCGAACTCGCCCTAAAGTAGAACTAGGTTTTTTGCTGGGGCGAGTTAAGGAAAGGAATAAAATTTCAAAGTGGCAGGAGCTCTGAAGCATTTTTTTTAAATGGAAAATCAACGAATACACAAATTGACTTTTATAATAACAAATAGAATTTTAAAATGGAAGCTGTGGTTTAGTGTATTTTGAGAACCGAAAAACTCATGTTTTTTCCAAAATTCTTGGGGTTGTCAAGAAAACCTAGGTCAACGCTGTTTAAACTGGAATGAACGAACCTATTAATTCTGGAGTATTCAAAAGACGCCCTTATTCACGACTAGAATTAAAACACTACGTGATACATTTGAAGTTTTCATGCTGTTTGAAGTTATTACTCGTTGGTTGTTGATATCTAATTAATGACATATACCTAAGTTTTATGAGATAAAAATAACCTTAAATTTTGAAAAATCAACCATGCATTTTAAGCGTTGTTGATTTCTTGAAGAAATTTATAAATGTGCTTATGTAGGTGTTATTCACTGCGTAGACTTCGTTCAATTATGTAAATCTAACATAAAAAAACTATTCACGAAAGTATTTCGTAGCTATTTTACGAATATATTTTTGCTATTCACTACCCTGTGAAATTCAGGTACTGAGTACCCACACTAATGAATGGAAATCGCACCGCTTTGATGTTTTTCCACCCATGTCTCTAGAACCATACCTAATTTTTTAAAAAGGATTAATAATTTAGTAGGATAATAAGAAGAAAATAAATAAAATTCTTTTCTTAATTGAGAAATTTTCTTTAAAATTACATTCAATCGTTTGGGCATATTTTTACCATAAACACTTATTTTTTGAGCATATTTTAAAAGAATTTACTTTTGAAACTTAAAACATAGATTTCACGAAATTATGTTTGTAAAGCTTACTAAATAATCAAATATATTTAATTGACACTACAGTTGCGTATGTAAATGCAGAAGAGAGAATGAATCGATCTACTTGAAGGAAATTATTAAATTTTCCTTAAAAAATCAAGGATATTTGAAAATTTATTACATCTTTTTATTCGATTTTATTCTAGAATGGATAGGAATAGGAACGAAGCACAGCGCTTGGATAATACATGTTCCATAATTGAGATTTATTTATTTCAATATTTTTTTTGTGAAGTAGTACCTCGTGGCATAATGATTAGTGCGTTGGACTGCAAAAGATCTAGGTTCGATCCCAGTTGCAAGTACCTTAAAACATAAATGTTTTTTCGAGGTACTGTGAGGAACCAACAAATCCTCAAAGAGTATACTTGTCATGGAAAAATGCTTCTCATCTAAGCGTTCGGACTTAGCGAAAAAATTGTAGGTCCCCTCTACTCCTGCCAAGAAACACGCACACCAGGAATGAGTAAGAGCTGTAACCTGTAAGTCACTAGGCCCTGGTTCTCCAGGATCTGTTGCGCTACCAAATTTATTTTTATTAGCTACCTATTTATTTCAATGTTTTTCATTTACTTTTTGATAATTTTTGCAGCATATTTTTGATGGAATATATTCGGTTTTTGATGGCATATTTTGTCATTTTATGGGCATATTTTAGGTACATATTTTGTACGTTTTAGGACACACAAATCCAGGACTTAAGTATGGCATATTTTCGGATTCCGGAAAAATCAATCAACACTTTATCCACTTTTAAAGTTCCAGCACGATGTCGACTTCTCCCTAAATTGTCATCAAGTAACTCTCGGATGCTTTCTCGATATCGAAAAACTATTTAACAGTGTATGGATATAGGGACTTGTTCACAAAATGTTCAAACTCAAATTTGCACATTTACTAATTTAGAAAGATCGTTTTTGTTCAAATGGGAAGCTGCTTATTAAAAACTAGGGCAACCAGAGCCAGAGTTGCACAAGCATCAAAACTAGGACCATTCCTCTTCAATATACACTTCAGACCAACGAGACCAGGACCCATATTCTGTAACTATCGCCTCGATAAAATTCATCGAGAAACGTTGAAAAATTAATTAATTAATTTCCATCGTTTCTCGAAGAATTTTAGGCTGCGATAGCTATAGAACATGGGTCCAGAATGCAAATAGACTGTCCTCTTTGCTGACAACTAACTCACGTACGCCAAGTCCATATGTCACCGATATTTGCAACTTGAAGAATTGAGGCCCACATCATAGTAGCTCAGGAAGTAGAAAACGACGCTCAGACACAAACTGCTGGAATATAAACATCGCTCTTCCCGATGGAACTCAACTGTCAGCTAGAAATAACGTTAAATATATTGGAGTACAGTTCAACGACCTATACTGATTCAACCCCCACAAAGCTGTGTTAAGAATAGCAACTTTCGTCTTCCATCGCATCCATCCACTAATGCGAAAACAGAACGAACAAACCCAAAAGACGATTCTTCTCGTATACAAGCAGTTCATCCGGCGGGTCATCACCTACTGCTTCCCTACTGCACGACGAAAAAACCAAACATGAAAAAACTGACAACATTCGAGAGGAAGATTATGCGGATCTACACAGAATTGCACTTCGACAGAATGCACAAGCAACAAGAGACTCTACGAAGGAATCCAATAGGAGCCGAGAAAATTGAATTTATGTTTTTCAACACACTTTTTCAAAATGGCGGACAGCGCAAAATCTCCTACGTTAGAGCAAACAAATACAAAAAAGCCAGCCATACTAAAATGACCTCTCAAAAACAATACTAGCTGTTAGAATATTTGCACTTGAATACATTTTTGATGCTATTTAATTATTCAATGATATTAAAAAAAAACAAAAATTTCCTAAACAATATAATAGATATTTCTCACCTTGCTCCCATCTGTCCAGTACCTTCTTTGTTCAAACGTCTCTAACTCAAGGACTAATGGACCGATTTTAATAAAACCTTCACTAATATCTTCATAAAAATATTTAAATTGACTTTTTATCTTTTTCTTTAACATAGAAACTTCTCAAGAAATTTAGATAAAACTAAAAAGGAACAACATTTTTAATTTACTTTAGTTTGTACCAAACAAAACAAAAGTTGTATGGAGTGAGCACCTATGACCAAAAAGTTCAAATGGTTTCTTGAAAAAAAAAAATAAACTGGGGAATGGTCCGAATAAATATCTCGACGGATACATGAGGATACATTTTATTTTTAAAAACCAACAAAGTCATAAATCAAAAATCATCAAGCTTAAAGCCTTTACTTGAAATGAAGATTTCTTCCATATTTTAAGCTTATAGAAAAATGTATTTTGCCTTAAAAAATCAGTTACTAATACAAAAGTCAGAAAGTCAGTCATTTTGGAGGTTTGCAGAGCTAACTCCTTCAAACCACTATGAGCAACTCTGCTCAACATACTCATATTTCCATTTTATTTTTCTGCGAATATTTAAGACCTGTTTCTGATGTAACTGTAAATTAAAGAAATTTTTGATAAATATTTTTTTGTTTACATGTTACTGCTTAGGGTTCTGCTAATCATTTCACTATAAAATATTTTCGTTCCGACAGCATTCAGATTTTGAATAAAGTTCACCAAAAGTCTCACTGTGTGCCGTTTTGGACTTTTTACAATTAATTTAAGGCACTAGCGTAGGAAGGTGTACCAAACTAAACGCGAGAAGCAGATTGGCACAGCAAATTTGAGAGCAATAAGAACTTTGACATAAAAAGCCAGATGAAATAAATTACAACGAAAACACCACTTTTTACCCCATAGAAACAAATAAAAAATTGTTGAAAATCAGCTGTCACATTTTCATTTGAGTGTTGATCAACATGAAATAGTTGGCAACATTTGCATAACGATATTGAATAGAGTTTAGGATATTGGTCTAACGTGATGTTGTTGTGATAATATATTTAAAACCTAAGGTTGTAGAAGTTGCTGTCTGCTGTGCCAATCTGTACCTCACTTAAGTATTTTTTCTTATCAATAAAACTTGATGCGCACATAAAGAGCGTCATTACACGGTTGTTTTTTTTTTCTATCCTTTCGTGTTTCGTTTTTTTGACAGGTACTTGTTCCTTCGTGGTTTTGATTTTCAAATAACTTGATTTATAGTAAAATAGAAAGTATATAACACAAATTTAAAATTTATTTAAATAAAATCCTGTTTAAATTAAGAAAAACAAATAATTTTAAAGTTTGTAAGCTTCCCTTGCCTCTTCTCATTTTTGTCAAATTATAAAAGTCAAAGTTCAACCGGAAAAAGTCTTAAAATTTTCATTAGTGCTTTCTTTACTTCGTTCCCACTACATTTCTACACGCCTCGCCCAACGTGTCAAAAAGACCATACACCAACCCGTGAAAAAAACGAATCGTGTAATCAGGCTCAAAAGGAAAATATTTGTGTGCAAGATGGATGAAGAATGTCCGGCGTGGATTGACAGATTTGATTTCCGTGAGTTTTTCTAACATGAGTCTGACTTTCCCAATCGGACAAAAACATAAAAAATAATATGAAATAAGCTTTGAGAATTATAAAACTGGGTTGGCTCAATTTTTAACCTTTTTGGCGTACGGTCTCTGAAACCGAAACTCTAAAAGCTGTATTTTATTTCTCATTTTGAAAATATTAGTTAAAATAATTTTAACTAGGTAAATGAAATGTTTTTATGGAAAAAAATCAATTTACATAGAATGTCTATTTAAATATCGAAAAATGGCATTTTTATGAAGCCTCTGAAAAAAGACATTTTTTTGGCATGTTTTGAAAAACTTGGAAAAATCTATGTTGCTCTTTCAAAAACAAAAAAACGTTCCAGCGTAGAAGGTATTGAAATGAAGAAACAACAAAAACAAATAAACCTGCCTCCAGATGGCGCTCCATAGACACTTGTACCTGTCCAAAATTGTTACACGTTAACCCGCGTGGGTCTGACAGACCGACTGACGCCTTGTATCCACAGAAGCTCTCCCCTCGCAAAGCCTTAGATCACACTAAACTAAAGATTGAAACAAATGAGGAAGCTACAGTGAAACAGATTGCAGCAGGATGAACCGTTATTTAAAAAACCGTGAAAAATTGAATTCTCGGTCTGACAGACCAATGCGCGAGTATAGGAAGGTTAAGAAAATTATCAATTTTGTAGACTTGTTCCGAAACTTTGGCCCGATACGATACTAAATAAGTAAATACGGTTTAAAATTAAGAAAGAAAAAAAATTAACCACTTAACAAATAGAATATTTTCAGACCTTAAAGTTATTAGACTGATTAAAATTTTGCGCAAAGGTTTTTATAACAGTGATAATTCTACCTATTTAGAAATGCACAAGTTAATTAAGAGCTTTTTTTATTAACATAAAAAGCGAGAAAATAAAATTGTGTAAATGGTTGACGGAACTACTTCAAAGTAAGGAAAATACATCCTTGTTAAACAACAAATCGGAAAATGTAAGACCGGCGGAAATTGTTTGTGAAACCATCAATTTGTAGTACCTCGTGGCATGATGTTTAGTGCGTAAGACTGTCATGCCAAAGGTCTGGGTTCGATTCCCAGCCGCTGCCACCTAACAAAAAAACAGAAATGTTTATTTCCGAGGTACTGCCTCTTGCGAGGAACTGACAAATCCTCCAAGAGTATACTTGTCATGAATAAGTGCTTTCTCATCTAGCCGTTCGCACTCGCCAAAAAATTGTAGGTCCCCTCCATTCCTGCCAACAACACGCACACAGGAATGGTTGAGAGTTGTAAGTCACTAGGCCTTAGTTCTCCACGAGCTGTTGTGCCACAAAATTTAAAAACAGTTTTGGAAAGAGCATAATTATCTTGTTTATAATTGCGAATATAATTGATGGAGATTTTTCAACTGTTTCTTTTAATTAATTTTAAAAACTTTTTTAACCTTTCACAGGAAGAAACATAAAATCTCTTAGCCGTTTTCTTTCAAAGTCTATATGCTTTTCACATGCGTACCGACCTGCGAATGCGGATACATTTTTTTTAAGCAATTCCAAACGCAAATATCACGATCTTTTTGTTTTTACTACTAAAGCGCATAAGCGATCTCTTCTACAAATTAAAAATGTAGAAGATTACATTTAAGATACATTTTACTTAAATTGTAAAATTTTCTGTGAACTCTCAAATGCTAGTTCGCAAAAGAGCTCTTTAAAAAATAGCAATATATACGTATCACTCTCTGGTTTATTTTTAAACGTCAAAATCAGCACTGTGGCGAATTATCATATCAAAATTTCCTGTGAAAATATTAATTTTTCGCTCTGCACCTTGGAATTTGACACTTCCGCCACAATGAAAGCTGTCACTTCTTGAAATTGACAGATTCGTAAAGTTCCCTACCCACAACATAAGGAAGCATTCCACAAAACTGCGATTCGCTCGAATTTAACCTCATATTTTCGGTATAATTTATGGCAATTCGCATCTGTCGGTGCCCAAATTAATTACTCATTCGAATGATATGTCAAAACTCTTGTGTATTCGCAGTTCGCAGTTCTTTTCGCTGCTCATATGCAAGAATGCAAGGCACTGTATTGTGAAATACAAAATTTCATCACATCGTCGGCAGGACGATTTTATTAGATCCCCTTACCTAGCGGCCCTTTCTTCTAAGAACTCAAAGTTCCTGAAAACTTAATTTAACTATGCGAAAGTGGTCTAGAATTTACCAAACGAGTTTTTTTCACAAGATTTAATGATCCCAATTAAAATAAGGACATCAATGCCCTAAGAATAAAAAACAGATCCAAAAAATTCTTGTCAATAGATTTCTTAATTAATTATGTTGATTTCCAAACAGGAGCTCGTTGTGTTTTTAAAGGCATATTTTCATCCTTGCGTTTTTTTCATTTATCAAAATTGAACTTCACCTGCTCTATAGTATTTATATTCGAATTCATTCACATTGAAACACTGCTCGTTGTTTTTGTTAATCCATCAAATGCTTTCAACAAAAAAAAAAGATTGATTTAAAATTCAATTAAGATTGAATACCGGTAAACTCAAGTTTAACAACAAAAACAAAAAAAACATAGAGACACGACAACAACAAAACATCATCAATGGAACATAAACCGCACTAGGTACTAATTACACGCACTCACGCAAACAACACGCAATCTAAGGATCAATTGATCCTCTCTCTCATTGATGATATTGCACGTAACGTAAACTAACACGGATGACATGACATTTTGTCATCACAGCTCACAGGTAACGGCATCAGGTATCCATGCATTTGTGTGTGTGTAAGCTCTCAAAATGGAATCAGAAACATGCACTAATTCACAGACACCAAAACACGAATTGCATTGAGAGAGAACATTGCTTAGGTACAAATGTCACACTGAAATATCCTTCCGTTAGAAATAATTTTTTTTTGCTGATTTATTTTCATTTATGAATCGCGTCGGATAATCAACCATAACCGTTTTAACTCTTTTGATCAGGACGTATATTGTTGGGTATCCTGTTATTAAGACTAACGAAATATTTTGGAGGGAGCGAACAAACAAATTAATAACGGATGAAGGAGCGAATGCAGGAGTCACAAGAATAAGACAGAACAAACAACAACAACAACAATACAACCGATATCCCAACAAGATAACAAAAAACAAAAATGTTGCACGCGAGTGACCAAACGGACCTCGTTTATTTTAGTACAGTAAGCCAGGCTAACTCTTTGAGAATCCAACAAGAACTAAAATGGGAAAACCAGTCCTGCAAGCCATGGGCGAGTTTCATTTTACACAATTCCTGTTGTTTGTCCGTCCTCCTGGTCCGGTTGTTTTGTTTTTGGTGTGTTTGTTTGAATTTGAACAATCGCCCAGGTACAAGGAGATATTGTTGTCAGACAAAGAAAGATGATTCGTATGTGGTTGTATCTACTAACCGTAAGCGGGAGGAAAATAGAAGCCAATCTCATTATTTGTAGGCGGTTACTAACTGCCTGGAAGAATGGAATTATGACAGTAGTTGTATATATTTTGGAATTGAAACAAAGCTTATTGGAAGAAAATGGTTGCTGGTTTTGTTCTTTTGTAGAGGACAAAGGGAGACAAATGTTTTCGTTGTGTATTTTTATTTTGCTTTTCCGTGAGAAGGGGCGGAGTCTTGATGAGGCTATTAGAAAAGCTTTGGAAGCACCATTAAAGAGGCAGTAATTCTAATAAGATAAAGAGGGGGATATTTGAAATCTGATTGACATTTGAGTGGAAAGTGAAAGTTTCCAATAGGATAGAGTTTGGTGTGAGCGTGGTGTGGGTTTATTTTTGTTTTTGTTGTTTTGTTTCGTTGACATATTATGCGAAATGTCAAATAAAAATGCCATCACAGCACTGCCTATCGGCTAAATATCTTTGTAATTTAATTTTTACGCAATTGACTTGGATAGTTGATGCCAAGGTAAGACGATAAACAGGCAAGCAGGCGATCAAACGCAAATGCTTACCCCATGCCGCTAGTACAACGCTATACGTAACTAGGTATTGGTAATGTTGGAGATGGCATGTCACGCATGTGCGGTGCACATCAGTTATTTAATTTTTTTTTTTCTTCTGCTTTGTGACGTCAATTTGTGTTTGCGTGATAGATAAACGTGGTTAGGTCGGCCGGTACCTACATATATACAAGAAGCTATACACTTATTTTGTCTGTGTCCAGTGCCCCCCTCAGGATAAAAATGCAACAAACAGCATGAGACGAGGACGATTAGAATGCGGTTGGCGGTTCAAGTAAATTTTAAGACACTATCGCTATATTATCGTTCAGAAATGTCAGCACAATAACTGGCATAGTGACGTTTCTTGCAAATATGAATGGATGGAGATGGAGACTATAAGACGACAACACTTTATTCTTTCGTTTAATTTTTCTGTTACTTATTTAAATGGAGCGCTATAAAAATGAAACTGAAATGAAAGTAGATATATAACTGGCTTTTTTTTTGCAATTTCTGGCTTCATTTAATTTTATCTTTAAACTTGACAGATAAGTATAGATGGAAGGGTAGATACTCTTGTGAAGTGGAGAAGTAAAAAAATATGTTGACCCGGAAAAACAGGTGTAATCTGAGGAACCAGCTTTTTAAGTCTCTTTCGTTTTTCTTCAACTTAGGTACTGACAATCAAATTCCCGAAAAACCCCGTGTACATAAGAAGCCTCTTCAATGAAAGGAATCTTAATAGGTACATACCGGCTTGGAAAAACCATTTCCAAGAAACATGAAGGCCAGAATTAATCTGTCTAATTTTGGATTGCGAGGTTCAGATCGAACATTTTATGCTTAGGATTAAAGTAGATTTTTTTTTCGACACAGGTCGGGAAGTAGGTATGTTTAAAGCAAAGCCACGAGGATAAACTTTTGCAGATTTTCTCGAAGCAATTTAAAGAGAAAATCAGGTCTACTGGAATTATACAAAATTTGACTTGAGAGTGAATAAATTATATGTTCATTAGGGTGTGTTATATATTTCTCGAATCTTCACATCTAATACCTCCAAAAAGTTGCGTTACATATTAAAATTAAATTCTTTATTAAGAATTTTCGTATAAGTTACTGTCTTTGGCTCGTTAAAAAAGCTTGAAAAGAACACCAAAAAATATTTATTTCTATATTCGAAAAGTTATAAATCAGAGAAAAGGTGAACATTTTTAGACGACCGAAAAATTTCAACTATGAATTTCGGCGTGAGAAGTCAAAAGATTTTGAGAATTATAAATTAATCTTAAATAAAGGGAAATAAAAGGGTACTTTCAGATTCCGAAAGAAGTTTAAACAAAAAAAATATTCCGTGATGTAGCATGTTCACAAATGTATACACGTTTTTAATGCTTTTTTTATATATGGATATTTTGACAAAACTTCCTTACAAAAAAAATGTGAGTGTCATTTTCATTTTCAGTGACATAAAATTAGCCTTTACAGTTTATTTTGGTCCCTTTGATAAGACAAAATGGATTTAACAAAATAATTAATATTATCTGTCGCATGTAAAAAATTGTATAAAAGTACAATTTTGAGTGATTTCGGTTTTTAATTCAAATTTGTATGAAATTTTAATTTGTGAAATAAATCTTGATCCAAGTTTCAGATAATTTGGGAACTGGAAAATATGTAAAAAGCACTTTTTTACTTATTAATTTTTTATTACAATTTACGTCAATCGGCGACCACTAGTAAAAGAAATGTCAAATTTCGCAGCCATTCGCAGTTCATTATTTACAGGTCATGTGAAAGGCACCTTAAAGTTAAACACATGCGCGAATCTATTGTTTGACCTTAAGAGGATTGAAAATGATTGCATGTTAAAAACCAAGCATTTAAAAGGAGCATCCTGAGAAGTCCACAACGAGTCTTCAAGATGGTACAAATCATATCACGGTTTGAGTCTTCAAAGTAATTTGGTACTTCAGAATAGAGCAGATCCAAGTAATCATCATGAAACTGGGACAGATTTGCATCGCTTATAAATTAGAATTTTATGCAATCCTTTTCACTCATGCAAATTCACGGTGAAAGAAAAATCAATCGACGTGTCGTGGAAAAGATTCAGCCACTCCTCAGCCCAAAATGTCTTCTTTCTTATAATTATTTCGGACAAAGACCTTGGTAGTCTGCCATTTGGAAGATTCAGTGTTTTCCGGATATATAAAAATGCAGGTTAAGAGTCGTTAGAAAGGCTTTAGTGAGATATGTAGATCATAGTTGGGCGTGTGCAGCATCATGAATTTTAATTTTAGTTGAATGTTGAACTAACGTATTTCTTAGCAGCTTAGATCAAGCAGCACTAATGGAGTTTTTTGATGTTGCGAGTCTATTGTTTAGATGCTCATTCCAAGACATATTGCAGTTAAAAACAACTCCCAGATATTCATATTGGTTTGACACTGTAACTTCAGTGCCATTGAAGAACCATTTCTCACATGCAGCTTTACGTCCTCAATTTCGAAAGGTTACTATTTTCGATTTACTTCAAGATTCCATTTGTTGCAATATGTTATAAAGCTGTTTATTAGTTCTTGAAGCTTTGACGGGTTATCCGAAAGAAGCACAATATCATCGGCATATAGAAGGGCATTAATTCCAAGATCTTCTAAAAATAATCCAGAGAGTAGATTGTCATGGAGATCGTTTAAATATATAACGAGTTTATATATATAGCGCTTAAAACGCATCCCCTTCGGATGCCTTTGTTGAAAAAGAAGAAGTCGGATACATTTTTACCATCCCAAACAGCAGCTGAAGTATCCGTGAAAAGTGTCCTTATAATATTAACCTTTTTTGAAGAAATTCCACTGTAGAAAGTTTATAGAATAATGCGTTTCTATTAACATTATCGAAAGCAGCTTTGAGGTCAATAAAAAAAGGCATAGAGCTTCTTCTTCTGATTAAGTTGAATATGTATGAGACATTAAAGATTATAAACTTGATCGACAAGAGAATAGTTGGATCTGTTAGCTGCTTGAAATTCATTAATTGTGTTATTATCTTCTAACCAAGCTGTAAGTCTGTTTAGAAGCAAAGTGGTAAATAATTTATAGAGCGTGTCAAGAAAAGACGGTCCTCTATAATTTGACCACATTTGCATCTCCTTTCTTGAACATTTGATAAATAATTGATTTTTTGAACGATTCTGGAACAAATAATATGTGAATCTCGATGATTAGAGACGGGCTTGCATTTTTATAAAATTCGTAAGGGCTTTTAATTCTTTTGAAAACAAAATCGAAGCGTAAACTTCATCAAGATCTATGATGCGGTCCAACTGAGGTGACTGAATTCGAGGAAGACTTGCACTGATAGAATCACAGGTTGCAGACATTGGCGGATACAAGGGGGGGGTCATGGGGGTCATGACCCCCCCCTGGGGCTTTTCCCAGATATAAACTATTAGACCGATGAATTCAATCATAAACAAAAAATTCCACTGCTCAAAGGATATAATCCGCCTTCAAATTTATTTTAATTGAACGTGCGTATTTAAAGAGTTAGAACACAAAAATCAAAGTATAAAATACATATTTATTTATTTATTTCAATCTACGATCGTTCATCAACAGATTTCGCTTTATAGCTTAATATAATATGATATATACAATGATTTAATATAATAAAATATAATACAATATAACATAACATGATATATATAGCATAAAATGATACAGTATTAAAAATTTTGTATAGTACATTAAAGAACTTTTTAAAGTGATTGTTCCAAATAAATTGCAAACAAAAAAACATACTTTTACTAAGAATCTTAAAGTAAATTTAAAACAAGTGTCTTGAACTGATATCTCGTTAAGAACAAATCCAAATTTTCATAATAAAAATTGAAAATTTTACAACAATGAGAAATTGGCTCTCGCTGCCCATAATTTGAAGAATGGGGTATTTCTAAAATAAGGTCCCTTATTCTCAAAGTTCTACTTGGTGAAAATGAAACACTAAACATTCTACGCCTTGACTCTAGAGTTTGCATTCCAAGCATTAAACATCAACTCCTATCGTGGGCTTTCTGTCAAAACAAATTTCAAATTTAAAAAATTGGTTAGAAGACACAAAACACCGATTTAAAAGGTAATAAAATGGAATTTTGAGATAGTGAAAGGTTTTAAAACTGGTTGATAGAGCCAAAAGAAACCATGACACAGTTACTAGACATTGATATTCGAATTCAGTAATTATTGTTGACTAAAAGTACATTAAAATGTCATTTAAGGACTTGGTAGGCTTTGACAGAAAGCCGACGATATGTACATCGTTCGTGAAAAGTGGAAAAAATAATTCTTCTGCCAGAAAAACAATAAATGTTTTCATTTCAAGAATAATACAGAACTCTACTTTTTGTTTTACCGTAAAAATAATTTGAAATTGATTTGATGATTTTGTGAACATTTCTGACACTGCACGGTAATCAGATGACAAATTTCATGGCATCCCGTATATGTACTCTTCGAAAGGTTACTGGTCATTTAAGGGCAGGTAGTAAAAGTAGATAACTTTTCAGACATAGAATTTTCAAAAAGTAATACTGATCCATGAACAAACTTTGAACATTCATTTAAAAAATGTGTGTCACCAATGAATCTAGGTGACCTTTAATAACAATTTAGTGACCTTTGAAAAGAAATATTTGTTTCTGAAGATAACCTTAATAAGGTACCTACAAATTTTGTTCTGTGACCTGGAATGACTTTAAAAAAAAAAAAAAACTTTAAAATCCCATTAGAACAAATCCACAACCAATTAATGTATGTAGCTAGTTGACCTTATCAACGACCTTTTGAATTGGGCACAAATTACAAAACCGTGCAAATGAAAAACTTGCATTTGAGATCCCGCTAATTATGTGACCACTCAATTTTGAGCAGGTATTCGAGATTTTAATTTTCGAGATTTTGGTTGACATTTGCAAGATTGTAAGGTGAGAATGCTATGTTTTATTTCTACTTAGTGTGAGATATCATTTTTCAAGATCTATAAATAATCCAGTTTCGATATTTTAGATTTTGGTATCGTGCAAATTTCTTACAGTGAAGTGCGAAAAATTGGTCGGTACTTAGAAAAATTTTTACAGTAGATTCAAAATTTTCAACTCAACAAATTTAAAAAAATTAAACTTTTTGGCCTTCTTACTGATCGCATACATTCTTTGCAAATATCCTAAATGACATATCGCTTACTTAATCTCAAAATCAAGGTCAAGCAACCATTAGGCAACTAAGTTGTTAATTGCGATCAACTTTTATTTTCTAGCACACTATATAACTTAAAGCATAAAGCAACTCGAAGAAATGAGTGGTAGCAAGCCTTTTTTTTTATGGAAAAACAACCTCATTTTACTTCGTTTTCCCAAGACTGTAATTGCTTACGCTCTACTAACTTGGGTGCACCATTTTGGAAATACAAAGTTTTTTGTTTGTAATTTTGACGTTTCATGAATTTATTTTTTTCGGGGGATATCATTAAGGAAAGTGGTAGGTATAACGAAAGTAGCTTCTAGTTGCCAGGCAAAAGATCAAAACAGATCTTGTAGAATAAATACGATCTTATTGTAAATGAGTTAAAATTTTAAGGGCAAAAATAAACTTTTCCTAAACTATATTTTTAGTATCTAGTGGTATGACGGTTCTGGCTTTAATTCCTTAATTAATTAATTTATTTAAAAAAATATTTTCAATGGAAATAAAATGTACGACTGTATTGCAGGTACTTGCTCTGATGTTCAAGTTGCCTGTAATTAGGAACTTAAAAAAAATGCCAGTAATTACATATATAAAGAATATAAAAATATATAAAATAAGGGCATTTAAATTGGTCTTTTAATTGTTTAACAACTTTTCAAATATCTTAAGGCCTAAAACCAATTTGATAACTTGAAGAAATATGAATATAAGCACAACAAAAATTAAAATCGTTGTAGCGATTTTCTCAAAAAGTTATTTTTTATATTAAATTAAATAATAATAAATTTTAAAATATATTTATAAACTAGTTTCAAAACAATTCATCGACGCGTTCTTGAAATATTGAATTTTCAAAACAAAAATTAATATCTTCTTCAAAGGCCAACATTTATTGTTTTATTTTGATATGCAATATTATTGAGATTTTTAAGGAGCTTTTGCATGCAAATTTTGATTGAAGTTCAAAAACCTTTAAATGGTAGGTATCGTTATTAACAGTTTTTCGGATTTTTTTTTCCAGAATGTTCACCATACCTACAGTAACCTACTGTTTTTTATCAATTTTGTTGAAGCTGTTTTTCAGATAAATAAGCTTTTTCTTAATGGTTGTATAGCAAGTACCATAATTTTAAAAGGTAAAAAATATCTCCTCCGAAGAATTAAAAAAAATTTATTTAAAAATTTGAAGAAAATCGCTTCAGTGGTTTAGGCTGTAGCTGTAGGCTGTCAAGGAATAGACAGACAAACAACCAGACAGAATTCTGCCACCCACTTTGCTCGAATACAAAACTTGCCTTATATCGTAAGTAAAAATTATTTTTGGGTGCAATACTTTATTGCAATTTTAAGAAACGTGACCCCCCCCTGGGGCAAAGTCTGGATCCGCCCTTGGTTGCAGATGACGATGACGTTAGCAAGTTATAAAAATAAGATTTAAATTCTGTGGCTGGTAAAAATGTAGACGTGTTAGAAGTAACCCCACGTATGTCTCTTGCAATCTTCCACCACACTCTTGCTGAATTAACATGTTTTAAACTATTTGCTAAGTTTTGAAAATAGGGTGCTTTTTACATACATTCCGGTATTTTTGTTAGCAGAACTATAATTCTTCCTGCTGGTATCAAGGTTAAACTTACGAAACGCTTTGAGGTGTTTAAACGCTATTTTCCTGGCCAAATAGCAGGCTAAGTCAAACTAGGGCTTCTTGGGCTCAAACTTAATTTTTGGGGTTACAGGTAGACCGTTGCAGTTTTTTTAAAGAATTACAACGTGCATCAATGTTATTAGTTTCTGCCATTTGCAATGGTACGAGTGCCTCAGGATTTGTTTTTTTACGTTGGGCATCTATTTTCAAACCACTTTATTCGAGGAAGGGTGTTCAAGTTGTTCTTACGCGTGGTTGTTTCAACAGATTGTAAAGTGCAGATCAGTGACATATGATCAGGGAATGTTACACAACCAACGAAGGACAGCAATAATCAATAACTGATGATCCCCTACTGCTTACAAATATGTATTCTCCACTTTAGTCGTTGTATCCTCATCCAATCAGAATGTATGCACCAATATCTTCAAGAAACTCTATGAGAGTGTTACAGTTACTATCACAGGTTGAATCCTTAGATCGCCTTGATTCTTCAACAAAAGCTCGAGGAACAGAGTTGTATTCCACTGTACCTTTTTTATCGGTCCTTAAGTTAAATCACCACCGAGAATAAAGTTGTTGGAGTTGTTGAGATGAGAGATCCGAAGAAGAAGGATCCAAAATATTTGAGTTCTACTATTCTCTTGATAGCCCGGGAGCCGGTGACATTAAAAGTCACGCCATCGCGGAAATGGACAACATATATGTATATCATTGAAATACATCATTCATTGTGCTTTTGAATGTATGTTAATGATTTCGAAACTACTGATTCGATCGAGCTCAAATTTTCAGGGTATGTTTTGTATATACATTTTACTATTTTTGCAATGTTTGGTTAAGATCAGTTCATTATTTTTTTTGAGAAGGGGCAGAAATGTATGCTGTTACCCAAAAAAAAAAAAAAATAGGCGTTTTACGTTAAACTGCCAAAAAAATTCGACCTGATAGTACAGTCAAACCCGCTTATTTTGAATTTTTAAAATCATATTTTTTTAAATATTTTATAACTATTCTTAAAAAAAGCCGATTATATAAACAGACAAATTTTGTGTGCGTAAGTATAAATGTACAAAAAAAGTTAGAGGTCCAATAAGGTGAAAAATATATACCTATGTGCGTAAGTTGATTTGGAAAAAAATTGAAAATAACTCAACTTATTTTTCGATTCTGGAAAGTTTGTACTTTGGGGTTAGATTGGTCCCACATTATGTGACCGATAGTATTGTAATATTTTCTCTGGTTCGTTAATAAAACTTAATTCACTTTTTTTCAATGCTCCACTTATTTACTTTACAAAATAAAACACTTTGCTTTTGTTACTACAACACAATTTATTGTTCAACACTGAAATTAATTCACTTGACTTTTATTACAACCAACTTTACTCATTCACGATTAAAAATAAACTGCGTCCTCTGCCGGTCAGACATGTACTTTTATACTTTTCACAAGGTTTCCGAAAAAGCTGGAAGGTTCTAGTATTTGCTTGCAGAGCTTTCCATAGGGGAAATTTCCCTTTCCAAAGCTTTCAATTTGACGTTTAGTATTGGAAGTTCGAAAGCTCACCAAAGCTCTCCGTAGGTTTGTTTGTGTCCTGTCTAATTCGAAATTCGGTGTTTCTTTTATTCGAGAGTGGTTATAGTTCATTCGAGAGTCGTTGTTGTACAAATGTGACAATCGTTACAATATCAATCGAGGGCTCATTTAATAGGTAATTAAAATTACTACAAATTATTCTGGGATCATTATCCAAAAAATTCAAAGAAATGTGAGATATTAAAAGAATCGTCATACCATCCCCAACACATGACTCATAGGTGAACTTTGACCCACTATAACATAAAGACGGAACAACTTACAGAAGTCGGTAATAGCTTATCTTGTAGATAATTTTATCTTCTATATGATTTAGGTCGGTCATTTTGCTGTAAAATGAAATATCAAAGAGTTATTAAATAAAAACAAAACCAATCTCTTTTCAAAATGGCGGCTCTTCCCTAAGCTCGAAAATCCAAAAAAACTTGTTTTTAGAATGAGGAGGCATACACAGACAGATTCCATAAAAAGAATTTTGCCCACAAAAAAATGCGAATTCATGCCCTTTTTTTGATTAATTTTACTGGACTTCCTGTATAAAAAGAAATTATTGATATCAGAATAACCGTTTTGAAGAAAATTGAATATAGTAAAAATGGTTCTTTGGGAGGTACCATTAGCAACAATTTTTTCAAAAATAGTTTCCGATCCAAGGATGAAAGAAATTTATTTATTCTTTTGTTTAAGAAAAGTTGTTGAGCCGTTTTGAGAAAAATAAGATTTTGTGAAATTGCTAAAAAAAAAATAATATGGCAGGTGGCCGTTACCGTTATTTAAAGTTCTAAAAAAAAGAAAAAAATATGTAGGCCGAATCACCAAAACCCACTTTTTATCAAGTTATAAAAAATCGATCCAGCCGTCTAGGCTGTAGGCTTATTGATAGACAAATTCTATTTCAATACATTTACTTTAATATTGTTGAATTACAATAAATGAAAAAAAAATAAATTTTGTGGCGCAACAGCTCATGGAGAACCAGGGCCTAGTGACTAACAACTCTCAACCATTCCTGTGTGCGTGTTGTTGGCAGGAATGGAGGGGACCTACAATTTTTTGCCGAGTCCGAACGGCTAGATGAGAAGCACTTATTCATGACAAGTATACTCTTGGAGGATTTGTCAGTCCCTCGCAAGAGGCAGTACCTCGGAAAAAAAATTTGTTTTTAGGTGGCAGTGGCCGGGAATCGAACCCAGACCTTTGGTATGACAGTCCTACGCACTAACCACTATGCCACGAGGTACTACGATAAATATACATATATATATACAACTTATATAGCAGATTTATAAACTGATTTGTTTGTAACGGGTAATTTTTTAAGAGGTTTAGAACTTTAAAAAAAAAAACACAAAAAAATCGAAAAAATTAATGAAATATTTATTTGAATCGATAGTTTGAACCTTGCAATTTAATGTTTAAAGATAATTTCATGCAAATGTTGACCGCGGCTGCGTCTCAGGTAGCCCATCCGCTGAGTCCAATTTTGGCATACTCTTTCGCACATACCGGCCGGTATCTCACGAATGAATGCATGGATGTTGGCTTCCAGTGCGTCAATCGAAGCGGGCTTGTCCCTATAGACATTAGTCTTGACATACCCCCACAAAAAATAATCTAATGGTGTCAAATCGCACGATCTAGGCGGCCAATTGACCGGCCCGAAACGTGAAATTAACTGTTCACCAAACTCGCCTCGCAATTGCGCCATTGTTTCGCGTGCTGTGTGGCATGTGGCACCGTCTTGTTGAAACCACATATCATGCAAGTCAAGAACTTCCATTTCGGGCAAAAAAAAGTTTGTTATCATCGCTCGGTAGCGTTCACCATTGACAGTAACGCTGCGATTCGCATCATCTTTGAAGAAATATGGCCCAATAATGCCGCCGGCCCATAAACCGCACCAAACAGTGGCTTTTTCGGGATGCATTGGTAGCTGTTGCAATGCTTCTGGCTGATCTTCACTCCAAATGCGGCAATTATGCTTATTTACGTACCCATTCAACCAAAAATGAGCCTCATCGCTGAACACAATTTTTCGATAAAAAAGCGGATCCTCGGCCAGCTTTCCAAGAGCCCATTCACCAAAAATTCGGCGTTGTGGTAGGTCGGCTGGCTTTAGTTCTCGCACCAGCTGTATCTTAAAAGGCTTTGCGCCCAAATCCTTCCGTAAAATTTTCCACGTAGTGCTGTAACAAAGGCCTAACTGCTGGGAACGGCGCCGAATCGACATTTCGCGGTCTTCTGTCACACTAGCTGATACGGCCGCAATATTTTCTTCACTACGCACAGTACGTAAACGTGTTGGTGGTTTAATGTCCAACAAAGTAAATTTGGTGCGAAATTTGGTCACAATCTTCCGAATAGACTGCTCAGAAGGTCGAGAATGCCGACCATAAAATGGAAGCAGCGCGCGATGAACATTTCGAACCGAGCACGAATTTTGATAGTAAAATTCAATAATTTGCAAGCGTTGTTCATTTGTAAGACGATCCATGGTTAAATTGCAAACCAAACTGAAGCTGTTTGACAGTGACACAAGGTACTAAACACACGTCAGCTGTCAAAACCAGTGTTGCCAAAACCAAACCAGCTAAAAAATCACCCGTTATAAGCTACACTACGATAGATCCTAAGAAATTTTGATCCGCATAGCCAACTAACAAAATTGTTTCGCATTTCAGACATAAAAGTGATTTTTGTTTCTATAGCGCTCCTGTTGCCCCTCTGAAGTAAAGTAAATACTCTATTGGTGTATTTAGGTCTATTCGGCGTGCTCTTTTATTCTGCTATTCTGTTATTCTGCTATGAATTTCCATACAAAAGTTTCAGCTGTCAGAAAATCTCTTATAAATTTTAATTTTCGTATTCTGCATGCGTAATTCTGTTATTTAATCTGCTTAGAATTCTATTATGAACTGCCTAACTTTCGAACTCATAGCTAAATCTTTTACAAATCACATTTTTGGTATTCAGAATGCCAAAATCGTTTACTAAATCTGTTATGAATCATAAAAGAATAAAAGACAAAGCTCTCTGACTTTTAAGTAAAAATTGCCATTTTTCTTTTATTTCGTCAGTAAAATGTTTTAAAACTAGACAAAATTAGTGTACAAAATTATTAAAATCACATATTTTGTAAGCAAATGAAAAAATTTAAATATTTTTTTTGCAGACGAAAGGACAAAACTGATTTCATGAGGAACGAAAATAAAAAGTAATCCCTTTGGTGTCCCCGATCTGCATCCCATACAGCCTTGACTATATTTAATACAGGAATTCTACTGTAGACATTCACTAGCTACAAATAAAACAATTCCATGTTAATAAAAGTTGGCCACCCATTTTCGTATTTCTCATTTTATTTACAACAGCTGATTTTGGTAACAGATTCTAGGTCTGTTCGTTAACTAATTACGTTTTCGAAGTTTCATAACAGAGTTTTATAAAAGTTCGATTATCTGAATGCCAATCGTAAAAGATCTTTTATGGTGAAAATCTTTTATGATTTATAATAGAAAATTAATAGCAAAATAAAAGATGTCGCAGAATAGGCCCAATTACTGCTTCATTCAATATTTTCTTGTGAAAATTATATCAGCGTGATAAGAGCAATGTATCAATGTTTCTTTAATCTCTCTTTATTGCTTTTCTGAAATGACCAAGGAGCTTTCGCTTCAATAGTCATCCAGTAAAATTATTGTATAATTTTTATGTTATACTACGTTTTTATTAGAGCTCAATTGAGGTAATTTAGCAAATTACAGAAAAAGTGTTTTCAACTGTAATTTGTTTTTTTTTTTTATTGACAGTTCATTTCAGCACAGCTTTTCGCTGTTGATTTTTTGTTTCAGCTTTGACATTTTCGTACAAAATCTTTTCAGAGCTCTTCAAGATGTGCCCAACTGGGTGTGTGCGTTAGGTTTTGACTTAATTTCCTACATAATTCCGTGAAAATTTGAATTATTTCATTTCGAAATCTGAATTTGTATGGGAAATGAGATGATTTCGTATCAAATTTGGAATTTTTCAACGAATTTCCCTCAGTTGATCTAATGAAAACGTAGTATTAAGGGTTCTCCCAAACCAACGCGAATGCAGAGCGACGACGAATCTTTGTTGTTGTTAGCGTTGTGTATTTGTCATATTTTGTACTATTGTGAATGAAGTTTCAGTGTCAAATTAAAGAAAAACTATTTTTTATTTCGTATTTTTCTTAACTACTTGTTTCCTTAGAATATATCCAACAATAATTTTAAAATTATTCTGGATGGAGAAAGGGCCACCCTGTATAATATGCAAGAAGCATTGAAGATGAACGGAAATCTGAGTGATTGAAGACATTTTATGGATTAATTTTTTGTATTTTATTATAATTGTGGGTGAATATTAACTAACAATCACAATTGTTTGTGTACATTTAACAATTATACATGTTTTTGTTTTTAGCCGAAGCTAAATTCTCAAAACTATTTTCCAATTTTCAAAAAAAAAAAAAAAAAATTCTCTGGTCTCGGTATCGTCAAAATCGAAAAATGTTAGTATCGTCTCGGTATCGGTCTCGGTCTCGTATAACTCAGTCTCGTTTGGTCTCGTATAACAAAGTCTTGGTATCAATATCGGAATCGGTCCCGTCTGATTTCAGTTTAGTTTCGAATAAAATGCACGACTTGGTTACATGTTCTTGACTTAACAATTTGTTAAACGCTTGTTGCCAAATGTCTAAGTAAAGTTCTGACTAGGAGTTCGACACAAACATTTTGACGCGGGGTCATTACTAAAAGCCTGAAAATTTCATCCAAATTTTGGGCTTCAGCATAAGTTAGATGGGCGTGGCAGTGAGCAGTTTTAATTAAAATTTTGCCTAAACCTTCTCCCTGCTAAAGTCTAGTACGCAGATAGAGGTAAAATTTCGCTCCCACTTTTCTCTCCAAACACCAGCTAAAATCCTAGCTAAATTTTGACATAAAATTTTTGTGGAAAATACATAAGAAAAAACAGCTGTTCTCTGAAAAAAAATGTATTCAACAACTTTAAAGAATTTTATTTTTATATTTCAAGTGAATATAATCAACTAAAATAGATTTTTCTCTTTGGCATTGATAAATCATTTGTCCTTGAATATTTCTCGTTCTTAATTTTCATTTACACGAAGTAAAGCTTACGTAAATCTCACAAATATAAGAACCTGCCACAATTTAGCTCGAGCGAGAATTAATGTGCCGCACAATTATTTCACGCGCTAAATTTTGACAGATAGGTCTCGTACAGTAAGGAACAAAAATTTGATTTTTTTACCTCTCGGCTAAAATGCTTGGCTGAATTTTAGCTCGGCTTAATTTTGGAGAGAATTTTGAATGGGAGCGTAATTTTAGCTCGATCTGCGTTATAGGCTTAAAGAAAAAAGCTCAGAAAATGTCATCCAAATCATTTCTCACCTTTTTCGAGAAAGCAATTACAAAAATTGATTGCTTGTAATAAATTAATAATAACATTCAAATTTTATGCCGATACTATGAGAGTATCGGTAAATTTGCGTCCAAAAAATGCGGCATCGTTTCGGAGCTGGTTTCGTCTCAATATCGTTTTGGTTTCCGATGCCGATACCAAACGATACCGAGACTTTTCTGGTATCATGGCCAGCCCTTTTCACACCATTATTTTTACATATAAACCGCATACTGTTTTAGTCTTGTCAATGTCAGAAAACATTTTAAGTGAATGATTGACATCTTTAGATCAATCTGTCCGTTGTGCAAATGATGGGCAGTGAAAAAGTTATATTTTAAGTAGGTACATAATTTTGGAGTAATTTCTTTTTGAACACTGTCGGAAAACTGTCAAATACAAAATCACAACTTAGTTTTTTATCGAAAGCTCATCAATAGAAATGAATAAATTTGCCCAAAAAACTAATTAAATTTAAGTTGATAAAACTATTTGCCACTTAGGTTATAATGTTGCTCCCTTTTTGTGAACATTTTGTTACCTCTATGCATCATGCCCCATTGGTATATTTTATTTACTGATTGATTCATCTTATAGCCAAAACTGGATGTACGTTGTCTATGTTTGTCATTCCCTTTGTATTTGCGAAATTGATTGCAAATCTAACTTGACACACTCAGGATTTCACAAACTCTGCTTTCCATTGGCAGTGCGAGAATTCACTTATAGCTCCAAACGAACCGTTAACAACACATTCGACATTCCAGTAACCAAACAAACATGAGTTCGATTTGATGATCTTGTTGTGGTATAAATTTATAGTGGTGTATTTATGTATAGTTTCCAACCGAGCTAAGCTATCAACCGAGGCGCTTGACCTGGTCAATTTTGTGGTGGCTCCTTTTCGGCCAGGAGTTCCTCACATGATAATGTAGTTGACCAACGAACACAACTATATACACATGCGCTTGGCGCGTCCAGCGGCTGCGGCTGTCTTTCTGGAAGTTATCCTGTTTTTATTTTCTGTGATGTCTTTTCTTGACTTACAACATTTTTTCTTTATGTCGGTGTCATAATTTTGAAAAAAAGAAGCCCTCAACCGTGAAGGCGCAGATTAGGGCATCCCTCGTTTGGAACAAATTTTCTGGACTACTGGTATAAGGAACAACGTTGTTGTTTTTTTTTTTTATTCTGCGCAGTCTTCTTAACTCTTTCTTAACTCACTGCGGGCGTTCGAAAGAGACCCAAAAAGAGAAAGAGACGTGCACACACTGAGCGAGATGCGAGAGACGAATCATAATTTAATGAACATTTTTCCAGAATTTATTGCCTTGGGTATTGATTTCAGCGTTTGTTCATTCTTTGCTCGAAAATTATTCGGTAGTTGCCGACATAAATAGCCACAGCGAAACGAGTCGCCTCTGCTACGCTGTGCACTGTGCTGATTCAGAATGCGCTGGCTGGTTTTGACTTGGATTCTTCGGCCTGGCCAGAGCATCAGTGACTAAAAGAGAGAAAGGGGTTCTAAAAAGCGTCTCGGACTTACGAATGTTTTGGCCTTTAAACACTGCAAACGAAATTAATTACATATCGGATGTCTGCCTCAATGGGGAGTCATGATATTTCAAAATGTGATGTTTCGCAGCCTGACCGTTCCGTATGCCGGCCAATACGTGTGTTAATGTGCACCCATAGCAAATTCCTTGTCTGCCCCCGCGTGCCGATTAGGCTTATGTTGCCACTTTATCCAATATTGATTTGTGCAAAGAAAAATTTAAAAATCTCAGTGGTAATATTTTATAATCGGTGTCGAGCGGGTGACGTATGTTTGCGGATTTCCCTGGAGTATATACCTTTCGATTAAATTCGACGACAACGTGTTTTCATCGAAAAGGCTTCACCATTTATTAAATCATTCAAGATTTTTGAATATAATTTTCACATTCTTTAACAAAAACTATCTTTTCCTCTGAGCTGAAGTTGCGCATGAAGAGAATGAATTATAATCAGTTGAAATTTACGAGTGTATAAAATTAAGACAAAAGGAATAACGAAGCCTCGGTAGCTAGAAGCTTGAACTGAAAATAAAATTCAAATTTAAAAGTTTTTTATATTGGTGAGACCATTTTTTGTTGGTATTCTGTTACAGCTTCAAAAGATATTGAAAATTCCAAAAATAAGCGCGAATCTTACTCAAGAAGGCCTTATAAAACATATTGTTTACAGAATGAAAAAATATTAAAAAGGCGCTAAAACTTCGCAAGAAAAAGAAAAAGCCCGGACGGATATTGTTGAATAATTTTTCTGATTCGATATTTCGCGACCACAAGCACCTCAAGATTAAGTATGAGCCAATAAATAAGACTACTATGAAGAAAAGTGCTCCGGTTCGATCTGAGCGCTACAAAATTGATTGCGGTGCGAGTACTGCTCCAGCGTTAACACTAGCTAAAATTTAAACAGACAAAATTAAGAAAAGGAATTCGGTTAAATTTTTTTTCTTGCAAAATAAACGACAATAGCAGTCGTATTTATTAGATTTTCTTAGAACACGCTTAGACAGTTGCCCAGTTAGTCAATCCCTAAATAGTTAAGCTATCTCGGTATTTATTAACGCATTCCAAGACGGTGTTCACATTGGATTGAAAAACTGGATTTTCGTTTGACGAAGATGTAAATACTGAAACGTCAAAAAAAAATCCAGTTTTTCAGTACAATATGAACACCGTCCAACAGTTGTTCAAATACGAACTCATTTATTCAGTGACATACCTGTATTCGTTCATTTTTGAATGAATTTCAGTAGGCTTTTGGGCACAATTAGCTTTTCGTCCATTTTAAAACTGGAAAATATATAATTATTGCAAATACAAAATACAACGAAAATTGCTTGTACTTTCGAACGATGCAAATTGGGTACGTTCAGACGACCCAAGGGACAAGAAATTAAAGCAAAATTCTAGCCTCTAATTGATCAGATGTCAAAATATTTATTTCCAATAAAGCAACTTTATTGGAAAGTTGTCTGAAAAGTAAGCCAAGAAAAATCTCTCTTAATTAACAAGTCAAGTGCAGTTATGTCAGAATATCAGCTGATTACATTTTGTCATTGAACTGAAAGCTGAACTTCATTGAAGTAAATATCCATGTTTGACATTTCAAACAACCCTAGTTACCTTGGTAAAATTTGCGTTCAATGAATTCAGTTGACTGAATATCTAGTCCCTTGGGTCGTCTGAACGTGCCCATTAACTTTTTTTGACAAAACTGGAAATCATAAATAAACAATGTAAAGATGGGAAACTTTCATACGTTTCACCCTCCAAAACCCATTTGTTTACATTGTTGTTTTTGTAATCCGACTCCGTGTCGATGAATAGATGTGAATTGCAACAACAACTTAACGCGGTGAATTTGATTTGTTTTGACAGACCAAACTCTTGATATCATGTTTTTTTTTTATTTTAGTGCGTCTGCCACTCTGCATCGTTGTTTTATTTATCTTTTTATATTTGTTATTAATTTTTTCGTTTTTTGTTAAATAATAACAACAAATATTTGTGTGTTGTGCCAGAAATTTTAAGTAATATTTTTAATTGTATCAAAAATTTCCGGCAACCAACTTTCCATTGAATTCAAGAATTCATAAACTTCGTAACATTTCTGAATTCACCTCAGGGGATGTGTTCTAAAAATTCTTGTTTTGAGGGTGCAAACACACTTTTTTTTTAATGGAATATTATTGAAAGGTACGACTGCACCATCGATATGTTTACCTAAATATAATTTTTTAAAACGCATTGCAGCCAAATGGTTTGCCGTTCCAATTAAATTGAGTTGTTAATTATAGAAATCGCTAATTGGCCAATATTGCTAAGTTAGATGCATTTAACCAGATTCTGTGACTTACTTACTTCAAATTTAATCTAATGTGAACAAACTGGCCCTAATTCTCCACTATCACTTACTTGGCCTAAACCATCATTAAACCTAAGTTAATCCAATTTTAATTCACCGATTTGGTGAATTAAACTTAATGAACCATTGATTAAAATTTGAACATATTTTGATAAAATGTGCAATTTTTTTACCTAGTTACATAATTAAGGCTCTCCCAAACCAACGCGAATTGCTGTTGTGAATGATTCGCTGCGAATCACTCCGCATTCGCGTTGGTTTGGGAGAACCTTTAAGCAAAAAGAAAATTCAATACATATTATAGTATTAGTTGTGTTTTTTGTAACTCAAAATAATTCTGTCTAAAAAAAACGACAACAAAACAAAGCAATTTATTAGTCAAATACAACAACAACAATATTAATTCAGAATGAAGGTAGAACTAGAATAGCCAACGTAGTGGTCGTAGGAAACCGAGCGAAAACAAGTAATCCATATGACGCGCACATAATTGCGAAGTGGTACTTCGTTTAGTTTTCGTTAACTTCTCCTGTCAGACGGGAGAGTGCTCACCATGGTGGAAGCGAACTAAAAGAATTTGATGCTTGGTGCATAGATTTCCAGTCTTTTTTTTGTTCAATGTATGAGTGAAACAAAATCTTAAATCACTGTGCTGTAAATAAGTAAAAACAAATTACATTGAACAAATTATAATTAAATGTTAAATGTTTGCTGGTTATATAAAATGGCAGACCAAGGCAAATGTTAAAATGTCCCGATGTCGTTTTTTTCCCCAAAGTCCATATGGACATGCAAAAAACGTAGCTATTTATATCCAGACTATTTTTGATAGTTCGTTTCTGTGAAGATCATAAATCTGTGGAAGTATTCCAGTAAGAAATACAAATTTAAGGAATAATAGGATTTTCACAACAAACCCCAAAACCAGTTTTCGGCAAAAACTTTTCAAAAACCATTCACACCAAACATTACACTATACGTTTTCGTTTGACATTAAAGTTTTTCTTTCACCAACCACTTACAATTATCTTTTCATTTTGTTGTTTTCTTCACTTTTATGGATGTAAAATGGTGATTATTTATATAAATATGATCCATATAAAAGCATCCAATCAGTTTCTTTTTTGACATTTTACTAGGCACTGAACTTTTTAAAAGGTAGGTTTGTTTTGTTCATCTCTGAATTCCAACAAGTTTTCGACTGGTTTTATATTAAACTTGTGTTTTACGAAAACCTGAAGCTCAAAAAAATGTATGTGAAACCTTGTGTTTTCGATTAGGGTTTTCTCCAAAGCCAATATTTTTGCGAAAACCGCGTTTTGAGTTCGGTGTAAAAAGGCTAACATAGGTACTATGAAATTTCATACTTCACAAACAAATTTCCTCCCACTACGGTTCAATTAACATACATTTATTTATTCAATTATTTATTACTACCAATATGTCTTTTATTATCTTAGAACTATCTTAGAACTTATCTTGAATTTAGGTAGCCAATGCAATTTTAAAATAAAATTATATAAAGGGAAGTGAGCACTTAAAAATTCACTGCTTTTATACTTTATGAACATGTCCATTGGGTTTTTAAAATAACAGACAAATTTAAAAAAAACCGACGATTTGTGGTGAAAATCATTAAGTTGCATTAGTGTTAGTGTGGTAAAGGTTACTAGTGCAACTTTATGACATTCACCACGGTCGGAGCTTGTAGGCAAATCAGTTTGACAGCCGAGGATGAATCTTTATATTATTTATTTATGCTGGAAATCTACTTTTCCAAACGCCATATAATAATCTGAGTGGTGACTCGTATAAATCTCTGCGGATCGTGAAGGAGAGTTAGCACGAAATTTGTGTTAATATTATTTATCTCCGAGAATGAAGTTATTTCCAAATTCTCTATCTATTATTCTTTGCTCGATAAGTGAGTTATTAAAAACCTATAGTTTGGATCATGACATGATCTACGCCATCAAGCTACTATGTCCATGGTTCTTAAAATAGAAGAGTCCACTACTATTTTTTTCGACCATTCATTGAGAAATTGCCTTTCAGGTCTACGTACAATGCGGCGGTTAATAAAGCTTAATATTTCACACATATCTAATATTTATTTTTGTCCTTTCTTGAAGTCATTGACATTTTTTTTACTGCCCTAAATTCATTTTATTAGATTTGAATGATTTTTGAATTCGGTTATTCATGGAGTGAAAATTTTTTTAACTTGGCGGTTTTTTGGCGATTGAAATTTTATTTTATGTTGTTCCAAATCCTTTTTCGCATTTCAAGCTATTTATGCGGTGTCTTCGGTGTTGCAGATTATTTGTTGGATGTGTACCGCAAAATTTCGTCTCTATTATGATTGGATGAATTTGTTAGTTCGTCTAGAAGCTTTTCTACATACATATATGTAGGTATTATCAAATCCCTGTTGTTCACTATTTTCTGTAATTGTAGAAAATGGAAATACTGCTGTGAAACTTAAATTATTTTTCATACTAAAGGGTGGTTAAATTTTAAGGGCCGATTGTGATTTTGAATAAAACAAATATTATTTAGGAAATTTTTGTCATTTCTTTTTATTATGATAAATTGGTATGGTTCAATTATGTATGGAACAAAATATGGGCCAAATGGCCTCCCTGACCTCGGCGGCACACCTCCATCCGATGGTTCAAATTTTCGATGACGCTGAGGCATAATTGAGGTTCTATGTCGTTAATGTGCCCACTTATCTCATCCTTTAGCTCTTGAATTGTTGCTGGTTTATCGACGTACACCTTTTCTTTCAAATACTCTCAAATCACATGATCTTCGTAGCCAATTGACATCGCCACCATGTGAGATAACACGGCTATTTAATTTGTCGCGCAAAAGAGCCATTGTTTCGTTAGCTGTGTGGCAAGTGGCACCATCGTGTTGAGACCACATATCGTCCACATATATCTTCCAATTCGGGCCATAAAAAGTTCACACTAACTGCCTGACTGGCCTCATTTTGGAAAAAATAAGGCCCTATGATGCCGCCAGCCCATAAACCGCACCAAACAGTCACTCTTTGTGGGTGCATTGGTTTTTCGACAAACAATCTTGGATTATCATTTTCCCAAATGCAGCAATTCTTCTTATTGAAGGATCCACTGAGGTAAAATGTGCCTCATTACTGAAGATGATTTTCTTCGAAAATTTATCATCCACTGTTGCCATTTCTTACCACCATTCTGACCATTAATAACGCTTGAAATAGTCAAGAGGCTTTAGTTCTTGAATCAATTGCACCTTGTAAGCGTGTTAATGCAAGTTTTTATGCATAATGTTCATCAACGATGAGCGTGAGAGGTGCAATTGTTGGACACGACGACGAGTTGAGGTGGACAGCTTTTCACACTATAGCGAACAGCAGCAATATTTTTTGCAGTACGAGCTGTACGAGCATGCACTGGTGTTTTCAAATTAGTCTGAAATTGAGAAATGTCAAATGAAATGCAGAAAAAAACTTGACGTTTGAGTGTGGTTCACATTCAACATCGGCCCTTAAAATTTAACCAGCCTTTACTACCAAAATTTAACAATTTTACATTGGCAGTAACTATTGCTTCCTCTCGCACGCAGACTCTATTACTTCTTCTATTTTATTTAACAGCTTTAAATGAAATAGGCCACCATCAGTTTGTTTTATGGAGTTTTTACTATCTGTAAGTTACTATTTGGTTTCACCTATAATTGCGCAGCATCCAAATCTAATAATATAAATATTTAATTTTGTATTGTTGCAATTTACATAAATTTTGGTGTTTATTACTTACTTTTTCCACTCTGCTAAAGATTTTGTCGAGGATCCCATCAGCTGCTCCCATTGAAGCTTTTGGAATGCTCGCCCAGAGCTTGTTGGGGCATTGTAAGATCTTGCCAATTTGGGATAAAAATCGAGATCGTTTTTATTTGTTGTTCTGCGCCAGTCCATTATGAAAATAAAGGTCTTCCTCCGGTCTTTGAGAACAGGAGAGTAAAAAATAAACAGAATTCCTCACAAAACAACTCTCTTTTTCTTTACTTCCTATGTCATTTAATGCGAACAAAATTCAGTCCTAGTTTTTAAGGTCAAAAGTGAAGAACTTTTTAGAGGAATCCTGTTTGTATTTCTAAGCCCTCTGAGTTCTCAGAAATATAAACTGGCTAAATATGTGAGTGCTGCCAAAAACTCAAACATTGTTAACGGTCAGAATTAAGAAAATTTGATAATCCGCCTTTTTCTTGAAATACTTATATATTTTTCTAATGAGCTGTCTGAATAAAAAAATCCAATTAACATTATTTCCTTCAATATCGTTACCCATTTTTAATCAAAGCTGAAATGATCGCTTGGAAGATAAAATTAGTTTGATGATCATCTTTATAGAACATTCAGTAAATCAAATGATTGTACTGTATTTGCCGTTTCGATTCTTCCCCCCACAAATTGTTTCAAATACATATAAAAACATGATGCCACGTTTGTGGGAACCGCATCCAGCCATTCTAATGCCACATAAAAAAGGGAACATTCTTTGGTTCCAAATTAGTTCCAACATAAACATTGTACACAGTCAGATTGCAAACAACCAAACATCTTTCGCATTTGTGCTAGGAAAGTATCTTACAGCCACCAAATCAAATTCAATAAAAGTAATGTTTTTGACATTTGCAATAGCATCATTTTTCTATTTATGTGTTGCTCATGCTCTTATTCAGAACAAAATTAATTTTTTCCTTAAAGATAAAAGAAGTTTATTTAAATGTTTTCTCTATGCTACGCCCACCACCATACATTTTCTGGCAATTCTCTTCCCTTTTGGCATCTTTGCACATAACTTTTGTACATTTTTGTTTATTGAGGTCCGGTATCAAGTACCTACTTACCTATCTCTTTTAATAAGAAAGTCATCTAAATTGTAGTATGAAACGAAACTTTAAAAAATAATTAGGATATTTATTTTTTTAATAAATTCTCTTGCATCTTCAGGCGTTTGATTTCCAAGCGCAAGCGCAAGCAGATGACATACTTTTTACTTTGAGCAACAACTTTGCAATATGGGCCTTGACAAACTTGAAGTTTGACCATCTTTCAAAAGGAAAAACTACTTGTGTTTGAACGTTCTTGGAGTTCTTAGAACTTTTTTGATATCTCTTCGATCAACAAAAGATGCAACGAGCAGATCCCGCGTTGTCAAACAATAAGAAGCTCAGTTTTTAGTTCAAAACTCTCAGAGCTTCGAATATGAGTTATGAGTTTCTTTTTTCGTTCAGAGCGTTCATAAAATGTTCAGATTTCAGAACACGATTAGAGCACGTTTAGTTTGAACTCAAAGAGAAAAACACCTAAAGAGAAATATGTGTTCTTGGTTTCGGTAAATTAATTTTTTTTCAGATAAAGATCCGTCAAAATGAGTACCTATTTCTATAACACTTGCTGGGGAATTTTTCGCCACTTTTGACGGGTCGATAGGTATTTTTGCGTTATGAATTGCAGTCAGAATCAATTATTATTGGAAACTGTTCAGTTCGTCTACCAGCAAGTCTACCTTTCTAGATTTAGAGAAAGAGCCAATAAAGAGAGAATTTCAAATAAAAAGAGGCACTTATAAAAATTTCCCGAAAAAAAATGTAAAATAAATAAATATACACATTAACTATGTATTGTATTGAAAATTCATTTAAATTAAAAGAAGTCAATTTTGTGGTGGTTTCTGGAGAAACATGATTAATCGAAAATCATAGCTTCTTCGCATTCACTGAATATCGTGCTCGATGTCGTATAATTTTTGGAGTTATTATAAGTTATGATAGTTCCCCCAAACATCACAAAATTAAAATTTACATTATACTTCGAAGTGTATGATAATGGCGTTAGGAAATAACGCCCAAGGAAAATTGGCCAAATAATTAATTTGGAAATAGCGACTGCCCAAAATTTTTTGTTTATCACCCAAAAGCAAAGACGAAACTGGAAATGTTGCCCAAAACTAATTTGTGACTAAATATTCCATCATTCCAACGCCAATTTCTAATACAAATTAATGAAATTTGGTACAAGCATGATTTAGGTATGCTGAATTCAGTGGTACTGCCTTTTTTCTACTTCGAACCGAGGCTTCTCAAATAAGGTCAGACTCAGAACATGGTTCCAAATTTCAAAATTTTAAATAAATAACCGTCGAAGTCAGGAACTGAGTCAAGCTTATATTCCAAAAGTCCTAAAATATTTGCCTGATTGTATGCTTTCATATAAAAATGGCCTCCAATATTGATTTGTACAAAATTTAAAGAAGATAATCCAAAATGTTCAGAAATGTTGCTAAGATCTAATTTTAGTTCTAGTTTTTAATTTTTTGCATTTAAATTAAGACTTAATTTGGAAATTATTTTAAGAGCTGATTTGATTTAATTTGACAAATTTGATGGCTGCAAGTAGCGAATCAAATTTTAGGTCAATTGCTAAAAACTCGAGAAAAAAATAATCTAAGGCAATAGTCTTAATAATTTTGCATTATTTAAATCTGACATCAGACTAAGAATTCTGATAGTTGATAGTTGGAAAAACCATTTAATTACGTTTATTTTTTAAATATAAGAATGTTGAAATTGCTTCATAGATAATGATAGTTTAAAGGTTTTTCAGACTGTCAACTATCAGATTTCTAGGTCTGATGTCAGATTTTAAACAATGCAACCAGACAAAAATTACAACATTATTAAAACTATTACTTTGGACTATTTTTTGTTTTTTTTCGAGTTTGGGCTTAAATAATTAAACTGTATGAGCTATCCTTGCATCACACCTTTTCTGACATATTAATGTTACAGCAACTTGTTTCTTTTTCTAAGAAATTGGTTTGAAATCCAAATTTTTTTTAAAACACCCCCAAAAGGGGGCGTGGAAAAATTTTGTATTAAAAAATAATATAAAATTAAGTTATCTACAACTTTCTTGAAAAAACACACCACTAATTTATATCAACTATGACAGTTAGAAGACTTTTATTAAATGAGCGTGTCAGTGGGCGGAAATTTACTTTCATGACACATTTTGCTATCTTTATTCAGATTTTCATTTTTGCGGTGCGGTTCGTGCGTTGTCACGTAGATATATTATTCTTAAAAAGAGTAAAAAGAGCCTCTAAAGTCTCAAAATAGCCAATTTTGAAAAGTGGAGCTAAGGAGCCAAAGTGGCTCTTAAGAGTTTGAAGATCGTAGCATTACATTGGTTTCACTGAGGTATTTATCCGAATCAACGTTGGCTCCTTGGAACGTTCGGACGTCCTTGATACTAGACTGGTACCTGATCCCAATGCGGGGAATCTACTTAGTTGGCGGTTTTCTTTTAACTTTGAGTGATTTCAAATAAGATGGTAGATTAAAAGGGTTTAACTAGCCAATCCATATTTTACTGTTAAGAGCTGATCCAAAGTTAAGTTATGTATTGAGTACATATCGTCTGTCATGTGTACCGACACGTGATACATTATTTAAGTATTGACTGCATAAATACTGAATCAGTACCACGTTTTTGGTGGGTTTTATTCGGTACATAAACTGAATTGTAGCCAGTACACGTCAATTATACTCAGTTTTTTTATATCTCGTTGATGCAATACCTATGGTACCTACCATGTTATGTGAGATCTAGTACCGTCATACATTGTGCTGGTTACATACATATCATTTTGCCTCGTTAAACGTTAAAAGTGTTTGCTTACATTTGACTCCTTTAAAAAATGTACCCCCTACTGTCCCTGGCTCAACATTACCTACCTATCATGATCACATTTTACTTACAGTAGCAATTCTCTCGCACAGGTATTTCTCATAACAAAAATTAACTGTCACAAAAACTTTCGTTTTATATTTATTTAAATACCACTTTATACAAATTACATTTAAATACTATATTTTGACCAAACATTTTATGAGAATCATAATCATCATCATTTTAAACCACAGCCTGCAGCAGCGCAGTGAAAACAAAAAAAAACACTCAAACTTATCTTGATCTTCCTCAAGAAAAAAAATGCATTTACCCTTTGGAGTGTTCGTCCGCGTACGTCAATTTGACAACAAAAGTGTAATGCTACACCTCGAAAAGATTCCAGTAGTCTACATTATACCAATTCTTACATCAGACCAAAACATGACCGCAAGAGATGAAATGATGACAATGTATAAACCACTTCTTGCTAATTGCAGGACGACATGCGCAGCGCCGCCGCTGCCGCATCAAAAAGGTTAATTAATCCCGTTTGTTGTTTGACTCAACATCAACACTCCAGTGGTGGTGTACGTCTTGGATCAATTACAAAACGAGGGTGTATCGTCATCATGGTCTTCTTTTTTTTGCTTAAATCATAATGAAAACCGCAACAGGGTCCAACTCACGTGGCAATTGACACAAGGTTTCTATGCTTTGAGGATTTTTACGGCTTTGCATAATCACATGGGCCATTAGTCAATCGCATATCGAATGTCATGTGTGGGAGTCAAGTTGTTAGGTAGGCACTATCGAGTAGAGGAATTTAAAATATTGGTGAAGCCGTCAGGATGTCGCGATAAGTTTTGCGGTTTCTTGTGGGTTCACTTCGCTGCGGTTTTCGAAATGTATTATCTTACTGTGTGGTTTTTGGCATCAGATGATCAGATAGGAATACTTGTATTCTTGTATATGTATACTTTGATTTGCGCCCACACAACGCGGATTTTGACACCGCCTTCAACAAAGCTCAGTCATGTGTTGTCTCCTTTTTTTTTTGTTAGTGCATCATCATCCGAATGGACATCCATTCGAATTCATTGGACTGTGAGCCTTAACGAGGACGTATAGCTTCTAGTTACCATCAAACCACTTCCTTATAGGTGTATACTGTTCAGCACGTTGTTTAACTAAAAGCCAACATTCTCCTTTTTTTCGCACTAAAATCGGTAAGATCTCTCTGGGATCTCAAATTAATTAAAATTCGAATTAAAAACCAACAAAACAACAACAAAGAAAAAATCCAAAGAAATTATAATTTGAATTCCAAAATAATTAGAGAGACCCTATCGAAAATGAGGGTGACTGGAATGCACTTAAAGCAAACAGCTCACGAGAGATGTGACTGCGACCACTACAACGACGACCAAGCGACGTAAATTCGATAAGAAAAGAAGGTAAGAACTCTTGCCTGATGGTGGGGTCGGATCGGATCGGGAGTCGGGACGGGACTTAAACCAAGACGACTTCACTGTTATTGTATTTCCATACAAAAGACGACGAGACGTTATAAGTGAAATTGGTATTGGTTTGGTTGGGGTTTTGTGCTGGACTTGATGATGCTTGAGCGTTGGAGCTTCTATATGCCTGCAAAATTTATATCTTCCTCAATGAATGTGGAAGCCAATTAATTTTTTTTGTAACCTTTTTAACCTGAATCGAAGTAAACGATGTCGTCGATGTGTACCTGGAGTCTGTACCATAACCATCATAGCAAGCATCATTGCCAATAGCCCAATCCATTGGTCTGGCTTAAGATGATGATGATGAAGAAGTTGATGATAGTTATGATGATGATGATGATGCTGTGAAGTGCTAGGTGTGGAATCATATGGTTGCATCTTTCTTGTGTTATTGTTTTTTTTTTGTCAGTTTAATAATTAATTCTTGGAGTAACTTTGCACAAACCAGAGCTGAAGTAATGGTTCATATCGTTGGCTTTCTGTCAAAACCTCGTAAGTCTTAAAATGCCATTTTAATGTATTTCAGATAAACACAATTACCTGAATTCAAGTATCAATGTCTCGTAACTGTGTGTCCTTTTGGTTTTCTGTCAACCAGTTCTAAGAACTTTTTCGATCTAAGAATTTCATTTTATTACCTCTACTATCGGTTTTTTGCATCTTCTGAGCAATTTTTAAAAACACACTTACGGGCTTTTGACAGGTAGCCGATTAAACTTATTATTTAACATTTTATTTCGAGTAAAATAGGAAAACAACAAATGTATCGCTTATCAAGCATGGGGTAATACAATAAAGAAACCCTGATATTTCTAAAGAACCGATTTTTGTACCTGATGACCAACCAAATCCGACAACCACAATCCTGTCAAGAAATCAAGTGCTGCTATCGCCTTAAGGGAAGAAATCGTGAGCCCATCTGCCAGTAGTTCCTAAAAACTTTGACTAGTTTTTTCAAGTTACAAGAAAAAAACCAACAGCTCAGAGGAAAGAGATTGACAATGGACTCAGGGTCTTGTTTTATAATACAAGCTTTTCTACAAAAAGCAAGCTTCAAAAAAATGGCTCTTTGTCTTAATTCTGGAACCAGCTGCCAACTGCCTTGCCGAAAACATATATCTTGCGTAAAACTTAAAAGGTGTTTGTCTGACATTAGATTGTTCGACGTCACGAGCGCAGGAAGGCTACCTCAAAAAAGTACTGCTGGCACTGGCTTCTCAACTTGGGAAGTCTCCCAACTGGCTACAAAAAAAGCAAGCCAGTTAATTAGGTTTGTATGTGTCAATCAAAAAATGTGAGTGTGTTGCGACTGTCTAGCCAGTACTGAATCGTGTGGCTTCAAGGTTACTGCTCATTTCAAAGACAAAATAAGAATCATAACGGCAACCGAACAATTGTTAAAATCTCAAATTATAATCAATATTACGCAGGCAAAAAAAATGGTGTCGAATTACCGCATCAGTTATCGAGCAATACGTGACTGAATAATGTGAGTTTGGCATTACCGCTCACGTTTCGAGCAATCTAGTATACCAACATTTAAAGTGGTTACACGTTCATTCGATCACTGATGGCACTTACTCACTCGATCACTGACGGTAATTCGGACCCAATCCACAAAGCAGCCTGTCACTCCTTAGATATGGTGGATACTCCAACCAAATGGATTATGTGTTAATCGACGGAAGACACGCCTCTAACATCTCAACCGTGCGTACTTTTCCGAGGGACAAACGTCAACTCTGGTCATTTCCTTTCCTTGTAGTGGCAAGGTCTAGAGCTCAACTTTCGAGTAAAAAGAAGCTACGAACCACCTTCATCCTGAAGAAGAAATTCAACATTGGTCGCCTTAGCATATCTGGAGTCACCAAAGCCTACAGTGAGCATCTGAGCAAGAAGCTCTGCACTGTGCATTCAACTAGCACTGACGCCAACAACCAATGGTCCTAGTATGGCAATATTATCGATCAAAGATGCAGCCTAAACTAAAATATGCTACAACCTACCACAAAATAGAAGGTGAAGACGCTAAAAAAGTTGACGGAAACCAGAACGCACCCTCAAGAAAGTGGTATGTAGACTTAGCTACAAAGAAGCTCAAGAACAACAAGGCTGCTGGGGTCTATTAGTTTAATGGCAATGCTCTTCAAGTACGGAGGAGATATGTTGAAAGGGTGCATGCATGAATTCATCAACCAAGTTAGGGCGGAAGGAACCATGTCCAAACACTGGTTTATCAGCTCTATATGTCTCATCTGAAAAAAGGCAATCCTATGTCCTGAATTTTCGAAGCATATCTCTGATAAACGTCGCATACAAGATCCTTTCAAACGTATTATTAGGATGTCTGAAGCCGTTCTTCAACACTATAATCGACAAGTACCAGTGTGGTTTTCAGCCAGGCAGATCGATCATGGACCAAATATTCACTCTCAGTCAAATCCTGGAAAAATCAAAGAATTTCAAGCTGAGACTCACCATCTATTCATCAACTTCAATATCGTTCTGGAGAAAATAGTGCACAGGGCAGTTATTAACACTGAATGCACTATTTTCATCAGATCTGTCGAACTTCTAGGGTTTGCCAATGATGTCAGCGGCCACTTCTACGCTTTGCTTTTACGGCAGTTGAAGAACAAGCGAAATTTGTTAGACCTATTGCTTATATTTATTTTCCCTTGGGTAGGTGAAGAACCTGCATAAGGCTCTATGAGGACCGAAAAACGCGTGCTCATAGGTGTAAGAGATTCTTACTACACTAAAACCACCTCCACTTCCTGATTGCAACTAAGATGAAACTTATCTAGCAATTAATTCTTAACGAATATAAGTAACGTGTTGCAGGTTACTTTTCAGTGAAAGTTCTGCTTAATCCGCGATTTTAAAGCGGTTTTCTGTTCACTGCACCAAGTCGGAAGGTTCTGTTTTCGCAGACAGGCGTGCTAGACTCGAATCGTCAAGAATGTCAATAATCGTTGAATAAGCGTGTTCTAATAGTTGATTTCTATGTTTTCGCGTGAAAATTTTTATTTCGTTCCGAACCGTAGGAATCCCGAGATCCCTGTGAAGATCTTCGTTTCTTATATACCACGGAGCATTTACAAATGAACTAAGCAATTTATTTTCAAACGTTTGCAAGTTATTTAAGTTCGAATCGCAGGTACAACCCTAAAGTTATATACCAGAAGTCCAAACAGGGTTGAGTATATACCTGTCTATATAAAATCAGTTTATTTTCAATACTAAGCTTTGAATATTTACCGAGTAACCAGTTCCTATCTCTTAATTTACTTTTTAGTTCTTCGCGTTTCTTTTTTACGTGCGGCTTCCATTTTATTTTCGTGTCTAGAGTCATTCCTAGACGCTTTGCTTCATTTGCAAATGGAACACGAACGGTATTAAGAAAGATGGGTAATCTGTTAATTTTTATACGTAAATTCCACGTGGACTGACTATTGTTCATTGAGTGCTATTTGCCATGTTTTCGTCCACTCATTAACATTATTAAGAACATTTTATTATTTAATTGTAGCTTCGCTAATCGTTTTGCATATACTACTAGTATTGCAGTATCATCAGCGAAGGTAGCTACGATAATGTCTTCTATTTGAGGTATATGTCGTGTAAATAAAAGGTACAGAACTGGAGTTACTACACTTTCTTGTGGCACCCCAGCCAGTATTTCTTTGCAATTAGAATAATCATTTCCGTGCCTTACACGAAAACTCTGTTTTGAAGATATCCGTTTAGAATGTTATAATGTCCTTCAGACAGAAGTAGTCTTAATTTTAATTTGAGGCCTTCGTGCCACACCTTGTACCTAGTGAATTAAATGTTAATCCTTAGAACGACATCTTAGTGGAGATTCGATGAAGAATTACCCTATCGAACCGGTGTTATTTTGGTTTTGGCACAACAGATGGACTCACGAAAGACGAAGTGTGGAAACCCCTATACTGCCACCAGTCGTGCTTTATGGTGCCGAGTGTTGGGCGATAAGCAAAATGGGAGAGCTGATACTGGTTCCTTGCTCCTTTGAAATAAAAATTCGACTGATATTTTATCCTGTATGTCGAGGGCGAATGGAGGAGAAGATACAACCGCAAACTCATATGAGCTGTAACAAGACTAACAAGATGTGAATGTAGTAAACAAAATCTAAACACGTCGACTACATTGGCCCAGTCACATCAAGAGATTGGACAATAATGCTCCAGTCAAGAAAGTCTTTGAATTCCAGCTCCCAGGTTCCAGAGAAAGAAGAAGACCAGAACCTGCTCCTGTTTAAAGACCAAGACATTGTGGATGCCAGAAAGCTTGATCTCTAGATGACTAGAAAGAAGCAGAGCACTCGGGATCATAACTGAAATCTTGAACGACAATTTGAAGTCTTCATTTCAAGAAATCAATAGTCCAGAAAATTTTGTTTATGTATGTGACGCTGCGCTGGTCAACCACAATAATTTCAGGCAAAATAATGTGATGCAAAGTGGTCAAGCGGATTTTTTGTGATCAATAAAGAAAGAATTCTTTAAGAAATATTAAGTTCTTTTGTTGAAAATGCAAATTGGTGTTTGATAGCACACCTGGAGTTTCAGAACAAAATCTACAACGATTGAATTTCATGAAATGGCTCATATATTTTCCTCCAAATTATCCAATTTTGCTGCCTCACTACAGTCTAACCCCATTCTTGAAATCATCATTTTTATACAAAAAAAAAATATTTTCTTAAAGTTCTTTGTAAGCCAAAAATAATTATTTCTTGAAGTAATTCTAAAATATTTTAATAAGAACTCGACATACATAACAATAAGTATCAAAAAAAAACCCTGGAATCAAATAAATTTCATGCAAATAAGTCTAACTTTTAATAATAATTTGCATATAAGCAGTTCCTGCACTAGTTTTGATTCATTACATCGACCATAATAGCGACTTTGTAATCAGTTAAATTCCACGTCTCAAAGTTATCATTATATACATCGGGCAGCCAATTTACATTTTTCCACTTCAATCAGAGTCTCATGCTTGATGTTTAAAGTGTTTTACTCTGACACTGATTTGCCCAGGCAAGGCCTTTACCTATATCAAAGTGGCGTCCGATAAAAACGGTAACAAAAAATAAAATAAAAACGCTGCACGAATTCATTTGACCAACACACACACACACACTATACGTCTTAGTTTTGCTTTATTTTATTTCTGCAACTGCATAGTGCATACAATGCTCCAAGGAGATGGATGTGTAAAAACCCAAAACATACTTAAACTTATAACCACAAAGTTGCCACAAACAACAAGGACAGCGAAAAAACACCCAGCGATATCAACTGAACTGAGTCTTGATTTAGAGCTCATATTGAACAACTATAGCAAGTCCTCTTAACCGCACATATGTACTTACACACATACACACCTGTACGCTTCCATGAACAAATGTGCGTGCTCAGTGATTCATTTCCGCATCGAGCATACCAAGTTGCAATTTCTGTCACGTCATCGAATCCACACGGGGGGCTCGCTCTATGAGTGGGTGGAAGAAGTAGTCACTTGGTCTGCCGGAGGTTGTCCTAGGATGTTTGCACTATACTAGCTACCCTTAAAACAAGTTGTGTTTATTGAAGAAAGAAGAATTCAGCAGGGCCGAAGACTTAAAATTCAATCACAACTAATAATGAATTGTCTGGTCTACAAGCTTGAATTTTGTACACATTTCGCCAGAATCAAATTTTCACAGATTTATCTGCCAAACACATTGTCCTTGAATCCTTGATTTTGGTAGAATTATGTGAACAACCAAACACGCATGTGATCGAATTTCAGAGAACCAAAATAACGTATATAGCCAATCTTGTATTTAAGCTGTCAATCAGACACAGTTTTTTGATGTTGAGGTTTCTGTCGAATTTCGGTTGTTTTTTGAGTCTTCTTTACAAAAAAAAGCTAATCAAAATTGACCTTAAAAAAGGATACGAACAATTTGTATTGCAAGAGATTGATAACAAAATTATATAGCTAGTACCTTACCTATACTTTGATTGATATCTCTAGATTTATGTAGTTACCAGTCGTAGACATTTTTTTTTTTTGCCAAAACGAAAATTTCCAAACCGATAACTGTTTCAGCATTTAGCAAGTATTCCATTTTTGAAACCGGAATATCAGTACAAATCTATGTAGACATTATTGTTCACGTTTATCGTGACAGGTGCGGATCCAGGATTTCGTTAAGGGGGTGGCAATTTTTTGTGTATTTATGGTCACACTTATGCAAAATTATTTCCAAAGCTTACATAACCTTGATAAGATCTACAGACAATTAGAGTACTTTTCATGCTACTCAAAATTTGAAGAACGCAATTACCTCTTTTCTATCTGCACAGTGCCTCGAGCAGCGGGTATTTTGAAACTTCGTGAAATGAAATTATGCAGTTTGTGGCAGTAACAGGGTGTCTTAACAGCGTTTTTGAATTCCCTCTAGATCCTGGTAGCACCACCTAGAATTTCGGAAAGAATAATAGCACATCGGCATGTTCCTATTCCCACACATAACATTCGAGTTCGAGCAAAAGTTTCAGCCATTGTTGGGATAAGATTCTGTGGCCAAAGACAAGTTAAAGGCCGTCATCTGAGTCAGAAATGCATTTGCAGAGTATTCCCTGAAAAAGTATTCTATTCAAAAAAGCAAATAAAAGTTTTAGTGCAATAGCTCTGCGTTCGATAATGCAGTTTGCTAAAATCACATGTTTGAAAATATTATCTTCAGTGCAATTTCACCGCGCGGTAAGAAAATCGATTTGACGGAAAAAATAAGTATTCAGAAGCCAGAGAATGTGTGCGTTAACGTCAAATGTGCTTGCAAGCAAAATTGACTGACACCGTGTCGTTAACAATCAAACAGAAGCAACTGGGCGAAAACCTGTAGTTTCTAAAATATTCGATGAAGTAATTTTTTTTTTGATTTGTGGATGAATAGTACGGAAGTTCTTAAAACTCATCCATGAAAGTAAAAAAAAATCATTACGAACATAGTAGACTGCTCGATTTAGTGAATCTCAAAATAGTTAACTATCCACAAAAGTATAAACACACGAAATTTTCTATAAAATAGTTTTTTTTATAAAAATAACTCAGAAGCATTTAATATTACTTAGAATACTGGGGAATTGTTTCGGTTTTTCTTTACTTATAAATATAAAAACCATTAACATCGAAACAAATTCACATTTTGGATCAAATTCATCTTTAGAACGCCTTAACAATCTTTCGCTTGAAAAAGTGAACAATCTCGAAAGAATGAACACTGAACAGGCCTGTATAAAGATCAGAAACGTATATTATGGGTAGAAAAGATGTGCAATATAGTTGCACACTGAACCGCACTCGAAATACATAAGGGAGTTAAAAGATAGGGACAACCTCTAGAGTGTTGAACTCGCAAGAGTACACACAAGGACACATTTTTGAAATCAGCTCACCAGAGGGGAAGACATCCGAAAGTTATTCTCGAGAGTTTTCTAGTGAAAGTTCTGTCAAATGGATACGCATCTTTTAAGTATGAAATTTTGTGGTACCTTTTTCTCAATAATTTTTTTACAAAAAAGTAATTTGTCATTTTTAATTTATTTAAATATCTTAATCTTGATTTAATTTGAAGAAAATTTGAAAAGAAAATTCTTCTGTTTAAATGAAGCGACTGAATTTATAATTTAAGTTAAAAGTTCAAATGAGTTCAACTCCATTGCGTTTCGCTCAGGTATGACAATTGAGCTCATCAGTTCATCGGAGCATTTGAAGCAAAGTTAGAATTTTAAAACTAATTAACTAATTATTGAAAACGTAGATAAAGGCCACTGCTGCCTTCCGCCTTACATTTAACTATAAAAAAAACTTACATATTTGAAGAAAAGGGTTGGGGCATTATTTTTTTGGAGCACTGTTTTTAGAAACTGTATCATTTTTCATTCACATTTGCATTTTGAAAAGTGAAATCAGATCGATGTGGGACTCAATCTGCTGCTCTAGCCTCTGAATTTGCAGTTTAGTTTGAACTTCAAGAAAAATTAGGGTCAACATTTTGAAGTTGTTATTTGATAAAAAAATCAAAAATTCACTTTGGACTGTTAACTCCTTTTCTCAGTAACGGAGCTAGCTGAAAAATGGCAGTTCCATCTCAAATTTTCAGTTTCTTATGCACTTCAAGAAAAAGCTCAAGTGAAATTTTTAAGTGGAAATTTGACAAAAATAATCAAAAATTCATTTTGCACTGTTAACTTCACTTTCGAAGAACAAGTACATTTTTCAGCACACCAGTAAGCAAGGAAACTGCAATTATGTCCCAAATTAGCAGTTTTTTACGTACTTCAAGAAAGAAACTCAGTTTAAATTTTGAAGATCAAAATTGACAATAAATCGAAAAACCAGTTTTGTACGACTTACGTCTCGTTGGTTGATTGGTTGATATAGCGTTCACACATTTTTTCTCATACTTCACAAAAACTTTTTTCACACTAAAATCCCTCAAAATAGTATACTAATAGCTGACCTGTAAAATAAAAACGAAAGTACCAGCATTATTTTTTTAATGCGGTTGGAAAAGCTCTCTTTTCTGAACTTCTAAAACATGCTCAACGGATTTGGCAATTATTTAAAAGTAGGCTCAAGGACACTCAAGAGGCATCAAGCTGGTTTCCGCAGTGGGCGGTCGTGTGTCGACCATATCAACACTCTGCGTATCGTTCTGGAGCAGTCTGCGGAGTTTCAATCACCGCTTTACCTCATGTTCGTGGATTTTGAGAAGGCCTTTGACCGAGTTAACCGTGAATGTATATGGAGATCACTGCTTGGTAGGGGAATTCCCCCAAAAATTGTTGCCATTATAAGAGAGTCTTATAACAATGCAAGATGTTTTGTTTTACACAATGGGCAGCTATCCGACTCTTTCGAAGTGCGGCAGGGTGTGAGACAGGGGGATGTTCTGTCTCCAATTCTATTTCTACTGGCAATTGATGATGTTTTGACGGCCAGCGTTGGAACAGCTGAGAGACAGGGCATTCAATGGAGACCGTTTGAAAGGCTTAGTCACTTAGACTATGCCGATGATATATGTCTCTTGGCAAATAACATCAGCGGGCTGAACGGGATGTGTCAAGCTCTGAAGGTGAAAGGAGAGTCGAGTGGTCTAAAAATAAACAGTAAAAAGACAAAAATAATGCTCACAGGCCGCTCCACACATCAGCGTATTTTTATACAGGAGACGCCAGTCGAAGAGGTTGAACAGTTTAACTACCTTGGAAGTATTGTTTCAGCAAATGGTGGTACTGATCTGGACGTTCTAACTAGAATAAATAAAGCTCGCGCAGCCTTCGGTTCTCTGTCCCAAATTTGGAAATCCAGTCAAATCTCCCTACGCACTAAGTTGAGATTCTTCGAATCCAATGTCAAATCCGTGCTATTATATGCTTGCGAAACCTGGAAAGTCACGACTACCATCTCGAGGAAATTGCAGGCTTTTGTGAATCGCTGTCTACGCCATATTCTAAAAATTCGCTGGCCGCAAATTATATCAAACGAAGAATTGTGGCGCAGGACAAGTCAAGAGAGGCTGGACATTGACATAAGAAAGCGTAAATGGCAATGGATTGGTCACACACTGAGGAAACCAAACGATGAAATTGCAAAGCAGTCCTTTGAATGGAATCCTCAGGGTGCACGGCGGGTTGGAAGACCAAGAACAACATGGAAATCAACAGTCCTAGCAGAAGCAGAATCCCAGAGAAAGACGTGGCCACAGTTAAAATATCTAGCTGCAGACCGTGAAAAATGGAGACGATTTGTTGGCGCCCTATGCCCCAATCGGGGTTTCAGGACTTGATGATGAGGCTCAAGGACATCAAAAAAGAAATTTAACCAACAGAGAAAATACTTGATAACATATTGATGGGTTGGGCACCCAAGCCCCAAATCCAAAAGCCCAAACCCAAAATCCACAAACTAAAATCCACTAAAACAAAATCCTTAAAACCAAAATCCCCACGCCAAAATCGACAAATCAAAATCCACGAACCAAAGTTCACAAAACCAAAATCCACACAGATTCCCCATAGCTATGAAGTAAAATGTTCATACTTTAGAATGACCATAAACGTTTTTTCGAAAAAAAAATATCACGACAAAAAGTATAACCCCAAATTTGCATTAAAAAATGCATGTTTTGTATATCTTAAAATTCGAATATCTATAAAACGTGACATGCTAGAGCAATTTCCAGACCAGATTCGAACTCAGTGCATCAAAGACCATCTTAGTTCTTGTCATAGACAGAAATTAAAAAAAATCACATATTAACTTAGTGCTTTGGAGTGGAAAATAGGTCAGTTTTCAACTAGCGCTTGAGTCCAAATGGATTTTCGCAAAAAAACCTTAAACAGAGATTTATTGGAAATTGTGTACACTTTCAATGCTATTTTAATGTAATTTTCGAGCCATTAGTGAAAAACTCCCAGAAAATCCATTTTTGCGTCATTTTTTGGATGTTGTGTCCCGAAATTGTATACTTTAAATGAAAAAAGTATTTAAAGACAACGCCAACACTAACAATAAAGTGCTATACCTTTTTTAAAAGCCAACAATCTGTTCCTTAATCTTTAATTTAAATTTAATTATTTATGTCAATAGTTTTCGAAATATTCGCATACAAACTCAAAATTTTGATTAAAAAAATTTAAAAAAAAACTGTTTAGACCAATTTTTTTTCAAAATTGGAAAATGAAACGCTGAATTAGATCTTTGTAGTCAATGTTTATATAAATTCTGATTCGAAAACAAAAAACCGAATGGTTTTATGTCTTCTAGTTTTTGAGAAATTTGAAAATTACTAAAACCACTTTTTATGAGATTATTGTTTTTTTTTTGGCTTTCAAGAAAAGGTATAGCACTTCATTGTAAGCGTTTCCGTTCTTTTTAATACTTTTTTTCATTTAAAGTGTTTTTTTTTTTAATTGCCCCTACCTCCTAAAGTGGGGCGAGATAGAATAGTGAAAAAAGCTTATTTTCTTAAAACCACCGTTGCAGCTTTTGGAAATCTAAAAGAAAGACGGGAAAAAGGCGTACATAGACTCAAATGTTGTCTATTAAACTGCATTTTGACCTACCTTTTAACCTGTTTATTGCTCCAACAGATCTTTTTGACTTAGATCAAGTTTTGAAAAATAACGTCTTTTTGTTGAAGTGTAGATGGATCATGCACAGGCAGTATTTGTCTGATATTATAAACCATATGTATAGGAACTAGTCATTCAATTTTGCATATACAAATCTATAAGCTTCATGAGGTTTGAAAGCTGAACTGTACATAGAGATTCCGGAAGCATATAGCATACGCAACACCACTTAACTTAAATGGCAAATAGTAAGAGAATTGAAAATGCTGACAATTTTGTCAAGTCGTAAGGTGGCCACGTCAAGTATCTATGCTGGCATTGTATATTTATAAATGAAATAATTTGACTTCTGTATATAAAATCTTATAATTTTTTTAAATTTCTAGATGTTAGTTACAGGGTATGTACGTGGTACGTGGACAGTGATACATCACCAGTAGATGCATCTAACTTTTGTGCAACAGCTACAATTTTAACGCCAGCTCCATCATCTCGTAAAAAAATATAAAAAGAACACAATCAACCAAATGATAACGATGAGCTGGTTTTTGAAGGAATTAAGTTAGCAGTTGATAGCTCAAAGGAATCCAAAAACGATGAATTTATAATTTTTGGACAGTTGGTAACTGCCGAAGTCAAAAGATTAGAGAATGACACCCTCTAACAACAACTAAATAGAATCATTCAAAGTGCCATAATGGATTTTATTGACAGGGTTTGTTGTTTTTTTTTTTTTTTTTGTTATTCATTCCTTTTCAATGAGTGTTTGTCTATTAAGATCGAAGAAGAAAGGTTTAATGCTACTTTGAAGCAAATTTTGTACATTGATGGTAAAGCCAACCAAAATTAGAACCAAAGTTTTTTTATTAACTAATGGAACAATTAAATTTTATAAATTAACATAAGTAAATTAACATAAGTAAGGTTTTTATATGATAGCTTCGTACTGAAAATCGACTTCTCCTGTATTCGGAGTTAAAAACCATTCTATATACTGATTTCGAATTTCTTTGGCATCACTTCCAAAATCTTCAGGAATTTCTACCAGGTGATCAATTGCTTTATCCACACTTTCCAATTATTCCATATCTATAGCATAATCTGGTGGCCTGACATCTAAGAAAAAATTGTGGAGTGCACATGTACTCGTAGCTAACGTAACCATTTTAGCTTTTAGTGGTTCTATGAGCATAGGTTTCTCAAACACTCGAAAACTTTTTGTTATGATTCCAAAAATTATTTCGATAACCCGACGTGCACGACTTAAACAATAGTTAAATAAAAGTTGGAATAAAATTCAATTGGCTATTACAAAATGGTTTCATCATATTTTTGCTCATTGCAAAGGCATCATCACAAACAAAACAGTATGGCACCTCAGTGGAACAGAAATTTTATTATAATTAGGTAAAGGAAGTTGATAAAAATGTTAACCCTTATTTGTCTGTTTGGTAAAAATTTGGGTGGCGGAAGAGGCAGTAAATTGTTTTTTTTTAAAAGGTGGGAAAACGAACGTTGTGGAAAACTCCACCATCAGAATAACGTCCATTTGCACCGAAATCAATGTATAAATCAATCGGTAGTTTGCACCACCGACTGCCATTAGAACGATGCTGTGGAAGTTCTTACAATTGTAAAAAGAACTTCCTGCGTGTGCTGGTGCTTGTTTCGCTATATGCTTCCCATCTATAGCACCCAAACATTGAGGAAAATTCCAGCGTTCATTTAAATCGTTGGATATTTTTTTCCAATCTTCTTCTGTTGATGGAAACTACACATTCAAAGGACAAGTTTAAAAATTTAGCAAAAACAGTTTATGTATTTTTGTATGTACATATGTACCTTCAAATGTTGACCTTGTACAGATTTTTAAAGCTATCCCCCGTAGCCAGGTATCTCAAAGTAACCATTAATCGATCACACGCTGGTATAATGTCACGAAAAATGATGTCTTGTTTTTGTATTAATGAGCCAACAAGACCAAGAATATTTCTTTTCGCGTACCTCCCAAAACTACGAATTTCTACGAATTTAGCCCAAAGTTCTGTCAAAGCTCATAAAAAAAATAAAATTCGTAAAAATTCGTAGTTATGGAAAGTACACGAACAGACCTAATGTAACTAAAATTTTCTTTCGATAATCTCATATATTTATATGATCAAAAATTAACTGACAAAGCCACTTGTCATAAAAATTGATCACATTTAAATGGCTTAGGTATAATACTACGTTTCGTACATAAAATATTGTGGCATATTTAATATGACAATATTGGCCATATATATATGGTAATGTAATACCGCCTTTAATTTTCGTTCTGCAGTACGCTGTTCAATGAACGAAATTGATAATTGTTGCATATTTTTTTAGAGAAGTCTACACTCTTTTTCGCAAACAATTAATTACCCAGGCCATTTATTGTGTAAGAAAAAATGACATTTGTGTTTTTACGTGTTTATTTTTGTTGTTTCTTTGACGGTGTTCACATTGGATTGAAAAAACTGGATTTTTGTTTACGTTTTAGTATTCACATCTCGCTCCCACTTCTTCAGTAAAGGAAGATGTAAATACTGAAACATCAACAAAAATCCAGTTTTTCAGTCCAATGTGAGCACCGTCTTTCATTACAGCGTGGCTGCCTGTGTTTTTTGTTCTAGTTTACTGTTCTCATTTGACATTTGTTTTATCTCTACACCTTCAGAATTTGTCTTGAGAACAAAAATGTAGAGATAAAATTTGTCTTTGCTCGATCTGCGTACAAGGCTTTACTAATGGAAAGTATGAAACAGGGATAGAATTTAAGTTTACAAAAAGCGAAATAAACATAAAACGTCACAATTTTGCGCAAAATGTAGTGGAGACTTACTTTTCATGTACAGCGGCTACGAACGTCTATTTTTGCGCTGGAGCTGCGTACTGATTGGAAAAAAATCCGAGATAAAATTTATCCTGGGAAAAATTTTATATGGGAGATAAATTTTGTCTCGATCTGCGTACTAGGCTTAAGTATTAGGTGACCCGTTTAATTCTTAAAAGAAATAGCATTTTCAAAATTGAATGAGACCACGCGTCAAGCTGGTTCCAAATATACTGTCAAAATTCTTCATTTCCAAATTCTGTTTTACGAAATTCTGCCAATAATAAAAAGAAGGTTTGGAAACTGTTAAAAGCTCGCACGTTTTTTTACATTTTCCAACCTTCCTATTTAATACTCGTCACGTTAAGAAAGGAAATCAATTAAAAAAATGTTAGCTCATAAGAAAACAATTGGACCAACAAAATATCGCCGGCCGTGCAGCCAGGCAGGGAAACAGTAAGCATGACATTTACGATTTACCTATTAATGTACTGCCACTGCACCGTGCCAAAGTACGACAAAAAGCTAACAACCCCCAATTGTCTTCCATTTTCTAAAAATAATAAAATAAATATAATTAGGATACATTATGGAGGTATGAAAAATATGACTAATACCGTTATGGGTTATACCACAAAAAAAAATATCAATTTTAAATAAGTTAAATAATTTTGATTCGAATATTTTACTGGAAATGACAGAATTTCGTCAGCTGTTTTCAATTTTTGATTACTTTTTTTATGTATGTTTGTTTTGCTCGTCTCTGAATTACAAAAAGTTTTTGACTGGTTTAATAATAAAACTTGTGTTTAACGAAAATCTGAAATTAAAACAAAAATTTACGATAAAATTAGGTCTTTCACAAAAATCGATAAAAGTAAAGTAGATCGATTTTCATGAGAATCAGAATGATTTAGTCGTGTTTTATTTTCCAATGCAAATGATTTTTTTCATAAGTTCCTGTTGAGGCAAAATATAGCTTTATGAATCTACATATAGGTACTTACATTAAAAACCAACAGTATTTTATCTATTTTAAAGTCCCACACTCAAGAACTCCCTTTAAATATATCTACCTACATATATGTATTGCATATGTACTTAAATAAGGTAACTTCTTCTGTATACGATCCTCACATTTTAAAACCAAATATCTTCTCAACCATCTTGAAAGCATTCAAAGACAACATACAGTTAATTCTTCTTCTTCGACTACAACTTATTGAATCATTTATTTCATTTGGACAAAGTATCTGCTACCTGCATCTCATTTTTTATTGCGACTTCGCGATATACTACCTGACGCTGGTAAGACATAAATTTCAACACCTTTAACAGTCGTCTCTTCCTTATGGGTAGTTTATGTCCCTCACTCAATATCAGTGTTCATTCTAAAGCGACACACTTCGGTTTCGTGTGGACATAAAACAAAAAAAAACGAACTTACCAAGGAGCACAAGAACCCTTCTGGTTCTGGAGTTTGGCCAATTCTTGTTGGTAACTTCATAGAGCACCAACAATAACAACAACACCGTGCGGAAAAGTAAAAATCCTCAATTCAGCATCCATTCCGCGACGACAGGGTCCTCTCGTAAGATCTTCACTGAATGATATGACATTTAAATGGTCTTCCTCATGACTGCCCACACTTCAGTTTCAGTTGTTGCTGTCGTCATCGCCTTATTATTGGAAAACTGCACAGTAGTTTGCTGAATGATTTCACGAATCCCAGGAGTACGAGTATAAGTTGTGTGTACGAGCTACTGTATTGCGCTCGTATACAGGAACGTATCTGATAAAAAAGGTCCCATGTTTATTTCTCCTTCGAATTTAGGTTTTCGATCGGATTCTTACCAAGTAGAGCTCAAGGCTTAACTATAAGGTAAGTTTCGTCACCTTTGTTGCTTCCAGTGCCACCGTTACTGATGAGAGGCTGATGAATGAATGAATCACGGTTGATGGTAACAACAACAGGATGGGATTTGAATAAACAGCGGCTTGCATTGGTGTTAAACAAATTCGAATGCAGTAAAGCAAAAATGTTAAGCGATCGCTAGGTCGTGATATTGCGGCAAGAGGTGATTTCGTTTCTTCCCCGTGGTTGTTTTGTTTGTTCTGTATATTAATCAAATCTCTAATTAATCAGACACAACCCCCTCTTAACTGAATGGCCAGGTATACCTGCGGAGCGGTATCAGATGGAGCCAAGAGGTCTGCAGTGATCCATCCATTGCCATTGCGTCGGTTAAGATGTACGGATGTATGTATAATGTGCGCACAGAAAGTGGAATCAAGAGAATTCTACAACACTGCCATCTGATAACAAATTGTGGAATTATTTTTGCAGCCTCTCTTAACGACGATAATGCGCGTGCTCAAGAGATTTCACTTCCTATAAAAAAGTGATCTGAAGAATGATTACATTGCGGTACGCTCATTCGTTGTATAGTCTGCTTCTTCTGGGTCTGTTTGACATATTTGGGGCAATGCTAACAAACCAACAATGCAACTTTTCTAATCGTGCATTAAACGCAGCTTGAACATAGTTAACGATAGGTCCTCAGGCTGAGATACTAAAATACGGAAACGAGACGCAATGTTTCAATAAAACATTATACGAGGACCAGCGCATGTGCAACTGAGGAACTCTCCTGATCTATTGAGTATATAGTCGAGATCGGAATTAAATCAGTTGTTGGGCACCTTGGTTATTACACCTTATAAAGTGATGCGAGTGCACATTCAGAAAGCAATAAATTCTTATATCCAGGGGTTGGCAACATTGTGTTGGTGAGACAAGTCATGTGCAGTTTAATTCCTATTTGTTGTTTGTTGAGAAAATATTTTTTTCAACTGCAGAAACTATTAAAAAATTTCAGTAATTAAAGTAAACAAAATGGAGGCGATTCCCACTTACTGGCTCGGGGTTTTACCGACCATCTTTTTTTTTATCGAAAATGTCAAATCGAATTCAAATGACCAGTCGTGTTTTATTGGAAAATTTTATAGATAACGCAGTTAAATTTCTCTTGCTAAATGAAAAATACTAGAAAGTGTCGTTAAATAAACCTTAGCCAGCAATAAAATGGCTTTGTTGTTGTTTATTGAGGGAAATTTTACTGCGCTTGCTCTGCTTTTCCGAATAAAATTAGATATTAGCCGTGTTTTATTGAAAAAGTTATAGCTAGCACAGAAATATTTTCCTTGGCTAACAAAAAAAAACACAAAAGTATCGATAAATAACTCAGTAAAATAGTGAATATAAAAGTTGAGATAAATTTTCGTTAAGTTTAAACTTATGTGGCGCTGGAATAGGGTTGAGTTTAAGAGTGAGTATAGCGTTTTATTGGCACTTGCAATGCTGCGCTAGCTATAAATACCAATAAAACGCACCTATTGCGATTGTCAAATATGTAATCGTCCTGTTTAAAAAAAATTGTTTGATCAACGTCAGTCAATGGCAATTTAATTGCAAACGCATTCAACGTTAACGAACACGATTTCTGGCGTTTCAATATTTTGTTCGTCGAATTGATTTTTTTTTACTGCAAACAAATTTGCAAAGATTGCTGAACTATAAGAGAAAGGGTCATCAAAAAATTTAATTTAAAACTGGATTTTGATTTATGATTTTTGATTATTCGTCTACTTTGAGAAATCGTTTCACAATTAGTTGAAAAAGTTATCTTGCCTCTTTTTTTATAACCTCAAAATTAGGTAAACAATTTGTTTTTCATTTAAAAATGAAAAGTATGCTTGGAAAGTGACCACCCTGTAATTGATGACTATTCGAGTCTGATTTATGGTATTTTCATCACTCTTGCAAGAATTTCTGCCGATCGGTTTTTGGCGGATACTTCTCTTTGAGGGCAACAGAACTCTAAAGTTTAATGACACAGGCTCGTTACCCCACAAAGGAAAGGTTTAATCGGGTGATCTTGCCGGCCAGTGCAAATCACCGAAACTAAAGACTAGGCGTACCGGAAACGCAGCTCTCAGAGTTTCGCTTGTGGGTTATGCAGCATGAAACTTTGCTGTATCCTCACCCTTTTCTCCAGACCTAATTCATCTTCTCTTGCCGTCTTGTCTATATCTGGGGTTAAAGTAAAATTAATATTTTACGCCATTTGCAGAAAAAAGTGAGGTCAAGTGACCTCAACGCTAAAACCCTCTACACCCAGGTACTATCCTGGGATCATAAGTTATATGCCTTATTTATTTTATGAACTCCAACTATACACTAGAATTAAAGATAATCTGGTAGTCCGTTCTTGGCTGGTGATGTCAGCCGAAACATAACGTATGTTGTTCTTGCTTTTTGTCTGAAAAAAATGCTATCTTTGTTGGGTGCAGGCTGCACCATGCTCGAATTATATTTTTTTTTTTAATAGAAACTATGCTTAAAAAAAAAACACAACGTACGAGAATTTAATTTTACACACTTTACTTGTTGGTTAGTCAATAGACAATTAATTACGGAACACAAAATAAATAAAGCGTATTTCAAAATAAATAAAGCATATTTCAACAGGGACGCTGAAAAAGTAGAGCGACACGGACAGCAAACGACGCCATATTTCTTGCCGCTCTTTTGACATTTCTCTTCAGTAAGGTTTGCCATTTCATGATGAAAAGATATACGAGCCAACAACGAGTGGAAATTATTAAAATTTATTATCGAAATTCGGAGTCAGTGGCCTCAACGTTAAGAGCGCTACGTCCAGATTATGGTCGTCATAATCGTCCTAGCAGATCAACAATTGAGCGTCTAGTGGAAAAATTTGAATCCACGGGCACAATACGAAATGTTCCCGTGCAAATGAGACAAAGAAGTGTCCGTAGCATCGAGAATATTGCTGCCACTGAGGCTTCAGTTGCAGAAAGCCCAAATGTGTCTCTCACACGTCGTTCTCAAGCGTTGGGCATCTCTGTGACGTCGTTGTGGCGAATTTTGCCAAAAAAGATCTTGGCCCACATCCTTACAAGATTAAATTGACGCAAGAACTGAAGCCGCTTGTCCACCAGAAGCGTCGTATGTTCGAGAATTGGGCTGAGCAACAACTTGAAAATGATTCGGATTTTAATCGAAAAATCATCTTCAGCGATGAGGCTCATTTCTGGCTGAATGGCTTCGTCAATAAACAAAATATGCGGTATTGGTCAGGCAACAATCCACACGTACTCCATGAGTCATCATTGATCCCGAAAAAATTACGTGTGTGGTTTATGGGCCGGCGGCGTCATTGGGCCGTACTTCTTCCGTGATGATCAAGACCGGCTCGTTACTTTGAGTAGGGATCGCTACCGTTGAATGATAACCGAATATTTTTGGCCCCAATTGGATGATAGTTCCAACAAGACGGCGCCACAAGCCACACAGCGAATGTCACAATCAATTTATTGGAAACCAAGTTTGGAGAACGTATTATCTCACGAAATGGTCCAGTCGCTTGGCCGCCTTAGTCGTGCGATTTGACGCCGTTAGACTATTTCCTGTGGGGCTACGTCAAGTCTATGGTCTATGCCAACAAGCCAGCGACGATTGATGAACTTCGTACGAATATCGAACGTGAAATTGCAGCAGTATCAGCCGGTTTATGCTTGAAAACCGTCGAAAATTGGGTTCAGCGTCTGGACTTCTGCAAGCGTGCCCGTGGTGGCCATGAAAAAGAAATCGAGTTCCATACATAATGGCATCAAACGTACTTTCACAAGAATAAAGAATTTCATTGATATCCAAAAAGTTTCGATTTACAGGAGTTCAATATAGGCGAACTGTGAAGCAGTCGTTGTAGATAACCTTAAATCCCTATTAAATGATGATTCTTTGGCCTGACTGAATTAAATAGGAGCAAAAGTGAAACCTGATTTTTTTTCTCCTTCGTACTCATAAAAATTCGAGAAGAGACCAGAAGAATCATCTTGTAATAATGATTAACAGGACAAATTAATGTATTCATGAGGAAGACGCTGTTTAGATTGGGGAGTTTGAGACCGGTCTGGCGGTAGTTTCTAGACAAGAGAAGTCGGGGGTCAGGGATGTCATAAGGCAGGAACAAAACATAAACACCACACTCATGAGACTCATTTGTTTACTTATTTCAATGTGCAAAACATGGAAATTGTTGTTGGTTTTATGTGCTTTGAGGTGCCTCAAATTTTCGAATGTTGACACGAGTCGTGAGTCCCACGAGTCCGGACTCAATTTTCCCAATCTAAACAGGCTCAGAAGGTCCATAGGTGACGATCCTACCACAGAGTGCTCGGAAAGCACAAAACTAGCTCGTTTTCTCACTCCCATTGGAAATTTGGGCTCAAGATTTTGTTAAGAACCCGAAACGGTAAAGGAAGCTAATTAAACCCATTTTGGCGGGGGTTAAGCTTTTCTGTTAAATAAGTTGGGTTGTAACTACATTTTAAGTGCACATAAATAGATAGTATTATTCTTTATCGTTAAATTTGGAATTGGGAGTAAGTTCTTTCTACCACCTAAGCATTGACCGCCATTTTAAATTTAAAGTAGATATAATAGAATTTGGAGTAGGAACCTACCTAATATTTAAGCCATTAAAACCAAAAGAATTGAAATTAAATTCTTATATAAAATACAAAATATTTTTTTATTTCAATAAGCTTGTTCCGCAGTCAAAATGTTTGCGTCCCAATGCTAAAACCAAACCATTATGATCCACTTATTGGGTTGGCTGTTGTTTTTATGCAAGCATTTCTTTGGGCGCCGGCAATCGCGATTTGTCGGGTTATTTATGACTCATTGTTTGCACAAGAGCCACGGAACGATCTCTTCTCTTAGTCGGTTGGTTGAGTAAACTGATTTTGGTGCCGCAACTCGCACCATGCATTTTTTCATCCAATATACCTATACCTGCAATCACCCGTGTCGTCGTCATCGTAGTTTGCTTTTTCTCGCAAAATCTCTTAATGGCAATTGTACGAAGGCGATATGATGGAAGCATTTGGCTGGGAACCACTTTGATTCAAAAGAAGATGTTTCTGTGTGTTTAGAGAGTCTTGCTGGGCTCTGTATACGCAGCAGCGTACACAGGCTTGCGCACACTCAAGACCATAAATCATCCACCTCATCCATCCAGATATTGCCTTTAACCTCTTGGCCGAGGACGGATGATGGCAACGGGTGAATTCTGCTTTGGCTCTGTGGTTTGTTTGAATGGCTAACTACCTAGTCGCCCGTAGATCAATCTGTTTGTTTCCCGATGCACCAAGAGTCTACTAGAGTGCACTCTCCCTCTCGCACGCTGTGTAAATTTCATAACTGAAGTGCAGTTTCTGGCCACTTTATCGGATTCCCATGATGCACTTTCAGCATGATAGCTTTCTATAAGTGTGCGCGCATTCATTGTAACTTCGACTTCGACTGCACTTTGGGAATTAAGAAATCTCCATTTGAAGATCTACTCGCATCGCCAATTGACCTTCGGGGCGTAAAAACAACCGCCGCGGTCAATATAACTACACGTTCACCAAGTGTACCATTAGGCAGTGCTCGTGATTAGATATCTAGGTAATGGCAATGCGGTACATCCCCCTGCAATGTAGCTATGAGATACAATTTCATAGATACTCTTTTACTTGTAAATACAACAGCTATATATTCCAGACCGTTGATACTGATATGGCTTAAATTTAAGTAAGACAAATAATATTCGCCGACGACAAAGACGACGATGATAATTGTTGGTTCCTCGGAAAAGTCTGATGGTGGAAGCGTCAAGCTTGAGATGAGTGCGACAACCGCTTTCCCGCTTAACTAATTACTGTCGGTCAGCAGAATCGCATTCTGACCGACCGACACCGACATAAGCAACAAAAGCTGCCGATGAACCGAGTCGCTGGCCGCCGCTATAGTCACCACCGTTACGTTCAAAAGCATTTTTCGATGCCGCAAACAGCAAAACAAAGATTAATTATTATGATATACTGTGGGAAGACTAATAAATCATTTTGATTGACAGTACGGCGCATTGGCTGCTGTCGCAAAGCGCATCCCTTTCATTTAACTGTCATTATTTTTTTGACGACTGATGTGGTAAACCGAACGAACGGAGGAGGTGGGGGAAGCTCATTTTTGGGGAAGATTTTGCCGCGTTGCGCTTGTGCGGCTAACTTCAGCCTCTCGGTGGCGCTTAACCGAAAATTATGTTTTGCTGTCGATGGCAGTTATTTTAATCACTTGTGTAGTTGTCAGTCAGTTGGTAATAACAGGGCTATGTAGTTTGTATACGTCAGTCAAAGGGCCTTGCGTCATATGCGCTGTAGATTTAGATTACTATGATGCCCTGATGTGAATGAAATGACTGATTGAATGCTGGTTTCAGCTGAAACACAAAGCAATTTTCTGGCAACTAGTGATAATAAGAGAGATGGCCCGACATGGCATTGGAATTTATAATAATTATTTTGTGGGATAAAAGCAAAATGCCATTCATGGCTTTTTTTTTTTGTTGTTGTTGTCTTCCAGGAATACACAACAGTGCAACAGTGTAATCATCAAATTAAGACTACAATTTATTATTTTCGAAGCTATTATACATTATACTGGAATTAACTTGTACCGGATTTATAGGACTGATAATTTTTTAAGTATAATTTCTTTTTATGAAAGCAAATTATTATTGTTTATCAAAAAGTATTGAAAGTAAAATAACACACACCATGCAAATAAAGATTGCCAATTAAAAAGAAGCACAAATTCTGACACAGACAAAATTCAATATCAGAGCTGAAAGGGCCTTGTGGTAATCAATTGACATTTGGCTGTTATTTCTGAAAACCTACAAATGATACCTGCTGTGTTGCATAGTTTTTTTCAAACTGTTTCCACTCCAATCATTCCAAATGCTTCTGAAAACGTTCTAATGACAGTTCTCTTTCGATCGATTCTAGATTTGAAAGAAGAATCAAAACCAGATGAGTGAGCACAATTTAAACATCAAAATCATAAATTTTGTTTATATTTAAGTTTGGAATTGCTATCATATAATACTCAAATATTAAATTAAAAGCAAAATTTATGAATAAAATTAATAATTCAAACATTTCATCCTCCCCGTATTATTTGCTTGGCTGACACTTTAACGGGATTTTATGAGCTTAAAATGAAACAAAAACATGTAGTGTAGTGTCATACGGGCTTTGTCGAATCCTTTTAGTAAAAAGGACCTTTCGTTTTTTTAAATTATCTTTGGTTCTACGATTGTCATCGTATTATATTGAAAATAAAATTTGGTTGTTATTTCACAGGAATTTAAATGTTGCCTCCATTGTGCGTGCACAGTTGTGTTTTTCGTGTTTATTTTTATTGTTCGTTTCATTACAGTATGGCTATCTGTGATTTTTTGCATTTGTAATTGTTTTGATTTTTTGAATTTGTGCAACTGTCAATAAATATTTTTCTGATTCTGTTTCGAAGGCATTTCGTTGTCCTATTTGGAGACCAACTAAATATTTTTTCTCGCATCAGCAGCTTACTAGGCTTTAATGTTGACATTTAATCCTAGTACATACTTCTTTGTGAAGTGAATAATCACCAGTGGAGAAAGTGATTTTTTGACATTTCTCACTGGTACAGACTTTCGATTGTGTTGTGAACGTTTGACGTTTAGAACCACAATGCCTCAAATGACTAGTAATCTAAATGTCAACTGTTCACCAGAAGTTACCGTACATTTTGCACGGGAATTGCTAATGAAGAAAAACTCTCCACCCAGCTTCACGAGCACGTTCACGGGTGAAAAAAAATGCAAATTTTGTATGGGTTCATGGCTTAAGGAGGTCAACAAAACACGCAACAAAACACGCTACTTCTACGAAACGAAATTTTTAGTTGGTCTCCAAAAAGACAACGAAATTTATTGACAGCTAAACCAATTCAAAAAATCAAAACAAATGCAATGAAAAAAAACACAGCCACGCTGCCATGAAAGAAACAACAAAAATAAACACGAAAAAATATAAATGCAATTTTTCCGCCAACAATGAGTGGGTAATTAATTAAAGTGTATGCTTCTCCTAAAAATATGCAACAATTATCAATTTCGTTCATCGAACAACGTACTGCAGAACGAAAAGAAAGGCTAGAACTATAGGGTGATTTTTTAGCTGGTTTGGTTTTGGCAACACTGGTTTTGACAGCTGACGTGTGTTTAGTACCTTGTGTCACTGTCAAACAGCTTCAGTTTGGTTTGCAATTTAACCATGGATCGTCTTACAAATGAACAACGCTTGCAAATTATTGAATTTTACTATCAAAATTCGTGCTCGGTTCGAAATCGAAAAATCGAAAAATTGTGTTCAGCGATGAGGCTCATTTTTGGTTGAATGGGTACGTAAATAAGCATAATTGCCGCATTTGGAGTGAAGATCAGCCAGAAGCATTGCAACAGCTACCAATGCATCCCGAAAAAGCCACTGTTTGGTGCGGTTTATGGGCCGGCGGCATTATTGGGCCATATTTCTTCAAAGATGATGCGAATCGCAGCGTTACTGTCAATGGTGAACGCTACCGAGCGATGATAACAAACTTTTTTTTGTCCGAAATGGAAGTTCTTGACTTGCATGATATGTGGTTTCAACAAGACGGTGCCACATGCCACACAGCACGCGAAACAATGGCGCAATTGCGAGGCGAGTTTGGTGAGCAGTTAATTTCACGTTTCGGGCCGGTCAATTGGCCGCCTAGATCGTGCGATTTGACACCATTAGATTATTTTTTGTGGGGGTATGTCAAGGCTAATGTCTATAGGGGCAAGCCCGCTTCGATTGACGCACTGGAAGCCAACATCCATGCATTCATTCGTGAGATACCGGCCGATATGTGTGAAAGAGTATGCCAAAATTGGACTCAGCGGATGGGCTACCTGAGACGCAGCCGCGGTCAACATTTGCATGAACTTATCTTTAAACATTAAATTGCAAGGTTCAAACTATCGATTCAAATAAATATTTCATTCATTTTTTCGAATTTTTTGTATTTTTTTTTTTTTTAAGTTCTAAACCTCTTAAAAAATCACCCGTTAGAATGCTCGGAGGGGACACTTAAGTGGTCGGAAGAAAGCAATAAGGCATATGGCGTGCTATAATTGCGGAGTGGAGCGTTTCGTCAACTTTCGTTCCACTTTCCTTACGGAAAGAGCGCACCACTTTAGAAAAATTGACATTTGGTGAATTGTGAATGCCAAAAAGAGATAGATAATAATAGCCTTTTCATGCCGAATGAAATTTTTTTTTTGTGGTTATTTTCCCGTAGGTAGGTGCAAAACCTGCATATCAGGCTTTATGAGGACCGAAAAACGCGTGTTCATAGAAGTGTGAGATTCTTACTACACTAAAACCACCTCCACTTCCCGATTGCAACTAGTTGAAACTTATCTAGCAATTTATTTTTAACGTGTTGCAGCTTACTTTCCGGTGAAAGTTCTTGCTTAATCCGCGATTTTAAAGCGGTTTTCTGTTCACCGCACCAAGTCGGAAGGTTTTGTTCTTCGCAGACGGCGTACTAAATTCGACCCGTCAAGAATGTCAATAATCGTTGAATAAGCGTGTTCTAATAGTCGAAAGTAAAGTTTACCCACATTTTCTTTCATTAATTAATAAAATGAAAGTCAAAAATTATGTCCAGTCTTCTTTTAGGAGAAAGTTTAATAAATTTGCTAACGCCCATATTATTCACTCCAGGTTAAAATTTAATTCGAGATCAAAAGTAATTAAAATCTAAAAATTAAATCCAGTTCCGTATATTATTAACTCGTTTAATCCATACTTTAATCCAATTTGTTTAATCGGTTTGAAGCGAAAATGACGACGGCCGTATTGTAGTCAATAAGGTTGTCGCGATGTGATGTCGCACAATACCCATTTACACAGGAATCTATGTCGTGGTTTTCTCGCTATGGTCTCGTTTTGGTTTCGCCATGACATTTATACGTGGTTTATGGCATTGAGCATGTTTTGCCATCATCAAGCTTTGGTCTCGCCATAGTCCCTCCAGAGTTCATTTTTTTCAGAATTGAAATTTTTAAAGTGAAGTTAAAATTCGAAACGTGGTTTTCAGTTTCATGGTCATTGTGTCCGTATCGTGTGGTGTGTTGTTGGGTCCTCTTACCATTCGAGAAAAGAACCAAAAAACTGGTGAATGAATTGATTAAGTAGTAAGGCCTTCCCAAACCAAAGTGAATAAATATTCTTGTGAATTTACATTGCGTCAGTGTGGTTGCTCTCATTTAATGCCATATAAACTAATTTTGACCGGTAAAATGTTCATTTTCCTTATGAATGTTTTGCGTTGGTTTGGGAGAGCTATAAAGTCTCTTCAGAAGGGCTAGACATATTTTTTAGTAGCAGATCGCGATGAGATGCATTTCCAAAAAGTTGGGAATGATTACAACGTTTTAAACACTGAGCTACCCATCTACATAATGGAATCGGTACCTATTTATACTGAGGTTTAAAAAAAAAACATTCATTCAAATTAATATGATTTTTCCCTAAAATCAACAACTATGTATATCAGAACCTTGGGGGTGAGAACTATATTGTTAAATTTTGTATCAATATTTTGAAATTTTCTTTGAATAATTCATCGCAATTTATAGCCCTTTCCAAAATGTGCTTGTACGTACGTACCTATACCTACATGGTATTGCATTTTAAATGAAAGCAGCTTAAGTAATACAATTAATATATTTTCTTTTCTTTCACAGAAGCTGTTGAAGTCAGTCTGCTTATTAAATTTTTGGAAGGTGGAAAAACGTCATAGATTAACAATTAAATTTTGGTTAAAACACGAATCAATGATATATTGGGGTTATTGTTCTGCTAACTAAAGATCTGTTGTATTTGTATCCCCATTAAAAGCTGGATGGGATTGCTCATCATACAGTTTTTCCTGTTATCTTAGTTTTCATTGTAGTTTGAGAATTTAGAGAACCTAGAGGTGTTTTTTTTTCTCATTTGGTGTGGTCTGGTGTCAGGCGCGGATAAAAGGGGAGGGCAATGGGTGCAATTGCCCCCCTGAGCAAGTACGAACCAAGCATCAAAAAATGATTTTTCGTTCTACGTTTATAATATTTTTTCTTGGCAGTGAAAAGAAGAACATGTTTTTATTTTCCTGATTTTTCATTTCACGAAATTATTTAAAGATACTAAAACAAACGATTTATCTCGCCTCTTCCAGATGAGAAGTGGAAAAAAATTCCGATATGCAAAAATTGCGTTCAAATCGAGCGATTGTAAAGCTTATAACGACGGTTTTATAACGTCCAATCTTCAAATTTAAGGTCTTTAATTAATAAATGTATGTCAGGCTACATTCATATGTAATATTTTTTTGAGAAAAGTCAAATTATATCATACTAGAGAGCAGTTTGAGTCCCAGATCGATCTGATTTAATTTTTCAAAATGCAAATGTGAATGAAAAATGACACAATGTTCCAAAAAGTTAATGTACATTTTCAAAAAAAAAGGTTAATTTGATTCCTTTTAAAAATTCTTACTTTGCTTCAAATGCTCAGATGAACAAGATTAAGATATTTGAATAAATTTAAAATGACAAACTGCTTTTTTGTATAAAAATGATTGATAAATCGGTACCAAAAAATGTCATACTAAAAAGATGCGTATCCATTTGACAGTACTTTCACTAGCAAACTCTTGGGAGTAACTTTCGGATGTCTTCCCCTCTGGTCAGCTAATTTCATGAATGTGTCCACTTGCGAGTTTAACACTCTAGAGCTTGTCCCCGTCTTTTAACTCTTATGTATTTCGAGTGTGGTTCAGTATGCAACTATATTGCACATCTTTTTTAGCCATAATATAGGTTTCTGATGGTAAAACAGTAGACGTTCAAAATATCACTATCAGTAATAAAAACCAGCCTTGTTCAGTGTTCATTCTTTCGAGATTGTTAACTTTTTCAAGCGGAAGTTTTTAAAGACGTTCTTAAGATGAATTTGATCTAAAATGCAAATTTTGTTTGATGTGAATGGTTTTATATTTAAAAGTTAAGAAAAACGAAACAATTCCCCACTGTTCTCAAGTAATGTTAAATGCTTGCGAGTTATTTTTATAAAAAATCCAATTTTATAGAAATTTCGTGTGTTTACTATTGTGGATAGTTAACTATTTTGAGATTCACTAAATCCAGCATCTACTGTATTCGTGAAGATTTACTATTCATCCACAAATCAAAAAATACTTCATCGAATATTTTAGAAACAGCAGGTTTTCGCCCATTTACTTGGTCACATGTTCATTTTTTGTTGCCTTAGTTTGATTGTTAACGACACAGTGCCAGTCAATTTTGTTTGCAAAAACATTTGACGTAAACGCACACATTCTCTGGCTTCTGAATACTTATTTGTTCCGTCAAATCGATTTTCTTACCGCACGGTGAAATTGCACTGAAGGTAGATGATATTTTCAAACATGTGACTTTAGCAAACTGCATTTTCGAACACAGAGCTATTGCAGTAAAACTTTTATTTACTTTTTTGAATAGAAGACTTTTTCAAGGAATATTCTGCAAACGCATTTCTGAATCAGATGACGGCCTTTAACTTGTATTTGGCCACAAAATCTCATCCCAGCAATGGCTGAAACTTTTGCTCGAACTCGAACGTTATGTGTGGGAATAGGATCATACCGATGTGCTATTATTCCTTCCAATATTCTAGGTTGTGATACGAAGATCTAGAGGGAATTTAAAAACGCTGTTAGGACACCCTGTTACTACCACAAACTGCATAACTTCATTTCACGAAGTTCCAAAGTACCCGCTGCTCAACGCATTGTGCAGATATAAAAGAGGTGATTGCGTTCTTCAAGTTTTGAGTAGTATGAAAAGTTCTCCAATTGTGTGTGGATCTTATCAATATTATGGAGACTCTGGACACAATTTGACCAAAATTCCCCCCTCCCCTGAACGAAATGCTGGATCCTGCTTCAGTGAAAAAATGAGATAGAAAAACTGAACTAATACTGTCGGTGTTTTGGTTTAATTCGTTGCCATTTCTTGTCGAGTTTTTTTGTTGCAGTAGCATGTGCGCGACTAGCCTAACAAAACTATATATTTAAAAGAATTTGAGCCTATTCATTGTTTTCAATACAGTCAGTGTTTTTAAGAATTATTCTTGCAGCGATTCTGTTCCAATGAAGTGGCTAGGCTATAATATGTTGGTACTTATACATATTAAAGAACAAGAGGTCCAATTTATAGAAGGAATTGACGGAATTCCGTGACTGCCAATTACAATCAAAACCCTTGCGATTGTGGCCATAGAGTACCTATATTATCTAGAGAACCGACTTCAGGGCTTTTTCTCTTTCACCCTACTAACTCCATTGTGAGTATTTCCTCCACATGGCTGAGCATGTGTTAGCTGCCCAATGCATTTCAAATGGAACCTCACCAATACAATGATAACTTAATGGATTTTGGCTCATTATACTGAAAACAACAAAAAATTGAATCGAAAAATTGAAATCGTCACATTTAGAGCTATCACACGTATTCACGGATAGGGAATTTAAGAGAGTTTTCTCTTAATGTGCTCAAATAAAATTTGCGGGTGTTTTAGGTAAGAGGGGTACGAGTCGCGACTCTAGATTACATAGGTACTCTATGATTGTGGCGGTGATCAAATTGGATCGACAACTACAACCTAATGAGAACAAAATAACAAAATAACAATAATAAAAAAGTGAGTACTTTGAAGTTGAGAAGTCGAAAAAAGAAAACACAAATCTGAGCTCATCAGCTCAATTCCGTATATCAAATTAAAATTTCATTTATTAAATATGTTTCCAAATGAAATTGCAATCATTGAGGAAACAGTGAGGTATCACAAAAGAAAACGTAAAAAAAATCAAAAAAATTTACAAGTTTTGTCTGACCTGGCCATCCCCTTCAAAATACAGAGACGGCAAAAAAAGAACTTACTGTCCAGATTAAACACCTACAAAATTATATCAATTGTCCCACAGTCACCATCTGAATCTGTCGTAGTTTACCAAAGAGGCTATGAATACATCTTTTTAAAAGGAGCAATTAAGTGCAAGGGTTTATATTTTTGAACATATCCCATAAGCATGCATATGCATATTTTTCTGAGAGAAAGGTCACACTGGCCAATTTTAAATATGTTTATCATAACTTGGAAACTTAACCGAATTTGATAATTTAACTCTTAGAACTTCACAATCACAATTTTCAAATTCACAAATTTTTAATCGAAATAGATGGTTTAAAAAATTCTATGAGAAAATTTAAGCAAGAAACATTAACAAAGACCAACATAAAAAATCAAAGATTTTTAAATTTTTTTCGAAATGCGCATAACTTTTTAGGCAAAGAGCAAAGATGCATACCTTAACAAAAAAGTAGAAGCTGAAATCTATTAGACATATCATGTTCAAAAAGAAGTTTTTATTTAAAATTGACAGAGATATAGACATTCAAACTTTACCATTTCTTATAAGTTTTTGTCGTTTTGCCCGGTTTTTTTGGTAGTACATGACAGTCTTATATTAATCAGCGCAGTCGTTCAGTTTGTAGGTCTGGAAGCATTTATAAACAACCGTTAATCAAAATTGTGGACTTACGTACTTAGTATTTTTACGAATATAAAATTTACCATGTAGAACCGAAAAAGAGGCTTTCGGGCCAATTCTGCGAAATTATCAAAGAAAGGTAAAGCTTGAATGGATATATATCTCTCAGTTTTAAATCAAAATGACTTTTTTACCATACCATATTAAGACCCTGCGCCTCCACATTATTTGTCCTAGCATGTTTTGAGCCTATTCCTGTCTTGTTCAAGAAAAAAAAGTTATAAGCAATTTATTCAACAAATTTAATAATTCGATTTTTTCGATGGGTTTTAGTTTATATTTTCTGCTTGAATTTTATAAGTTTCTTAAACCATTTATAGGTTTCAAGAGTTTCAAGAGTTTAAGTGTCAAATTCGGCTTGGTTTCCGAGCTATACCAAACAAATATATATTCAATAATAAAAACCCTTGCACTTAGTTTTTACTTTATTCCTCTCATTTTCTTGTTTACTCAATAGCCTTAAAGAATTAGCAAGTTAAAGGAAGTGGGACCCTAAATCATAAGAAATCATTGCAACCCTAATAACAAAACAAAGCGAAAATAAAAATGACATTTTAAGTTTTTCGAAATAAAATGAACTCAGGAACCCATGGTTTTCATATGCGGTGGTTACAATAAAGAATACGTTGATAAATACGGTTTCTAAGTGGGAATCAAATAAGCTTCTTTCTGATCATGTCTTCCACTGGAATGAAGCCATGATAAAACTGGACTTTTGCTAGGCACAAGATGTGCAAAAAGTTCAAGCTTTACCATATTTTTCAAGAGGTTTCAGTTGTAATTGATGTTTCAATTGCCCAGGGTTGACTCAGGTTTTCTTCACAACCGCAAGAATTAAAAAAAAAACCTTGGTTATTTGGTTCTCAAATCACCAAAAGTCTCTAAATTATGTTGTTGAGATGAACAAGAAACAAAATTTGTTTTTAAAATGAATTTAAACAAACCAGAGTTTACATTTTCTATTTCTATTTGTTATTATTAAAATAAATGTAGGTATTTCTTGACAAAAGAATTTAATGCAACACTTTAATCCACAAAAAAACATGATTCAGAGCTCATGCCACTTTGACAGTTTATTCCTTACCTCAACTCGCCCTAGCAAAAAACCTAGATCTCCTTCAAAGCAAGTTCAGGGTGACCCTGGGTCTAAAAAAACACAGAATTTGTTAGCCAGGGTGAGTTCAGGGTTTTTAAAGAACGCTTTGGGCCGACCCCACGGTGACTTCAGGGCTCAAAATACAAATCTAATGGTTTATAAAGAGTTGAAAATCGAAACGGTATTCACTTAAGTTCAATATTCAACATTCCAGTGCGGACGGCAAGCGCGTTCTCATGACTCAAAAACTTTGGGTGTCTACAAAATTCAGAAGGAATTTGTTTTTTTAAAATTATTAAGATATCCTGGCAGTAAATCCAACTTGCTTTTTTTTTGGGAAAAAGTTTTTTTCCTGGTTTTAATAAAAAGGCCGCGTACTGTTTTCATCACCTCCAAGCAAATTACTTGCTTAATAATCTAATGGGAATTCCTTCAAGGAACCCACATTAATAAGCTTGGGGCATTAGGCTCTTTTTGATGATGATACTCATGCTAGGTTCTTAAAAGATATGAAGTTTCTGTGCGAAAAGGATCGTTTTCTAGAGGGAAAACCAATCGGTTTTCAGTGTACCTACTTTCCCTTTGGGTACGCTTTGTATAACTTAAAAACCCTGTATGCCCTTTTATTTTTAGAATAAAAGCCCTGCCAGGGGAATCATAGATAAAAGCTATAATTTTTATATTAGCTCAATGTTTTGCCTTGAAACTCAAAAAGCAGAGCCCATAATTTACATGAATTCATCCACAAATGGACGAAGACAATTAGGTTTCACTCAGGGATTCACTCATTCGAAGTCCAATGAAACAGTGCTTAAGGACTGTTTCCGTTTCGGGATCCAAAAAACATTCAAAAATTCCTGAAAATACTGTATCCAAATGAAGCTCATTGTTCATATCTACCAAATCCAAATATTATTGTTTTGACTTCATAACAAAACAAACAATTCAAAGTCAAAACAGGTGACTATTCAATTGCTAATATTTGATGCCACTTAATACTAGTTTATTACATGATGTATGTAGTTACATTAAATAACTTCACATAAGTGATGGACTATACAAAATATAAAAAAAAATTGTAATATAGGTATCTACCCTCCCACCTCCAAGCGGTCATACAGGTACTTATTTCGAACGCAGTGTTAGCTTTAGAAAAGAAGGTTTCTCAGACCTTCCGTTGGAGTTGCAACTATAAACACATAGCTGCTGGAGCTGGGTGGGTGTATTTCTGGGAGTTTACAACGTCACGCTCGACCGGACTTCTTGTGTTTTTCTCATTGTCATCGTTTGTTCCATTGTCGTCGTTTTAATGTCACCATAAGCAAAATGTAGTAGGTATATTATTTAATGTTCAACAGGTGAAATGCGTATTATTCTCATCATCATCATCATCGTATCGTATAGGTAGTACCCGGCAATTTTCTTGATGAAAGAGTTTCTGTGTGAAGGTAACTTAGTAGATACGTGGGACATTGGACTATTTTTGTTCGAGACCTTCAGTTTCATTTATGTCTCTGTATAAGTTTGTATGTACATTATGTCTATGTTACTTCCAACCGGCATTACTGACAAGAACGAAAACAAACTTAATTGAATCTTTTGGAGAGACATTCAGGTTTATAGGTAACGAATGTGATTGGATTGTAAGAAGTTTTGAGCATGTAACCGGTAGGAAAAGTGAGTTTAAAGCCAACATGTTATGATTCCTACGCCCAACTAGTTCTAGTTCAAATATTTGTTGTTATAGTTAAAATATTTGTTACTTAAACTTTCTTTATTATGCAATTTCGTCGTTCATACAGGTGACTTTTCTAAAGTACCAACTCACCTCAATTGAAGTGAAGAAGTTCATAATTTAATTCCAAACCTGGAATGAGTGGGTTTTTTATTCGAGGGTACTATCAAGGTAATTGGTTTAATCAAAACAATCAATAAAGTTTGATTAAAATGATAGCAAAGTATTAAATTATTCATTTGAGATTAAAGGAGATTACAACTTTAAGGTGCCCCAAAAGTGAGATTCATTATTTTTACTATGAGCGAAATGTCAAAATTGAGTCTGATTCTCTCCGCAGCTTATTCGTCGGATTCTGTAATCGGAGTGAATATGAGTAAAATTATTATAATAAAAAGTTATACAATCATTATAGACAGTCTCAAAAAACAAACAATTTCACATATGTATATGTCATTCACTTACCTTAGGAAGCCATTCTGGAGCAGGATCTTCGGTGGCTTTGCAGGGTGCTCATCCCCGCAAGCAGGCAAGTATGATATAAGAAAAGTGGGCGTGGTAGTAGAAGAACTTTAATAAAACTAATGCTTAAATTTTGTTCCTGTTTCCGTTTCTTTCACTTGTAAGTTGTAAATACAATTTGTTTGAAAAAAAATGGCGATCATGAACTCATATACTCATATTTTAAGAACCCCTTCTTAGAGCCTCAAGCAAATCAAGATAGATAAATGTGACCCACCCTAATGTTACTGCAGGTGTATAGATGCGATATCGAAGTTTATTGATTACCTATGTCAGATTTGATAGCTTGTATTGATATGCAGAATTAAGTGAACAAATTAACCTTCCACTCTATTAAAATAGTTGATGTATTCTAATTATCTTCGCGAAAATGATCATATTAAAAATAAGAGTAATAGATGTATAAAAAGGTACATAATATTCCTATCGAAAGCAAATGATAAAATAAAAAAAAGATGATTGCGATCAAAACCACCGCCATTATCTCATCTGGCGCGATACGTATCTCTATCTCTAGATGTCTGGCAAATTATAGATACGATCCATGTATTCTACTGACCGCCAATGTGGTTCTAGCTGCGTTTGGGTTGCGTGTCTATTGTACGAGTGCCTGGTATATACATATACACTTTGAATACGAACATACTCGTATATAAGAGAGACATGCATTTTAAGACCTTCCTTAGCCATAAAAACACATGCTGCAGTTTCAAATGGAATAATAACCGCAATTATCATAACCGTTTTCCATTCCAATTTGGAAAGCAATACACAGGCAGACATGGAACTATTCCCAATGTACCTATCAAACCAGACAACAAAAAAAAAGTTTTATAATATTTGTTGATGTTTTTTTGTAGCTCATCACTGGAGATTCAACCAATTAGTGGCAAGTAAAATTGAGAAAAATGGCGATGGAGGCAGACAGTATACGTCCATATATACATATAGCAAATGATGCTACTAATACAAAATTTTAAAATATCAAGAAAAGATCAATTTTTAAAATTGGTTTTCCAAACAAATCAGATATTTCCTTGGAAGCTATTTAAATTGCTTCTTTGTCAGTTTTTATAAGACACTATACCTTCCTTAAGTGTTCATAAAAATCAGGTAAAAATTTAAATTGGTCAATAATAATTGCCCTTGAACTTAAAGATGGAATTAACAACAAATTGATACGGTTAGATGATTCCCTTGTGTATCTGTGCATATGAATGATTAAAGGGAAGACCGATAAATTTGGCCCTGCAATAACTTTTGGTGTCTTCTAAAAAAAATATAACTACCTATATAGGTACAGAGGTATTAAGCATATGTCACAGGGGACAAGCTAATTTCAATCATCTTTAAGTACAACGGCTTCCATTTTCCTTAGTTCCGACGTAGTAAAACTTAAAACTTCGAAAATGAATAACTTTTTAGGCTTTCGCGGTTGTTAATAGACATAATAGATAGGGTCTACAGAATTATAAGAAAATGTTTAAACATAATTTTAGTTTTCATAAGCAGAATTTGAGAAAACAGAATTTTGACCAAACAGAATTTTGAAATACACAATTTTGCACATACAGAACTTTGTAATTCAGAATTTTGAACAAACAGAATTTACAAACAAAAAGCAGAATTTGGACCAAACACAATTTTGAAAACCAGAATTCCTATCCCCAGCCATTTATTTTTTATTGAGAAGATTCTATAACAATAATGATGAGTGTCAAGTTAGCAAAGCAACTTTGACGAATCGAAAAATGAGTAGGTGGATAACTTGCTGTTAATTAGTCGTTAATTAGTTGTGACAATTTCAAATTTTTCGTTCAATGTTTTCTGTTTTTTTGGGTGCTTTGCTAACTTGACAAATCTTGAAAAGCGGTAAAAACTTATTATACTTATTGTTTTATGGCTATATAATTTGCCGTAAGTTAGTCTTTAATTAGTTGTGGAAAATATAATCTAATCGCGCTATGTTTTCTATGTTTTCTTGCGTCTTTTGCTGGCTTGATATCAAGTAAACAAAGTATCACCTAAAAAAGCGGTTAAAACTGCTAATATCAAATGGTTTATTGCTCAATAATTTGTCGTTAACAAGTCTTTAATTAGTTGTGACAATTGAGAATTGTAGTACAATGTTTTCTACGTTATTTTCACTCTGTTATTAACTTCACATCAAGTTAGCATATCACTACCTCAAAAAGTGGTAGAAACTGTTTACACCGAATGATTAATGGCTTAATAATTCATGATTATTTAGTCGTTACTTAATTTTTTATGATTTTGAATTTGTCGTTCAAAGTTTTCTATGTTTTTTTAGTAAAAAACATTTTACTGCTTGATAATTTTCCTTTAGTTAGTCGTTAATTAGTTGTGACAAAGTAAATTTTCTCGTGCGGTTTCTATGTTTTTGATCTATTTTTCTAAATTCATATGAAATCAGCAAAGTACTCCAGAAAAGTTCTTACAACCTATTCTATTGAAATATTTTGATTTCTATTAATTTATCTTTAATTGGTCATTGATTATATTTGACAATTTAATGATTTTCGTTCAATGTTTTCTATGTTTTTTTGTATTAGTTTCAATTCATATGAAGGAACATTCAAACAGCCTTTAATATTGATTATATTGAACTGTTTATTACTTTATTATGCTTTCATTGGTTCAAATGAGGTTTTGTTGAAAAGTACATAGAAAACATCGCACCAGAAATTTACCTTTTCACAACTAGATAACGACTAATTAACGGCAAATTATTAAGTACTAAATAATTAAATTTTAGATCATTTTAGCACTTTTCTAAAAATAAACATAGAAAACATAGAACGACAAATTCGAAATTGTCACAACTATTTAACGACTAACTAAAGGCAAATTATTGACCCACTCATTTTTCGATTCGTCAATGTTGCTTTGCTAACTTGACACTCATACAATAATGAATAAAGAAAGAAGTTACTGTGATTGAAAACAAAAAAATGGACACGAATACCTCAAACAAATTAGAGATGCTTGGACGAAAATCATGGAACCGAATTTTAGAGCTACACAGAAGATATGAATTAAGACATGGAACTGTTTCAATCATAAAAATAGGATAAGCGATTCTAAAATGAGAACATGGTCCATCATCTACCACTTCTATTATAATATTTCAAAAAGCATTCATATAAGAACAATATTCTGACTTTCATGAATAAATACTTAGGTAGATACTGGTACGATTTTTTTTTCTTAATTTGTTGTTCCTTTTATTTTCCGATAGTAGTTTTTTGTTTGGGAGCGGGTCAGCATTCTGGTTTTCAAAATTCTGCTTTTTTTTTGTTAATTCTGTCTAGTCGAAATTCTTTTTGGTCAAAGTTCTGTTTTCCAAAATTCTGCAAAATTCTATATATGTTCTATATGTGAAAAGTTCTGTATTTCAAAATTTTGTATGGTCAAAATTCTGTTTCCCAGACTTTGCTTTTGAAAACTAAAATTCTGTCTAAAAAGGATTCTCAATAACACAAAACGTGATTCTATAGACCCAAACCCCTTAGCAATTGTTGGATGTGAGTGATTGAAAAAAAAAGACGTCAAAACATGAGTAAAAGCTATTTCAAAAATCAATATCTTGAAGTCCGTTGCCGGTTATGGACTACAAGACTTTGATTTTGGGAATAATCTTGACTGAAACTTACACGCCTACCTATACTTCTTTTTTTGCTATAACTCACACGTAAATTGTGACACATTTTTTTAGTTTTTTTAATAAAACTCAATTAATTGGTTTTTAAAAAACCAATATAGCTTTCAAGTCGTTGTTTGTTGGCTCGTGATTTTTGCTTTTTTCTTAGAAAACTTCTTTCTTTTGTGCTCCCCATTTTTTTACTGTATTAACCTGCGCTTTTGCCAAACGAAGATCATTTTCAGCTTTTAAGTCAGCAACTAAAAACATCGAAAATGTTTTATGTTCTTGGAAAAACTTTCGTAATTGTGTAAAATGGTATAAGTTTACGCAAAGTTTACTAATCCAGTTAGGGTAATAGTCACAATGACTTTTGGATAAGTTAAACCAGTTTGGTTTATTTTACGCAGCAAAATCTTTAGATAAGTTTAACCAAATTTTGTACATCATTTCCCATACAAAATTTGACAGTTCATTAACAAAAAGATAAACTTAACCAATTTGTAAACTTATCGAGGGTTTGTCGAAGTTGCATGAATACCCTTAATGATTAAGCTTTCGACGCCCCATAAATACAAAAAAAAACACTGCCCATTCTCTAGCACTCATGCTAGCTAGCACACGAATAGACAACTCTTGCACGTGTGATAACTTTTCTCATAAACATTTATGATATCTTTCAAGTATTTATCACATATATGATGAAATCCTTAAAGCCTGTTAAGATTGAGTCCAGAATCGTAGATTTCATCGTGTCACATAGTACATGCACTGATTTATAAAAAAATTGATTGTATAAATGGTTTCAGTAGTAGGAAACGGTTAAACTCAGAACTAGGAAAATAAAAGTTATCCGCTTGCTATTATATATCACAGGTTATTATACATTTTTTTATAAGAAAATTTAAAGTTAACAGATGATAAGGTCTAGCTCATTATTGTTCGTTGTTTAATTAATTATAATTATTTGTTTCCAGGCTATGTGAAACAAAATGCAGAAAAAAACAAAAAATCGTCTGAATTTTTAAGAACTATTTTCTTGCTTGATGATAGAAAGACTTTTCAAATGCCTTTCAGCTGAATACTTGCTGAAATTAAATTATGGAAGGTCTTGTCTTAATTACCATTTTTAACCAAAAACATTAATTTTGGCCTGATTATTTAAAGGTTAAACTAGGGATTTATTGATTTAAATGTTAAAACCTAGTACGCAGATCGAGCAAAGACAAATTCTACAATTTTTTTTCTGAAGATAAATTCTGAAATTTCAGAGATAAAACAAAAGTGAAATCAGAACAGTAGCGTAGCTACTTTCCTTCAATTCACAAATTTCAAAATTTTGTAAACAGAAGTCAAATTCTTTCAAAGCAAAAATGGAAAAAATTGAGCACCTGCGCTTGTTGGGGAAAAATAAAATGTGGATGGGTGAAAATACCTCTAAAAAGTCGGACATTTTTATTTTTATTATTTTTCTAGAGAAGGCGATTTTAGGGCAATTGGTTGACATATCGACCAAAATAAACTTTTTTCATACAAATATAATTTATCTTCCATCCTTCAAGCTCTCAACTGTCGGATTAATTTGACAGATGCCTACAATGTCGACGGATTGAAAAAACGAATTTTTTTAATCTTTACTTCTCTGCAAAAATGTGATTTCCTGAGCAATTGGTTCACATTTATATTAAAATGAACTTTTTCCATCAAAATTTAGTTTGTCCCTCATCTGTCAAGCTATTAGCTGTCAAATTCCATTAAGGAATGGCAACGATGTCGTTGGTTTAAAAAACCTCTAAGAATTCCAAAATTTTTGAAGTTTCTTACTTCTCCGGAAAAAAGTGATTTTAGGGCAATTGGTAGACATTTGGATCAAAATAAACTTTTTTCGTCAAATAGATCTTTCTCTATATGTGAAGCTATCAATTATAAAATTCTTTCAAAGGATGGATGTGATGTCGATGGATAAAAAACACTGCCAAAATCAGAAATGTTCAGAGTTTTCTAATACTCCAGAAATCCATTTGATTTTTGCCGGATAAGTTTACTGATTCCAACTCGGTTGAACTCAGTTTGGAAATAGATTTAAATTTTGAATAGAAGAAATTATTTTCCAAATCCTTATATAGCCCTTCTGTTCCCTTTCCTACACCACTGACTGATCTAAATTTTATATTTTATATCAGTCGTGCGTCCTCAAAACTTCTTCTGGAAATTATGAAACAGGGAGAAGATTTGAGTTTATAAAAAGTGAAATAAATATAAAACATCACAATTTGTCCGGAAAAATAATGCTTCGAGCTTTCTTTTTCTGCGCAAAATGGAGTCGAGACTTACTTTTGCCTTTTTTTGTACAGTGGCTACGAACGTCAAATTTTGCGCTGGAGCTGCGTACTGATGGGATAAAAAATCCGAGATAAAATTTGTTCTGGGAAAAATTTTATATGGGAGGTAAATTTTGTCTCGATCTTCGTGCTAGGCTAAAATAGGAAATAAATGCGGTGATTTACCAGTTGATTAAAAATGATAAGTTGTAGAAAAAACTGGGCCTTAGTCTCCACTCCAAACATGTCTTGTTGCACATCTCAGACATTTCGGAGTTGGAATGAATGAGTGTTCTTTAACCACGTCTGTTACCATTTCTACTTGAACGTCATTTTGCAGATCGTTTTTTTGTATGTACCAACAGTATTTTTTTTTTAAGCTGTGAATTGACAACGTAGATATCAAAAGATTTCATTAAAACACGGATTTGTTTTCTTTAAGCCTGGTTTTAAAGTTTCCATGAGAAAAAAAACTATTTTTTCAAAACAATTTTCCACCTATTCTGTGCACCAAATTGTTTAATATTCAAGGCAATTCAATATTTTTGGAAGTGTTAACCGACTATCCAAAAAAAAAAAATATTTTATTGACCAAACTTTTTTTCTCGAAGATTTTTGTATACAGAAAAATACACCCTTTAGCTCAGAAATGGGTTTTCAGTGGAGTGGAGTGGATCTTTCTGCTGTCAAAAATATATAGAAATTGAAGAGTGGATATACCTTTAACGCCTTTTATTATAGAACGAAAATCACCCTTGTCAACAATAAATTTTAACTGGCGTAAAAAAATCTGTTCAGTTTAGCCCCTGAGTTAACTCAACAAATTAGGTAAATAAGTTCGGAGCTAACATAGGATTTAAATTGACGGAAAACACGTTTCAGAAGATAACATGCGTTTAACCCCGAAACTAAGTTGGTCTCACACTAAGAAAATGTCCCTGTGAATCTATTTTTAATCCACAGATCCATTTTTTTTCAGTTCATTCTTAGGTGTCGGTTATAGCTATCATTGAAAATTTAAATGATTGAAAGAGTGCCAGTTAAAGCTGTCATTGAAGCTCATCATTGAAAACTTTAATGATGCTAAGGACTTGTTAATATTTCTAGTCAAAAAAATTTCAAATAGGCCCTACTTTTCATATAATAAGACTTTTTTTTTTTAGTGATTGAACTACCTTACCAATGATCATTGAAATCTTAAAAGTTTGAAATTGTTTTTCTGACTAGACTAACTAACTTAGTCGTGAGCTTTATCTGTCCATCAAAATAATAATTTTTTTTTTTTGTATTTATTTTCCCGTGGGTAGGTGCAAAACCTGCATATCAGGCTCTATGAGGACCGAAAAACGTGTGTTCATAGAAGTGTGAGATTCTTACTACACTAAAACCACCTCCACTTCCCGATTGCAACTAATTGAAACTTATCTAGCAATTTATTTTTAACGAAGTTAAGTAACGTGTTGCAGGTTACTTTCCGGTAAAAGTTCCTGCTTACCGCGATTTTAAAGCGGTTTTCTGTTCACCGCACCAAGTCGGAAGGTTTTGTTCTTCGCAGACGGCGTTGAATTAGCGTGTTCTAATAGTCGATTTCTATGTTTTCGCGCGAAACTTTTTATCTCGTCCCGGACCGTAGGAATCCCGAGATCCCTGTGAAGATCTTCGTTTCTTATATACCACGGAGCATTTACAAATGACCTAAGCAATTTATTTTCAAACGAAGTTATTTAAGTTTGTATCGCAGGTACAACCCCAAAGTTGTATACCATAAGTCCAAACAGGTTTAAGAACCTGTCGGTATAAAATCAATTTTTTTCAACACAAAGCTTTGAATATTTACCGAATAACCAGTTCATATCTCTTAATTTACTTTTTGGTATTTCGCATTTCTTGCGGCTTCCATTTTAATTTCGCGACCAGAGTCATTCCCAGATACTTTGCCTCATTTGCAAATGGAACACGAGCGGTATTAAGAAAGACGGGTAATCTATTTATTTTTTTATACGTAAAGTCCACGTGGACTGACTTTTGTTCATTGAGCGCTATTCGCCATGTTTTCGTCCACTCATTAACATTATTAAGAGCATTTTGTAATTTAATTGTAGCTTCGCTAATCGTTTTGCCTACTGCTAGTATTGCAGTATTATCAGCAAACGTGGCTACAAAAGTATCTTCAATTTGAGGTATATCGCGTGTAAATAAAAGGTACAGAACTGGACCTAATACACTTCCTTGTGGTACCCCAGCCACTATTTCTTTAAAATCAGAATAGTCATTTCCGTGTCTCACACGAAAAAGTCTTTCATTTAGATATCCGTTTAGAATGTTATTAAGTCCTTCAGGCAGAACTTGTCTTAATTTGAATTTGAGGCCTTCGTGCCACACCTTGTCAAACGCCTGCGACACGTCCAAAAAGACAGTCGAACAGATTTTCTTTTCTTCAAGAGCTCTCTCAATTACGTCAGTAATTCTATGCACTTGATCAATTGTCGAATGCTTGCTTCTAAATCCGAACTGATGTTCAGGTTTTAATTGTTTCTCTTCTATTATCGGTTGCAGGCGCAGGAGTAGTATTCTTTCAAAAAATTTTGATATTATTGAAAGAAGCGAATTCGGCCTGTAAGACTTCTTTTCGTGAGATGGTTTGCCAGGTTTTAAAACCATTATGACTTCCGCAACTTTGCATTCGCTCGAAACATATTCTAACCTTAGAGCGGCATTTATTATGTAAAGGAGGTTAATAAACCCTTAACGAAGGAGCATTTTTTAAATTTCTGCGGTAATTGAGTCATATCCTGGAGCTTTTTTGGACTTCAGCTTCCTTATTTCTCTTTTAAATTCGGCAAGTGTAGCATTTCTCGTTATGTAGCTTTCATTTGAGGTAAAATTCATATTAATATTTTCGTTGAGTTCTTGCCCATCGAACGGCTTAAATGTTTCCTCTAAGTAATCGGCGAACACCGTCGCTTTTTCTTTGTGACTTTTAGCCCATTCATCATGGCTTTTCTTTATCGGGGGCACTGGAAGCTTTGGTTTTTTCGTTGTTTTTATAGCTTTCCAAAGTGAGTAGTTCGATTCTTTCCCCGCTGTCAAGCCTTCAAGGTAATTTTCAACTTCAAGGTTTTTGAAATCTGATATCGCCGTTTTAAGCATATTACTCAAGCGATTTAAATGAGCTTTGTGTTGATGAGCACGGGTTTCTCTCTCTTTCACTAAATCTTTTATTTCTTGCGGATATTTTATATCTTTAAAGCGAGGTATTAGCCTTTGATAAGGTGTGTTATCCCAAGCTGCTTTTTGTATTATATCAACAAAGGTATCTACTGCGTCTTCAAGCTCAAGAGGCGTTTGTAATGATACCCTTAGCTCAACGTTGTCCTCGATATCTGTTTTAAATCCATCCCAGTTGGTCTTACAGTTTATTAACCTGGGTGGTTTTTCAATTTTAACAAGGCTTTCGCTCATAGTGAGTATGACGGCAGAATGATCTGAGAAGAGGTCATAGCCCTCTGAAATTTCTACACGGTTAGAGGGTATTCCTTCCATGAATAAATCGATTAGGTTCGGTATTTTCGACGGATCAGTTGGCCAGTAAGTTGGCTTGCCAGTCGAATGAAAGTCACAATTATTTTCCATTCCTGCTTCATATAGCATGCGACCCTTTTGAGATATGCATCGTGAGGCCCAGAAGGTGTGCTTTGCATTAAAGTCACCACCAACAATTAAATTTGGACTTAGTGACTTTATCAATGTCGTAAATTCACTCTTATCAATTTTGCAACGCGGAGGGCAATATATGGAAGAGACATTGAGAGGAATATTTTTTAGTTTTAACCTGTACACTACTCAATTGCATTGATTCCACCTCTATTTCGAGGCCTATCGAGTGTTTATTGCATTCTTTTATATATACAATGATGATCCACCTCTTGCTTTGCTTGACGGATGAATGGCGTGGTAGTCATGAAACCCGTGGATTTTAAGATTTGATTCATTTTTGGCATGCGTTTCTGATATCAAACATATGTCAATATCATTTTCTCGCATATACATCTCCAATTCTCCAAGTTTTTGCCATAATCCGTTGGCATTCCACGTTAGAATTTTAAGCTTTTCCATCATATATTTTTTGAAAGAGGTTTGGGTCGAAAGCAATTTTCGAGCTTACTTAACCTATCAAAGATATGTTTATTTGTTTCACATTGTTCTTCAAGTTTTGACAAAATTATTGAAAAGACTTTCGAAACCGGGATTAATGATTTTGATTTCTAAATGTCTCAAAACCAATCATTAAAACTTTCAATGATAGCTATAAGGTGCCAGTTATAGCTACATATGTATCATTAAAACTGATCATTGAAAATTTTAATGATTGTTTTTGTGACATTTAGAAAGGAAAATCATTTATTTTTTTGATGAAGAAATAAAGCTCTTGACTTAATAAATGTTTTTAGTCAAAATAAAATTCGAATAGGCCCAACTTTCCACATAAAATGAATTTTCTTTTCTCAATGATGAACTACCTTACCAATGATCATTGGAATCTTTAAAGTCATTTTATGTGGAAAGTTGGGCCTATTTGAAATTTTTTTTGACTAGAAATATTAACTAAGTCTTGGTCTGTATTCGTCCATCAAAAGAATTAATGATTTTAATTTCTAAATGTCTCAAAGTCAATCATTAAAGTTTTCAACTTAAAACTGCCTTATCGACTATTCTAGTTTACCATTTTCTTCCAATTTATTTGCTGATTTCAACTTAAGAAAAGTGCTGGAGATATTGTGATGCCTTACTCCATTAAAACTGTAGCAAAACCGACTTTAATTTTCAAATATTTATGAACAATCTTACAACCTGCCTAACTAATCGAGTACATATTCAACAAACTCAATTTTTTATGAACTTCCATCATACCTATCGCCTGTATAAACCCTTTTATAATTTCTTTATTAAACTGAGTTTAATTACCAACCTATTTACAGCTAATTTATAATATCTGCTATACCTTATATTGCATTATTATACATTATAGGTACAACAACATATAAATACTAATTTAATTTTCATTGCTTTGCTCTTAATTGCACGCAACATAAACTTTTTCTTATTGCAATAAAAATAAAAAAAAAAAAAAAGTGTCATCTTGCGCTTGACATGAAAAAACTGGCCATGTGCTTGTTGGCTCCCAAAAAAACTCCTGCGTGTTTACCATTCCAGTAATGCAGTTGTGCAGATGGCGTAACTGGAAATAGGTATGTTGATTTTCCAGTTTATTCATGGAACAATCTGAGATCGGAATTGGAATTGACCCATCGAACATATGAATCACTGGCAATGGTTTTCCGTGTAGTTCCAATTCGCAGGAACACACACAGTAGGTACCACTTGCCATAATACAAGAGCGGCTATATGATATGGTTCTCATTCATATTGAATTAATCATTTCCCATGGGAGGAGTTGACTTTGCCAGTATGGCGAGCGGTAGGCGTTTCCCTGAATAGAATTTTGATTTTCTCAGTCGAAAATAATAATTTTCTATTTGCAGTTGTAGGGGTTAAAATTCAGAGAGGGAGAATACACATAATGATAAAACGTATAATAATGCTGAGAATTGTTTAAGTGTTTGTGGGATGTATGTGTTAAAGCCGGATTTAATTTAGTGATAAGAAACTATCATGGCTGCCGTCTTTCGGGGATGTCGGATAATGTGGTGGTAAATCGGCAAAATGCCTACGGTTTTTTTTTTGTTATATTGTTTGTTTGTTTCTTGTTTAGTGAGGTGAAGTAACTTAACACAGATACATATGTCTTCCTAGGCACTAGCTTTGTGAAAAATGTGATTGCGCAGTCAAATATTTGTGAATTTGAATTGATTAATGATTGAAAAGTTATGGAGATGCCTAAACATAAAATGGTAACTTCATGGTAGAATTGGTAGAGGTAAGTAAGTATCTAAATATTTTTTAGATACAAATATAAATAGATAGGAATTTGGGCGTAGAACATGTGCATGGTGAAATTTTGCATCAAAAAGTGATTTAAATTCATCCAGTCTTTAACCTTTTCTCCAGTAAATAATAGAAACATAGGTACATACATATGTAGAAGATCACACAAATCAAAACATGCATAATGTGTTTTCAATTGGAGTGATTTTTGACGTTTAAGTACTTTTATCGAACCCAAAGAAAACATTTATTATACTCACCACGAATTTTTTTGGCTCAGAACAATGTCACTGATATTCCTCGCATTCCGATGGTTACCTTTTAAGCCTAGTTTACAGTTTCCGTGCGCAAAAAAAGCCTATGCATAAATAATTGAGGTGAAATGCTTAGTTGCTTGTTTGCCTGATTGGTTTACAATTTCATGCGTAAAAAAAACCATTGCTGCAATGAAATGTCATGTAAAACAATGGACCGGCAATTGTTTTGCATGCGAAAAAAAAGTGTGGTGAATACAATATTTTTTTTTGGATGGTCGGCTAACACTTCCAAAAAAAGTATATTCACCTCAAGGGTCAAGGCATTATATATGCATGCAAATGGTTTTTGCATCGAAAAATATTTATTTTCCTTTTTAAGACCTATTGTTTATTAATTTGGGGTTAATTAATGACTCAATGGGTGGTCAAGGCCAAGGCAAACATTTTTGCCTTGAATTTATTACAATTTAGTGCAAAGAAGAGGTGGAAAATTGTTTTGAAAATTTCGATTTTTTTTTTCGCATGGGAACTGTAAGTTAGGCTTTTTATAATTATCTATATCCCAAAAAATTCAAGGTGACTAGAGTTTTTTATGTGACAGTGGTCCTCAGCTGTTTTTTTTCATAAAGGATTAGGTACAACAACATAAAGCTATAATTGAGAATAAACATTGGAACGTAGCCATTCATTTGTGAAAAAAATACGTTTAGCATTTGTGTTTGCTTTTGCATAGTCAGCACAGTCTTATTTAAAGAAAAAAATGCTTCGTGGTTAGAAAAAAAATGTTCTTCAAAATAAAATGTCCGTGGTGTAACGAAATTTTTGCATTGGAAATAATTTTACAGTTTGCTTTAAAAAATTCTGAATGAGACTGTTCTATGCAAAAACAAACACAAACGCGAAACGCAATGTTTTTCCGTAAAAGAATGTCAGTGACATTGTTTTGCGCGAAAAAATTCGATTGATGTCTTTGGGTAGTTCACAGTTTAATAAAAAGAATTTGAACGTCAAACATTTCTAGTTTACAGTTCACGTGCAAAACAAATGCAAATATTTTCGCATGTCAAAAAATTTGTATTGATGTGAAATGTGAACAGAATAATTTTTTTCATGACTAGTTTACAATATCAAGTAAAAACAACAATTGCTGGTCATCGAATGTCATGCAAAATAATTGACCGCAATTGTTTTGCTTGAGAGAAAATAATGTGGTGAATGCAAAAATTCTCTGAGTCCTCAGAAATATAAACTGGACAATGGATTCTTTTGCAACGATAAGTATAGCACAGGTAATATAAACAAACGGAAGGTGCAAGGGATATTTACACTTTAAAATTGATACTTTTAAAAGAAAATTATTGAATATTTCTTTATAACTTGAAATGTTTTCACGGTTGTTTACAATAGACATTTTTAAACATTTCGGTTTAGCTGCGTTGTAAATATATAATGTATAGCGAGTCCAATACAGTACTCACGCCGAACGTTTCGTTGTGAATTGCATCGAGCGTGGTCGGGGTGAGTACTGTATTGAACTCGCAAAGTAAAAAATATTTATAACGCGGCTAGTTAGTTTAAAAATGTCGAATATTTCTTTGTTTTAATTTTGTAGGTTTATTATAGAAAAAAAGTTTATCTGCATTCATCTCCCTCACTCCTTCATGTCCTTAGACAAATGTCAAAAACTAACCACTGCACTGGCTAAAATTTAACAAGCTCCTGAACAGGTACAATTTGTACGTCTATGTATGTTCACCTCAGAATTGTCAAAATTAAGCTTAGCTACCAAATTTAACCAAACTTATAAGGTGGCCCATATACGCCATGGGCTGGTGTGTGCACCGATTCTGGTGTAGTACACGGTGTGGCAAAATTCAAAATACTTTGATTTTTTGTGTTGGTGCCTCGATCGATGTCGTGTGTGTGGTGAAATGCCACATCGGTGTTCAGGCACAAAAAAACACTATTTTTAACATATGAAATGGTAAAGTGGGGCACATTCGTTATCGGGGCACATTCGTCTTTGCAATTTTCTCGAAAACTGCTTTGTGTAATTTAAATGACGAAGGCACCCTTTTGTATACCTATGCCTTGTGCTGTAGTTTGAAAATTCCAGTTTGCGTCAAAAAGAGTCAAAAGTATTTAGGTGTTTTTTATGCCTTCTGTATAATTTTCCACTTTCTGGTAAGTAAGCATTTCTTAATATCAATTTTTTGTACAGCCCTGTTTAATTTTTATGAGGAATATTTAAAAATATTCGTCTTTAAGATATCCTGAACGAATTCGTAATTCATTGATTTCTTATTGCTAAAATAGTTGTTTTTTTTTGTTAATAAAGAAAATTTTATTTTTTTTATGAATTCCAGTTATGTTTTTAAATAAAATAAATAAATTTAAAACTATGAATAAATTAAGTTTAGAGTATTTTTTTTGCAAAATACTTTGGTGCCGAAAATGCCCCAAGCATTGACAAAAGTGTCCAGGGCTGGGGCACATTTGACGAAATGACTTCTTTGTTTTAAATAAAAAATCAAACATGCTTTGAAGCTACACGAAAAAGGTTGCTACTGCAGATTAAAGACAAAATATCAACTCAGTCAGTCGGCACTCCCAAATGAGAAATGCACAAAATGTATTATCATACAACCGTTACCTAACAGAAATCGTATTTATATCGAAAACTGCTAGGATTTTCATAACAAAAAATATGTCAATTTACTGGAAGTATAGGGTACTTTCTGGTTAATTTTGTCTGCTAAAAACTTTTATTAACAGTTCCTCCTTTTGCCATGTTTTAGATAAAAAAACAAGTTTTCTTATTTCAGTTTTTTAAACTTAGAAGACATAAGGAACTTAAGCACTAAAAATTTTTAAAAAGGAACATTTCTCACCTCTCCAATACTTAAAATCTGACCATGACATTGCAGCAGCTATAGCTGGAATTCATACAGGAGTTCAACAGAGAATTCAAAACTTAAATCAGCAAGCAGTATGTATTTGTTTTCTGTGATAACCATTCACAGAATTTGGATGGAGCACACATTAACGTATGAGCAATAACTTCTTCTGGCACGATTTAACGTCTGTTTACTTTCGTCTCTTCTGCAACACACTGATGGGATCAAAAAAATACGTCAAAACAACAGTCAAGGAACATTGCCAAACCAGGTGAAGCTCAGAAGCTGAAGCTGTTAAACAAGTTGTAAAAACACATTTTGACGAGGTAGATTTTGCCCTCGAAGAACTAAGAGACTACGGAAAAGGCAAGATGACACAATTTAAATATTCATTTTTGTGTTTCTCTGCAATTTGGGATAAAATCCTCAAACTATTCGATTTGATTCAAAAACGTTTACAAGAGAAAGGGTTTAGTTAAGTTATGCTTATGTTTTTGCCCAACTGCAAGCAATGACCGATAAACTAAATGATTGGAAACAGGACTAGTGTGACCGCCCTATTTTAAAATCCAAAGAACAGTGTAACGAGTGGGTGATAAGTACCATCATAAAGAGGATTAGAAAATAGAGCTCTATGTGGGGAAAATTATCTTTGGATGCAGAAATGCAGAAGAAGAAGTAGGACGCTGCCTATTTGAAATTTAAGATAAACTTTCCATGAAGATATTTACCTCCTCGTTTTTAGATATTTGAAAATATTCGATAAACGTTTCGGCTTTATTTGTGAGTTCACATCAATTAAAGACCTTCCTAGTGAATAATTTTATATAACACTTGTTCAGATGAAATAAGTTTGCCTAAACCGGCAAAATTGTATCCAGCGAACCTAAACGGTGATGAATTATTTGATGACATTGAAGATGTTTTCAATTTATCAAAAACGTCAAAGCAAAATGGAGAGCAAACAAATCTGATGCCTGCAGAACTTTTAAAATATATTTCTTCAATGGAAAAAAATTTACCAGTAGGTATTATTTGACAGATAACTGTTAGAATAATGCCAGTTTATCGCTTGTATAAATGCGACATTACTGAAATTATCATTATTATCTTGTGGAATACAAATACAAAAAAGATACAGATATTAAGCCAGTTTATATCGTGTTTTTCAATAAAAGCGCTACAAAACTTTTTTTAAATAAAACAAAAATGGTTTTCGATATCAATGAATTTTTTTATTCCTGTGAAAGTACGTTTGATGCCATTAGGTATGGCTTGATGACATAGACCACAGACTTGACGTAGCCCCACAGGAAATAGTCTAACGGCGTCAAATCGCACGACCGAGACGGCCAAGCGACTGGACCATTTCGTGAGATAACACGTTATCCAAACTTGGTTTCCAATAAATTGATTGTGACATTCGCTGTGTGGCTTGTGGCGCCATCCTGTTGAAACCACATGTCCTCCAAGTCCATATCATTCAATTGGGGCCAAAAATATTCGGTTATCATTGAACGGTAGCGATCCCCATTCACAGTAACGTGCCGGTCTTGATCATCACGGAAGAATTACGACCCAATGACGCCGGCGGCCCATAAACCACACCAAACAGTAATTTTTCGGGATGCAATGACGACTCATGGAGTACGTGTGGATTGCTGCCTGACCAATACCGCATACTTTGTTTATTGACGAAGCCATTCAGCCAGAAATGAGCCTCATCGCTGAAGATGATTTTTCGATGAAAATCCGAATCATTTTCAAGTTGTTGCTCAGCCCAATTCACGAACATACGATGCTTCTGGTGGTCAAGCGGCTTAAGTTCTTGCGTCAATTTAATCTTGTAAGGATGTAGGCCAAGATCTTTTCGCAAAATTCGCCACAACGACGTCACAGAGATGCCCAACGCTTGAGAACGACGTGTGAAAGACACATTTGGGCTTTCTGCAACTGAAGCCTCAGCAGCAGCAATTCTCGACACTACGGGCATTTCTTTGTCTCACTGGCACGGGAACATTTTGTACTGTACCTGTCGATTCAAATTTTTCCACTAGACGCTCAGTTGTTGATCTGCTAGGACGATTATGACGACCATAAATTGGACGTAGCGCTCTTAACGTTGAGGCAACTGACTCCGAATTTCGGTATTAAATTTTAATAATTTTGACTCGTTGTTGGCTGGTATATCTTTCCATCATTAAATGGCAAACTTTACTGAAGAGAAATGTCAAAAGAGCGGCAAGAAATATGGCGTCGTTTACTGTCAATGTCGCTCTACTTTTGTAGCGTCCCTGTTGAAAAACCCTTTATTTCTTAGATCTCAGAGGACTCGGAGGACACAGAAATATAAATAGGATTCCTCACAAAAATTCATCACTTTTCCCCTTAAAATCTGAGACTGATTTTTTTTTTTGGTGTTGCCTGCTCAATTTTCTGTCGCAGAAAATTAAATAAGAGAAAATGAAAAATAGAGTTGTTTTGACTTCTAGGTATGAGGAATGCTGTTTTATATTTTATTCTCCTGCTATGCCAAAAAAAGGAGGAAAAAACTGAGCGCTCAAGAAATATAAACTGACTAAATAATTGTCGCTTTTATATTTCTAAAGTCTCAGAGACTTTCACCAGTTTTAGTGTCATACAGAAGAGAAAAAACCTTTGTCCGTTTAAAGGCTGAAATTAATTTAATTAAAAAAATTTATATATCTACTATTAGTTTTTATATTATTTAAATTATTTTAACTACTCCACTGACTTCTGTTCCGACGCTATTTTTGTTTTACTTGCCGAATTCCAAATGTCCAGATCGGTTGTGCTCAGCTCAGCTAAGAACTAAAGAAGAAACAAAAATTTCAGTATTTACATCTTCCTTTACTGAAGAAGTGGGGGCGAGATGTGATACCGAAGCGTCAAAAAAAATCAAGTTTTTCAGTCCAATGTGAACACCGTCATGTAATTTTGTAATTTGTCGCTTATGATAAGATTGCGGTAAAGTTTAATACACACAAACATCGCTTATCTGGAAGCTTTCTGTTGCAATAGTTGGTAATGCTTGATTTCAAAATATAAACTTACCTATGTAGTTACATAAAATCGAAGTTCAAGAAGACAGTACATCGATCTTTTGCCTGTCACTAACGTTCTTCTGTTCCACTACCATTTGATTCAAATTGCCTTTTGCCTTTGGTGATCCAAGAACTATATAAAAAATTGTATAAGGAATTGGAAAACTCCTAGAAGAACCTAAATTGGCGTATTTGTCAGCCCAAATCACCGCCACTGACGTGGGCAGCAGCAGCAGCAGCTATCCATAGCAACAGCAGGAAACAACCTTTCACTGGAATTGAACCCAACTACAAGGATCAGCAATCAACCACCAAAGCGATCGAGTGGTAATTGCCCCTAATAAGCTATGTATGTATATATGTATCAAATTCACAACCGATCGGCCGTGTCGCAATGAACGGACTGTTCAATGGCGGCGGTTGGCGTCTTCTAGCCCTCGAGGTGATTGACTGAAGGCTCAATTGAGGGGCTTAACACCGTGTCTATATTTTGAGGAAGATTGACACTTTTTGTCGTTTTACGGTTTACAAAAAAAAAAAACACAAGGCCCACCACCACCGATGGCGACGATATAATTATATTTATCGACATTGACCATTGTGTATGCGGTTGTGGTATTGTGTATGTTTCAGCAAAACAACGGATGAAACAAATTGGATTTTGTATCCATTTTTTTTTTTATAATTTCTGATCCGATCCTTTAACAACAAAAAAAAATTACTGACGCGCCGGCCGTCTCTGTATTTTGTTGAACTGTCAATCATAAGTGCTGTTGGTGAAATGTGTTGTGTTTAAATTTTTATTCGGAAACAAGCGGATTTGGTAAAAGATACCATGTTATTATTGTAAGTTAATTATTTTTTTTTTCACTTCTACATTTTTCATTGTATTTAGACATAATTGTAACATTGGGGAACGTTAACAAAAACTGGATTAAATTATTCACCCAAAAAAAGAAACTGGCAACTTTAACTAAAAGATATGTTTTATCTTGAGCTATAGGTATATAAGAAAATTAAATTCTTTGTTCATTTGTTATTAAAATAAAACTTTAATTAAAATGTTGAATATTCGTTTCTTCAGACTGGACAGACGAATTTTTTTAAGGATGGCAATGGACGGCTGGGTATACAAAGACAAACGCACCCAAATAGCCCGACCCCTTCAAATTGTGATGGAAGCCTTTCTTCATTGCTTAGCGAAAGAATGCTCCATTTCTCTCCTTAAGTAAGTCTTTTTTTTCATTTCGCATGAATAAAACAATGACGAGCAAAAGTGGACAAATGCTTTCATGTGTTTTAAAAGTTGTGACCGTTTTGATGACAAAGTAATTAGGTTACATTTTCATTTTATACGAGTATTATTATGTATCGATCGTAAAATATTTTCTGCAATAAAGGTAAAAATATTCGCTGCTAAGTATTTATATTTACTGGAGTTTCTGACCAATTTGGTAGAGAGTATCCCGTAGTGATGGGAACTATCGAATAAAAACTATAGAGTTATTCGATAGTAGCTAAATGTTTAGTTATTCGATAGTACCAAATCATTCATTCATTCATTCATGCTATTTTTGTTGATTCACTTTTTTTATTGAATATTTAATTACAATTTAGTTTGTATCGTAGCAGCAAGTTTTATGAGGAAAAATAGAAGCCATATTTTTCTTAAACGGCCAATATGTTGATGTTCTCAAAATCTCAAAAATAATACTCCGTTTATTACTTGCATTTTGAAAAAAATTGCTTGATAAGCCTTGAACCAAAAAATCGTCTCACCTTTAAAAGTAAACTATTCCAATTCCAACTGTTTTCCCTAAAATACCTTAGTAAAATAATATATGCTGAAGAATTCGACTTGTTTATATAAAATACATGAAAATTTTTCTTAAAGCTGAGTACATACTTTTTCTTGAAGTGAAACATCGCCAGTGGAGAAAGTGATTTTTTGACATTTCTCCCTGGTACAGATTTGGGAATGTGTTGTGAACATTTGACGTTTAAGACCATGATGCCTCAAATAACTAGTAACTGTTCGCCAAGAGTTCCCGTGCATTTTTATTTATTTATTTTATTTATTTATTTATTTTATTTATTTCAATTTATTTGTTGTTGACAAGTTGGTATAATGACATTAGCAGTAGACAATAGGTTTGTTTGTTATCTTTTTCCAAAAAAAAATGTGTAAAACCTGCCAAATTTTGAAAAGAGGGCAAAATTCTGTCAGTTGGGGAAATTTGAAAAAAAAAGTTAACAAACGCATTAAACCATGAACTGACCACTTTTTGTAAGAAACGCCATTTTTGTTTATAAACAGTGATGCCACCTTGCCATGATCTCAATAGATCTAATGTACTTTTTTCGTAAAACAAATCTACTGCTTTAAATTCAGTTTACTGCACTTTTATTTTTAGGAAAAGAAAATTATCATTCATCAAAATGCAGTAAACTAATTTTTCTAAGTGACAGAAACTGACCACCACGATTTTGACAGCACTTGTAACACTTCGTGTACACACAAATTTGTGTAGCAGGAGTTTGCAAGTTTTCCAACGGAGGGAAAATTATTTGCTCTGTCATTGCCCTCTCTAGATGCTTCTTTTTTGAGTTAGCAAACAGGAATTTGAGACAATTTGTGAGAATTTGTGAAAATTTGCAAGAAATTTCACTTTAACAAACAAAGCTAATAATAGGTCTGTTCAAGTACTTCCCAAAGCTACGAATTTTATTTTTCTTATATGAGCTTTGACAGAAGTTTGGGCTAAATTCGTAGATATTCGTAGTTTTGGGAGGTACGCGAACAGACATAATAAGTCCTAGACGGTGTTCACATTGGATTGAAAAACTGGATTTTTTTTGACGTTTCAGTATTCACATCTCACTCCCACTTCTTCAGTAAAGGAAGATGTAAATGTAAACGTCAAAAAAAAATCCAGTTTTTCAGTCCAATGTGAACAACGTCCTATGATATCTGTCTGTATGATTTTTCAAAGGAGCTGTCATTTTATTTGAGAAGACATACCAGTTCCCACGTTCTGTAACTCTCGCATTGTTCAAATCAGTCGAGAAACTTTCAAAAATGGAGCAAAACTCACGTATTTTACTTCAATTTTCTCGTTTCTTGACCAATTTTTTTGTTGCAAGGGTTACAGAAGATAGACACAGAAATATTTTGTTGGGCTTATTAATAGGTGTGTTTTTCCTTTCCCGAATGGGCTAGGATGAAAAAACGACTTCGGGTCTAAGCAATTTACATCTTAAATGTAACAACAACTAAGCCCCTTCGGACTTAACTAGGAACAGAGAATTTTCGGGGCCTAGCTTTAGCCCAGATACAAAGTGCTAGTGGCATGAATTTCATACTTGTTATCGATAATTTGTATGGAAACTCCATTTTTTTCTATGATGGCATTGCTAGGCCCCGATCTCGTTCTTTTAATCAGATTCCCCTGGTCTGGTGTACCTAGTGTGCACATTAAGGACCAGTTGTGCAGACGTGTTTCAAATCTTGAGCCTTGGTTCAGCAAGCTTATATCACCGATGTTGGTAGATTAAGATAACTAGTTGTACAAGTGTGGATCAAATTAAGATCAGCACTTTCTAGCTCCCCGAATTCGGTGGATTCACTGAGGTTCAAGGTTCAAGTAAGTTATAAAGGTTTTTTTAAGAGGCATAGAACTTAAGGTTGGCAACACTATTTTAACTGGCGGCCATTTTGTCAGCTGTCAAGTGATTAATTTTAAGTTTGGTTTGGCATTTCATAATGAATGTACTGATGCCTGAATAACGCTCCTAAATTGTGTAAATTTATTTTGAAAATCATAGTTCTGTCCGAAATGAAATACTTATCATGCGAATTTTGTTTAGCTATGAAGGTCCCATTTTGTTGAATGGATACGTCAATAAACAAAACTGGCTATAGAGTGATGTTAATTGTCAAAAAGCTGACTGTTTGGTGTGCTTTATGGGTTGGTGGAATAATTGGTCAGTATTTCTTTAAAAACGATGCTGGCCAGAGCGTTACAATCAATGGTGACCGCTGTAGAGCCATGATTATTGTTTTTTCCGTTCATTAATTGAACAACCATGATGTGCAGGCGCTATGGTTTCAACAAGATATTAAAATTGCAGAACCAAGAGTTAAAAATTTGTTCAACTGGCTCAAAATATGTGTTGCCATTGACGACTTGACACCGTTTCATAAAAATTAAAAAGTGACAGGTGATAATTTTCAAGATTAGTGTCAGCAAAAATATTTTGAAAAAATTGTCGAAAAATATGTGAAAATTATTGCCATTAAAAATTTTACACGAATTATTAAGAGAATTCTCTGACAAATTTGCTATAATAATTTTTGTGAAACTAACCCTAACTACTAAACAAAAATATAACTGACTTCGACCCAGAGTAGGTACATGTAGAATTGGGCACTCACACAAATTTGAAATTCGTCTTTTTCGCTCTGCGCACACTTACCCGCTGCCTCCAACGCCAACGAGTCTATATTTAAATAATATAATTTTTATATACATAGAAAAGCTCCTGCTCCTTATTTTTGTCTTTTTTCCTCATCCTATTCAGCCTACACGTCCAAGTCTACTGTCGCACTTTATATTATCATCCATCATATTACATAGGCATACGGATCTGTTGCTAATAATGCGTTGAGTTAGCTCCTTTCATCGTCATGGAATGACAGTATATGCTCGAAACAATTACATGTATCCCCAACGGGTGGTATTTCCAAGAGTGCGCTCTCGCTTCTTTATAGCGACACGGTATTATAGCGTATAAGCTGTTCTTATATACCTTCATACAGATGGCGTGAAACGTTAAGCTGTTCAATTGACAGACTTTGGACAGCTCTAGCATTTATGATCGATCAATACCTAAGCACATACCTGCATAAAATATAGTCTCGTTGCAAACAGTATTTCATCACACATAAATATAAAAAAGACGAAAGAATCCCTTCATCATCAGAACCAAAAGATGCGACAAATAGGAAAATGTTCTCTAGGCAGGACGATGAGGATGACGACTACTATAGATAATCCCATCTCTCAGTTGGAAAACCGCCAAAGGATAAACACCATCATGTGTTTGGTCTCAGGATAAGAAAAAAAGAAATGGGAAAAAGGAGCAAGCAGCCAGCGCCAGCGCAGCGTTCAAGGAATACAACATTAAATTCCTCAGTCAGTGTTATGTATGCGAAAGGCCAAAACATGACACGTTTGTGCATATCCACATGTTTCAAACCAAACTGAAGGTTCTTTTACCTGCGAGATAAACTTGTTTTCTGCTAATTTACAGGACAGCTAAAACATGATCGGAATCCTTACGGCTTATTTAGTGGCTTGTTTTGGTCCAACCAAGGAGGTAGAAACTCTCTGCTTTTAAATCGTTTGTCGTATGACTTGGTTGGTGATCAAGTCGGGACAACCCATAATTGCAACGAGCTCAGGATTTAAAATTTTGTATTTAGTTAATATTCTCAGCAAAGACGTGGTAACTACTTATATAAAAAAAAAAAACAAAACAACATGGGATCTTGGCGCCTTCTAAAAATAAATATTTATATCTATGTGCTGGTTCAAGTTGAGTCACAAATATTTAAGTTCGAACTAAAGCTTGGTTTCACAGTCATTCTTTCGAACTTTTGCTTACCTTATCCTAAAAGTCGAGAACGAAAAAGGATATCATGAAGGGGTTTAAACATTCAATTTGTGATTGCTACTTCTTTTTCATTTTATTTTTATTTTGTACGAATCTTTTTTCTGAAAGATGAAGCTTAAATTGTTTTTTTTCTTCGTCAATTGAGGTTAGTGGTGCATTTTTTAAAGAAAGAATTTCATAGGCATAATTGAAAATCCTTTATTTTTTCAAGATCACTCAAGCTTCTATTTAATGGCTTCACAAAGAGATCCTATGGATATTTTAATGCATATGCACGTCGCTTTCTGTGCCTCCGCTGGTTAAATCTTACCATCGGTCTTGTCTAGTGGAGGTGGCATGCTATGAGCAGCCTGGACCTGGACATAAGAATGATGGTTGAATTTTGAAAATGTCTAAGGAAAATAAGAAACAAAAAAACCATTCGAGGCACATCTACACATATCCATGGAGTGATATATCTGCAGGTGATTTTGGACACCTTTTATGTCTAGTAGAGGTGGCATTTAGAGTTCATAGATTACACTTTGAATATCCACACACCTGTCTTTCATCAGTATCTGTTCAATTTGTTCAGATACAACGTGGTCAAAAATCATATATTTTGATTTCGTCCTTTTCATTTCCAGTAGGATTTTGGATTCCCTCTCTTGAGAAAATTGAGATTGTAAACTTTTCTTTTCTTTTTCGATTTCTGATCTCTAAGGCCACCAACATGATCATTTTTGGTCATTCGTAAAAAACGTACGTAATTCCATCTCGTCTTTGGTTCCATGTATCATGACTCCGAGTTAGCTTGAGTGCGCAAATGATTTTATGGGACAAATCTTCTTTCGCACTCTTGCAGTAGCAAGAGTTAAAAGATCTTAACGTACATAAATCCACTGGCCCCGATAATATTCCTCCCATTGTTCTAAAGAGGTGTTCTTCAACGCTGGTAAGGCCACTGCGTAAGCTTTTCCATCTGTCTCTACTGGTCTCTCTCCGAGTGGATGGAAAACAGCGTTTGTCCAGCCTGTCCCTAAAAAAGGCGAATCTTCTTCTCCCTCTAACTATCTTCCTATTGCACTTACGTCCCTTCTTTCCAAGGTCATGGAAACGCTGATTAATTATCAGCTCAAGAGATATCTTGAAGAACGGAAGCTTCTTAATGGCAATAGGTCCGCTGGTGATCTGATGGTATGTCTCACCGAACAGTGGAACAAATTTTTACATCGTTTTGGAGAAAGTAAGATTATTGCAAAAGCGTTTAATAGAGTTTGGCATCAAGCTCTCTTATCGAAAATGCGTGCATTTGGTATCGATGAATCTCTTCTTCGTTGGATTAGAAATAACCTTTCGGACCGATCAATACAAGTTGTATTGGACGGTTTCAATTTTGATATTCATAAAATAAATACTGGTGTGCCCCAGGGCTCCGTATTGTATCCTACCCTCTTTCATTTTTTTTTATGAATGATCTCTTATCTAAAACTTCTGATCCACTAAATTGTTTTGCTGATGATAGCACCCTCAGCTTTATATTCGTTTCTCGATTCACATCCCTGCACTTCGGATGTGGAACTTGAACGGCAGCGTATGATAAGCTCATTAAATTCTGATCTTGACAGCATTGTCCAGTGGGGAACTAAGAACCGTGTAGAATTTAATGCTTCAAAAGCCCAATGCTGTCTGTTGCCATTAAAGCAAAACCCACCCCCTATGCCACTATCCATGAGCGGTGCATCGAGGCAACTAAACAGCTTTCAGTTCTGGGTATGTGCATCACAGATCACCTTCTGTGGAACGATCACATATTCAACGTCCCCAAAAGCGCTGCAAAGTGTTTAGGATTTCTTCGAAGATGCAAGAAATTTGTTCACCTTCTCATCAAGCTGCAATCTACAAAGCCTACATTCACCCAAAGCTTGAATACAATTCTCACATTTGGGCTGGTGCTCACATAACACATCTAAATCTCTTGGATCGTATCCAAAAAGGGCTTTCAAAATGATAGGTGATAGTACTTTAACGGTAACATTCGAATCTCATGAACATCGACGTAATGTTTCATGCCTCTCTTTATTTTATCGCTATTTTTATAAACAATATTTTAGTGAAATAGCCAGTTGCATTCCTCCCCTTAACAATTCCACCGTATTACTCGCACTGACAGGAATGCCCATCAAACCAATTTTAGACGTACTATTAAGCACAGAGATTCTTTTTTTAGCCAAACCACACGAATGTGGAATGCTTTACCCGGCTCTATTTTTCCCTCGCATTTTGATGTTCAGAATCTCAAAAGCAATGTACATCGGTATCTCTTTTTAAATCCTTCCCTTTTTTCCTAACGCTCGCACTGTGCTCAATCATCTTAAGGGTAGCCACAACCCCTTTATGTGAGCACATAATATAAAAAAAACATCAACAGTGCCAGGAGTAAATCATAACTCATGTTTTTATGGATCTTCTCTTTCAGGATCTTTTCTTCTGACCAATTCGATTTATGAAAACAATAAGACAACAACTTAAACAACAAATAATACAAAAATAAGAAATTCCACAAGTCAAATGCACTTAACAACAATGAAATTGACAGCTGAAATGACAAAAGGCCTTTTCCTTTAGAGGTGGCGAAGTACTTGCAAGTACTTTGCCAACTTTTTTCAATGGAACACAGCAAATTGCTTTCCCTTGTAAAATGTATCTACTCGTGCATTAGAGCATATGCAGTTGATAGTACTAGATTAGGGTTTTCATCAGTACATTGCCATCTCCAAAGGAAAACGGTTAACGACAACTGTGTTGATGAACACGTCCAGACCTAAAAACTATTGTTCAGTTAAACAACTCGGGTAAGTTCTAGCCATTTGAATCGGATCGGGTTCGGGACAACAAAAGTAGATTGGCAGTGTTCATCAACACGTCTAGAATCAATCGACAAGGTTGATCAACGATGTTGATTAACACAACTCAAGATAATCATCCCTGTTCTGATTTTCGTTCTCAATCAAATTGATTTCCGTACGAATTCCTAAATCATATTCTGAATTTAGTATAAATTGACTTTCGCAATAGTGGATATTCAAACCTGTTTTTCTTTGGACATCAGTAAAAAAAAATGGAAACGTCAAATATGTATATAAAAAAAAAAATCTTTATAAATAAATTAAATTTAAAATCAACAGCAAAAATAAAAGTGGTATCGTGTCCGTGGCTTTTTAATGAAAATCTGAAAGCCTGCCCGTATTTGCACCAAAAAATAAGTTTTTGTTTTAAATTATGTCAAATTAAACTTCAAACTATTTCAAAATGTCAAGTCAATTTTCAATCCACCCGAAAATCAAAACACACTTGGCCAGTTTATATTTCTTGAGCTCTCAGTATTTTTCTCAATTTTTTGACAGAGAAGGAGAGTTAAGTATAAACCGTATTCCTCGCATAGAAGTCAAAACAACTCTCTTTTTCTTTTCTTCTTATATAAATTACTGCGACAAAAATAATTGAACAAGCGAATCCAAAAAATTTCAATCTCAGTTTTCAAGGGGAAAAGTGAGGAATTTTTGAGAGGAATCCTGTTTATATTTCTCAGCGCTCTGAGTCCACTGAGATCTCAGAAATATAAACTGGCTAAATAAGAAAAAGTTCAGTTTTGTCTTCTTTTTATATCGTTTTTTTTTTTTTAATCTTTTAAGTATACTCGTAACACCATCTAGTTTTCAGTGTTTTGCTATGAATTGATAAGAGCATATTGAAAACAAAAATAATATTTTATATCGTAAAACTTTGAAAAAAATGAGCGAATAAAAAACTTTGGATAGTGTTTATGAGGCTGAAATTTGGCGAGTTAATTATTTGCACATTTAAGGCTCTCCCGAACTTACACGAAACGTTAGCCCTAGACAGTTTTTTGTTGTTGTTTAGCATTGCATATCTATCTTTGCTGTCGCATAAAAACTGAAAATATTAAGTTTATTTAATTAATTGAATTTAAAAATGTAAACTATCATCCACTACCGCTGAAATAATTTTTTTTATGTCAAAAGGAGAAACGTTAAAATAAAACACGGCTGCCAACCACGCAATGTAAACATTTTTCACCCAGATTGTTTTATTATCACTGGGTAACCCATATGGGTTATCGGTGATGAACCATCTAGACTCAATCAACGATGTTGATTTACACAAATCAAGAAAATGTGGACGCTGCTTAGTAATCAAATGCTTTCAACCGAGTTTCTTATCTGGTGACAAGAGGCTGGGATAGAAGAGGAGCTTAAGTTTTTTGTAATTAAAAAAAAAATATTGTTTCATGCCTTTCTCCTAGTTTTGATGCCACACTTCCACAAACACACTTTCCATAAAAAGCCTTTGAATTTCTGTGTTTTTTTTTTTATCAATTAATACCAACAATCACAAATATTGCTGTTTCGAAGTAAATAACAAGTTTTAGTGAATAAACTATTTTATTTACTTAAGCACGATTTCTATAACACAGATCTCATCAATTTTTTATTACTGTTCGCGCTTATGTTTTATCACAGATTATTTAATACATAAATTTACAAGCACATCCGACTCGAAGGACCAAATATAGTATTAAATAATGAATTAAATAAAACAAAATGCTGTTGTTTACTTGTTGAAACGATAATAATAAGTTTTATTTCAAATGCAAATCTAATTTGGTAATTTACAATTATTGTAACAAAAAGAAAATGAAATAATTAACGCATGGCTTTATAAACTATACAAAATGACATATTAATATCTGACATTTGAGGCACACTGTATGATAGCGAAATTAAAAATGTTTAGTAATGATCATGTTTACACGCTACATTTTTGTACTAGTTTATACGCTCCAATCCCTATTGGTGGGTTTCTGAGCTGTGAGAATTAGGATGTGTTTTGTCGTAACCGGAATCTCATTTAAGTCGATAACGCTGGATGACAGTCACAGATATTTGGACTGTTTGTGGAAAATATAGAACAATGTTCGTGGAAAGATTAACAACTTTTATATTTTAAGCAGTTAAATCAAATATTTTAAGTAATATTAATTAATATTGCAAGATCCACCAATGTAATGAAATCAGATAAAAGTTTCCTCTCAATTGAATTTTTTTTTTCACTTGCTATGTTCATGACAGCCTTGAAAGGTATTCAAATAAGCCCCCTGCCTTTTATTCGAATAGTCAAGATAGTTATGTATTGGTGTGTAGGTTTTTGTCAATGGAAAGGCTTTTCTCCGTCAACCAGCAGCGGCGCCGTGGTGGGCTAAAACCGGCAACCCAAAAAAAAAACTCTTTTTATTTCAAACAAATTACCATAAATTCAGTTTTTCCTTAGTCAATTACATAAGAGCTCGAGATCTTTTACAACGATTAGATTTTGATATGTGCCTTACCTATATTCTGCATATTTAGTTCATCAACTTACTCCATTGTTCTATACTTTCCGACGGATAATCTTCCACCAATGAATGCGCTATGCAGTATAGCCATAGCCACTACAACATATGTACATAGGTACCCCCAACAGTATAGCCATCCATGTAATGAGTTCGAGTATATTCGTCTTACAACTTTTTGGGGCGGTTTAGCTTTTGTAATTTGGCTCAAATTAGCAGTTTATATCGTATATAGATCTCTACTCCATCAGGGGTACCTACTACCTTTCTATTCAGTTAAAAAGTGAATTATTTAAAAGCCTCAAGTCCACAGGGCAATACTACTTTGCATAATACAATAATGATTATATACAAAATATTCATATCCATAAGTAAAGGTAGGTATATAATAACGTAGCAAAGGCTGGTGATGGTAAACTTTGATGGCATATCAATAACATGTATTCGCATTATAAGCGTTGACCTCTTTCACATTCCATCAACAAATTGAGTATCAAAATATTTACATTTTTAATTGCCTCGATTCATGTTAAAAGTTTAAAAGGGATGAAGAAATTGGTTGTAGTAAGGAATTCATTGAAAGATGTTTTAAACAACTTATAGTAACTGCTTTGGGGATGTGGTTAGGGTTGCCATAAGTCCATTTGGTTTGGCTGATTATTCTTTTTTTTTTATTAAAAATATGACATCTTAAAGAGTTCAGTGGTCTTCATAAAAGCTTTGTTATAGATTCAGTAATCATTGGTAACGTAAACCACTTTTTTTTTTAAATAATTTTGTTAAGTTTTTCAGTTCAAAGCGATTTTTGGCATCTCACTGGTGCAAATCAAATTTAAAATTTTTGAAAAGTATAAGATAAAGAGAAATTATTTCTAATACTTACTACGTACTTCATTTACTAAAGGCTCGTTTGGCAAGCCCTTTCGACCGGTAAACTTATGTACCACCTTTTTTTCATGTTAAAGGAGCTAATATAAACATGTTAGAAAACCGGATTTTTAAAAGTGAGTTTGTTGATTTTGGCAATTGTGTTAAACTCAAGAAAAGCCTGAAAATGCGGAATACTTAACTTTTCATTAGTTTTCACTTAACCACGGTCCATGTTCTGTAACTTTTGAATCGATAAAACTCATCCAATTGGAAAAAAAACTCATTTTATCACATCATCAAATTCATCGAATTGGGCAGCATCAAAGTTTTAACTGATCCTGTTGTCTGAATTCCAATAAAAAAAGAATAGTTTTCTTTTTGCAACATCTAGAATCAAAATTAAAATAAATAAGAAAAGTATATTCAACTAAACGTTAGAACTAATTGGCTAAGATTTTCAAGAAGAGAAGCAATTAGTTCCATATTCTTTACTACAATCAGACCGATGGAATCACACTATTCCTAAGAGATACTGGTGCCTTGGCATCTTATCTCTTTCTATAATCGAAGCTATCACCATCAAGAGACTTCCATGTCGCTTGTGACCGCAAGTGTCTCATATTCATCAAATTACAAATTCATCCAAATAATAAGATGGTCATCATCATTGATTCATCTTTCATAAATGAATACTCCTCAATTTATTTAGGTTTACCATGCTTTTTATATTAAATTCTATTCAAGAACAATTTATAATAGTCACAACACACAAAAAATTTGTTTGTTTTGAGATATCAATATGACAGTTAAAATTATCGCCTTCCAATGGAAATTCCAGTCAGAATAGTTAAGTAATGGAACTTATCGCGTTCAGTTACAGAAACACGATTTATTCCAGAGGCGATAACTGAGGAATGAGTTGTTTCATTTTTTAACGATCCGAAAAGCTATCGCCTGATTTACAGAACAAACAATGTCATTTATTATACTTTAATAGAAGTATAAATAAAAAACTGGTATTCGCTCTCTAACACACGTGTCAACTGCCACACGGATAGACAACTTGCCCGTTTGATAACTTGTCTTATTAAAAATATGATATCTTTCCAGTTCACCAAATTCACCATACTTCATCAAATTGTGGTGATTTTCAATACATGTGCCACATGCATGTACTGCTTCCATATAGTGGTAAACGGTCCCATCACACGTGTGCGTGTATGTGTTAAGAAGTTATGCGTTCAATATCATAAATAAATAATATAAAGATGGGAATCCTCGGCTGTCAAACTGATTTGCCTACAAGCTCCGACCGTGGTGAATGTCATAAAGTTGCACTAGTAACCTTTACCACACTAACACTAATGCAACTTACTGATTTTCACCACAAATCGTCGGTTTTTTTTAAATTTGTCAGTTATTTTAAAAACCCAATGGACATGTTCATAAAGTATAAAAGCAGGTGAAGTGAATTTTTAAGTGCTCACTTCCCTTTATATAATTTTATTTTAAAATTGCATTGGCTACCTAAATTCAAAGCGTTCTAAGATAATAAAAGACATATTGGTAGTAATAAATAATTGAATAAATAAATGTATGTTAATTGAACCATAGTGGGAGGAAATTTGTTTGTGAAATATGAAATTTCATAGTAAATATGTTAGCCTTTTTACACCGAACTCAAAACGAGGTTTTCGCTAAAATATTGGCTTTGGAAAAAAACCTTATCGAAAACACAAGGTTTCACATACATTTTTTTGAGCTTCAGGTTTTCGTAAAACACAAGTTTAATATAAAACCAGTCGAAAACTTGTTGGAATTCAGAGATGAACAAAACAAACCTACCTTTTAAAAAGTTCAGTGCCTAGTAAAATGTCAAAAAAGAAACTGATGGGATGCTTTTATATGGATCATATTTATATAAATAATCACCATTTTACATCCATAAAAGTGAAGAAAACAACAAAATGAAAAGATAAATGTAAGTGGTTGGTGAAAGAAAAACTTTAATGTCAAACGAAAACGTATAGTGTAATGTTTGGTGTGAATGGTTTTTTAAAAGTTTTTGCCGAAGTCTGGTTTTGGGGTTTGTTGGGAAAATCCTATTATTCCTTAAATTCGTATTTCTTACTGGAATACTTCCACATATTTATGATCTCCACAGAAACGAACTATCAAAATTAGTCTGGATAATAATAGCTACGTTTTATGCATGTCCGTGGACTTTGGGAAAAAAAACGACATCGGGACATTTTAACATTTGCCTTGGTCTGCCATTTTATATAACCAGCAAACATTTAACATTTAATTATTATTTGTTCAATGTAATTTGTTTTTACTTATTTACAGCACAGTGATTTAAGATTTTGTTTCACTCATACATTGAACAAAAAAAAAAGACTGGAAAACTATGCACCAAGCACCAAATTCTTTTAGTTCGCTTCCACCAAGGTGAGGACTCTCCCGTCTGACGGGAGAAGTTAACGAAAACTAAACGAAGAGTACCACTTCGCAATTATGTGTGCGTCATATGGATTACTTGTTTTCGTCCGGTTTCCTACGACCACTACGTTGGCTATTCTAGTTCTACCTTAAAGGCTCTCCCAAACCAACGCGAATTCGCGGCGACGGCGAATTTTTGTTGTTGTTTATCGTTGTGTATTTGTCATATTTTTTACTATTGTGAATGATTTGCTGCGAATCGCTCCGCAATCGCGTTGGTTTGGGAGAGGCTTAATTCTGAATTAATATTGTTGTTGTTGTATTTGACTAGTAAATTGCTTTGTTTTGTTGTCGTTTTTTTAGACAGAATTATTTTGAGTTACAAAAAACACAACTAATACTATAATATGTATTGAATTTTCTTTTTGCTTAAAGGTTCTCCCAAACCAACGCGAATGCGGAGTGATTCGCAGCGAATCATTCACAACAGCAAAACATATGACAAATACATAACGCTAAACAACAACAAAAATTCGTCGTTGCTCCCCATTCGCGTTGGTTTGGGAGAGCCTTAATTATGTAACCAGGTAAAAAGAATCGCACATTTTATCAAAATATGTATGTTCAAATTTTAATCAATGGTTCATTAAATTTAATTCACCAAATCGGTGAATTAAAATTGGATTAACTTAGGTTAAATGATGGTTAAGGCCAAGTAAGTGATAGTGGAGAATCAGGGCCAGTTTGTTCACATTAGATTAAATTTGAAGTAAGTAAGTCACAGAATCTGGTTAAATGCATCTAACCTACCAATATTGGCCAATTAGCGATTTCTATAATCAACAACTCAATTTTATTGGAACGGCAAACCATTTGGCTGCAATTCGTTTAAAAAAATTATATTTAGGTAAACATATGGATGGTGCAGTCGTACCTTTCAATAATATTCCATTAAAAAAAGTGTGTTTGCACCCTCAAAACAAGAATTTTTACAACACATCCCCTGAGGTGAATTCAGAAATGTCACAAAGTTTATGAATTCTTAAAATTCAATGGAAAGTTGGTTGCCGGAAATTTTTGATAAAATTAAAAATATTACTTAAAATTTCTGGCACAACTAAATATTTGTTGTTATTATTTAACAAAAAACGAAAAAATTAATAACAAATATAAAAAGATAAATAAAATAACGATGCAGAATGGCAGACGCACTAAAATAAAAAAAACATGATATCAAGTTTGGAAAAAAATTGGTCTGTCAAAACAAATTAAATTCACCGCGTTAAGTTGTTGTTGCAATTCACATCTATTCATCGACACGGAGTCGGATTACAAAAACAACAATGTAAACAAATGGGTTTTGGAGGGTGAAACGTACGAAAGTTTCCCATCTTTACATTGTTTATTTATGTTCAATATACTCGGAATTTAGTTAGTTAAAGTTATCCGCACGTAAACACACCGCACACACTATTAAGCATTTATTAATAAGAATTTCAAGTTAGCAAATGTATAAACGCTAGCACATTGTTGTCAGCTGTTTATTAATATGGGAGTAAAACTTTAATCTTGTCTGGAAACCACTTTCGAACCCCGAATTCATCTGAAATAATTTTTTTTCTTGCAAATGAATGCATAAACTAAATTATATCCAAAAGTAATATTTGTAATAGTAGGTGATTTTGACCATTTTTGTTTTTGCATTTTATAAAAAGATCGATGGCAAACTTTTGACCATGGCAGCCTTAACAGACTGTGTTTTTTGTACAAGCTTGTCTCCAATTAAGAAACTACACGTGAAGTCTTAGCCTGTATATTATAGGTTAGTCAAAGCTGCTTCTTCTAACTTTTAGACTATAGTGCCTTATACCTTCAAGCAAGCCCGTACATCTAAGACGAGGGACACTTTATCATGGCAAGAGACAGTCTTGGGGGATTTTGTGACTTCCTTGTAATAGGCAATATAATTTCACTAACTTCCAGACACCATATAGGATTAAATGTTCTTTCAAATTTATAGACTTTTAAAATTATTCTTCATGGTAACCCTTAATGCAGTCCACCTTTTACTCTTTGTTAAATTTAGCTCAATAATTAATATCACTCAAAACATTGAGCTGTGATGCGTTTGACATGTCATCGTGGTGAATTCCGGTCTCGGTAATTTTATTGCCATAAAATATTAAAGTTATTCTTCTCAATGTTATAAGAATGATAGGATTAATTTACTGCCTCAAAGGATGCGTCCGACAGAGGCAGTGATGCGGCTTATTAATAAAAAAAAAGGTGTACCTATACCTACTATCAAGTTATCCTTTGTTGGGGTTCGGGTTACTATAGATATGAAGAATACTTGAATTGCAGGTGAAAATTAATTTCGCAATTATTATTATTAAGGCGTGTTAATTAGTTGGTATCATCTGTTCCACAAGGCAGTTGCTTCAACAGTTAGTTTGTAGGTAGGTAGTAGGTATAATGTCAAAAATATGAACAATAGGTAAATGTTTCTTGTTCATATCACAGATTCATGAAATATTTTATTCAAATTTGTAGACTCAAACTTTTAACTTTGTCTACAGACTGGCTTTTGGTCTAGTTTTAAACTCTTGAGCTCAATGAACAATAATTATATTTTTAACTTTTAAAACCCCGTTAGGGTGACATCTCGGCCACGTAAAACTATTGCCTCGGGTTTGGACGGATGAACTGTTGTCGAACCTAGCAAACAAAAAAGGACAACGAACTTCGGATCTTCACGTGAAATTGTTTGTATATCTCTAGGCTGCTACAAAGCAGATTTCACCTCCATCCAAGAAGAACGTTGGGATGGACCGGGCAAAAAAAACTGGAAGACTGTGAAACCTACTACGGCGACTTTTACCGACAGTAAGAACAGTGTCATTTAGGGTGTGAAGTCGTCGTTAGAGACAGACCTAGGAAAGATATCTTGAGTTCGTACAACCAGCTTAATTCGTAAACATTAGCCTCATATGCGAGCCATAACGGACAACTTCTACAAGCTCCAGAACAAGAAACCAACTAGTCCTAGCTATGACATTAAGGGCCAGTTTTTCAGTTCAGAGTTAACTCTAAGTTAAATCAGAGTTAGCTAATCCAGAAAATAAGATAACCCCAAGTTCAGTTCAATCCAGGCATTCAAAGTGCACGGACGTGTCAGCGGAATATATTTAAAATAAATAATCCACACCAAAAAAAAGGGATAAGTCAAGTCAGGCCTACCTGCGGACTACCTAAATTTTGCTACCCTAGGGTAATAAAAAAAAGGCATTTCTCAAAACAGTTTAATCCAGTGTTAATGTGTACCCAGAAGTTTTTATTAAAATAGTGTGTGCGCGTTAATCTGTGTGTAATAAAATAAATCAGTGCCAAGTGATAAAGTTAATCCTGAAAGCAAGCAGAGGTAGAAAAATGGTTGAACCCTTGACTATTGAAACCGTCTTAGCTGCAATCAAGGCTTTACTGCTTAGCGTAGGAAAGGACTTGGGTTCTGAGTACGCGCAAAAAATTGGCGGACAGCTCCAAGATGTCACCAACAACATAAATGATGAACCAAATGAAGACAACGGCAACCTGAAGATGGACGAAGATATGGTTATACTCACTGGAGATGAAGCCAACCTAACGACTGAGAGTGAGAGCTCAGAAGAAGGAACATCGCCAAAGGCAAAGCGGCAGAAGAAAATTACAAAGAAAGCTGCCAAAAAAATTAAGGAAAACACCGAAAGTTTGCCTTCAACGAGCCAGCAGCCAACTACATCCGCTGTAGTTACAATCACCAAACAACCGCCAGTCAACAAGCAACCGCAAACAGTCACAAAAGGAACAGCAACAGGGTCAACAACAAACCCCAGGAAGCCAGGCATGCCACCAATAATTGTTTTCTCCGGGAACATCGCGGAAATAAGCAAGTTCGCAAAGACAATGAAAATTGACATCACGCTGAAGAATCTAAACACCACAAAAACAATCATCAACGTGGCAACCAACGACGGATTCGGCACAATAAGGGACTACCTCAAATCCAAGAAGATTGAGAATCATACGTATACCATCCGTGAGGACAGGAAGATTCTTCTCCTTCTTAAGGGAATTCACCACACATATTCAGCTATAGAAGTCAAGGATGAACTTCAGATCGAAGGAGTACCTGCCATCAACGTCACACTCTTCAGATCAAGGAAAGCGAAGAACAAAAGTTACAACTCTTTCGTGGTGGAAGTCAGCAAATCGTGTGATGTTGCCGATATATACACGAAACAACTAATCCTCAACCAGAAGGGGCATTGGGAACGCCTCAAAACACGGATATTGTTCAGTGTAAGAACTGTCAAGGATTTGGTCACGTGGCAACCAATTGCGGCATGAAGTATGTCTGTGTAAAGTGCAACGAAGACCACATCCCAGGAGAGTGTAAGCGAAAGGAAAAGGACCAAGGAGTATACTGCGCCAACTGCAAAGAGTTTGGTCATCCAGCAAACTACCTTGGATGTAAGGTTCTGTTGGCGAAGAAGGAAGAAAAGAAAAAGGCGGAATGCCAGAAGAAGGCTCAACAAGACTTCAAGGCTAAATCAGTCTGCACTATGACTCGCCCCTCAGTAAGCTTTGCAGCTATGGCCAAGATGGGGAACGCAGCCAAGATGGGGAAAGCAGCCAAGCCTCAACCTCAACAATTTCAGAAGCCAATTCCAAAACCCCAGCAGCCAACAACAGTTCTTCCATCATGGAAACAAAAACCAAGGAGTAACGAACCAGTAACCTCTAATAAGCTTAACCTGGATGAGGAAATGAAGGAACACTTTGGAACCGATCTGTTATCAGCAATTAGGAAAGCTCGATCTGCAGTGCCAAGCAATTACGCTTCATTGTGTAAGGAAAAGAAGTCCGTGGCTTTAGCCACCTTTATTTTTGATTTATGCAGCGCATAATGCGCATAAATCGGCTAAAGATAATCGCATACAATGTTAATTCATTGTACAGCGTTTTGAAAAGAACGACATTCCACCTCTTCCTGAAGAAGCACTCACCGGATATAGCTCTAATAAGTGAAACCTACGTCACCAAGCGAAACAACATAGATTTCAAGGGATACAACACCTTCCGAACAGACAAGGATCAAGGTAAAAGGGGCACAGCGCTCTTCGTTAAGAAGAACATAAAAGCCTCTCAAGTATTGATCCCCAGTCTTAGATCGTTTGAAGCCACGGCCGTTGTCATAGAAGTCGAAGTTGGAGCAACGCTAATTATATTCAGCATATACAACAAATGCAGTGCCCGACAATATGATATAAATCACGATCTTTTTATTTTCAGCAACATAGCCGCCCAACACACCTATGGACTGATTGGAGGAGATTTCAATGCACGTCACCCACGATGGTACGACACAACTTCATCTGACGCTGGAAACTTCTTGGTGAACTGGTTGGATGAAAATTTCGAGCATCATTCATTCCTGGTGGTATCTCAACCAAAGCCAACGTTCCCAAGAACACCATCCTGGCTGGACTTCTACCTGGTTTCCTCAAACTTCATCAACATCGTTCCCGAGCTGCGGAATTACACATGCCGGACCCTTACGGGAGATGCGGACCACGAGCCAGTGGAACTTCACATCAAACTGGGCCAACCAATCCTTACAACAGATGCAGAAAATGAGGAATACATCAACTACAACCAACTGGATATCGAACGATTCCAAAGAAAAATCGAGGAAACCATAGTAATGCCGGATGCCAACAGAAACCTTTCCAACAATGAAATCGAAGAAGCCATCGAAGCCATGGAGCTCACTGTAAACAACGCCCTGGACGAGCAGAAGAGATGGAAGACCTCAAGGGACAGATACCAGCATCTACCAGAAGGAATTGTTCGACTATATGATCATCGACAGCGATTGCGGAAGCGACTGCAAAGGATCCAACAAAGGGATTGGAACACGGCCAACAGAAACTATCAATTGGTGAAGAGTGAACTTCAATGTACGCAAATTATGTTGAGGAATGCTCTTCAACATTTCAACAACAACCAGTTCCAAAAAAGGCTACAATCCATCAAACCAGGACCCGATGCATTCAAGGAAATAAACAAGATCATCGGCAAAAGACAACAAATGCCAGACAAAATCAGCTCCAGGCAAGGGGAAGTTACGACGGCTCAGGATAAAGCGGAAGCATTTGCCGAATATTTTGAAGGAAATTTCGTGCCAAACCCATCCAGCGATCCTTCACTCTTAGAGGAAGTTGAGTCAACAATTGAGCAGCTGCAGCAAACGGACGCTGAAATTATCATTTTTAACAATGAAAATCCTGCTAGTGATCCTGAGCTGACTGGAGGCTTCACCAACCCCGAAGAAGTAGCTGAGCTAATCCAAAGTGGGCGACCTAAGAAATCATCTGGACCAGATATGATTTCCAGCTACATCATAAAGAAGTTTCCCCAAGTCATGGTGCTGTTTCTCACGATCCTGTTCAACAACTGCGTCAACAATTGCTACTTTCCAAATAGATGGAAGACGGCTAAAATAGTACCTATACCGAAGAAAGCCGACAGAGGTTCCGTTTCCGGATATCGTCCCATATCTCTTCTTAACAACACCAGCAAAATTCTTGAAGGACTTATTCTTCGTAGATTGAAGGCGTTTTGCACTACTAACCACATCGTTCCGGACATGCAGTTTGGATTTCGAGAGAAACACTCTACTTTACATCCGCTCTTGCGATTCCATAACGACGTTGTTAGCACCCTCAATAACTGTCAGGTTGTTGTTGGATGCTTTCTGGATATAGAGAAAGCATTCGACAGCATCTGGATACAGGGGCTAATTTATAAGCTAACCACCTTTAATTTTCCAGGTACATTAATAAAAATAATTTTCAGTTTTCTCAATTCCAGATCGTTTTTCGTCCAGATTGAAAACAGCCAGTCAACAACCAAAAACATCAGAGCAGGAGTTGCTCAAGGATCAAAGCTGGGACCGTTCCTCTACAACATCTTCACATCAGACCAACCTCAACCCAACAACGCTATAAATTTGCTCTATGCAGACGATTCACTAACATACGCCAAATCTATTTCACCAGTCATTGCAGCCCAAAGAGTTGAAGAACACGTGAGACGGCTGTGGGAGTTCTACACAACATGGGGCATCAAAGTCAACTCAGCCAAATCTGAATTGGCTTGTTTCAGAAGACCAGCGGGACAGCGAAGTACACCCTCAGCTAAAAGCTGCCGCAGCATTATTATCAATCTGCCTGACGGATCACAACTGAAAACCAAACCATCGGTGAAATATCTGTGTGTCAACTTTGAGGAGAGGTTACGCTTCAATCCGCATGTAACAGCTACTCTGAAGAAAGCAAACTACGCTTTCCACCGCATCCACCCCCTAATGCGGAAAAGGAATGGACTCAGCCAAAGGACGAAGTTGCTTCTTTATAAGCAACTTCTCAGACCGATCATCACATACTGCTTTCCTGTCTGGTTTACTATTTCCAAAACCAGCATGAAAAAACTGGGATTGTTCGAGAGGATCTTGCGGATCTGCACGGGACTCCACTTTGACCAACGGCGACGAAAACATTTCAGTAACACGCGATTCTATGAGGCATCCGGAATAACACCCCTTGACATATACATGATCAGTGCTGCCAAAATACTGACGGGCAACCTTAGCAATCACCCAAACCCTCTAGTGAGAACCATCACAAGTGAAGAGAGACACACCGATCCACGATACCTTGATGTAACAGCACTACTGGACGAAGGAATCATTCCTATCAATGAAGACGAGGCAATTCAGTTTTACGAAGATGCAGCGTCGAACTACCACCGTGGCTAGAAGCCACCCCACATCCTCCCAAAAAGACAACCGGATTTGAACAACCCGAGATGAATCATCTACATAGTATAAAATATAACCATCAATCACAATCTTTTAAATAATTTTGTATAAAAATAAAAACAATGTATAAAATTAGGCCCCTAATGTGCCAAAACAAATTAAAGTATCAATATAATAATTATATAAAATAGAATTAAGAACAAATTGTAAATATCTATTTCCGTTCAATAAAGTCTAACTAACTAAAAAAAAAAAATTGATAACCCCAAGTTAGCTCAGAAACAGTTTTTCAGTTGAGCATTTACTTTATATTTCAGCCGTCAAAAATCTAGGGCCACCGATGTGCGACACTATGAATATTATCCTTCTACGCCATTTGCACGTGAGACTATAGATGGCGCCACAACGGAATTGCCCTAACAATTTTTTTTTATAAATATCGAGATGGTGCCATAGCTGAAAAGGCACTCAATTTGGTCCCTGAGTTAACTCACCAAAGTTGGTCAGTTACCTCGGAGTTAACTTAAACTAAAAAATACGTTTCTGAAGTTAACACAGGTTTAACCCTGAAAATAGGTTGATCTCGCACTGAAAAACTGGCCCTAAAATTGTTTGATTGTTTGAGTGATTCAAATGTCAAACTAGGAAGAGAAGACGCTTTGGTGACAGTAACGGACTCAAGTTAATCGATTTTGCTGGGAGGTAAAACGTTGTGGTAGCTTGTACTAAGTTTCCACATCTTGATATTCATAAGAGGACATAGCGATTTCCTGGTAAATCAACCACCAAATAGATTGATCACATTGCCATCGACGCAAGGCATTGCTACAGTATCAAGGACGTCCGGATGCTCCGAGGAGCCAAAGTTGATTTGGACTACTACCCCGTTGTAGCCAAAGTAATGCTTCGGATATCCATCAGACCAAAGCCAAAACTGGGAAATGCTGTGAGAAAATTCAACGTCGGACGACTACAGTTGCTTGCAAGAAATCGCCATGTCCTTTTCCGATCGAATCTCTCGCACCCTCCTAAATAGTCCTAGCTGCCAACTTCAAGCATCAGCAACCAGTGAAAGAATTGCCAGGAAACCATCATAGATACCGTCTCTGATGTGCTTGGCTTTGTACGACCACCACAGTAAAATCCCTGGTTTGAAAAAGAATATCGGCAAGTCAACAAGTTACTGCCTGACCAGAGTGCTGCAACTGGAGCTGCATCTACAACTCAAATAGCTGTCAAAAAATGCTGTATGTGATTTTTTTACTCGCCCCCAATGGCCGTACAGCTTTCTGACATTTTTGGCATTTGAAGTCAGCTGTGCAAATTAAATTCAACACAAAAATAAAAATTAAAACAAAAATAAAGATGAATAGTGATGAAATGGAAGCTAAAATTACCTAACGTCTTTATCAGAGATCAAAAAGAGCTCCGTCTGCGTCGTGTTCTGTTCGTATCATTGGATTTGTGTGTATTCAACATTTTGACAGCTATTCCAGTTGCAGCTCTGTCTCCATTTTGTTCAGGCAAATACTGATGTAATCCAACGAGCAAAGCGAACTGCTTACGTGAGTATTGAGAAGGTAGTCGAAGATTTTATTTGTCTAAACTACGCTATCAACTCATTGAATCCTACAACCGCTGAGATCAAACGAAGAATTACTTTTGCCACTCGCTGCCTCTTTAGACTGAGAAGGCAATTGAGGAGCAACAATTTTTACATTAATATTTTTACTTTCGAAAGTTAGGCAAACCACTGGATTTAACCCTTTCATCCCCCTTTACAAAATGAAGACCCGGTCCAAATTTAAGGTACTTTCAGGAAAAGCTTGCGGCTTAAAAACAAAAGCCCATCACATAAATTTATTTCTGTCGAAATATTTTTTTTATTTTGCCATTTTTTCGTCCAATTTTCCTATGGGCTGCTATATAAGTTATGAGAAGACACTAAGATAAGTTCTTGATTTTTGAACGTAATTTAATCAAGACCTTAACTTAATCAAAGGATTAACTTCCAGAATGGGGAAACCTTATTGGCAAAGCAGAGTGGCCTTCGGGCGAGGGGAAGGTGGCACCCTGGGCACCGCCTTTGCTAACAACCTTTAGTTGCAATGGCCAATTCTATTCCTGTAAAAAAAAACTACATACCTAATAATTCAGTCCTTTAAAAATAAGCGGTGTTTATTTTATTGAAATTTCGCTTTTGTGTTCTTCAATCTTATAATACTCACGCCATTCTTGTCTGCAGGCTGATGCATTTTAGTTTGCTTTTCTACATGGTTACACCTCTAAAAACCACCCATTTGATTTCGATTACCAACTAATACTTGTTACTGCATGCTAATCAGGCTCAATTAATCTGAAATATGCCACAATGATTATTTAAAATGAGAATAAACCGTATATACCACCTCCTCAACTATATAAGGGTGTTGGGCGTTGTAACTACCCACGTTGTTGCAGCAATTTACACTATATGAAGCTTAAATGCTTCGCGAATGCCATAAAAACAAAAACCGAATACCAATTCCATGTAGGTTTATGTACACATAAGGGTTCAAACTAAACAGTGTCTTAGATATGTCTATGCCTTCCATGTTTTTATCGGCATAATTACCCTTAATTGGGACCCCGTTATACTATGCTGTTGTTTGCATTAGATTATTTTTAGGAGATTACAAAATAAAAATATACCCACCTACACATAAATGTCTAATTTCCAAGGTTTATGTAATGGTGGCTCATACAGGAAAAGTTAATTTGGTCTCTTTTCTAGAACATATTCATTTTTGACGTTATTTTGCATGGTATTTCAAAAAGGAAGAAGAGAAACACTATGTCTCTTTTAAAATTATTAAATAAACCTCTTCTTCTACATACAAACCAGAGTCAAGCATGGATCCATCTCATCTGTCGAAAAGACGAAAAACAAAACGAACCAAAAAACGAATCGTGTAATCAATCAGGCTCAAATCACATAAAAGGTGTGTTTAATGAATCTGTTCCGAACAGAAAAGTACAGGATTGTGTGTTCCATGAGTAAAAACTGTTCTACATTCGGTCACTTTTGTGTTCCATGACGTTTTTCAAAACAGTTAAGAACAATATTTCATGCACCTGCTTTTGAGGTGGATCAATTAATTGCGAAATGTCAAATTAAATGCTGACTTGTTTGTTTGGGCTATTAATAGGTTTGTTCGTTGAAGTTTACCCAGGGTTGACCCAGGTTTTTTTAACAACCCCAAGAATTGTCAAAAAACCTGGGTTTTGGATTGTGTTGTTGAGATAAACGAGAAACAAAATTTGATTTAAAAATGAAAAAAAAAAAACAAACTTTCCATTTTTTATTTCTATTTGTTATTATTTAAGTAAATTGATGTATTCCTTGAATTTCCATTTCAAAAACAAAAGAATTACCTGCAGCAGGTGAATCCAGAACAAAAAAAAATGCGTCAGTGCTCCTGTCATTGTGACATTTTTTTCGTTACCTCAACTCGTAACAACCCTCTACCAGGTTTCAAAAAATATAGAATTGGCTCGTCAGGGTAAGTTCTGTTTCTTTTTTTTTAAAACGACCCCAAAGTGACTACAGGGTTCAACGAACAAACTTAATAATAAGCTAAATTTTATCACAGAAGTACTTTTCTTATATTTTTGGACTTAACATGAAAAAAAAAAAGACTTAAAAGAGTATAAAAAGTGTGAATTGGTAGTAAATTTTAATTGAAAATTAATGCAAACAAATAACAATTGAAAGATTTTAAATTTGAAATTTGACAGTTGGTCCGGTAGTTTCCACACACTTGTGCTGTTCTGCTCTGTTCTGATCTAGTTTTTCTTCATTAAACACAGCTTAGCACTATCTTGACAACTAATCAAATTCATTTTCAATGTGATTTTAAAAAATTTGGCTGATTTTATTATCAAAAGTGAAGATAAAATAAAAAAAAAGACAAAACCATAAAATGTAAATCAGTGACCACAACAGACTTACAGCTGTGAAGATTTGTAGGAAATTTACCTATAATCTATGTATTTCTACAAGTCTGAACACGGAATTAAAGATTCTAAACTTCTTAGCTTATTTTAATTGTTAAAATAATATCCCTTCAACATTTGGTAGAAGATAATCCGAGATGCAAACTCTAATCATTGTGGTAAAAGCTAAAATAGTTTGGAATTTGTGAATCTTTTTGCTCGCCTAGTCTTGTCCTTTTTGGAATAAGTCGTTAACCAATTCACTTTCCGATTCACATTCCAATCCTTAAGCTAGAAAACACTTCCTGTGTGTAAAAAAATCTATGCAAATATCCTCGCATGTCAAAAATAATTGAGATGAAATCCAAAATTAATTGTTTGCATGATTAGTGTTTCATACAAAAAAAACATTACTATCATGCTGTCATGAAATGTCATGCAAAACAATGGACCCGCAACTGTTTTGCATGCAAAAAAAAGGAAGGTAGATAAAATATTTTTTTTTAGATAGTCGGTTTACACTTCAAAAAAAAAAAAAAAATACTCACCTCAAGGCATTATTTGCATGCAAATAGTTTTTACACCGAAAAATAATTAATATCCAAAGTTAGGCCTATGGTCTATTAATTAAGGGTAAATTAATGACTCCACGGGTGGCTTAGGCCAAGGCAGACATTTTTTACCTTGAATAATGAATATTATACTATTTGGTGTACAGAATAGGCGACAAATTATTTTGAAAATTTTGAGTTTTTTTGTTTACATGGGAACTGTTAACTAGGCATTAAGAAAGACTTGATGTGAATTTTGATAAGTTCTGAAGGCATAGAGATAAAAAGCCAAATGAGAGCTAGAAATTAAAAAAAAAACTATAAAATTTCCTTTAATTCACATCAATTTTAAAATTTCACATACAGAAATAAGATTCTTTCAAAGTATTAGCAGATCAAGAAAAATTGATAATTTACCCCTGATGGAAAACAATAAGGGTATCCATGCAACGTCGTAAGTTTACAAATTGTGTAAATTGATAAGCTTAGGCAAAATTTGCATGAATGACCTTTTTTTATATATTTGATTAAATGCTGGGCAATTCAATCAGAATAAGAGTCACAATGACGTTTGGATAAGTTTAACCAGTTTCGTTAATTTTACGCAACAAAATCCTTGGATAAGTTTAACCAAATTGTGTAAATCATTTCCAATACAAAATTTGACAGTTCATTAACCAAAAGATAAACTTAACCAATTTGTAAACTTATCTAGGGTTAACGAAGTTGCATGAACACCCTAAATATAATTTTTATAGATGGAAATACCTTTAAAAAGTCTGAAATGTTCAGTTTTTTACTTCTCTGAAGAAGGATTGTTTGTCCCCGATGGATTAATAAACCACTAACAGTTCCGAAATTCTTGAAGTTTTTTTTTTCTCCGGAAAAAAGGGATTTTTGGGTAGTTGGTTGATATTTGGATCGAACTAAACTTTACCGTAAAAATGTACATAGTTTGTCATTTATCTTTCAAGCCATCAACAGTGGTGTCGTTTTATAAACGATCAGGGCAATACATTCCAATGTTTCCAATGTTTGCATAATTTTGGGACAAAAGCAATACGCGATAGTTTCGTTTTCTTTGATTATGTTTTTGACTACATGATGTACTGTGTGTCCAAAATTGCAGTTTTTGTTGCAAAATTCATAACATTTGAACGCAGCTTGAAGCCTTGAAGTAAATTTCCAAAATTATAAAATAGGTAATTTTACAGAAAATTGTCTTACAAAATGTTTTGGAATCCTTGATGTAAAATTTCCTGAAAAGGAGCTAAAGTACAACTTTAAAAGAAGTCAAATTTTGTGGAAAGACCACACTAACACATTCAGAGAAAAATTCAGGTGTAACTAACTAATTTCTAGTTTATTATACCTGATTTTCAGGTTATTATTTTTCAACCCGATAGATCAAGTATTTAAAATGAGGTAAATTTCTGAAATGTCTGTATATGTGGCATTGTACACCTTGTGAATTTAAAAAGGCAAAGGTTAATTTTTTACAAGACGTTTTTCTTTGAGTGCAATGACTGACAGTGACACAGATTGCCGTTTGCTTAGTTGTTAGTTGATTATACAAAGTAACTTTAGAGCCAGTATGGGACAGAATTTTCTTGATAAACTCACCAAAATTGCTGTTTTTAGACAGTTAAACAAAATACAAATGAAAATGGAATGTTGAATGAAAAATATGAAAAGAAATGCCGTCATAATTGTTGTTCGGTACATTTAATTGCGAACAAATAATTTCAAAAAGCAATACAAAATGGCAATACAAAAAGGAAAATGTAGTACAAAACAGAAGTGAGCAGTACGGCAGTACGCACCAGGTGAAAAGAATATTGCAATTGCAGTACATTCGATACCACTGGCCATCAACTGTCAGATGGCTACGATGTCGATAGATGTATCTACAAACCTCTGAAAATTCTGATTTTTTTTTACTTCTCCAGAAAAAAGTGTTTTTAGGTAATAGCGCTTCAAATATGAGATATACGTTACCAGTAACTGTAGCTTTAGAGGAATTTAGTTTTTCAAAATTAAAATTATTATAAAAAATATGGCTGTTGAAAAAATACTGGTTAAGTCATTATATTAGCCGTGTTTTGTTGAGAAGTTGCCAGCCAGCCAGTTGAAATTTCACACGCACAGCGGCGTATACAGCTCCATTTCTTGGGGGAGGGTCATACCAAAACAAATACCCAATTCAGTTCTTGTAAATTTATTAGTTAAAAGACTGATCCACACGGTTTCAATTTTTTTCGCTGTTTGTACTTTTTTTGGAATTAATTTCTGCTGGTCCCACAAATGTTACCATTTTTTTTTATAATTATAAAGAGTTGGGGTCGACATTTTAGCAAGGTCAAAATTCGTTTTGCAAAACCTTTCTTTCGAAATTTTGTTTCTCAATATTCTCCAAATTCCGTCCAAATGTAAAAAGGGCGTAATTTTTTCTTCTTTTTTCAATTACATTTTTAATCATCTTAAAATAAAATACAGTAGACGCTCGATATAGTGAAGTAATAAAACCAGCCAGTTCACTCTTTCGAGATTGTTTCCTTTTTCTCAGGAGTTGACGATTTAAACAAATGAGGTTTAAAAAACAGAAACACTTGTTCAGTGTCCTTAAGCAATGTAAAATTCTTTCGGGACATTTTTGTAAACAAAAATATGTTTTTATAAATAATTTTGTGTGTTCAATATAGTTAATTTTTTAGTTTTTTAGATTTACTAAATCGAGCGTCTACTGTATTATTATTTGCTGACAAAGCTTAAAAATTTTTATATTTACGATATTCATGCAACTTTGTAAGACCGTAGATAAGTTTACAAATTTGATAAATTTATCTTTTGGTTAATAAACTGTCAAATTTTGTATGGGAAATGATTTACACAATTTTGTTAAAGTTATCAAGGGATTTTGTTGCGTAAAATAAACCAAACTGGTTAAACGTCATTGTGACTCTATCTCTGATTGAATTACCTAGCATTTAATCAAATGTATAACAAAAGTCGTTCATGCAAACTTTTAACACAATTTGTAAACTTACGACGTTCATGACTAACCTTATTATTTTCTGTGTAAAACACAAATTTTGTAGAGTTGAGTTTTGGAAACAAAATTTTGATCCACTCCTAAATTTTAATATGATCTTGAGGTTGAGTACCAAAAATATTTCGTATGGATTTTTTGTGCACTCTAAAAAAAAGAGGTTATTAAATATTTTTCTTAATATCTACGTTTGAAGACAGTTTTTAGGGACAGTTTGCATTAATTTTTTTTTTCTTATCTGATAAGGGGATAATAATGAAGTATTGGCCGTAGATCAAAAATTGAATGCAGACGCAAAATGGTCTTCGAACTTTCAAAAATGTTTAAAATATGTGTACATTTAAAATTACTCGTACCTTCTCAATGGGTTTTCTCATGATAATTGAAACATACAAAATACGCAAAATGCATCAAATACAAATTCTACTGCGTTAGTATTGTATTCAATAGTCAAGTTCGCTAAAGTCACGAATTTGAACACATCATCTACGGTGTAACTGAGCAGTACAAATATTGAGTTGATGATTATTGAAAAGGCAGAGAGCATGTTTGTAAACGTCAAAAGCTTTAGCAAGTAAATTGACTGGCGTTGATGAAAACAAATTTTCAACAAACAGGACGGTTACATATTATTTGTCATGACGCTTTCTGCGTCAAAAAAACGACGATCATTTCACGAACAAAGTGACTTTGATTTACCGATATTGTGATCGATTCATAGTTTAGGGAATAATGTTAAAAGCACGCTTAACTTGCGTTGGATTGTCATCAATCGAATATACGATCGATACGATCAAAAGAAAATGTATTTTAAACATAATCCAAAATTAATAGTAACTGTTAAATTCGTGTTTAAAAGTAAGACAAGAATGTATGATTAGAGTTTTTGTTGATTTCATTCAAACATTCCAAGCAGAGCGATGTATTTTAAGTTACGTTGCGTTGGAATGAAATTAACGATAGAAAAAATATCGAACTAAAAATAAAAATGTCGACACTTTAATAAATCAATTTATATCAACTTTTTTTCTATGTACTAAATATTGGGAAGAAATATCGAAAATTCGATCAAAGTCGATCCTTTTCTCGACTTTCTTTTTAGGCTGCTGACTTTTTGTCTAAGTTCGAAGCTAAAAATTTTATGAACTAGTAACCAAAATAGGTATTCTTACATGCAAAAAAGTCGATATAAACCGACATTTCAACTAGTTAAATCGCCTTTTTTGCTGGTAATTCGTACGTATTCTATACTGAAACAAGTTGGTACTGGGTTTGAGTCGGAACGGCCCTGGTGTATGGAATACGGTTTAAAGTAAAATTTTTGTTTTTCATTGTAATATTCGTATAATATCGTCAGTTTTTTTTTTATCCATTCATTCATTTATTTTTTTTTATCGAAGATGATTTCCTTGATATTTTGAACAAAATTCCCACAAAATAAGTAAGTTAAACCGATATACCGATACCTTGGTATATCTGCCAAAAACATAGATCTACCAAATTGATTTTGAATCAAAAAATAAATCAATGCTGAAATGTTCTGAATGCAAAAGTGGTCAAAATCGTCTATTTGATAAATCTTAACCAAAAACAAAAATTGATTAATTTCGACAATAAAACCACAATAGTATTATTCGGGCATTGGCTTATAAATGTTGATAGGAGAAGGTAAATAATCTTTACCAATAATGAGTAGCTTGTCTATTCCAAAGCTATAAACAAATAATTTTTTTGAAATTATATTTTAAGATTGCAAATATTTTTTGCTTTTCTTATTATTTTTTGCGTATATTTTTTGAGTTCTCGAGGGGGGTCATGACCCCGTGACCCCCTCCCCCCCTTGTATACGCCGTTGCACACGCAGTGCAACAACAATCACCAGTTGCCAATAACTTTACATTTTTTCTGCAGTCAAATGTGACTGGCAAACAGTGCTTTGGAACAGTTTGGAGCTATGGAATTCTCATACAGAAAAAAAGCTTTACTTACCAATTTGTTCCGCACCGTTTTGTTGAAAAGCTAGAAAAGTGGTATGGCATTTATTTTTATTTAAACATTTTTTTTTTTATTATTATGTTATAAAACTTTTAATGTAATCAAAATTAATGAGTTTATTACTTATTTTTATATTTGTATGTTTTGGAACTAGTTCTTAAATACTTTTTACGTAAACAAATTTTTTTTTAGTTCCTATATTTTTGTGATATCTACCCTTGATTTTTTTTACTTTAGTTTACAATCATTTTTGTATTCTTTTTGTGATTTATACTTGGTTTCCAAGTTTGTATTAAAATCCTATTTATAAGTAAGTATTATCGAGGAATAAACGTCTTGGGGAAACCTTGTAAAAGAAACGCATTACGCAACATTGTAAAGCATCTAACTCCATTTACCCATCTTCCTAGTTCCATTTCATTAAACGCAGGAGCTTGTAAACAGACTGCAAGGAAACGCTAAAGCCATTATAACGCTTCCACTTGAAAAAAAGATAAAGTTGTAACCTTCGCTAAACATTTCAAAGGATATTTACGACCAAACCGTCTGATGATCCACATTTCCTTGGTGACATTGAGGCATCCATTCAGCAGTTAGGAATCAATATACACGATGCGACCATATTTGGAGATCTTTCTGATAACAACTAGAAGTATGAATATTTTTATGAAATGAAAAAATATAAAATACTTATTTTATTGGCTGGTATACTTAAGAAGGTTCCTTAGGGCTTACCTTATAATAAATGTTTGTATAGAAGAAATTCTTAATTCCTTTCAGGTCCAATGAAAAACTCCATGTCTTGTTTTTTTTTTTCTATTGTACTTTTTATGGATAAAAAAGTTGCGATAAAATTTCCACTTTTCACTTCGGACTGGAGTTGCAATGAATGAACATGGCGCTGCATAATATGGTGTTGTTTCTATTGTTCTGTACCACCACCAGCGTTATATGATTAAGCAATATAAAGTGCACTCCATTTTAATTCTACTTCTAGGCTTTTGGTTGGAACTTGAAAGTGTTCCAGCAACACAATGGTTTTCATACCTATATAAATTCTGATGGTTGCGCGGGATTAAAGGGGTCGGTCTATACCTACAACTACTCTCTGGGTATGTTGTGGCAAAAGAATGAGAAGAGCATATATGAAATAAAGTCATAATTCATTAATGATTTATGAAATAAAAGAGAAAAAAGTTATTAACATATCAACTCACGCACAGGGTTTTAAAAATGTTTCTGTTTTTCTCTTGTTTTCTGAATTTTTGTGCAAAATTAAAACAAACTAAAAAAAAAAAACAACAAATGTTTTCTACATCTTCGTTGAGTGTTTTTCTTTCTTATTTAGTTTGCATTTAACATAATCATGCAATAAACATGCATTTGTGCTTAAGCTTGGAATTGATGTATGTACCTATACGATTATTTTGACCATTTGGGGTAAAATCAGGAGGAATCAATGGAATGCCTATTAATGAGAATAAACAATTAAGTAGGCGTTTTTTTTTTAAATGAGCACAATAGAATGTTTTATTGCATATGTTATAAGAATTGTAGTTAAAGATGTACTTTTAACAAAAATTATCGATTAAAAGATATTAAATTTTAGTTACTGACCTATTTTTCTAGAAAAAAATCGAGTCTGGACGTGAAAGCACACCTGTGGGTTTCTCCAAATAAAAACTTGATTTACTTGAGGTACAGGCCCTTAGAATTGCAAGAGTGTAGAGAAAGAAAAGCAATCACTAGTCCACGATATCACAATAGAGGGAGAGGAAACCACCGTTGGCCTTCAACCAAACCTTCCAAATAGGAGACGAACATGCAAATATGCTGCAGCATAAACCGAAGAACTCTGGGAAGATCCAAGAGTATCGAGCAAAGAGAAGTGAGGAGAAAAAAGTCCTGCTCAGAAAGAAGAGGGTGTACCAAGCCTCCCAGCTCAAGGAGATGGCAGACTCTCGCAATCCAAAACAAAACCTGCTGAAATAGCTATTAAATTTTATTACTGAAGCACATGGAATAGTTGATGTATTCAAGCTGCATTTCCAACTGCTGCTAAGTGACCATCATTTAGAGGGAGTATTTCCGAAACAGGTGATGCATATATCCGAGAGAAAAATTATGAGGGTCTGCACTGGGCTAAAGCTTTAAGCACTTCAAGAACGACCAACTCTACTCTGCGGGTAATCCCCCTGAACAAGAAGGTGTTAGGAGCTATGTGCAGAAAAGCTGGTTAGAAAAATAACCAACCCTCTTAATCAGCTGATGAGAACGAAGATAAATCAACAACTATATACATCCGGAAGCAAGGTACCAAAGAGTTCAAGAAATCCTGGATACAGCTCCAACAACCAGCGATGAAGTAGGCAGGACCCACTACTCCGACTCAGGGTCAGCCCATTGCCATAGCAAAACACCAACTCTACCCCTACCCTAAATAAATATACTGTAACTATACAACCAAGATGTAATAATCTAACTTTAATTTTCGAAAGGGCACTGAAGTCAAAACTGTCGAATAGTAGCTTTCAATATCGTTAAAAGAGGAACACACCCATACTGTACTTTTCATGTATCTCTTTTTGGCATTCCTATTCTACTCAATGTCAGTTTTACTTAAGAAAGATACGTTCCGGAGAGCACCTCAGTTCCGTAAGGAAAGTTGATGAAAACTTGACGAGACGTTTCACTCCGTAATTTTAGCCACGTCATTTGCTTTCCGTGTATTCGCTTGTTTACTTCCGGGCACTGAAGTACTCCTCCAAGTATTATAGTTCTAGCCTTAGGCAGAATAAAAATGCGGAAACGACAAACGACAAACGGAAGACTAAAAATCATTTAATTCAAAAGCAGTCTTTGGCAACACCATGTTTTGTCGAACTTCGTGGCATGATGGTTAGTGCGTTGGGCTGCCATGCCGAAGGTCTGGGCTCGATTCCCAGCCACTGTCACGTTAAAACAGAAATGTTTTTCCCCATGAATGGTTGAGAGTTGTAAGTCACTTGGCCCTAGTTTTCCGCGAGCTGTTGCGCCACCAAATTTATATTTATGTTTTGTCGAAGAAGCCGCCACGATCCTTAAGAAAACAAGCTTATGTTTTTGAGCTTAATAAAAAAAAAATCAAATCAATACTTTGGCACGCTTTAACTTCGAGATTAATAAACCTGCAGAATTCGACTCCAATCTCAAATAGTTCTAAACATCGTTATAATAGATCCCAACGTAAAGCCCGAAAAGTTGTTGAAAGAACTATATGTTTTCTTAGAACGCAGATTTCGGTGTTTGTTAGAAGATCGACGACATTATGCTCCACAACCTCCAATTTTGCTTGGTAAATACTATCACGTCTCCCATTAGTTCTATCTTTTTTTCTTGGATTCCTTTCAATTCTCCTAGGTTTTATTTAACCCTTTTGAGTCTGTTTTCAATCCCTCTTAAAGACTTGCTTGTACTTTCTTCAACCTTAAGCCATAGATGTACATACATAAGTGGCTTTCTGACCTTGCGACTATGTAATTTGATCTAACTGCACGGCATGTCAAAAAATATTTTTCTCTTCAGGTGGCCGTCTCACACTGGGAACTCGTCTATGGAGAGCCTGCTCAAAATGCAAAATTGAAAAGAACGGTTTTGTATAAAATTATAATGTGGATTCAAAGTTGGCATGATTATTCTTATTCTGGCTCCCAAAACTTCAAAACTTGACATATTGATACATAATCATGTAAACTTTGAAGCCACATTATAATTTTATACGAAACCGTTCTTTCTTAATTCTATATTTTGAGCACGCTCTCCATACAAAAGATCCCAGTGTGCGTCTGTTGAAGATTCGGGCATTATCTGATGGTTTTTCCTTCATGCATTCAACCAGCCGGTGGAATTGCAACTACAACTAATTAGTTTTGTTTATTTTTTTCATAAAATGAGCAAAATATTCTGGTAGGTATGCAAATATCTTAAAAGTTTCACTTACAATTCTTTTCCTAATATAGTACCAGAGGTCAGAAATAACTATCAACCTTGGTTTTCAATCGGCTTCTCTTCGAAAGTTACTACATTCGTTTAAAAGATTTCGGTCTCGATTTGAAATTTATTTTAAAAAAATAATAAAATTAAGGTTATCGGTCGAGATTTATTTTGTATTTTTATAAATATCTTTCAATGGTTGAGTTTTTCACGAAAAAATAATAAAACAAAAAATCACTAAATCTACAAGTAGATGCCTATTCACCCTTTATTGTTGCCGAAAGTCGAGCGGACTATTTTTTTAAGTAAAAAAATTAGCGTTACCTTCACAATCCATCAGTCAAGTATCGTTAGCTGAGAAGTTTCCGCACCTAAGAGTAATTCCAATAAGATCCTATAGCCAAGCGAAATGTGGAATATTAATTGGTATCAACAATCAAAAGCTGCTGCTGGCCCAGAAGTTACGAGAAGGATCCTATGATGAACCTGCTGCTTTCAAAACTCGACTTGGTTGGTGTGTTACAGGCAGTAACATTGGAGATAGTAACGAATATGGAATTTACCATGCTTGTGATTGTAATAAGGATCTTCATGAGATGGTTAGGCAACATTATATCTTGGAAGACTATGGAGTTGAGAAAGCTCAAATGAAATCCACAGATGAAATACGGGCAACTCAAATATTGGAAGATAAGGTCATAATTGAAGATGGTAAATTCAAGACTGCACTGTTATGGCGTTCCAATGAAGTAATTCTTCCAAATAGCTACCCGATGGCTCTCAAAAGACATAGGTGCCTAGAAAAGAAAGTATCAGCCGATAGTAATTTACTTGAAACCATCAACAAGCAAGTAAATAATTTGATCTCCAAAGGATATGCCAGAAAACTCAGTTCATCGGAGTTGAACCAAGATTGTTCAAAAGTTTGGTACTTACCAGTTTTCATGGTTCAAAACCGCAATAAACCAGGGAAAGTTCGAATGGTGTTGGATGGGGCAGCTCGTTCTCAAGGTACCTCTCTGAATGACATGTTACTGAAGGGACCAGATGAGCTAACAAATTTGACGGATGTGCTTCAAAATCTTCGCTTGAAAAAGATTGCTATTGCTGGTGACATCGAAGAGATGTTTCTTCAAGTAAGAATACGAGAAGAAGATCAAGATTGTCTCAGGTTCCTGTGGAACTTTGGTAACATTAACAGTGATCCTGAAGTTTTCAAGATGTTAGTTCTGCCATTTGGACTACGATGCTCACCTAGCATCGCACAATACGTGAAGAACAAGAATGCTAAACAATATGAGAAAGCATATCCTGAGGCCGTCAATGTCATTATTAAACACCATTACGTAGATCACATGCTATACAGCGTTGATACTGTTGAGAAGGCAATCCAAGTATCTAGAGAAGTAAAACAGATTCATTCCAGAGGAGGATTCAATATACGCAACTGGGTTTCAAACTCGACCGAAGTTCTACGAGCATTGAATCAATCTGATGCTAGCACGGGAAAATCTTTTCAAGACAATCTCGAGGAAACGAATATGACAACGAAAGTGTTAGGACTATGGTGGAATACATCAGAAGACACATTTGCATTTTCTCTCAAATTAAATAAGGGACACGTTGATGTATTAAATGGATTAAAAATGCCGACGAAACGAGAACTGTTGAGAATATTAATGTCAGTTTTCGACCCACTTGGATTCACGAGATGACGGAAAATCATTTTAAATGCCAAAATCTATACGTGTAAAAGTCATGGCGAGACCAAAGCAAGACTATAGCGAGGAAACCTTGACTCAGATCCCCATGACAACGGGCTTAGTGAGTTCACAGCAAGACGAACCCAATGACCAACACACTGAAAACCACGTTTGGCCTTTAACCACGTTTTAAGCTTATTTTAACCTTTCTGAAAAATGTTATTTATAAAAAAAGTTTTGGCAAGACCAAAACGAGATGATGGAAAAATATTCTAAAGTCTAAATGACAAAAACCACGTGTTAATGTCGCGGTGAGACCAAAGACTAAAGCCGAAAAACCACACTCCACAGATCTCCGTTTAATCCGAATTGGTGATTATTTTAAGTACAAAATTGTAGTACTTTACAACTCTGATACTAACGAACATTCTGATTGATGTAGGTAAGATTTATTTTTTTTCTCTCAGCGATAATTCTCACTGGTTGATCGAAATATGAAAGAAACTAAGTAAAGGTTTCTCTCAGACTTTGACCGAAAAATGTAGTTTTTTTGGAATAAAGGTAATTGAGTGACTTTTATTCACATTTCGCAGTTTGCTATTCGCAACTCATGCAAGGCTAAAGTGCCTTTGACGTGAGCTACAACCTGTGAATACGACTAAATTTGTTAAGTAATTCCAAGCGCAAATAACAACTAATTCTGTTTTAAGCATTACGACAAAGTAAATAAACGGACTAAAATTTCTTTAAATTATAAAATTTAGCATTTTTATATTTTCTATGCCACTAACAAAATATTTTCTGTGAACTGTCAAACACTTATTCGCAATTCACAACATCAGGACGCATTCCACAAATCTGCGAATGAAAAATTCGATCGAATTTAACCTCTAATCTTTGTAAGCATCCATTTTACTGGTTTATTTTTTGTGACAGTTTGCATAAATGGTAGAAGACCGAGTACAAATCACTCGGTCTTCTACCACTTATGCGAAAGAAATGTCAAGATTTGCAACCATTCGCAATTCGTGGTTCGCTATTCGCAGCACATATGCAAGGCATTTTAGTATATCAATTTGCAATTCACTACATCCGGAGATGAGGACACATGTTATCTTAAGGCACTCTTATGGCCAGTTTTTCAGTGCGAGATTATTATAGTCTCGAGGATGAACCAGAGAAAACTTAAAAAATATGACTTTCAGTCAATTTTAATCCTAAATCTTAGATAAGCCCACCTTTTTTGATGAGTAAGCTCAGAGACTGAACTGAGGGCTCTTTCCGTCTAATTCCATGATATATATTAATATTAAATTAAACATAACACACTTCATCTCTTATTTAAGCTACTTTGCAATGAAGAAAAAAGGTAATTTTATTCAAGAGTCAAGCCTGTTTCGTATCCCCTTAAGTTCAGCTTCTTCAGTTTAGTTATTGAAGTGTCTAATAGTAAAACTTAGTTTCTGGAAAATGTATATGTATGTAATTATTTTCGAAATTATCTATGTATGAGCATTTTTCTTCTTTTTTCCATCAACATACTGTTTTCTTACTAGTCAACACCTCTTAGCAAAAAGAGGAAACAACAACAAAAAAAAAATAGAAAACAAGAAAAAGTCAACAAATCTGCAAATCTCTTCGCACCATCTCAAATTGCTCATTAACATTTTGTGTTTTCATATCACCTGTGAAAATCGTCCTACCCGGACTCGGAAGAAATACCTTGCAAGCAATACTCTAGAAGCAGAGGAGGAACTCAGCTAAAATATGTACCGCCATAACTACCTACCTAACTATACAATGTTTTCTCATACTCAAAGGTACTAGCTACACAAAACTTAAAGCAAATGATACATACATATAAATGTATCCTCTCTGCTACCGTTTTAAAGGTCGTCTCTTCCAAATGCGAAATAACCACAGCCAGTTCGCACCGTAAAAGTTTCTCAATGAAAACGAATTTTGTTCAGATTGTCTTTTGCGACGAATCGAGTCGCGACTACTCGTCCTATTCCAGTCAAGTGGCAACGATTTATGTTTAATATTAAAATCGTTTAAATGGCAAATCTTTAACTCTCAACAGTAGTCAAAGTGTCCCTTTTGCGTCCCTCTAATCCAAGCAATCGAGGCACACAAGGATGAGCAGCAACCAGCCTCTCAGAAGCACTGTGCATGAAATCGCGAAAACAGATTTCTTAATTTAATTGGCTACTGAAGAAGAAGCACTAAGACGGATATAGTAAGCCACCATCAACATGAGTTCCAGTGACCGAACCGAAGGCGAAGGAGCCAACTTAGGCTGCCAGCCAAACTGTCTGAGTGCGCGATTCCCTTCAGCTTCTTAGGCCAACTAATACCTACTATACCTTGCACCATGATACATCGTGTGTGCAAACCGAACCAAATAAAATGCCAAATAGATGGATATCTGTGAACTGTTGCACAGCTTTGGAATTTTGAGAGTATAAGCCCATCATCAACACTATACGGCTGAGCTCTGTAGTAGGAAGACGAGGTGTCTTAGGAGATTCGCAAGAGTGTGTCTTCGTCTTAGCTTGATCTTTCCTCTATGTATCGATCGACCCTCATGTGTATCTACATATTGTAAGTGTGTCGTTTCTTCTCTTAAGTTTGTTTATTTGTTTTTTAATTGAGAACGTGGGAAAAAATGCAATGAAGGATGTGCGATAAAATATTTATTTTATTAATTACTATAATGGAATAAATTTTGTGTTAATTAATAAAAACAAAAAACAGTCTTAAGGATAATTTAATTCATTTAATCAATTTTACGGTTACATTACTTATCTCCGGGAATCGGGAATGAAAATAAAAGTTAAAGGTTAAGTTAAGCGTCAATCTGCAAGCCTTCACATCTGAAACAGTAAATTAGCTCATGCAAGACGAATTTAATTCACAAATGTCTCCCCATGGTGCCGTGATATAAAGCCCATTGAAAATTGGGCACAATATCACACTTTCAAATATAGTCTTATAACTTAATTCATCTGGCTCTTAATCCATGAAGAGTTACAGCCTGAGACACGGTAGCCTTCCATCCTCTACGAGCACGCTGCTTCCAGTCATCTAGAATAAGCTTTCTGGCATCGATGATAGCTAGGTCTTTAAACCAAGCTTGCCAGAATAGGCTAATCATCGGAAATTGGGCTATGTTTTTCCAAAATTGCCGACAGCAATTATAGTATGACAGCCCAATCATAATTGGGATATAAATAGCCCAAATCTAATCTTAAGCTATATTTTTGTCATATAAAAACTACTTTTCTCCCCCTCAACATATCCTTAAAACATTCCACAATTTGGCACCACTTTAAATTCACTGAACATGCTCATTAGTTTTGACATTTCAAACCAACCGCAATAATCGTCACTTCAATAATATCATGCAGTTTATCTGTTGTTCCCAGAATTCCCATTTATAAGAAAATGTATTAGTATTGGGCTACTATTTGGGCTATTTTTTGTGCTCCGATTTTGGGCTACAAAATTTCTCAAATTGGACCATCGAACGTCTTCAGGACATGGCAACCTTCTTTATACTGGAGGTTCAGTTTACGTCTTTCTCTCAAAAAATCTATGCTGGATGGTCCATTCATTTGATGTGGCAGAGTTAATTTATTCGACGTGTTTTGATTTTTTGGACTTCATCCACATCTTGATATAGCTCGGAGTTTACGGTTGTATCTTCTCTTTTATTTGCTTTCTTCGCACACAGGACTAAATACCCGTCGAATAATTTTTTTTGGAAAGAGCTTTTCCCTCTGTTGAACATTGCTTTGAGTGTTTTTCAATGTCACGTGACACAATTGGATCAGTTTAAGTGGGATACTAAAGCTCAGGCCTCGCCATAAAAAGCTTCTGACGACGAATGTTCATATGCGGCTTAGCTTCTTTGAAGTCGATGAATAGAAGGAGAATCTCGATTTGAAATTCTTTGGTCTTTTCCAGAATTTGCCGAAGAGTATATATTTGGTATTGTATTGCAGAATACAGTACATTATAGTATTGCAGAATGGCTTATGATGCACACACAGTACATTGGATATGATCTTGTATGCGACGGTTATCAGGAATATACCCCGATAATTTTCTCAGGATCTAGGATTTCCTTATTTAAAGATGGGACATAGGGCGCTGATAGACCAGTCATGGGGCATGCTTCCTTTCACCCAAATTTGGTTGATGAGTTGGTGCATGAACCCTTTCAACACAGGTAGAACATCAGATCCGGTGGCCTTGTTGCGTTTGAACTTCCTTATAGATAAGTCTACTTCTTCTCTACTCGTCTTCATACCACGCGTTCTTTTTTGGGTGTAATTGGTAGCCTATTGGTATTCCGGCTGCTATTTTATGATATAAAAATACTGGGACTACTGGTTGCTGGCATCTGCGGCACGTGAATGCACAGCGGAGAGCTTCTCGCTCAGATACTCACTGCACTAATGGTGGGCTCTGGCGAATTCAGGTATGCTAAGGCGACCAAAGTCTTTCTTCTGTAGGGCGGTTAGTAGTTTCTTTTCATTTGCCAGTCGAGCTCTAAGCCTTTTAACGTTTTCCCCTCAAAAAGTATTTTTTGTTTATATATTTTCCCGTGGGTAGGTGCAAAACCTGCATATCAGGCTCTATGAGGACCGAAAAATGCGTGCTCATAGGTGTAAGATATTTTTACTACATTAAAAGCACCGCCATTTCCCGATTGCAACTAAGTTGAAACTTATCTAGCAATTTATTTTTAACGAAGTTAAGTAACGTGTTGCAGGCTACTTTCCGGTGAAAGTTCCTGCTTAATCCGCGATTTTATAGCGGTTTTCTGTTCACCGCACCAAGTCGGAAGGTTTTGTTCTTCGCAGACGGTGCGGCGTACTAAATTCCACTCGTTAAGGATGTCAATAATCGTTGAATTAGCGTGTTCTAATAGTCGATTTCTATGTTTTCGCGAGAAACATTTTATTTCGTCCCGGACCGTAGGAATCCCGAGATCCCTGTGAAGAAAAAGTCTTTCATTTAGATATCCGTTTAGAATGTTGTAAAGTCCTTCAGGCAGAACTTGTCTTAGTTTGAATTTGAGGCCTTCATGCCACACCTTGTCAAACGCCTGCGATACGTCCAAAAAGACAGTCGAACAGATTTTCTTTTCTTCAAGAGCTCTCTCAATTACGTCTGTAATTCTATGCACTTGATCAATTGTCGAATGCTTGCTTCTAAATCCGAACTGATGTTCAGGTATTAATTGTTTCTCTTCTATTATCGGTTGCAGGCGCAGGAGTAGTATTCTTTCAAAAACTTTTGATATAATAGGAAGAAGCGAAATCGGCCTGTAAGACTTCTTTTTGTGAGATGGTTTGCCAGGTTTCAAAACCATTATGACTTCCGCAACTTTCCATTGGCTCGGAACATATTCTAACCTTAGAGCGGCATTTATTATGTAAAGGAGGTTAATAAACCCTTAACGAGGGAGCATTTTTAAAATATCTGCCGATATTAAGTCATATCCTGGAGCTTTGTTGGACCTAAGCTTCTTTATTTCTCTTTTTAATTCAGCAAGTGTAGCATTTCTCGTTATGTAGCTTTCATTTGAGGTAAAATTCATATTAATATTTTCGTTGAGTTCTTGCAAATCAAACGGCTTAAATGTTTCCTCTAAGTAATCGGCGAATACCGTCGCTTTTTCTTTGTCACTTTTAGCCCATTCATTTTGGGTTTTTTTAATCGGGGGCACTGGGAGCTTTGGTTTTTTCGTCGTTTTAATAGCTTTCCAAAGTGAGTAGTTGGATTCTTTCCCCGCTGTCAAGCCTTCAAGGTAATTTTCAACCTCAAGGTTTTTGAAATCTGATATCGCCGTTTTTAGCATATTACTCAAGCGATTTAAATGAGCTTTGTGTTGAGGAGCACGGGTTTGCTGTCATTTTTTACGTGCTTTTCGTTTTTCTTTCACTAAATCTTTTATTTCTTGCGGATATTTTATATCTTTATAGCGAGGCATTAGCCTTTGATAAGGTGTGTTATCCCATGCTGCTTTTTGTATTATATCAACAACTGCGTCTACCCTTAATTCAACGTTGTCCTCGGTATCTTTTCTAAATCCATCCCATTTGGTTTTACTGTTGGTTAACCTGGGTGGTTTTTCAATTTTAACAAGGCTTTCGCTCATAGAGAGTACGACGGCAGAATGATCTGAGAAGAGGTCATAGCCCTCTGAAATTTCTATGCGGTTAGAGGGTATTCCTTTTACTATGAATAAATCGATTAGGTCAGGTATTTTTGACGGATCAGTTGGCCAGTAAGTTGGCTTGCCAGTCGAATGAAAGTCACAATTATTTTCCATTCCTGCTTCATATAGCATGCGACCATTTTGAGATAAGCATGACGGATGAATGGCGTGGTAGTCATGAAACCCGTGGATTTTAAGATTTGATTCATTTTTGGCATGCGTTTCTGATATCAAACATATGTCAATATCATTTTCTCGCATATACATCTCCAATTCTCCAAGTTTTTGCCATAATCCGTTAAGCTTTTCCATCATATATTTTTTGAAAGAGGTTTGGGTCAAAAACAATTTTCGAGCTTACTTAACCTATCAAAGATAAGTTTGTTTCACATTGTTCTTTAAGTTTTGACAAAATTATTGAAAAGACTTTCGAAACCGGGTCTGTTTCAGTGTCGTTATTTACGGGTATATTTTTTGCCGCTATTTGGACATATGTTTCTGCATTTCCTTGCTTCGATATTTTGTCCGAAAGTACTGACACTGTTTTCTTTTCCTTAGGGATACTAGGTTTTCTACCTTTCGTAGATTTGGCACTCTTGAGAATTGCGGTTTCTAATTGCCTTGGTGGGTTTCTTTGTGTTTGTGCAAATTTTGATCGTCGCTTTTGTAGTTCTTTAGCTACTTCACAGCCTCTATAACTTGCTGGGTGATTCAATTCAATTCAATTCAATTTTACACACCTTGGCTCTTTTTTGCAATAGGTTTGGGTGTGATTGAATTCTTGGCAGCGCTTACGCTGAGGTATTAACCTTGTGCTCTTTCTCAGAGGTTCGATCCTAGATACGATGCTTACAATTGTTTTAATTTTATAAATTTAAAGAAGTATGCAAGTCTTAAAGGTGCGTCTTCCACCGATTAACACATGGTCGGTTAGATAAGCGCATTGACGATTTGGGGAGCGCACACTTGCTTTGTGGATTCTAAGCCGTCGAAACCTACTACTACTTATCACCGTATTAAGAACTTCTGAAAAGAAAATGACTATTAGTTGAAGGCCGTTATCATTTGTCTCTCCGTGGAGGCTATGCTTACCTTCCAACTAATCGGCCGCATTTGACCTTTGAGGTCCCCAAGTAAATCGCACCCTGGGAAGCTTCATAACTTCTGCCTTGCCTAGGAGGTCATAAAATTCAGAGATGTTTGTCTCCATTAAATCGTTAACATTCGTTGATCAAAGAATATTTCCATTTGCACATTAAAAATAATAATATTTTTTTAAAACTTTTTTGCAAAAGCGACAAAAGAGAATTAAATGTAAATAGACAGCTTCTGGAATTTGCGAAAAATTCGCATTCTTTTTCTTGACAAAGTTCATTAATTTGTCATGTTCCTAACTGACCATGGTTCTCTGTAATTATCTCAACAAAAACCGGAAACTACCTGGTATACCTATTCCTTGTTCAGATGACAATCTAGATAACGGTTAATGTCGATATTTGTATTTTGCAAAACAAGACCTAAAATTGCACTTTAATTAAATGGACGACTATTAGTGGCAAAATTTGACATTCATCCGTCAAGGGACACACATTGCCATTGATGCGCATTGTGCATATTAATTGTAGCACAACTTTGACGAAGGCACACAAAGTGAAGCAAACCCCTTCCTAAGACAGAAAATACATCCACTAAGTCAGTTTCCCTTTTTTTTTAATTTTGACAAATAATTTATTTGCGAGCGCGATTTTCTTTCTTAATAAGGTTGTGTGGATTGTGGTGACTGGTGACGTTGTGAGTGCGGAAAATGAGGATCTGCAACTTGCGTTATATTTATATGTGCAGTACATGTGCGTGCGCGGACACTTTTTCTGGCATGGTAATCGGTGGCAGGTGAAGGTTTGCATTGCACTTTCGCATCCGCGTCCCATCCATCCTCGATGGTTGATTTAAATTAATTAAAATTGGTTCGAAATGTGAAATATACACGTGTGCATATTACCAGTTAGACAAGTTCGACGATGGGAATAATTCAAGGAATCGGTTTTGTTTTTCAGTTCGGACTTCGGGTTATTTTTTTCTCTTCTTAAACAAGTAACAATGTCCTGGCATTTGTGCTAAAGTGGTTCTGTTTTTGTTTTGTTTTTTTAAGAAGACTTTGTTTAATCCTCGTTGGCATGGTAATTTCAGGAGCAACAAGGATATCCTATATAATTACAGTGACGATGGCTATTCGCAATGTTCAAAGATAAGACTTAATCAATTTAATAATTTCGCATACTGGGCGAATGTGTTTTTTTGACTTAAGCAGTTTATATACGAAGCACCTGGTAGCTGGTTCTTATTTGCTAGATTAGGGGTTAAGGAAACTTTGTTTGCAAATAGATACGAATCGAAAGAGCGTTGCATAATTAAAGAAATTGCTTGTTATTTAAGCTTAATCATTAGGTATAATCGATATAATTGATTCCGGAATAAACCATATAGGTAAAAGTAGAAAGTGCGATTACGTGTCGGCTTTCTTTCAAAACCTCTTCTTGAAAAACTTGCCCCAATCGGGTTTACAAAAACTACTTGTCATGAATGTGTTTATTTTCATTACCAGTTGAAATATTAGAGCGCTAACCTGAGCAGACAAATACACTCTTTTTATTGTCCTTAGTATTTGACAGAAAAACTGGGGAAATCCTCAGAACCCTTGGAAATAGAAACTGGATAATTGAGTCATACTTAGCTGCTGTCAGCATTAAGCGCTGAAGTTAAAAAAAAAGATGCTCTGGAGTCGGTCTAAGGAAATTTATTAAACCTCGACCTGGATAACAAATGACATGTTTCTTTAGCTTCGGGCTCACCCTGAATTTCCTAAGTTTTTGCCGAGCCGAGTAAAGATATAACTGTCAAAATGACATTTATTTTCATTCCTTATCTGGCTCCCAACCCATGAAGGGTCATAACCCGAGACACGGCATGGGCCGTTCATCCTCTACGACATGCATTTTTAGTCATCTAGACCAAACTTCCTGGCATCCACGATGGCTTGATCTTGGTCTTGGTTTTTCCTTTTTTTAATATATGGATTTTTTCTTAACAGTCCATGATAGTTTTTCTATGTCTTCTTAAAAACAATTCGACTTTATATACTACTAAGAATGACCATAACAAAATTATATATCTTGGAATATCCCAAAAATAACCCAGTTTGTTCAAATACATCATATACGATGTACTCACATTTCCGTTGTAGGTTTATTTTTCTGACTTAAGCCTAAAACAAAGTATTAGTAGTATTATTGGTATTGTGGAACAATATAAAGTTTAATTAACATCGGTTAACACATTTTTCAGAAAATTTGAAAAAGATGAGATCAATGTATGGCAGCTTCTACTGTTTTAGGGAGCAAATCCATTTACCTCGTTTTGGCTCTAGCATAATGAAGAGTAAAGTAAGTAAATATATATGATTTACATTGGGTGTGTTCCTTAAATTCTTCGCACTATTTCGGACTTAATGTCAAATTGTGACAGATGGAATGAAATCCTCTCAGAGAGAAGAAAAACTGTCAAAATGTCGGGAATGGTTTGGGTACTAATTTGGACCACGCCAAAAGAAATATTTGACTAGAGCTGCCGTTGGGCAATCATAAGTCAATAAATATTTTCAGAGATTCACTGTACAAGAAATTGAATGTTTAGAAAAAAGAAACGTATACGTATAAAAATAATTAAACTTAAACAAAAAAATGTTCTTTAAAAACATAAAACTTTAATTTGTTTAAAAAAGAATAATGAATACAATAAACAAAAATTTTCTTCAACGAAAAAGAATTGCTCATCGACACATGCAATTTAAGAAAATTTTTTAATTTATAAAAATATACAAAAAATTAACACAACTACCAAAAACAAAACAAAAAAAGTAACACTTTGGTAACCCTAGCTATTTGTATTCTGTTTTGTTATTTGAATTCAAACTGGCATTTTTTCAAATCTGACATACAAACACTTGGCATTTGACATTCAGTACAAAACAGCCACGAGAAATTTTTCGGACCAAATCTGGTAGGAAGAAGAAATTTTATTCCTCTCTCATGAGCTCTCTCTTTAGTCCGACAAAGTACATAAACTTTCACTTGTGGAACAACTTCGCACTAAAAATGACTAAATCTGGCGGTTTCAAACTGTTTGAATCTCGTTCTGGAACACACCCAATGTGGTTTTAAAAGTCAAACGGTCACAACATATTCGCAAGTCTGTACCAGTGATAAATGTCAAAAAATCACTTTCTCCACTGATGATTGTTCACTTCACGAAAAAGTATGTACTAGACTTAAGTAACTACTTTAGGTGCGTTCCAGAGCGAGTTTCAAACAGTTTGAAACCGCTAGATTTAGTAATTTTTAGTGCGAAGTCGTTCCACAAGCCACAAGTCAAAGTTTGTACTTTTTCGAACCAAAGAGAGCGCTCATGAGGAAAAAAATTCCCCTACTTGCCAGATTTGGTCCGAGAAATTTCTGGTGACTGTTTTGTACTGGATGTCAAATGCCAAGTGTTCGTATGTCAGATTTGAAAAAATGTCAGTTTGAAGTTAAATACCCAAGTGTTACTTTTTTGTTTCGTTTTTGGTAGATGTTCATAATATATTAATATCTTTTTATCAATCAAATGATTTTCTTAAAATAAATGTGTCGTTAGGAAAATCTTTTTAAGAAGAAGAAAATTTAGTAATGAAAATGTATGTAACTATTATTAATTGTAGTTTTTTTCACAAATTGATGTTTCATGATTTAATATTTATGTTGCTCCAAGCACAAATGAAGCTCCGAATTATAAAATTATGCATCCAACAGAGAACTTGAATAAAGAACGGTTCTTTCTGAGTTCAAAAACTTAATTTTATTTCCTAAAAGGAATAACAATAAATTAATTTTAACAATTTGTATATCCATATAATAAAAAATTGACAATTTGCTTTGAACAACGAAATATATAACTTTAACATGAAATATACATTTTATGTTTAAAAAAGATTCTAAGCAAATGGCGGAGCCGAGTCAACATAACCTTTTCCCAAAAAGCGAAGGATGAGAGCTATATTAATTAAACTTTCTCCAAGCCCCAAGGCACTGTAAATTATATTATTTTTGTTTTTACTTCTAATCATTCTTTAATCATTTTTATACATGTACGTTTCTTTTTTCTTAACATTCAATTTCTTGTAGTGATTTTATAAAAAAATTGAATGACTTATGATTGCAAATTAGTGCCCAAACAATGGTGTTCACATTGGACTGAAAAACTGAATTTTTATTGATGTTTCAGTATTAACATCTTCCTTTACTGAAGGAATGATGAACACCGTCAACCATTCCCGAAATTTTGATAGTTTTTCTTCTTTCTGAGAGGATTTCATTCCCACCTGTCACAGTTTGACATTTGGTGCGAAGAATTTAAAGAACGCACCTTTTATGTGAAAATTTTGAATTTGTGTCTCTAACATGAACCAAAGTATACTTTTCTGATGGTATTTGATGCACTGAGTTTGAATTTTGTCTTGAATTCGAATCTAAAGAGATACAAATTGCGTTTTTTCCGTGCAAATTTGAGGTTATAGTTTTTGTCAGTGTTTTTTTTTTTTTGAAAAATTATTTATGGTTGTTCTAAAGTATGAATATTTTTGTAGCACTTTTTGCAAATTTTTGAATGTTGCGTCACGAACTTTTAGTGGCAAACCTCAGATTCGGACTCAGCACAGCACCCTCAAAAACTTAAAAGAGGTGCAAAATCAAAAATCGGCCATCGATCCGTTTGGATTCTGAAGCACTATGTGTCTATTCACTAGGTGTGATCGATTCCAATTTAAAAAAAACATAAAGGGTATTCATGCAACGCAAAGTTTGCATGAACGACCTTTTTTAAAAATTTGATAAAATGCTACGTAATTCAATCAGAGTAAGTCACAATGTGACGTTTGGATAAGTTTACCCAGTTTGGTTAATTTTACGCAACAAAATCTTTTGATAAGTTTAACCAAATTGTGTAAATCATTTCCCATACAAAATTTGACAATGCATTAACCAAAAGATAAACTTAACCAATTTGTAAACTTATCTAGGGTTTTACGAAGTTGCATGAATACCCTTATAATTTTAAGCTTAGATCACAATAAATAAAATATCTTGCCATTGTATAAATATTTTCATCAAAATATGTAATGTCATCATTCATCAATATGAGTAATGAATGCCATGCCCATCAAACAATCTTGTTTATATTATAACTCAAAGTCAGAATTAGAATGCAAAAAGAAACTCCCTCTTTATACGAGAAAATTTATAATGCAATGTTTTATACGGGTACTAAAAGATGCATCGTTGATGGTCTAGCGATGCTACGGATACGGAAGCCAATCGAACCAGAACGAAGGTAAACATAAATCTTAATCTCTGATTTTAGTGCATTTTTTTTGTTTTCATTTTACAACAATGTTTGCAGGCGTTGAGTTGTACAATAACTTACAAAGCCTTTCGTAGATATACTTATATATATATAAATTTATTATAATGCCGCTTAAAGTGAAAAGTGAACACCGACTAGTAATTAAATTAATTTAAACCGTACTCATTAATTATGTGTGTTAAGGATTACTAGGAACTGACTTTATTTTAGGTTTCCCTTTTCGAAGGTATGTTGGATGAATTTTTCGATAGCCAATTGACGAGAAGGAATATGCAAAAGCAGGCTGAAGAGTAGATAATAATTGTCGCAATCACCTGTAAGAGAAGAAGAAACAATAAATTTGTTAAGACAAAAATATATAAAGACTTAAAAAAGTGAAATTAAGGATTTTGAATGCTTTTTTTTTGAAAGATAAGTTTAAGTTGTTTGTACAAATTCCACGCACTTGCTAAAACATTACATAACACCCGTATTAATAAGCTCAAATCAACAAAGAATTATATTCTATCCGGGATTTAAATGCGAAATCTTATCGATAAAACAAATTTTAAGTTATTTAATGCTGTAATTAACAAAACTAACACCGAATAAGGTGGATTATAGAGTAATTAAGCAGGGTGTGCCTATGTAATTGGTGCCAAAACTAAAAATATAATAAAGCAAAAGTCCAAATAAGCCTATATAACCGAACATTCGAATTACTTCAGAAATTCTGTGTGTACAAGTTCACATTTCGTGAGAATGTGTATCTTATTTCAGGTTGTAAATAGGATGTGACGTCATTAGCGTCTATTTTGAACTTAATTAGTCGTTAATCCATCTTTTTGGATAAATCGTTAATTAAGGTGAGCTTTGTTTTATTGAAAAGACTTCGGCACTTAGCTCCTTAATAAGGATAATTTATGTTTGATTTCCGTTTATTAATATGGATGAATTTTTTTAAGCACTCACAGAATAAAAAAAAAATTAAAAACTATTAAAATTTTGTACATATAACATAATATCTATATGTAAAAAATATAAAACCACTTAAAAGATGATTTAAAATAATTTAAAAATTAATCTTACTAAAGAAAGACCGCTAATAACTTCCGACCAAACAGGTGTTGTTTCCTTGACATGGCGATATACGTCTACTGGAATGTGATCTTCATTACTTCTTTTAGTTTCTGCATGGTTAGGCTATATTAATGTGTACATAGATACAAAATATAATACAATATTACTTTGTTTTAATATGCAGAAAAGAAAAAATAAAAGGGTATTTCATTGCATCATTCTACTTTCCCATATCCCATGTTGTTAAAATAAAATAATAAAAATAAAACCAAAATTACATTAAATATTTTGCAACACCCGTTATTGCCAAATTCAGTGAAATTGAAAAGATTTGATAGATTTTTGCATTTTTTAGCAATTTTTGAAGTGGTCTATAATGGTAAAAAAAAATGTGGAGTTAGCCGCTTTACACTCTAAGCCGACGATATGTAAATTGGTGCACGAACCAAAATTAAGTACTGACTAGGGATGTTCATTTTCCATCGATACATCGAAAACATCGATGTTTTTCATTCGATGCATCGAATAAATCCGATGTATGAAATGAAAGTATCTCATCATTTGCACTATTTGGCTCTTTTGATTCTATTGAATTGAGTATTGAGCACTAACACATTGGTTAGAAAACTGAATTGAATTGAATGAATTTTAATAAAAATCTATTTCATTTAAGAAGAAAAAACCTTGAATGCTATCATTTTTCTTATTTCCTATCATATATTAGCTGATTTATGTTGTTTTTGTAGCATAATAGCATTTTAATTCGATGCATCCTTAAACATCAATGTAACGATCTGATGTAATAAATCAAAAAAACATCGATGTATTTTTTCTATGAGCATCCCTAGCTACTGACTTTTAATTTATATCAGACATCTGGCCACTTAAAACTCAAAAAATTCAAAAATTAACTGAAATTTAATACGCTGAACACGTGCGCCGATTTGAAATAGTAGAAAAAAAGAGAGAAAAAAAGTGAAACTGGGCTTCGCTCAGCTATAAGCTCCATTCACTCATTTTAAGATATTTTGTATTTATAAGATGTGCCCTTTTCCAAATTTAAGGTATGCATCGTACACAAAATTTAAGGAGTAAACCATATTAATCTCGTGAAACATGACTATACATGACAGATCCAAAGAGCCAAATGGCCCCGTGCCGATCAAAAATCGGTCGTGTAAGACAGCCGGTTCCCAAACTTTTTGAGCTGTGGAACCCCACACAAATATATAATGGAACCCCAACTCTTAAGTGTTGGAAAAACTAGATCAATACAGCACAAGTGTGTGGAAGCTGTCAAAACAAGAAATAACAGAAAAGTGCAGATTTGTGTTGACAGCATTGCTCGTTGTCTATCAACTGTGAAGCTTTCAAATTTAAATTTTTTTGAAATATTAAGGGTATTCATGCAAGTTCGTAAAACCATAGATAAGTTTACAAATTGGATAAGTCTATCTTTTGGTTAATGAACTGTCAAATTTTGTATGGGAAATGATTTACACAATTTAGTTAAACTTATCAAAGGATTTTGTTGCGTAAAATTAACAAAACTTTTTAAACTTATCCAAACGTCATTGTGACTCTTATTCTGATTAAATTACCCAGCATTTAATCAAATGTATAAAAAAGTTCGTTCATGCAAGCTTTGCGGAAACTTATCATTTTACACAATTTGTGAACTTACGACGTTACATGATTACCCTTATTATTTTTTCCATTATTTTCATTTCGGATTAAGAATCAATTCACACTTTTTACATTCTCTATGTTTTTTTTTAACTTTTAATTCAAAAATAATAAGAAAACTAATTCTGTGATAAATTTTAGCTCAGTATTATCCTAAACAAAGAAATCAGCTAGCACTTTGACTTTTCTCATTCACTTTCTTAATTGTTCTGAAAACATGGAAGACACACAAAGTGACAGAATGTAGATCAATTTGGGGCAAGGTTTTTATTCATGGAACGCACTAGCCTGCTAATTTTCTGTTCTTTTCTGTTGGGAACAGATTCATTAAACACACCTTTTTTATAATTTCTATGTGACCAATGATATATTCTCTGCCAAATGTCAAACACGTATTTGCAATCCACATCAAGACACTTGCCACAAATCTGCAAATGAAAAATTGGCTTGAATTTCACCTCAAATTTGTGTGGTTTCTTTTTATGACAATTTATCGTCTATCGACGACCACTGAAGAGAAATAAATGTCAAAATTTACGACCTTTCGCAATTCGCAGCTATGCAAGACATTTCATAATTAAGTTTGAATTTTATTATACATGGATTTTGTACCCATTCAATGTCAAAATTAGTACCTGAAAAGTAATATTGCAATGATCTTTACGAATATTAGTTCTGAGCTCTAGCATATTTCCTTTCAAAAATTCATAACTGGAAAATATTGAATATCAAAAAAAAAAGTTATATACAAAAAATAAAATAGGAATTTTCACCAAAAGATACTTGAAAGTTGTTTTTTTAAACTTTTGTTGTACTTCAAGAATTCCGTGGAACCCTGAAGATTGGGTCACGAAACCCTAGTGTTTCACGGAACACAGTTTGGGAATCGAGGGTGTATGGGGTGGATCGGCCGCCAATCCATTTGGATTTTCAGCCAATCTGAAATCCAACCGAGCCAAATGGATCGGATGGCTCGGCCGTCTATGGCCAGCTTTTGGGCACATATATCCTAGACTTTAACCTTTTCGAAACTATTTCAGTACAAACTATATAAATACTGAAGAAATGTTCGTTTACCGAGTATAATCCTGTCAGAGCGCCGTAAAAATGGGCCTGACCTTGGGCGCAGAGTCAGGCTCAACTTAATTTGCACCACCTAACAACATTTTTTACTAAAGTTATTGGTTAAAATATATTTTTTGACATTTTTGTGTTTTTATGGGGTTGGGGTCGAAATTCTGTAGGGTCATTATTCTGCTTTCAAAATTCTGCATGTCAAAATTCTGTTTTTTAAATTTCTCGTTGTACAAAAATTCTGCATGAACAAAATTCTGTTTTTCAGAATTCTATGTTGTCGAAAATTCTGTTTGTTCAAAAGTCTGTATTTAAAAATTCTGTAAATATGTTGTAAAAAAGAAATCGTTTTGATAATGTAACAAATTTCTTAAATACAAAATTTTGAAAAACAGATTTCTTGTAATGGAACTAAATTTAACGTGGTAAGAGCATACATGCATAATTGAGACGATTTTAAATAAACTAAATACATACTCCCTTAAAACAGAATTTTGGTCTGTTTTTGACTATGAAAAGCCAAATACGGAAGTTTTTCCAAGAACATAAAACAGTGTCGATGCTTTGAGTCGCTGACTTGAAAGCTTGGTTGGAAAATGAAAGGCGGGTTATATTATAGATCATAAACAACCTGAAAAATAAACTTCTTTTCGCAAAAGCGCAGGTGGCAAATTAAAAAAAAAAGAAAAGTTTTCTAAAATATAAGCAAATAGCGCGAGTCATAAAAAACGACTTGAAAGCTATATACTCTTAATACTCTTAATTCATACAACCGAGTAAGGCCGTAGTAAAGGTAGTAAAACTTTAAACTTGTTATATATGTATGTCACAATTATTTTGTGAGCGATAGCAAAAACTAAAGTATTAGTAGGTGTGGAAAGTTTCAGTCAAGATTATTCCCAAAATCAAAATCTTGCAGTCCATAACTGGCAATGAACTTCAAGAATTTGATTTTTGGAGTAGCCTTTACTCATGTTTTTGACGCCTTCTCTGTTTGCTTTGTGGGTCATAATAGAATCATAAAAAAATATTTTGTTAGGAGAATTTTTTTAGACAAAATTTAAGTTTTCATATGCAGAATTTGGTTGAACAGAATTTTTCATTTACATAATTTTGAAATACAGAATTTTGGCCAAACAGAATTTTGACCAGACAGAATTTACAAAAAAAAAGTCGAATTTTGACCAAACAGAATTTTGAAAACCAGAATTCCGATCCACTCCCGTTTTTATGAATATCTCAGCCGCAGTATGTTGCACAGACAAAAATAATATATATGCATTTATTCCTAAAAACATAAGCTATTATATTAAAAAATTGTTTAAACAAATACATAAAAAGTTATAGTTTATTAAAGTAATTTTTTGTTGTTAGAAAGAAACTTTTTCGTGATTATTAAGAAAAAAGGACATCGAACAATAAAGTTATTATGTTTAAAGTCTTTGTAAATAATTAAAATTACAAAAATCAGCATTTTACGACTAATGGAAGCCGAGTAGTAGTTTAATGAACATAGGTAACTCAGTGCACCCACGCAATTTTATGTTTTGAAATAGTTAATATTTCAGTCCAGTGAGTCGGAAAGTAAAAATTAAAAAATTCTATTGTTTATAATAATATTTTCTATCAATTTACGTTTAATTCATTTTGTTTAAGCAAATAGACAAAAAGTTACCGTTGGTTTAAAGGTTTTTTGTCTTGTTTTAATAACTTTTTTCATAACTATTGAGAAAAAACTTTATTTGGAGGACATTTTTTGGTTTTATTTTCTTTTTTTTGGTAGTTTTATTAATTTTTATAAATGAAAAAAAAAATGATAATAATATTTTAAAAATTTTGTTCTCGATTTAAAGTCCAACACATATCCAATCAGGGTTTTAACCTTAATCTCGTCTTTCTGTCAGTGCTGCCACTCTAAATAAAAACTTCCTTAAAGTAAATTTACGACATGAAATATTAGTATAATAAAGCTTAACCCTTCAGGTTGAAATGGCAGGTACATATGTTCTTATATCGTGTACTAACGTGCCCACTATTGGAGAACGAGTATCAAATGCGATTAGTTTGAAGTGCTAAACCTATTAGGGTTTTCACACCAACCCCCAAAAATCGGTTTTCGGCGAAAACTTTTCAAAAACTCGAAAACTATTCACACCGAAAATTTCACGTTTTCGTTTGACATTACAGTTTTATTTAACCAACCACTCACAATTTCTTCTTTTCTTTTTGTTGTTTTCTTCCATTTTTATTTGCGATACAAATTCATGCAGGAAAGTTTACGATTTGTTGGAAAAGATTTCTCATACAAATGTTGACAGTTGGTTTACGATGTAGTAAACTTTCCGACGATTAAGATGTTTACAATAGTTTTCCGACGTTGCATGAATACCCTTAATATATAATATAATTCAAATTTGATACATATATATAAACAATTTTAATAACCACAGGCTTAATAAATATTTACAATTTTGAATTAATTAAATAGTTTTGATGTTATATTTGTTATGATCAGCGATGCCAATCAAAGCTTTTTCATGCCTTTTAGGCATTATTTCACTAGCTAGCCTTAAGGCTTCTTCTTATTCAAAAAGTTTTATTCAAAAAGGCATCTTTTTTAATTTAAATTCTTAAAAAGTCTAGGGCAAAAACCGGAATTCTGCACACAAAGTCGCTTTTTAAGTTTTTTTTTTTTTAAGGGGGGCATTTTTTCTTCAATAGTGGTTGGCAACGCTGGTAATGATTTTGACTTCTCTGATTTTTATCTTACTCCCATCTATTGAAAAAAAAGAATGGCCACACAGAAGTTTATTAATTTTTGGAAATTTTGACATCTTTTTCTTTTCAAGAAATAGGAATGAGATCAAAAAGAGACGTCAAAATGTGTCACCTCACGTAAGGCTGCTATGAACCCAGGTCATTGGTAGATACATATATATATTAAAAAATTTATTTATTAATTTAAGCGAGAAGTGCTTTTCTCAAAATTGTTTATTCATTTGTAGCTATGTCTTATGGCTTTGAGTATAGTACGCATACGCCACAGTGAACGTATCATTTTAATAAAAGCCGAGTCTCTTTTTCTATCGACAACAAAGGAACGATAGTTTATATGTCAGTTGCAGTTGACATTAAATGAATTAAAAATTAGTATAGTTTAGCCTTACAAAATTAAGATTGATTTAAATAACCAGATTATATGCGAATGCAATTCCTTAAAATTCTGCAATGATTGGTGAGCGTCCAGTTGCTTGTGCTAAACTCGTAATTGTCTTCGTTAGTTTTAATTCTCTTTGTTACTTGTATTTGCATGGGAATCCGATATTTGTTCTTTATTAGTTTTTTTTTTACGAACTATTTTAATTAAAGCAAATTCAATATTCTACAATATATTTTTTAAAAATAAGTAACAATCAAAAATACACGAATATTTTCAATGTTTACATAGTTTTCATTTTAACTTTTCTTACTAACAGGCTTAACTAACAGGTTAACATAAATTATAGAGAATTGAATTTGCTACTTTGTACCAAACTTTTTTCTAAGATTATAAATAATAAACTTTTAAGAGCTCCTATGCCAATATACGATTTTTCTCAGTTAATATTTTATATAAAATGAAAAAAAAAAGTAAGGCATTTCTACACCTTAGGCCCCGGCGAGATTCGAACTCACGATCTCCTGTTTACTAGACAGGCGCTTTAACCAACTAAGCCACGGCGCCCTTGTCGCAAATGTTGTCGCAATCGCATGTTGTTTTCTCAAAAAGCTTTTACTATATAAAGTTAATGAATATTTGAGAAGTGTTATTTTTTTAGGGTCATTATAGAATTCTGAAAGATGTTGATTTTTAGAGAGTGCGCATATTTTTTCTTTTCATCATGATTCAATTTTCAACATGAAATTCAAGTTCTATGGAATAACTAATAAAGTTAATTAAAAAATGTATCTTTTCTTACTTTTCTTTTTTTTTATATACCTACTTGTACCTACCTGCAAGATGAATAATTTAGAAGAATATTTCCATTGGGAGATTAAAGGAAGTATTAATAGGTAGGTAGGTTATATTGAAGAAATATTGCATTAGAGGGTGATTTGTGATTTCAGTTTTGTATCCTAGTCCTAATAAATTGCTCTCTAGGCGTGTTTTGTTGACCTCTTAATGTGAACATTAAGAAATATTTCACATCATTAAGTCATATTTTCATATGCTTATTCCAATAACATAAAGTTAACTTCACATTTGAGCTTTAGTAACTCTATGGCTGAATGTGGAACGTATCTAAATGTTCACATTAACTGCCTGGCCAGAATAGAGTGCTACAACTGGAGCTGCAGCTGCAATTGTAATAGCTGTCAAAAAATGCTGTACGTAATTTTTTTACTCGCCCACAATGTGCAGTACAGCTTTCTGACATTTTTGGCATTTGAAGTCAGCTGTGCAAATGGAATTCAACACGAAAATAAAAATTAGAACAAAAATAATAATAAAAATGGATAGTGATGAAATGGAAGCTTAAATTACTTTACGTCTTTATCAGAGATTAAAAATAGTTTGAAACTCTCTTCAACCCCCATGCAAACACTTGGTTGCACTCACGATTTTGAAACGTCAAAAATGTTTCATGCTAAAGTCAAAATTCGGCCAACTTATCCAGCTCCGTCTGCAGCTGCGTCGCGTCGTGTTCTGTTCGTATCATTGGATTTGTGTGTATTCAACATTTTGACAGCAATTCCAGTTGTAGCTCCAGTTGAAGTTCCGTCTCCATTCTGTTCAGGCAGTAAGGAAGTCAACAAAACACGCCTATGGTTAGTGTATCGAAAGATTTACAAGCCTGAAGTCCAAATGCCATTTTTTGTTTTTAGCTTTTATTTGTAGTTGAATAATTGATTGATTAATGCTGTATGAGTGTTTCCAGTGCGATATAGGCCGGGTATCCATCTAAAGTAATTTTTTCGGAATTTTAAATGGCCTTTCCAACCAACTATGTACAAGTGATTTTATATATATTTTTATGAATATAGCGAATAGCAAACTGCTAATTGCGAATGGTCATGAATTTTAAAATTTATTTCACATAAGTGGTTTTCATAAAAAATAAACAAATTTGAAGTAAAAATGGAGTGGAATGCGTCCTGATGTGGATTGCGAATAAAGTGCCTTTCACATGAGTTGTGAATAGCGAATGACGGTTTTCACATTGGACTGAAAAACTAGATTTTTTTTTGACGTTTCAGTATTTACATCTTCCTTTACTGAAGAAGTGGGAGTGAGATGTGAATATTTTTCAGTCCAATGTGAACACCGTCAATGGTCGTGAGTTTTGACATTTCTTTCACATGAGCTTTCATTCGCAGATATGTGGAATATGCGTCCTGATTTGGTGGACGCAAATAATTGTCTGGCAGTTCACATAAATAATGTGAAACATTTCTTTATGTTCACATTACAGGCTATTGAATATGCCGGAAATTACAGAGCATTAAGGAACTGAGACGTTCAATGATTTTAATTGAAAAAATCATTGAGAAAACTGTGGAGTGATATTTAATTAATGGGTGCAATTTTAAGAGGAGGGTGCAAGAGCAGCCTTTTTGTTTTTTTTTGCAAATAACTCGAAAAAGAAACAAAATTGCCAGATAATATTAAGAATTTTTTTTGTAGATTTACAAAGGGAAAGGGGGGGGGGGTAGTGGTAGTGTATCCAAAGAAAAGTTTCCTCAATGTGAAATATTTCTTAATGTTCAAATCAAGGAGGTCCATAAAACACACCTATTATGTAAATATACCTATAGGTATGAAAAACATTTTAGTCTTAATCTTAACTATTGATTAGGTGTGTTTTATTGAAAAATTATAGCTAGCACAGTAATATTTCTGTCAGTGAACAACAACAGAATTGTCGATAAATATTTTTTTATAAAATGGAGTATAAAAGTTGAGGTAAAATTTCTTAACGTTGAAACTAAGGTTGCGCTACAGAAATATTTGTTATTTGTAGGCTGGTTGCCCTTGCTTTTCTGTAAAGATTTGTTTGAATTTTTAATGGTGAAAACTTTTGACATTATTGTTAATATAAATGTGAGTATAGCATTTGATTGGTGCTTGTATTGATGTCCTAGCTATAACTATCAATAAAACGCACTTATTATTATACTTCCTATATATTGCATTTATCAAGATATTTTTTCTCTCTCTTACCATCTAAAGGAGGGATACATATTAATCCAGCAGTTGAACAAAAAAGTAAAATACGTCTGTTATAAGAAAAATTATATTTAAAGTAAAGCTATATTTTTAAACTACCATATACGATGTTCAACGCATTTTTGGGAAGATTTTTAATTAATTTTGCCATTTGTGTTGTTAGGATTAATGGTTTAAGAAATATTCTACAAACCTTTGCAAAATCCAAAGTGTTGTTTTCGTAATGGCCTCTTTTTATATTTTCGATTTCCTCGGGGTCCATTAATTGATCAGTGTTCAAGCATTCATTTGCGTAAATATCATAGATCTACCAAAGAAAATATAAAATTTATAAATCATGTACGAAATATGGTAAAGTTTAAAATTTCTGATGAGCTTTTCACACCGAAGACGGAGTATTTTAACAAAATTAAGCTTAGAAAAAAACCAATCACATTTATATAATGATTTTGTTCTAACAGTTTCAAATAAATTTTCTTGTATGCAACGATTTTGTATGTCATAAAAGTGCCTCTATACACTATCACACTAGATTATTTTCTTCACACCTTTTTTACCTTGTGTTAGTTAATTATCACTCAGTTAAATAGTTTGAAAAGCTTATTGAGTATACCTTATTTGTTCGCATACTCCCCAAAACCACGAATTTAGATCGAAGTTTTTCAAAGCTATGGCTACCAGACGCCAGGATTTGGCAAGCTATTCACACCTCTGGCAGGTTCAGGCCACACCTTGAGCTATGCTGTCAAGCTTTTTCTTTGATAGCCTAGCCTAACCCTTATAAATCACTGCCATTTAAGGAAAACAAAATGCATCACTATTTCCAATTTGAACATTTGGACATATCCATAGATATTGATAATACCCAGTTTCACCAAGCAACAGGTTAAAAAACTTCTATAAATATGCCCCAATACATCAAAAAATGGGTCTTATCTATGACATAACTGGTCCATAGTTTGAAGGTGAAAAATGTTTTTTTCCAAACGCTCGGAAAAAGGAATAGAACAGATGGCAGAAGGCTTACATATAGTAGCTTTCCATTGAGGGAAAACACTTCTTCAGATCGATAGGTGTGATTATATTGAAAAAATAATTTATTTTCTAATGTGCTGACAAAAAAAACATGTTAACTTAAATTTTTGGAAATAGAATCATCTTTTTTCTGTAAGGATTTTTTGAAACTTGGTCAGGCTTTTTAAATGTTTTAGATGGTAACCCTATTCAGAGTTCATAAAAAAAATTGTACTAATGGGGTTTTCTTTTGGTAAATTCAGATTTTGATTTAAAAATTAATTTTTTTCGTCGCGAATGGTATACGACTGCAGATTGATTTTTCGTTTTTATTGTATTGGTGTATAATTTGTGTCTGTAGCAATCCAGTCTTGTCAAACTGATGGCTGTGAATTGTTCTGGTGTGTAATGGTGTTAGTTAGAGAGGGGTAAATCTGCCGAAAAATCCAGATCTGCAAATTTGATTTTCGATCAAAAAATAAATTGATTTTTTTCACCATTGGAAGGCTTTTACTGTCAAAATCCGTGTTTTGACAAATCGGAAGAGGAAAAAAATCGATTTTTGTTACCAAAAGAAAACCCCATAAGAACCATAGAAAATCGTAGTTTTCGGAAGTAAACTAATAATAGATATTTAAGGGTATTCATACAACAGCGTAAGGCCAACGAAAACGTTGTAAAGATTCCGCGATTCGGGATCCCGGGATTGCAATCTCTTATGACCTGAGAATGCGAATGCGAATAAATTCATGTAGGCAATTCCTAGCGCAAATATCAAGAAATGCTTTTTATCTTTTCTACAAATTGAATAAACGATTCTATCTACAATTTGAAAAAGAAAACACAAACAAAACAAAACAATTTAACTGCTCTATTTCTATTCGTCGTTTGACAAGAGAATGTTTGTATGTATGGGTGAATGCAGGATCAAATCTTTCAAACTAGAAAAATCTCATCTTTCATCTTCAGATCTCATCTTTTTTTGAATAAAACATGAAAAAGTGGAAAAAGCTCAAATCTTTTTGCAAAAAAATCAATCTTTTCAGCAATGAAACGTCAAAATTCTTTTTCTATAATAGAAAATGTCTAAAGAATTCACAGCTTATGGCATTCTGTCATTTGGATGTATCCAGAATAAACCATGTTTTTTAATATTAAAATGTACATACTTGATTTTTTCCATCACATCTGGAAGCTGGTTCACACATCATTGTTGTTATATTATAGAAATTCCTTTTACCAAAGTATTTTTCTTCACAATTAACACGAGTACAATTATTTAAAAAATGCATGTCCCAATTCGAGCACTCATGGTAGTCTGTACCTGTTTGTTAAAAGTATTTTTTAATGCATTCATAAGTACATACATAGCCAAATAATGTTTAAAAAAAAAGTTATATATTTACTTACGTCTTCTATATGTTGTCCCTGTTGGATCTATCTTTGTGAATCTGGTGTCAAATTGTAGTTGTTGGGTGAATTGTTTTTCTTCGTTTTTGACATTATTTGTTGAACTAATTATGATGTCACAATGTCCAACACGATTAAATACTTCCTTAAATAGATAAAAAAAAAGGAGTTAATACCTAAATCCACAATTTTCATTTTGAAAATGTTTGTTCTCCCTTACCGTTGTTGGCCAAATAACAGAAATAGTTTTCATTTCTCCTGGCTCAACAAATCCAAAGGAACCACCAACAATCTTGCCTGCCTATAGGTTTTCGACATTTTTTATTTTATGTACTCAATTTAAAATGTATGGGTGATGTATTTAAAAGATTTAATTTTGACATTTCCATGCACAAAATTTTCATTTTTTCGATAGAGAGAGAAGACCAAAATGCAAAAGATCTTAATAATGCGGTTTATAGGAAGAGCCATAATAAAAATATTATGAAGACGAACATGCTCTTAATAGTATACCGTATACTTTTTATGCATTCATATCTTGGCATATCTGTCCCACTCTACCATAAAATATTTTCGGTTTGTATACAACAAACTCACAAAACTTACCATAATATTTGGCAAAACCGCAATAATTGCAAAAACTGGCGTAGTCAGCCGTGTACATACCCAGTATAAGATTCAAAATATCACAACAGTTTGAAAAGGTGATATAATTTCTTATGTGTGTTTCCGTCTATACTTACCTTGGAAGTAACTGTACCCTCAGTCAAATTAACACAACATTCCTTTTCCGAACGTATATGATATTCTAGTAATTCCTTTTCTTCATTTGCCGTGTTAATAAGATTTATATCTTCAAATTCAAAACATTATGCAATTTAACTACATTTTATGAAAAAATAAAAAATTATAAACATTACCAAAAATCAAGCCAATGTCGTTTTCTCTTGGTGTTCTTGTTGTTATTCTATTAATTGATATTGAACACATGGTGAATTGTATTAACATTGCAGTGAAAGTATAGAATATGCTTTGGAAAATTCTGCAATATAAAATGGCATTATTTAAAAAAGAGGTTTTTATGTTTCATAGAACTATTTTGAGATCGATTCTTAATATATAGTTGTAATTATATTTGTAAACCTAATACAAATTATTTTTATCCTTATACTATACTTCCACCTTAGGCCAAGATTACACATGTAAGTTTTACTTACCACTTACATAAGTCTTACAGAATAAACTTACAAGAATGATTACACTATAGATGATTTTACAGTAAAAAATGCTTTCGTAAGTTGGAAATAAGTTAAACTCACGTAAGTACCTACAGAATCGTTTATATTATCTTACGAACAAATTATTGCGAGCGAGTGGGCATACAGTTTATTGTGAAAATGTTTGCGCGTCAACAGCAAATAGCTGCTGCTATTATTCTTTTAACAATTTTAAAAAACAAAAAAAAGAGTGTCAAGAGAACATGTTGGGTTAGAAATTGGATAGAAAAAAGAAATACCCATGGAGCTTTCTTAAATTTGTTGCTTGAATTGAGAATACAAGATCCTCATCAATTATTTAATTTCATTCGTATGACAGCTACTGATTTCGAGTTCCTATTGGAAAAAATTGGTAACAAAATAAAGAAACAAGACACTCATTTTCGCAAATCGATCTCACCAGCAGAGAGATTAATAATAACTCTTCGCTTCCTAGCGTCAGGTAAGTGGAATAGATATTTATATTCAAATGTTTTTAGTGGTCTCATAATTGATTTTAACAAGAAAAAAACTTTTCATTTCAGGTGATTCTTATAAATCTTTAATGTACCTTTTTAGAGTTGCCTCATGCACGATATCAAAAATTGTTCCAGAAGTTTGTGCTGCTATCTATGAAACGCTTAGGGATGAATATCTAAAGGTAAGCTAAATGAAAAAAAGCATGAAAGCACTTAAGTCGTTAAGGTTGTAGGTCTAAATACAGAACGGCATATATGGATAGGATATGTGTAGACTCACTTTTATCATGCTATTCACGGAAATTTCGTTTATTTAAGATCTCAAGTTTTATTTTTTGCGAATCCCAAACTTGAACCATCCATTTTTGTATAGCTCAAAAATATCACAAGAAAACGACTTCAATACAAAGTTAGTAATATTTATTTGAAAACTAAAAGGAACTTTTTACGGAATAAAATACTAAATAAATTAAGTATCGACATTCAGCTCATCCACTTCCTCCGTCTGTTTATTCGGAATCTTTTGTAGGTAGCGAAGAACATCGAACCGCAACTGCTCTCCTGATGTACTTGCTATTTGCACAGGTGATAATGCACTTTCTTCAAATGGTGGTGTTGGTGACTGCGAACTTGATTCCTCAACATATATAGGAGTTGAAGATAGTGAAATCTGTTTATTTTGTTGTATATTTTCATTACTGTCATCTTCATTCTCTTGGACCTCTAAAATGCTTCTTTGTATCATTAGTTTAAGGCGTTTATGGGTATTTTTATTTGACATTGTTCTCAAAATTGAAGCAATATAATCTCCGAAGATTTGGTCTTCGTCTCTGGGTGTGCTCAAAATTTCTTCGCATTTTTTCATTAAGTCAGCTTCTCTTTTCTTACTGGTTGTGCGATCCAGCTTTTTGGGAATGATCTTCGTTTGAGTAGAAGTGATAGTTTCAATTGCTTCTGTGTTATCAGTAGAGTCATCGATTTCAACCGCACTCTTTCCCTGAAAAAAATTAATTTAAAAAAACTGATTTTGTATTAATTTATTACAGCTCCCCGCTACACAGGAAGATTGGAGTAAAGTTGCTGAAACATATAACAATAGATGGAATTTCCCTCATTGCATTGGAGCAATAGACGGTAAACACGTCGTAATGAAAGCTCCAGCACATAGTGCTAGCACGTATTTCAACTACAAAGGCACACACAGTATCGTGCTAATGATTGTTGCGGATGCGGAATACAAAATTATATACATGAACTGTGGATGCATTGGACGCATATCTGACGCCGGTGTTTTTCGGAACACTGCACTATTTTCAGCATTAGAAAAAGGGGAATTGAGGCTACCCCCACCATCGCCTTTAACCGCTGGAAGACAGAAAGCTGTTCCCTTTGTTTTGGTTGCTGACGATGCCTTTGCACTGACAAATTATTTAATGAAGCCCTTTTCATATAAGATTCAACATATTGAAAAAAGAGTTTTTAATTACCGTCTGTCAAGAGCAAGGCGCATGGTAGAAAGCATATTTGGCATTTTGGCAAGCAGGTTTAGAGTGCTTAGGAAACCCATTGAACTTTCCCCTAAAAAAACTGAACTTATTACGTCAACGATTTGTGTTCTTCATAATTTTTTGGTTTCAAGGAATAATTCTGCACGTTATTTGCCAGAATTTGCGTCACCAACTGCACAGCCTGAAGAGGAAATGCCAACAAACAACTTTATTCCATTGGAACATCGACACATCGGAAATGTACCTCAAACTTCAGTTTTAATTCGAGATGAATTCAAAGACTTTTTTGTATCTCCAGATGGGGAAGTGCCATGGCAATATGAGAAGGTTGTTTGAAAAAGTATGGATTCATCTTCATGAAACTCAAATGCATACAAATCTCAAATACTAAATAATTTTTACAAAAAATAATACATATTGTACGATAATAAAAATAGCTTACCAGTGTATCTGTTGTTTCACTTCCTTTTCCCAAATCCAGAAATTTAAGAGCATCGAAATAACACCAGTTGGGTTTGTAAACATCACCTAAACCACTTCCACTTTTTTTTGTTTTGATTTTTTTTATCTCTTGAAGAAATTGCCCCTTCAAATTATGCAGCTTTCGGCTTATTTCATCTGCAGTCGTGTTGAACACTGGAGCTATCGCATTCAATGCATGGCTTTTTTTATTTCTGTCTTTGTATTCACTAGAAGTGTAATCCCACAAAACACTATTTGCTTCATACAACTCAATGAGTTCAAAAGTTTCGGATTTTGTCCACAATCTAGGAGCCATCTTTCACGCATTTAATCAATCTCCGAACGAACTGACCACAAGAATTATTTACAATGAATTGAACACAATCTTTCTCCCGTAAGCTGAAAACTTATCAGTGCCGGTTGAGTAAGCTGTAAGAATTACGAAAGTGAGAAAAAACGTGTTTATACTTGTAAGTTTTTCTCTCAACTTACAGCTTACGTAAATTGATAAAATTTACTGTAAGTCACTTACAGAGCTGTTTACACTGGTAATTTTTCCAAAAGTTGCTTATGTAAGTAACTTCCGTAAGTAAAACTTATATGTGTAATCTTGGCCTTACAGTAAAATGAGAAATTTATAAGATTTACCTCGAATCTTCTTTAAATCTCGAAGATTTACCATACAAATTTATGTCGCAAATCTAGAAGATTAGAAATTGATCTTGCAAATCTTCCCAGGGAAAAAACTTTTACAAATCGAGCTAACCTATTTTTATATGGCAATGAAATATTTATTCGTGGCTGCATTCAGTTCTTCACAAATTAAGCATTCTATCTGACTTCCACTTCATAAGAAAAAGTGAAACACCATTTTCATTTTTTAAGGAGCTGTCAACAATTGAACCTTTTTTAAGGTTTTTTTTTCTGCGTTTTTTTTTTTTCTGCGTACTAGGCTTTAAGCCTTAAGCTTAAGCCACTTTTTGCAAAATTACAAAAGTAAAAATATTTTTTTCCCGCTATAGCACTTGTTTTGTGAAAAGGAATATACAAATTTTTTCCTTAAGCCTAGTACGCAGATCGAGCTAAAATTTCGTTCACTCTTTTCTCTCCAAACACCAGCTAAAATCCTAGCTAAGTTTTGACATAAAATTGCTGTGGAGAATACATAAGAAAAAAACAGCTGTTCTCTGAAAATAAATGTTTTCAACAATTTCAAAGAATTTTATTTTTATATTTCAAGTGAATATAATCAACTAAATAGATTTTTCTCTTTGGCATTGATAAATCATATGTCCTTGAATATTTCTCGTTCTTAATTTTCATTATCACAAAGTAAAGCTCACGTAAATCTCACAAATATAAGAACCTGTCACAATTTAGCTCGAGAATTAATGTGCCGCACAATTATTTCACGCGCTTAATTTTGACAGATAGGTCCCGTACAGTAAGAAACAAAAATTTGATTTTTTAGCTGGAGCTGCATACCTCTCGGCTAAAATGCTCGGCTTAATTTTGGAGAGAATTTTGTATGGGAGCGAAATTTTAGCTCGATCTGCGTACTAGGCTTTAACCAAAATTTAAGCTTACTGCATCGCATTTTTATTAAAAGAAGGAATATAAAAAGAGAACTTCCATATTATTCACCTAATATTTTCAAATATTTTTAAATTTTTCATTCCTTTCGCTATTCTGCAAGTTACGGTCTCCATCACAAACCGCAGCAAATTCTTTAATTTCTTCACAGGGACGTTCTTAGAAAATCTAACAAAAACTGTGAAAAATTGCAAGAAATTGAATGTAACCAAACACACCCAATGCTCAAAACAAACATCTTTGTATCTTACGATATCGAATATCGTAACTAAGAACACTAAACAAACTGTTCTTACCATAAATAAACAATGTAAAGATGGGAAACTTTCGTACGTTTCACCCTCCAAAACCCATTTGTTTACATTGTTGTTTTTGTAATCCGACTCCGTGTCGATGAATAGATGTGAATTGCAACAACAACTTAACGCGGTGAATTTAATTTGTTTTGACAGACCAATTTTTTTCCAAACTTGATATCATGTATATTTTTATATTTGTTATTAATTTTTTCGTTTTTTGTTAAATAATAACAACAAATATTTAGTTGTGCCAGAAATTTTAAGTAATATTTTTAATTTTATCAAAAATTTCCGGCAACCAACTTTCCATTGAATTTTAAGAATTCATAAACTTAGTGACATTTCTGAATTCACCTCAGGGGATGTGTTCTAAAAATTCTTGTTTTGAGGGTGCAAACACACTTTTTTTAATGGAATATTATTGAAAGGTACGACTGCACCATCAATATGTTTACCTAAATATAATTTTTTTAAACGAATTGCAACCAAATGGTTTGCCGTTCCAATAAAATTGAGTTGTTGATTATAGAAATCGCTAATTGGCCAATATTGGTAGGTTAGATGCATTTAACCAGATTCTGTGACTTACTTACTTCAAATTGAATCTAATGTGAACAAACTGGCCCTGATTCTCCACTATCACTTACTTGGCCTTAACCATCATTTAACCTAAGTTAATCCAATTTTAATTCACCGATTCGGTGAATTAAATTTAATGAACCATTGATTAAAATTTGAACATACATATTTTGATAAAATGTGCGATTCTTTTTACCTGGTTACATAATTAAGGCTCTCCCAAACCAACGCGAATGGGGAGCAACGACGAATTTTTGTTGTTGTTTAGCGTTATGTATTTGTTATATGTTTTGCTGTTGTGAATGATTCGCTGCGAATCACTCAGCATTCGCGTTGGTTTGGGAGAACCTTTAAGCAAAAAGAAAATTCAATACATATTATAGTATTAGTTGTGTTTTTTGTAACTCAAAATAATTCTGTCTAAAAAAACGACAGCAAAACAAAGCAATTTACTACTCAAATACAACAACAACAATATTAATTCAGAATTAAGCCTCTCCCAAACCAACGCGAATGCGGAGCGATTCGCAGCAAATCATTCACATTAGTAAAAAATATGACAAATACACAACGATAAACAACAACAAAAATTCGCCGTCGCCGCGAATTCGCGTTGGTTTGGGAGAGCCTTTAAGGTAGAACTAGAATAGCCAACGTAGTGGTCGTAGGAAACCGGGCGAAAACAAGTAATCCATATGACGCACACATAATTGCGAAGTGGTACTCTTCGTTTAGTTTTCGTTAACTTCTCCCGTCAGACGGGAGAGTCCTCACCTTGGTGGAAGCGAACTAAAAGAATTTGGTGCTTGGTGCATAGTTTTCCAGTCTTTTTTTTTTGTTCAATGTATGAGTGAAACAAAATCTTAAATCACTGTGCTGTAAATAAGTAAAAACAAATAACATTGAACAAATAATAATTAAATGTTAAATGTTTGCTGGTTATATAAAATGGCAGACCAAGGCAAATGTTAAAATGTCCCGATGTCGTTTTTTTTCCCAAAGTCCATGGACATGCATAAAACGTAGCTATTATTATCCAGACTAATTTTGATAGTTCGTTTCTGTGGAGATCATAAATCTGTGGAAGTATTCCAGTAAGAAATACAAATTTAAGGAATAATAGGATTTTCACAACAAACCCCAAAACCAGACTTCGGCAAAAACTTTTAAAAAACCATTCACACCAAACATTACACTATACGTTTTCGTTTGACATTAAAGTTTTTCTTTCACCAACCACTTACAATTATCTTTTCATTTTGTCGTTTTCTTCACTTTTATGGATGTAAAATGGTGATTATTTATATAAATATGATCCATATAAAAGCATCCAATCTGTTTCTTTTTTGACATTTTACTAGGCACTGAACTTTTTAAAAGGTACGTTTGTTTTGTTCATCTCTGAATTCCAACAAGTTTTCGACTGGTTTTATATTAAATTTGTGTTTTACGAAAACCTGAAGCTCAAAAAAATGTATGTGAAGCCTTGTGTTTTCGATAAGGTTTTTCTCCAAAGCCAATATTTTAGCGAAAACCTCGTTTTGAGTTCGGTGTAAAAAGGCTAACATATTTACTATGAAATTTCATATTTCACAAACAAATTTCCTCCCACTATGGTTCAATTAACATACATTTATTTATTCAATTATTTATTACTACCAATATGTCTTTTATTATCTTAGAACGCTTTGAATTTAGGTAGCCAATGCAATTTTAAAATAAAATTATATAAAGGGAAGTGAGCACTTAAAAATTCACTTCACCTGCTTTTATACTTTATGAACATGTCCATTGGGTTTTTAAAATAACTGACAAATTTAAAAAAACCGACGGTTTGTGGTGAAAATCAGTAAGTTGCATTAGTGTTAGTGTGGTAAAGGTTACTAGTGCAACTTTATGACATTCACCACGGTCTGAGCTTGTAGGCAAATCAGTTTGACAGCCGAGGATTCCCATCTTTATATTATTTATTTATGAACCATAAAATACGATAAACCTTTCCCATCTGTCATTTTTGAGCTTTCGACTTTTGAGTTTTTGACACAACATTCCGAAAAAAAATTGTAATACAGCAAACTGTTATAAAAACTCTACTAAACCAACTCATAAATATATTTATTTCTTTTGGTTTTTCATTATTTATTTGCAATTAAAATGGATATTAATGTTCGAGATTATTCAGCACTCAAAAATGCGAAATTTGACGATGAGCGGGTATCAACAATCACATCCCGTGAACAGGTAAAACAAAATTTGCGTTGTGAGTGCAAGGCACAAAATATACAGCATTTTTATGATGTTTCCAGCAAAAAACAGAGGGTAGTGTTGAAAAGTGTTTCGATAGATACCAGCAATCCCTATCTCATCAATATCATTGTGCTGATTTGACGGCATTGTATCGTGAGGAACACCAGCGCTATGTCGAGGCATATCTCCGCCGATTGCCAACCAAGTATGAATGCCTCGACTCGAGCCGTCCATGGAATGTTTATTGGATTCTAAACGCAGCCCATTTGTTAAGTTTTCACTTCTCTGACGAAGTGCTTGAACATGTTGTAGGTTTTCTGGAAAAGTAAGTAATATGTGATTTTTGTGGATTGGATAAACGATATTATCTCATTTTGTTTATTCATTTCTGCAGATGTCGATCTCCAAAAGGTGGATTTGCCGGAGGACCAGGACAACATGCACATCTGGCACCCACTTATGCAGCAGTCAATAGTTTATGTATAATTGGAACGGAATCTGCATACCGTACAATTGACAGAGACTCGCTGGTTAAATTTTTGTGGTCAATTCGGGAGCCGGATGGTTCCTTTAGACTGCATGTCGATGGTGAAACTGACGTCCGAGGGGCATATTGTGCTGTTTCGTGCGCCAAATTAACAAATGTTCCTGAAGAAGAGATGAATAAGTTGTTTGCTGGTACTGGTGACTGGATTGCAAGCTGCCAGACATACGAAGGTGGATTTGGTGGTGCACCTGACTTGGAAGCACATGGTGGTTATACTTTCTGTGCGATATCAGCATTGGCTATGTTGAATGAGGGCAGTAAATGTGATACGGAATTGCTTTTGGTAAGTATTTTTACGCATTTCATACCTACTTAGACAATATTGTTTACATTTTCCTTATAGAAATGGGCCCTTGGGCGACAAATGCCTTTCGAAGGTGGCTTTCAGGGAAGAACCAACAAGTTGGTTGATGGATGTTATTCTTTCTGGGTTGGAGCTATTTTTCCAATTGTTGAAGCAATTATATCACAAGAAGGTAAGAAATATAAGTTTCTGAACTTTTGCTTTTGGTCAAGTTGTTTGGGTCCTTAGCTTTGGGGATCTATTGCTTTTTTGCATCGTATTAAAAGCTACTGCTAAATCCATTAGTTAGAAGACGTTATCCGATGTCTTTTCATAGACTGTATGTTCCTAACAATTAAGCACTGAGGTTCCCGAACACGACTTTGCATCGTACTCCGGATAGGCTTCCTCCAGGAGGTGATTAAACTTTACATCAAAAACGCTTCTGGGTGAATTTGGCTAGACTGATAGTTCATTTTCAATTTTGTTTTCTTTATTTTTATGAAAGCTTCCCCTGTAACATCTTTGAGGAAAAATCTTCGAAACTTTTACCGATAATCGATCGCCTTAGTTTTACTCGATACGAGCCGTGATGTTTTCTTTATACCATTACAAATTTATATTAATTTATTTCAGGGCATCCTATTAAAAAATCACTTTTTGATAGTGTCGCGCTGCAGGAATATATTCTCCTGTGCTGCCAGAAGCCAAATGGTGGGCTCATAGACAAGCCCGGCAAGTAAGTAAAAATGATAATTCTTCAGAACTTTATTCGTTTAAATTTTTGCAGACCACAAGATCTCTATCACACATGTTATACTCTCAGTGGAGTTTCAATAGCTCAACACTGCGAATCAACACCGTGTCCAATAGTCCTGGGTGATTCCTGCAATGAACTACTCCCTACCCACCCACTTTTTAACGTTCCACCATTAAGTGTGACGAAATCACTTCAATATTTCTCTGAAATCAATTCAAGAACTAGCAGTGTAGAACGATCAACACGTTCTGAATCAGCCGATAGTACGTCCAAAACAAAGAATGGCAGAGAAACATCTTACGAATCGGAAGACAACACCGAGGACAATTCAACAACACCATCGTCTGTTAGTTCGTATTGAGGAAAACTAATTACACAAACCGATTTAAGGAAAATAAAATCCTATATACACTTAAAAAAAAGAAAGAAAAGAAAAACAGTTAACCGTACCTGCTGTTTAAATTTCCCAAGACTATCATTGTTATTCCAATAAGTGATGAAGAAACGTTTGTCGCCGTGGTCTTGAGAGAGCAGCCGTTCTGTTTTATAAATTATTATTTATGTAAACAAAATGAGAAAATGATTCTTGAGACTGTGTTGCGCCTGGATAAATAATTAAAAATATATATTTTATGTAAAACTTTCCAAGATCTATAAAAATCAAAAGCAAATTTTTTTATGAAGAAATTTAAAATAAAATTTTGCGATAGCTTTATCCACGATACTTTATTTATTTATTATTTTTTTTTTAACTTACTTAACAGGTTATAAAATTGAAATCATAAATTTAAAATTTAACTGACAACGACATCATCATTGCTTATTACTTCCACTTTGGTGTAAAGATTCAATTGGGCTTCCTTTTGTTGATGGATTATTGTAAGGAGATGCTGTTTTAACTGATGGGTACGAGAGAACGTCTTGTTGCAAATTTCACACCTAAAAAAAAATTATAAAAAAAATATTGGGTCAAAATACAGAGGGTAACGGTCATATCAGACTTTGACTTCCGCAGAAATTTAAAAATTCTTGGCAAGTTAATTTTGTTGTTTTGTCTGCTGGTAAAAAATGTCTTCTTGACTATTGAGAGTGTAGCAAGTAAAAAACGAATAACACTTACTTAAAACGTTTTTCGCCGGTGTGCGTAAGCATATGATTCTTCAGGACATTCGAATAGGTGAAAGCTTTTCCGCATGTCCCACACTCAAATGGACGTTCATTGGTATGAGTACGTTCGTGTTTAATATTCGTGCTACGATCACTGAACCTCCTATCGCAATATTGGCACTTAAATGGACGCACACCAGTATGAACTCTCATATGGCGATTGATCTCTGATTGGCAGGTAAACCTTTTCTGGCATATTCTTAAAAAAAAAAACAACAATTTTAAGTTAATAATAAATAATCAGATAAGAAAGCATAAATTATAACTTACTCGCAGCTAAATGGTTTCACGTCAGCATGTCTTCGCATGTGCATTACCAAAAGACTAGGACGTGAATAAACATTTCCACACAATTCACAAATTTGTATTTCCTTTTTCTTAGGCCTCCTTCCTAATCTTCTTGCTGGAAAAGGAAGTGCATCTATTTTCTTTTTCTTCTTTTTAGCTGGTATGATTGGCTTGAATTCTTTATCGTCTTCATCTTCTTCTTCATCTCCTTCATCTTTGATGTCATCACCACAAGGGGTATAATCGCTAGAATCGTTTGAAGCATCTGATAGATATGGACCGGGATCTTGAATTTCCATCATAGATAAACGATCCGTTGTTGGTTCATCTTTTATTTCCAACTTTATTATATTGCAAGCATTCAATATATTAGAGAAATTTAATAACAAACATAAAATATAACATAATAACAAATGAAGTCAAGAATAATGGAAGAGATACAAAATTATGCTCATTTACAAAAATGTTGAAGATAATAACTTATAATATGGGCAGTAATGACGGATTTATACGGTCTTTTCCCAATTTTTATCTAAGAAATCGAAAAACATGCAAGTTTTTCTACAACTACCACATAAAAACAGTTGATTGACTTTACTTTCAGATTTACTATAGACTTAGCAAAATAACGCAAGGACTAGGGTATTTACCTATGTGTAACTTGAGAAAGGCGAAATCGTTTATGCTCCACAAAAGCGTATTAAGTGATATCTTTTTAACAAAAGAGTTTTCAACAAGAGTTTCCTAGTTAAATTGTCATTCAAGATAAAATATTGTTTTCTTATTTATATGATAAATTGGTTTTCAAATTCATTCAATTGTTATACTGCACAGTACCAACCAAACTATAACAGACACATTAGTCACTCTGGGTGTGTATTAAGTAAATTTTGCGCCTATTAATTTAAACCACTTGTTTTTTAATCGAAAATTTAAACCAATAATTGATTATAACATTACTCAAAAAATCGTTATGCAACGCAACTCGTATTTTCGTCATCAAATGCAGCTTTATTGATCGCGGAAAGATCGCTAAATTTAACGGAAATCGCTGGCCAGTAATATCATTGCTTTTCCGAAGAATCTATCATTTTTCCATAAATCTTTCATTATTCGATCAAGAACCTCGAATGCTCGCTTGTTTGCCATTGTGCATTCACCCAGGTGATATACTTGCTCTGAACAGAGTCCGAGCATGTCGAGCATGTTCTGAACATCCTATGGTCTGAACCAACAACATAGACGCTTTTCAAGAAGAAACTACCGCAAACGGAATGTCTGATCTTGACCATTAAATACAACTTGCATCGAGCGATTGGTGGCTGACATTTTCAATGTTCTTAACAGACTACCGCACATGAGCAGACACATGTCTTCGGTTTTTAAACTCTATGCAAGCAAACTTCAGCCATATCGTTCATGTATATATCCCACAAATTGAGGGCATTTGAAGGAAAACATGACAAAATGATGATGATGGCAAACAATGTACGAAGTTAAGTAGCTCCAGCGAGCGTTGCGTCCCTATTATTATCGTTAGCAAGTAAACTCTCTTTCGCTTCGAAATGTGGCCCACAACCACAGCCCGCACAATCAAAAGATTTTCGAACGAATTTGGCTCATTGACAATGTCTGGCAGTGTAACGCCATCTTTTGGCAATCCAATTTTCGTGAGAGCAAAATTAGAAAATTCAAAATCACCATTCAAAGCGGATTATGTTTGGCCGAGTTATGCTTGCAACAGGAATTCATTTTTTTATTTTTATGTATGAGATTTACACGGTTAGTTCGACTTTTCTGTATGGAAAATACAATTTCGGCTCCGTTGTGTTTCAGTCTGGTTTAATACGAAGCCAGCTAAAATATCCCCGCGTACGAACACAACAGCTATTCATTTTTATATTCATAAAAAATGTTTAAAAATAATAATAATAAAACTCGTACATATACAGCTATGGCCAAAATCATACGAACATTCACTACTTTCAAACGATTTTTTCGTTTGAGTGAAGTTACAAACTAACTGATTTTTATATATGTAAGCAAAATTGCATGTTTTTTTCCACAAAAACAAATAAGAATGCGATCAGTTGCAATTATTATGTCAAAAGATATTGATTGATTGGCTGGCCAAAAAATAGGAATACTGAAAGTAAATTTTATTAAAATCAGTTTTTGAAGTCACCCTTGGGTCGGCTAAACGCGTTTTTTGAAAAGTCTGAACTATCCCTGACGAGCAAATTCTGTGTTTTTTGAAACCTGGGGTCGCCCTGAACTCACCCTGAAGTAAATAGAACTAGGTTTTTGCTGGGCGAGTCGAGGTTAAGAATAAAATGTCAAAAAGGCAGGATCTCTGAAGCATTTTTTTGTTGTGAATTCACCTGCTGCAGGTAATTCTTTTGTTTTGAATTGGAAATTCAAGGAATACACAAATTTACTTAAATAATAACAAATAGAAATAGAAAATGGAAACAATGGTTTCTTTTTTTTTCATTTTTAAATAAAATTTTGTTTCTTGCTTATCTCAACAACACAATTGAAGGCCGTTTGATTTTTTTTGGGAACTGAAAAACCAACAAGTTTTGTTGAAAATTCTTGGGGTTGTCAAGAAAACCTGGGTCAACCCTGGGTTAACTTCAACGAACAAACCTATTAGCTCTATCTTAAAACCTACTAGTCCAGTAAAGTTAGTCAATGCTCCTGTGGAAATTCAATATGAAGTGAGGCAAAACATTTCGATTTCGCTATTTTGGAAGTTCTTTATATGTAGGAAGCTTAAATCAAAATTTTCGTCCATCAACTTTTTGTAGGGTTTTTTCCATTTTAACCTAACGAAAACTGACATCTTGATTTTAACAGTGAACTCAATGTTAGTTTTTTTTTTTTTGTTAAGGGGTTAAGCTAGAGAGACTTTTTTTCTGAAATCGATAGATTTCGCAAACATAAGATATAACAAAAAATTACGTAAAATAAATCAATCGAGGTTTGAACTTTTTAAAGTCAACAACTTTTATATTTTTTAAAAGGTGAAAACAAAATATTCTACCATTGTTTGAGGATTTTTTTTATTTATGCCTTGCTTAGTTTTTGACGGAAAAAAATATTTAAAAATCACAATTTTTCGAGACGGTTTTTGTTTTGTTTTTGATTTCTATAAAAACCTGATATTTATGATATGAAGTAATTTCTAATTTAAAGAAAAAACTCAACTCATCACTAGCCGTGTGATGCAGAGAATCTACATACATAACGGGTGATTTTTTAAGAGGTTTAGAACTTTAAAAAAAAAAACACAAAAAATTCGAAAAAATGAATGAAATATTTATTTGAATCGATAGTTTGAACCTTGCAATTTAATGTTTAAAGATAATTTCATGCAAATGTTGACCGCGGCTGCGTCTCAGGTAGCCCATCCGCTGAGTCCAATTTTGGCATACTCTTTCACACATATCGGCCGGTATCTCACGAATGAATGCATGGATGTTGGCTTCCAGTGCGTCAATCGAAGCGGGCTTGTCCCTATAGACATTAGCCTTGACATACCCCCACAAAAAATAATCTAATGGTGTCAAATCGCACGATCTAGGCGGCCAATTGACCGGTACGAAACGTGAAATTAACTGTTCACCAAACTCGCCTCGCAATTGCGCCATTGTTTCGCGTGCTGTGTGGCATGTGGCACCGTCTTGTTGAAACCACATATCATGCAAGTCAAGAACTTCCATTCGGGCAAAAAAAAGTTTGTTATCATCGCTCGGTAGCGTTCACCATTGACAGTAACGCTGCGATTCGCATCATCTTTGAAGAAATATGGCCCAATAATGCCGCCGGCCCATAAACCGCACCAAACAGTGGCTTTTTCGGGATGCATTGGTAGCTGTTGCAATGCTTCTGGCTGATCTTCACTCCAAATGCGGCAATTATGCTTATTTACGTACCCATTCAACCAAAAATGAGCCTCATCGCTGAACACACTTTTTCGATAAAAAAGCATTTCGAACCGAGCACGAATTTTGATAGTAAAATTCAATAATTTGCAAGCGTTGTTCATTTGTAAGACGATCCATGGTTAAATTGCAAACCAAACTGAAGCTGTTTGACAGTGACACAAGGTACTAAACACACGTCAGCTGTCAAAACCAGTGTTGCCAAAACCAAACCAGCTAAAAAATCAACCTTTACAATAAATTTTAAGCTAGCAGCTTATAAGGCGTTCGACAAGAACAAGCTAAATTTCCTAATTTAAATTTTCATTATTTTGACAACATTGGCATCAGTGCTATTGCATAGAAGGAAGATGCGGACTTTAATAGTGTTAAGATTACTCTAAGCTTTTCGATGAAATTGTTTTCATTGTAAGGTAACGAGACAATCTTTTTTACCAGAAATAGAAGAGAAGTGATCGATGTGATACTTTCAACTAACTCTGGCTCTATAAAAGTCAGTGAAAGTTTCAAGCAATGTTTCATTCTCAGATCATAGAATGAGAATTAGATAGATCACATTAGAATTTCATTCTAATTGGAGCACAAAACAGAAAACTCAAGACCCTATTGAAACCCCAGGAAAACAAACTGGCATGCCTTTAACATTAGATTGGCCTCGTCTTAAGAACACCTACCATTGACAAACTGCTAAGACAGTGATAAACATGTAAATGAATTAACGTTAGTCATTAATAATTGTTGGAATTTTAAGAACACATAAATCACTTGTTGTTATTACTTTGTTAAATAGTTTTTATAGAAGCTATTGACTTTGTATATTACTGAACATTTTTCTAATATATTCATTCTGTTTTGTTCCTTGAAACGTTTTGCGTCTTTAATTAAATTAGGGATAAGACTGAATAATTTCCAACAATAATGCTTACGACAGGAATTTTTCCCATTACCAGAAGAATAGGCAAGCTCAACCCCGCTGGTGGTCCAAAGAGCTGTATATTCTTAGGATAATCTCAAGAGGCTTTTCAATAGAGCAAAATTCAGTAATGAACCTGCCGATTAGGATCTCTTTAAGGTCAACAAAAATTTGTACAAAAAAGGAACCACCTATGCAAAAAAAAAAGAGCAGCCTGACAAAAATTTAGCTCTGATATTGAGTCTACAAATGGAGCTGCCAGGATCAGGTAAGTCATGTCTAAGGTGCCCTGATAATACCTGGACAGACTCCTGCTCCGAGACTTTAGAGTCACTTATGAGCACTCACTACCCTCCTTTGGACAGATTGCCCAACATAAGTGAATTCTATGATATAGGTAAACAAATCTTAGATAGTAAGAAGGTGGTTTGGGCTATTGACTCCTTCCCAGCATACAAGCCTGCAGGACCTGATGAAATCATTCCAATTATGCTCCAAAGCTCTTAAGATATAATTGCTCTAATTCTAGTGGATACTTTTAGGGGTTGTCATCATCTATATCCCCACTAGTTGGAGAGAAGTCAATGCCATCTTCATTCCGAAAGCTGGCGAGCCCACTCACACCGAACAGAAGGATTTCAGGCCTATGAGCCTTTTCTCCTAAGGACCTAAGAAAGGTTAATTGACACTCATATTCGCCTAAAGCTGAGTGATGTTGTGCTTTCACAGGCCCAACATACTTACATGAAAGGCAATTCTGTTGAGACAGAAATTCATGAAGTGTTCGTCACAGTTGAAAAATCGATTTTTTAAAAGGAATTCACTCTAGCAGCACTCCTGGAGATAGAAGGGTGCTCCAACAATGTTGATAATAGTGTATTACGACATGCCCTAAACTCCGTCAGGGATTTTCACGGGAACGATATGGCAGACGATCTGGCCAAAAGGGGGTCATCCCTTGATCCGAGCCAAATCAAAGCCTCATTGATCATGCCACTGGACACTGGCGCAATAAAAAAGTAGAATAGACCAGAGTTTCCTGGAAGCTTCAAATATCAGATGGTCATCCATCGACACTTGTCGGGTTTCAAGGAAATTTTGGCCAAATATTTCGAAGAAAAAACTGAATACTTACTCAAGTTAAGCAGGACTCAACTATCACTCATAGTTGACGTCCTAACGGGCCACAACTTAATGGGAACCCACATAAACAAAATGGACATCAGGTCATCGCACTTATGTAGAGGGTGTAATGATGAAGAGGCGGAGGAGGGCTTCCTTCACTTCTTGTGCCCCAGCCTAGCTAGAACCAGAAAAGCAGCCCCTAGGAGAATACGCTTTTTTGCGATGCTAATGCGTGAGACGCAGCTGATGCTGATACAATTGCATCAGCAACAACGCATCAAGAATTTTTTTTATTCTTATTTGTTTGAAGTTTGCGCATTGCTTGATGCAAGTTTGCAATAATGAACACGTTACGCAAAAAAGTGGTGCGGGTTTGATGCATTTATAAATGTTTGGCGGAAATGATTGTGCATCATCTCTGCAACGATGCGTTTGTGAATTTACACTACTTCTTCGACGGACTGGGCGACATCTGAGTCTTGCCACTAAAAAAACATCCTAAAAATCATTCAGAACTCAGGATGGCTCAGGGAATATACCCCCCCCCCCCTCCCCCACATTTAAAATTTCCCCTCAACCTCCATATATCTCCTCACTACCCACCTTCACCCTGGGCACCCTGGGGAGCGAAATGGATCCGCCGAGATCTGAGTGAGATGATGCGGCTTGCCGTATTATCACCCCTTTTAACCTAACCTAACCTAACCATTGTTGAAAACGATAAACAAAGACTTTTTTTCTTATTAGATTGTGCACCGAAACTATAACAAACGAGCCTTAACAGGGTCAAACTCTACAATGTATGAGAAAAAAATTTATAAAATTGGCAAGGCATAATTACCTAAGGTTTATTATTTTTTTTTTTTTTTCATTTTCTAAAAAAAAATATAAGAGTGAAAATGCCCTCTTTTGTTCTTTTTGCTCTTAACTTTTCCTATTTTTGTGTAGGAGTTATAACCACAATCAACAGTAGACGATGTAACGGGGCAATAGGATGAGGACCTGGGATTAGGAATCGGAAATTTGAAAGGAAAAGAAAAAGGAATCGGTAGAGCATGAGACTCTTAATCTCAGGGTTTCTGCTTACAAGTGAGTGCTTCCGAATTAGCGAGCTGAATCGAGCGCTTCATTCGCAAAATCATCAGCACACCCAGGATGTAATCCAACAGGTAAGCCTTCATAACAGCGTAATGTTGATGTTGATGAGGATTTGGATGATCTTCAACGGAACCTTTGAAAATATTCAAATCTGTCGCTAATCGATCCTCTTCAGTCATTTCAAATATTTCTGTTACTTTAAACTTATTAGTTAGGTCATCTGTGTAATAATAGGTATACAATTATGCGTCGTAACTTTAAGAACATGTTCATAATTGTCAACCTCAGTTTCAAAAGAAGGTGTAGCGTCTGAAGGATTTCCATCGAAAAGAATCGTCGCATCAATGTGATTTGAGTTTGATTCGGTGGTGCCAATGCTATTGTCGATGAACGAGTTGGTGTGGGAATAAAAGTCGTACAACTGCTACCTATTGATTCCAGCGAAGATGTACTTCCTTTTCGTTTTTTTCTTGCTACGCTTCGGCGGCCGGCCACGCATACCATTTGATTTTGTACGCTTTTGGGATGACTTTCATTTTTTTGGCCTTTGCTCCTGAGCTATCCGATTATAATTGTCACGTTTCCAACCATGCTCGCGACACAACGGAAGCTCATGTGATATCTCAAACACTGGAATGCGACATTGGGTATTGTAGGCGGACTCATGTGCGAGTAGATACATTTTGTATGGAAAAGTCGTTTGGCGTATTCCATTGAAAAAAAAAACTGGCAAAGTACTGGCAAGCACTTCGCCACCTCCAAAGGAAAACTAGTATTGTAGCCTAGAGTTACATATATAGTCGTGCCCCTGTACTGGTAAGGCTGCCGTAACAACGATTATTATTATTATTATTTATTTATCTATCTATTATATAAAAAGAAGTTGCCTTATGTTCGGGCTCGATAAACTCGAGAATGGCTGGGCCGAATTTTTCAATTTTTTTTTATACAGTTATCTTTCATGTTGAGGATGGTCTTTTTGTGAAATTTGGTCAGAATTCGGTAAAGGGAAAACCGCAAAATGCATTCTTAGTGCATTTTGTCAAACTACTAACAAATCTTTTCGTAGGGTCTTTTAAGAATGTCTATTAAGGTTTCTGTGCAGTTTGGTAAAAAAAATTGTAAAGCAGTTTGCGTTTGTGTTTGTCAAATTTTTTAACAAATATTTTGGTAAGATCTTCTCATGATGCCTACAAAGGTTTCGGTAAAGCGGTAACGTCGTTCTTTTTTATCAACCATTACTAAACCAACAGGTTTTCTTTCTGTAAATTTAATATAATTTGTTAATTTGTCAATTTTATTTAAGCTGATTTAATTAAGTTGGAATAAGTTTATTATCTGTGACATTAACTCGGGTCGATTAATTAGTTTTTTATTATTAAATTCAGTATTCAGTTCATCATAATGGCCCAGTAATTATTTCAAAAAGAAGAGTTGGAGAAGTGCAGGGAAATATGTAAAGATAGAAACCTGGATATTGGTAAAATAAAAACATCATCAGCTATATATTTTTATTATTATTGGTTTATCGAGATACAGTAAAGATGCCCATAAAAATAATAGAACAATTATTGCATTAAATTTAAGCCTGTATGATATTTTTTTTTATTTTCTGCTTTGGAGTTTGAATGAAGAAAGTGAAGGAAGTTCGCAGAATAGTGAAAAAACCGCTTGGTTTTTTTGGAAAGTCCTTTCTTCATTAAACGGCACTATCTATCCGTCTATATTATTTTAGCTCTTATCTTGCTTTATTTGTTTGTTTGTTTGTGATGGCTAATCTCAGAAACTACATATCCGATTCCAAAAAATCTTTTACTGTTTGAAAGATCATTTTAAGAGAATCGTCTTAGGCATAAAATTTTCTAAAAAGTTTGAGTTTGTAGAGTGAAAGGGGTTAAGACAAGAAAATGGTGTCGGTTTTTGTTTATGTTTGAAAAGGTTTACTAAGAGGATGGGTTCAAGGCTAAATGTTTTCTATCGTGTATGGCTAGCTTTAAGGAAAGAGAACTTCGGGCGAACTCATAACAGTTTTTGAAATAACAGGGGAACACAATTTTTTTCGTATGAAATATTTTCCGGGAGGAACTCAAAATAAGGCTGATAATTTGTTCTGTTCAATTTGTTTATTTAATTTTGTTATTTTTTTTTAAGAAACTTTTGTCTATACCCGAGCGAAGCCGGGACGGGCCAGCTAGTTACAATATAAAATAAATTTACATTATAATATAGGAAATTTTCAGCGCAAGCTACCAGAGACTTTTGGCTGGAAATTATAAAGTTAGTTGATGAAATAGTTGTCATAGGCTGTCAGGGGCCGGAAGTCCACCGACTAAGAAATATGTCGAGGGAAGCTCAGCCTCTGACAACCCCACACAATAGCAATATAAATTAATTTGCTAGATAACAGACTTTGGTTTGAGAGGTTACAATAGAGGATTGTGCACTGATTTAGAATGCCAATTACCCCTCCCCCTCCCCCTAACTTAAAAAAAACTATTTTTATTTAAAATATAACCATAATGGTGGTTACATGAAAATACTCAGCACCTATATATTTCTTATTACGAATATAAAAGACTCAGATAATTTACAGCCAATCTTCCACCAGACGTTATCAAATTAAATCTTAAAATCCATTTTCAACTGAAACCGTTAAACAAAATACTAAAGTATTGGTTTTCTAGTTTAGTTAGTATGAAAATATACTAGTGTGCACACTAAAACGGTTCGGTATCGGGGGATAAGTAATTGTTGTTTGTTATGAGTCGGACTCTTTGTAGTTTGTGTAAGAAGATAGAGATCGGCAGTTTCCAAAAATCGGTATTTTAATATTTTAAAGTGAGTGATTTTTAGGTCTCTTTTTAGGCACTGACCTTTTTATTTTTTGTAAAAAAAACTTTTAAACCAATGGATTTAAAAAAAAAAAGTGGACTAAATTGAGGTGAAACGCTACTCAGTTTGTCTTTGTGTGTACTAATTACATGGAACAAAAATTAGGGTTCGCCAAGGAGCACTGAAAACAGAGATTTCAAATTTGTCAAAAATACTAGATCAGAGGTGCTTTTATTAAAAAGTAAAAGCATGAAGAAATATTCATTGATATGAATTTAAATTTTTGTTTCGCAGCCACAACGGATAGAGTTTTCCAAATCAAATACCAAAGAAGTTTTGAGCTAAGTCAAACACTATATAGAAAAGTCAAATCAGTCCAAGAATACTGAATATTGGCGTCAGAAGCGAAAAAAATGTAAAGATGAAAGGAACGATCATATTATTCATGAGGTAATAAGTGTTTCTTTGATACCCTGCTTATGGAACAAATAATAATGCATACCCATGTAGCTTCTAATATATATATATAAATATTGATTGAACTTTACCTTTTGAGAGACATAAATATCTTTCAATTTCAAGTCATTTGTTTGACAAAGATTGCGAAAGTCATAAGAGATATTGAGGGATAATAAACACTGTTCGCAGATTTTCCTTGGAAAATCATCACGAACTTCTATCTGCAATAGATTCCAATTAATAAGGTATATAAAATTATTTAACAAAAATATTTACTTTTATTCCACCGCAAAGTTCAATTTTTTCGATAATTAAGTTTTTTTCGGGAAATTCCTTGAAAAGATGCTCCATTACAGAATTTTCATCTGGAAGCAAACAGATTCTACAAGAATCTACTTGATTCATATTTGTAATGTTTACTTTCAATATAAATAATATTTAGCAAAAATTGATTTAAGAACTTTTTATTTATTTAACAATTACAAAAATAGCAACAAAAATAATTCGTAAGCTTGAAAAAACGGAGTTGTTGACGTTTGTCATTTAGATCCGTTTGTTCTAGTTTAAACAGATAACAGGCTAGCCAACAATAGGCGCGTTCGGTTGCCTGACGCCTGTGGTTCATTTGGCAATATTTTGGGCGATTTCAATTGGAATGCGAATGCAATTATTTGCTTGCTTGCATGGGCATTTTCACTGTCAGGCTATTTCAGTTGTTAAAACATATGTATAGAAACAGCAGCCAACAGCCAACCCTTAAATTAAAAAATTGATGAAGAATATTAATAATAATTCCCTATCATCTATTGGGCAATATTGTTATTGCCATTGACAAAGCATTATTGAAGGCAATAGCCACGAGTGAGGCAAATATTTCCAATAGAGCCACTGGGTAAATTTTGTCAAGCGTTATCATATTCCCTTTATTGTTCCCACCAAAGTGAAATCTAAAAATTCGAGATTTCAAATTGGTTTACAAATACATAAGCACACAAAGGTAGTTAGCTAATTTTATATGAGATGGAAAAATTGGTTTTGGTAGTGTGAACACCAACTCGAAATATTGAAAGCTTTCTGATGGTGAAATCTCAGATTTTATAATTTAACAGTGTTGGAGAAAGGAGAATCCATTCAAAATCATGTGGAATGCCATTTTAAAGAAGACAAAATGAAACATTTATTGCCTCGAAGGTGGAAATAAATAATTTAAACTCATCTACAGAGATATAGAAATGAGTGAAGCAATCTATTGCTCAAATATTGCCAATGGTTGTATTAAAAGTTAATTTTGAAAATGCAGCTGATAAGTCCCCTATCACGCAATGATTCTCTGTGTCAGACTCTTTTCGAATTTTCATGAGTACGAATAAAAGAAATATGATTTCAACTTCGGACATTGAATTTTGAAACAGTCGGTGTGTGTAAAAGCATAGGGGCTTGCAACAAAACACCCCCAATCCAGATCATGTGGACTCATCTTATATGAACGGACCTTTTTGTTCTTTGACGTTTTTCCTGAAAATGGATATGGAAAGCTAGAAAAGTGTTGTGTATGCGTGCGAAATGTGACTGAACACGCTCTTCAAAATCAATATTTTAAGTTTTAACTTTTATATTTTGTAAATATTTGATAAATTATGGAGAAGAGTGGTCCCAGATCCTCGTCATCAGTTACACCAATAGCGGGAAGCAAAAGTCAAGAAGCTGTTTCTGATTTAAAAGCAAAGATCCCTGAAATTGACAGCATCTTTAATGTTCTTGGCCGAATTGGCAATGGAACTTTTAGTACAGTGCTTCTTGCAACGTTAAAAAAAGATCAGGAGCAACAGCACAAACATCGTAGAAAGTACGCCATTAAACATCATGTTCCGACAAGTCATCCCGATCGAATTATTAAAGAATTAAAGTGCATGACAGAGATTGGTGGAAAAGAAAATGTTGTCGGAATTTACTGCACGATCCGGCATAATGAATCAGTTGCATTTGTTATGCCTTACTTGCCGCATGATAGATTTCACGATTTCTACGACAAAATGCCACTTGATGAAATTCAGTGCTTCATTAAGAATCTTCTCATTGCACTGCGTCGAGTGCACAAATTCAATGTCATCCATAGAGACGTTAAGCCCAGTAATTTTTTATACAATCGCTATTCCCGCCAATTCCTTTTAGTCGATTTTGGACTGGCTCAAGAAATCACCCCGAAAATAGTGAGAAATAATGCTGCAGTTAAGGTAAGGAAACGGGATTGTGATACGGAAGAAGACGGGATTCCAAACCCGGGTGATGAAAGCAGCGCAAAGCGACTTCGTTGTTCTCAGCAAACAGAAACTCTCACACCGACTACGCCATTTAAAATGCCCCTGCGACAACTCAATACCATCACAACACCAACGAAGAATTTAATTAGCGATGGGCAGCTTCAATCACCTCTCAGTAGGCAAGTTAAATCAGTACTTCTGGGTGTGAGCTTAACAGACCGCTTGCAACAGAGACACAAAAACAATGCCGGACTCATTCGAGCAGAAAACGTTGCAGCGCCACCACCATTAGGAGAAACCAGTCGAGCACCGCAATACAGTACGAATCGGAAATTAAATTCAAAGTGTTTTTGTTATGGTAAACCGCAGATCTGCAATATCTGTTTGATAAAAAAGGAAGTTCATGCATCTCGTGCTGGAACACCTGGCTACCGCTCACCGGAAGTGTTGTTGAAATACCCCGACCAATCGACTGCTGTTGATATCTGGGCGGTAGGAGTGATTCTTCTCTCGATACTCTCTTCCGTTTATCCGTTTTTCAAAGCACCTGATGATTATGTTGCTCTAGCTGAAATGGTTACTATTTTCGGAGACAAAGCTATTCGTAAAACTGCCTTTGCTTTGGGACGTCTTGTGACACTCAGTCATTGGACCAAACCGCTTGACTTAAGGAAACTTTGTGTTCGGCTGCGCAATCACAAGAAAAATGGTTGGGCTTCCGAATTGGAAACGAAATACATGACCTTAGACGGCAGCAATCCCGAGGTGTGCAAAAACTGTGAGCAGTTATTTTACAACTGTTTATGCAAAGACTCACCTTTCAAGTCTCAAGAACTCTTATGCAATGATACCTTTCCGGTGAGCGCTTACGATTTGTTATACAAATTGTTGGAACTTAATCCGCACAAACGTATTTCAGCTGAGGAAGCTTTGGAGCATCCTTTTTTTGAAGCTGTTGATGCTAACCAGTAGCTGAATGAGTTTATTTTGAATATGGTGCTGGTAGACATCAATCTTATTTTTTAAATATATTTTGTATTATACAATTAAATAAGTATAAGAGATTATTAAGATAATAAAAACCCTTGCTAGACTTCTGTACACCAAGAAAACGTCTGTTAATTTTTCGGTTTGTATTCTTTTATTCTTTTGCTTAGTTAGTAGGTGAACCCAGAGCTTTCCATACTTGATCTTATTTTTGTACAATCCACAATGGTTGGTATATTTTTTTTTTAAGGGCGTTTCCTAGGTTGCAAGCCGCTTCTTGAGTACCATCCATAAATTTTTAATTTGATTTAAATCAGGACTTTGTCGTGGCCACTAAATAGTCAGAAATAAATGTTTTCTAGGTCAGTTCTAAACAATTATTCTTGTGACATTTTTATTGAAAAATTAAAGTGTTCATTTTTAATTGCTCTTTCGTCTTTGGGTTAACAAATCAGGCCAGTGCCCTTGTTCTGTAACTTTCGCATGCATACAATTGCATGCAACAATGGTTAAAATGACGAAGAAAAAAGGCGGTTTCTAAAATGTTCATATATTTATTTTATGCGAATATTAAGACTAAAAATTAAAATAAACTTTAACTTATTGCATTTGATATACCAAATGTATGTATGTACATATCAGCAAACAAAAACATTTCATATCTTTTTCTTATTAATATTATTACGATTGAATAAATACAAATAGGCATAACTCAGATCCTTAATAGGACTATATGGCCCTGATGTGTTGTTTAAAATTGTAACCAGCACCGTTCTAATATACGATTCGATCTATTAACGTGAATTTTTCATTCAATTTGCCTATTCTTGCTCCAAAAAAAGTAATGCGCAATTTTTAAATTTTTTTTTTTTTGTTGGTTTTTGTTATTTTTTCCTGCTAATTTTTGAAACTATGTATCCATTTTGATAGAAAATTTAATTTTAGCAAACATACAGCCCTGTTATGGTTATCAATTACCAAACTGATAATTGATAAACCTTAAAATTTGGGCTTTGAAACTCAATTTATTAAAAAGCTGGTGAACTTTTCTTTTACAGTTTTTAATATTCTACTAATTTGCTACGGTCTGCATAGTTCTCAATGATCAAAACTTTTCTCAGTTGGGGTTTTAGACATCGAATTTTAAATTTATCAATGATCAATTTGATAATTGACAACCATAACAGGGCTGATATTTAAAAGTGGCGAGTGCGAATATTCTCTTAGAAACACTTAGGTGAGTTTAGTAGCATTTTCAGTTTTAAGTAAGATTATGGACAAAACAAACATATTTACTAATAAAAACACGAGGTTTTTTTTAAATAAACATATTTTTTCAGTTATCTGATAATCTGAAAGTATTCCCCACATAGCTTTTTACGCTTAGGTAGTACAGAAATCTAGGTAATATACTGCGAGATTTGTCGAAATTAAAAGTTTCTGAAATAAAAATGGCTGTGAATGTGTGGACGTGAATATACGTTAGCACAACAACAATTATTGGCATTTGACACAAATTTTGATATTTGTGTAAACAAAAGTTAAAGCTCTAATGATATTACCTCTAATATTATTGTTGAGAGTAACCTTCTATTTGTATTTATTCAATGATATTAACTTAAATTTAATAAAACTTAAATATCTAGTTAATTGGTAATGTGGTTATCAATGCTATAACTTTCATCCTTTTTAATGGGGAAATTCAGTTTTGCTTCTCTCTGCTTATGGGTAATTGTGGCTAGATGTTGTTTTAACTCGCACACTCGGGAAAATTTTTTGTCGCAAACATCACATCTGTGAATAAACCAACAATTTAATTTTGTATGTCGATTATAAGAAAGATCGTAATTAAGTTATATAATTCTAATTTTTGTTTGCACATTTTCTGCGTTCGCTAAGTTACCCAAAATTTAACATTGTGGCAATAAAATAGCCCATAAGTTGCACTAGGTTTCTACATCATTACATTTCTAAGTTTCCCTTGTGGTGGACTCAGCTAGACGTCAAGATAGCCTTGCGTCATTTGAAGTTCGCCCATTTAAAGTGCAGCAAATAAGCATCAAATTATTATTTTTAATTTAATTAACGATGTAAAGGCTACGGGGTTCGATTCCAAGCCACTGCCAGATAAAACCTAATTGCTGCCTCTTGCGAGGAGTAAATCATGAGTAAATGCTTTTCATCTAGCCGTTCGGACTCGGCAAAAAATTGTAGGTCCCCTTCAGTCCTGCGAGCAACACGCACATAGGAATGGTTGAGAGTTGTAAATCACTAGGCCCTCTCTACGAGCTGTTGCGCCATCAAATTTATTTAATTTATAAAACCTACGGGGACTGAGGAACAATAAGCATATTATAAATGGTTTTTCAATTAAAATGTGCATAGACCAAGTAACACTAAAGAAGTCTGATGATCGGCTCGGCACTCGTGAAATACGTACAAACCGAGTTTATTAACTTGGTGGTAGCACACCCAAGCTGTTTCATTAAAAAAAAGTTTAATATTAAGTGGCAAAACAAATTTCATAATAAAAAGGTGATTTGGTTTCTCGTCTATTTGATTTTTATTTTTAGAATGCAATTTGAAGAATATTTTCAGACTTCTAAAAAATAATACATCACGAATTCAAAAGGAGAAGCAATAAAGCGAAATGAAGAGATTTTGTGTTCTTGCGCTTATGAAACTTGGTGAGATCGCTTTATTAACTAATTTTTTCAGTGCTACTACACGCAGTTTAAATCGCTTTTTATTGTTTACGCGACTAAGATTCGCTTAACTGAAACCACAGTCTAATGCATAAGCTCTTTAACAGTCAATTTCTTCACAGAGTCCTAACGTTGGTGCCGGTACAGACCTTATGTTCTTATGTAAATCGGTATTTTTCATTTATTTACACTCAAATGTGCCTGCCTACCTAATCAGGTGTCGAACAGTTGTTAAATTCAACGTTAAATTTTTACATCGATTTATTTCAATGCCTATTGGTCGAAGGGAAAAAGTGTGCATACAACAAATTGTTAGCTTGCAGTTTTGAACAATTGTTGTCATGTTGTCAAACTCTCTATAGTTAGTCCCTAAGAAGATAGAGAGCAATGAAGTTTCCAAAAACCACTCAGTTAAACACTAATCCTCAGTGGGAGATATTTTTTGTATGCAAATGACTAATAGGACTAGTTCCCGGTACCGGGTACGTTAGAAAAAATTGACTAAAAAGCAGGGAATACACGATACAATAGAATCATTGTATTTAGCACTAGCTTTGAAACTAGCTTACGACTGACCAAAATCGGTGCAATCGTTGGTTAGCAATTCTGTCAAACTCTTGTTTCCACCCTCCTATCGTGTATTTCTCACTAAAGAGTTTTACTTTTTAAATACAATGTACTCGTATTTAAGAAATTTATGTTGATTTTGATTCGAGAAGCATAATTTTTTTTTCAAAATTGTTAAGAGGATATTTTGTGTGTCAATGAATGGAAGAGCTGTATTTTATTTTTGATACTTAGACGCTCAATGGAAAACGGCAAAAAGATAGTTTTCTTACATTTTGAAAAATTTCCAACCAGTGCAATATGAATGCTTATATTCTATAAAACTTACACAAAACGTTTTTCTCCTGTGTGCGTTAACATGTGATTTTTCAGCACATTCGAGTAGGTAAAAGATTTTCCGCAAGTGTCGCATTTAAATGGTCGCTCATTAGTATGAATACGTTCATGCTTGATATTCGTACTTCGATCACCAAAAGTCCTATCGCAGTATTTACACTTAAATGGTCGATCTCCAGTGTGTACTCTCATATGTCTATTAGTTTCTTGCTGGTTGGCGAACTTTTTGTGACATATTCTTGAAAATAAAGAAAAATTTAAATCAATTCACCAAAAGTAACAAACTAAGACATATACATACTCGCAACTAAAAGGTTTTTCAGAGTCGTGTCTTCTTCTATGCATCGTCAATTGGTATACTGTGGGATAGACATTTCCACAAAGTTCGCAGATTTGACTATCTTTCGTTCTAGGTCTTCCAACTTTTCGTGAAGGAAAGGATTCTTTTTTCTTTTTAGGTTCCTTTCGGACTCTTTTCTTTTTAATTTTCTTTTTCACGCTTTTGCTTGATGCATCACTATCGGAATGATTGGAACGTTCCGATAGAAGTAGATTTTCAAGTGTTCCTAATTCTTGTACGTACTCGAAGTGTGGTTCATCTTTTATTTCAAACTTCAATAGAAATGTTTTTAATTTAATCACATTTTTGTATGTGTTATAAACAAATTTTTACCTCTGGCGAATCTAGCAGTTGTTTAAGCTTTAGGTCGGTGGTCTGACAAAGGTCGCGAAATTCATAGGAAATGTTGAGCGATGTTACACACTTGCTACATACTTTCTTGGGTAGATCATTTCTTAATTCAAGCTAGAGATACATTATGAATACAAGATTAGAAAGATAAAAGTTTCGTATTCGTTATTGAAAAAAACCTACTTTTATGCCTCCGCAGATTTCAATTTTGTTTAGTAAAATACTTTCTTCAAGAATCTCTTCAAAGGGCAGCTCCATGTCGGATCCTTCGTCTGCTTTGAGACAAATTCGACATGAATTTATTGAATGCATTTTATTTGAAAGATAATTAATAACATTTAATTTAAAGCAACATAAAGTATACAAATCTTTTTGATATTCTTTGTAAAATAAAATAAAAGTTTTTTGATGATTTAAATTGCATTAGAGTTTATTTATGAATGAACATTGACTTTTTACATTTGACGTTCATGTTCAAACAACAAATTTTAATAAGTTCTGTTTGTCTTCAATTCGCATAAACAATAACCCAGTTCAGGCTCCCAAAACTACGAATTTTGCCCAAAATTCTGTCAAAGTTCATTTAAAAAAATAAAATTCACAGTTTTGGGAAGTACACGAACAGACATAAGGCTAGTTGTACAAACGTGGCTAAAATTTTGATACTGCAAAACATTTTCCGAAATCGGATAGCTTGCGTTGAATGTGACACAAAAATTTGTGTGCGCCCGGACGTCCACACTAACGTATTTTTTTTGCATCTACACAAATACGCAAATTTTATTATTGATCTCGACGCGGCTTTAGAGGTCATTTAGTTAAGTTTGCTTAAATATTTGACGCCGTAAGTCTACTGCCGATATTGTTATTTGTATAAAATCCTACTATACTATGGATAGATATGAAAGATTTGACCCCTTCTTTATAAATAATTTAACAGTTTTTAAAATTCGTGCTTCAAAAGTAAAATCTTTTGTTTTTAGCAAGATTTCACAGACTTGCACTCACACTAAGAAGATTTGACATTTCCCTGCAGTTGAAATTTTTTTTCGCGGTTGTTAACGATTGTTGAAAAGCCTTTGATTGTTCGTTTAAGGCTCTCCCAAACCAACGCGAATGCGGAGCGACGACGAATTTTTGTTGTTGTTTAGCGCTGTGAATCTGTAATATTTTGTCCCATTGTGAATGATTCGCTGCAAATCGCTCCGCATTCACGCTGGTTTGGGAGAGCCTTTAAATAGATGTAAAACAAATATATCTATATAGAGTTTTTTATTCATCAACAAGCAGTGAACAATTAATAAGCAGTGATACAAACATCAATGAACTTCGATTCCAAGTGCCCAAAAGACGATTGAACGTATTGTATTTTTTCATTCTAATGAACGCTTAACTACTTTGGTTTATTTTTACAACTTTTCTAGGAAATATACCTATTCGTTTCTAATCGTATAAAACGATGCGAAAAATTGAATGCACATATCAATATTTGTTATGAATTTGTGCGCGCCATAATTTGTTTATTTTTTGCTTTAAAACATCAAACGACACACAATCGATTTTTTTTACAGATTCCTTGCACCCGAAAATAGAAATCGATCTTCAAAGGTTGATAGGAATTCAACATGAGATATCAGAAAAATAAACTGGCCAAATAGAAACATATTCCACAAACAGATTCTACGTTCACACCAACATAAACCTTATTAGCCGTGTGACGTCACAGTCATCTGCTTGGAAAGAAATAGCTTCATTGTTTTTCTTTTATTATTATAAAGTTTTTCATCCCTTAAAAACAATTCGTTTGATTATTCATTACTAAATTATTCACTAGAAAATGATAAAAGATGGATGTGACGTCACAAATCACCGACCATGTAGCCGGAGAATACAACTGGAATGAAGGATAACGCAACCAAAAGAGACTGAAAAAATAGTTACTTTCCAGGACCAAACGGAAAATAGCAAATTTTACTTGCTAAAAATCTGTTTTTGTTTTGGTTATCATTTTCATCTTGGTTTCTTCTTCCGTATTTCATTAAATATAGGTACAGTTTTAATTTTACAAAAAAATGATAAAAATACCCATACAATTTGTTTTAAATGAATCAGACTTTGGATTAATTCTTCGTAAGTAAAAGTAAAAATACATAATTAATACGTAGACGTTGATTTTACCTTATCTTTTTTATCTCCAAATGCATAACAACATGACCTTTAGAACCCTTATCAATTATTGATTGATATATTGACCGTTTCCTAAAAAAACTTGTGATAACAGATAAGGCAGAATTGTTATCAAATAGGTAGGTAGGTACATGTTTATATTTAGCTCTTGATGTGGAAAGTAAATTTGGTAAAATTAACATTTAATCCAGTCAATTGAAAATCTATCATAAACCAGGTTGTTGGATTAATAATGGGTCTTCTAAATATATTATTTTTTTTCGTTGATCCTTTTGGGATTATGCGCAAGTTATTCTTTCGACCGGCTTTAAATCTGGCTTCAAACATTTTTGATCAGTTTCGTACAAAAACAAATAATGGAGTGGTAACGTTAAAGGAACTCACCTTGCGGCTATTTATTGTTAGCTTTGCAGTTGCCCTAATCATCTGGAGTGCAGTTTTCCTTTATGTAGCTTTCTATTATGCTTATATGCCGGCTATGTCGCATATAAGACCAGTTCACATGCAATTCAAGTAAGTAAAGGCAATTGCAGATTAAGTGCTTGATTATATTATACATAATTCATTATCTATTTCAGAACATGTTTAGACACAAGCGGACCGTGTACATTTCCACACGCTCATGTTGCCCTTACAAAAAGGCAACAACTTCTTATGGTTGGCCAGGCATATAAAGTATCTATAGAAATAGATATGCCCGAATCTCCTCAAAATCAAGAGCTTGGTATGTTCATGGTTTGTGCCGAAATGCGTGACATTGAATCCCTGCTTCGTGGACATTCCTGTCGTTCAGCTATGCTTCGATATAGATCTCCTCTCATACGCACAATATCAACCTGGGCACTCAGTCCGCTCTTCGTACTTGGTCTGAGGGAAGAATTCCAAAAGGTTCCCGTCGTAATATTCTCACGATATCTTGAAGAGCGCCAACATCCCATAACTGATGTCTATGTCGAGATACAATCGCACAAGATACAGTTCTACACCGTTACACTTCACATAAGTGCCGACTTCACAGGCCTCCGTTATGTTATGTTCAACTTCCCTGCAATGTCTGCTCTCGTTGGTAAGCAATGGCTTCTTCCGGCTTTTGATCCATTACCCATTCTGACCAAACAGAATTTTTTTCATTTTTATTCCCATAGGAATCAGTTCAAATTTATTCTTCATTATGATCGTGTTCGTACTGAGTTGGTACCACTGGTCTGATACAACCTGGGTAAAGAATCTCCAAGCTAAGTATATGCGACTAAGTCGTATTTCTATGGCGAGGTCGAGGAGTTCTTCAAGGCGTAGAGTAAAAGGCACAAATGCTTTCGAATCACCAGCCCTTAGTGACAAGGGTATAGTGGATGATGATGAATTAAGTTTTTTCGATGAAAACCCAATTAGTGACTCTGAAGAAATCGTTGAATTAAGCTCATCGCTGTCACCGGTAAGAGATGACCGCCCACAAAAAAAATTGCAAAAACACCGCAAAGAAAAGGAGACTCTTTCGAACTCGTAAAAGAGAAACAACCCATCATCAATGGAAGATGAGCTCTAAAGCAATATTTTTCAACTGCACAAAAACTGCAAAGCACAAGGATTTCTTTTTAATTAAACTGAATTCGCCGTTTATAATATTGAATTCAAGTTTTAGATTTTAAGAACCTTTAAATTATTATGTGGTAGACATTTTCTTATTTTTATATTTAATATTATTTATACTTTAATATTAATTTGGTTAGATCAGAAAAATGATATCTCAGTGAGCAAGTGAAACAGAAATTTTTTTCCCTCAGTATATGAAAAAAATAAACAGAAATCTAGCTGAGGAACTATATTCATGGTTGTGAGATTGCTAAAGATCTCTGAGATCTCATTTTTCTGAATTTGCCAATGAAACAAGTTTGTGATCATATTAAGAACAACGATAAATACTTTTTGTTTTATTAAAAGTAAATTTATCAATAAACAGAAACAAATTTTATACAAACTGAAAAAAAGTAAATAGATTTAGCAGGGCTATCTGTGGTTTTTGTATTTTAAATATTTTCAAAATAAATTCACCGTATGTCGTGAAAAATACATACACTTCCGAAACACAGTACTGAATCAGTTAGTAAATTTTTTTTGGTGATGATAGTCAAAGAAGTGATTCGGAAATTGATTTCTTAAAAACCTTTATGCTGTCTATGGGTCTAATTCATACATAAATTAATTGAAACACTGAAGGATTAGGACAAAAATAGAAAGGGGCACAAACCATCATCATTATAAGAAGGGTTCTGAAAACTAAGTGTAAATTCACAAACGCATCGTTGCAGAGATGATGCACAATCGTTTCCGCCATACATTCATAAATGCATAAAACCCGCATCACTTTTTGTTTAACGTGTTCATTATTGCAAACTTGCATCAAGTGGTGCGCAAACTTCAAACAAATAAAAATCAAGAAAATTCTTGATGCGTTGTTGCTGATGCAATTGTATTAGCATCAGCTGCATCTTGCATCAGCATCGCAAAAAAGCTGTGATGCAAAAACATTTGTCGTTTATGAATTTACACTAAGTAAATCGCCCGTACCTGCATTAACGAAACCGAATTGGTATTTAATAGGCCCTAATAGGGCCTTATATAGAGGATGAAAACTTATAATCATCATGGATCAACATCTTTAAGCGTTCATTAACCTACGAATTTATTTTAGACGAAAATGATTAACATTTTGATATTAAAGTTAATTGGTACATTTAATAATTTTTGTCTGAAATAGTTATAAGAATGCTTGAATTTGTAGGTTAAAAGCGCGTGGATGTGTTGTCGCATCGTCATATGAATTTATTGATGTCATATGGACGTGTGGAGAGATACATAGATGTATTGAGGTGGAAAGGTATCTAAATTCTAATGCACGTACATATGCCCTCTTTTTTTTTAATTATTTGACAGTTATTTTCAACCATATTGTTTTTCGAATTTAAAGTTTATGGCATTCAAAGGCATTTTGCCCATGTACAACAATTGGGCTCATCAGTTAGATACTGTTGTAAAAACAAAAATGTATAATGTACTACTCAACTACGTATAAAAGTCTCTAGGATAACAGGGCATCGGCTTTTGAATTCCCAATTCAAAAATAGCATTTCGATCGAATTCACTTTCATGATGTGAATTCACAATAAGTAGAATGTATAAAATAATTTCTTGAAAGCATATTATAGTGAAGTACTCGTATAATTCTTTTTATTCATACAAAAATATTAAATCAGAATAAAGTGGTAACAAAGCTTTACAATTTAACAACACTACGAATGCTCTTGCCTTCGTGCATGAGATCAAAGGCTTTATTGATATCGTTCAATTCCATATTGTGTGTAACGAACTCATCTACCATCAACTCATTAGCCAAGTATTCATCGACTAATTTTGGAACTGATTCGACACTTTTCCATCCACCGAAAGCTGTGCCCTTCCATGTGCGACCAACAACAAGTTGGAAGGGTCGTGTACTTATTTCTTGGCCAGATGCAGCAACACCGATTATCACCGATACACCCCAACCCTTATGGGTAGACTCGAGAGCAGCACGCATCGTATTTACATTTCCAATGCACTCGAATGAATAATCAAATCCACCATCCAAAAGATCGACCAGAACATTTTGAATAGGACCTTTACCTTCATGATCCTTTGGATTGATAAAGTCAGTAATTCCGAATTTTTTGCCAATTTCAAATTTATTTGGATTTATGTCGATGCCGTAGATTTTCGATGCTCCGGCTTTTTTACATCCCATCGCAACGGCAAGACCAACTGCACCCAGGCCCCAAACCGCACAAATACTTCCGGGCTCGACCTGCATAAAAAAATAAAAGGAAGATATGATAAAAAAAGCTTCAAGTTATAAGTTCACATGGGTACGTGTGGCACACCTGTTTAAGTGGTATAATTATGAATCAACTTAGTTCAAATGAATAGAAAATAATCAACTGATTATGAGCCAAACTAGGAACTACCTATGTATGTATGTTCGATTGTATCGAATAAACTCAAGAAAACCACCAAAAGAATTTCCTTTTTAAATTTTCTTCATATTCTATTATTATAAAGAAATAAAAAGTGCAAGAGGAGTGATAAAAGAGTTCTAGGAATGACCAACGAAAAAAGAAAAATACTTGTGGGCAGTCTTCCTAAACTGATGTGATCGCGGCATTCAAAATTTTTACGGTGATATTTTATAATTTTGAAACACAAGGGGTTTTCTCCTATTTCACATTTTAAAACACACCTATAAAGGCAAAGAACCGTTTCAAATTATAGTGTCTAGTTTCTTTGCAAGCAATGTTCAAAGAATATGTAAGCTTAAACGTGAAAGAACCCCTTCGATAACAACCTGACGGGTATTTTAAGTATGGAAAGCTTTATAAATACGAAAATGTATAAGTCTTGTAGACCTTTTAATAACTTTAAATGAAGAGAGCTTACCTTTGCAGTATTTAAAGCTGCCCCGTATCCAGTTGGAATACCACAACCCAATAAACAAACTTTATCAAATGGTGCCTTCTCATTAATCTGAAAGAAAAGATATAAGGTAAACTCGTTTAACACAAAATGTAAGAAATGCATAATGAACAAGAAAGTATAACATACCTTGCAAACGGATATATCAGCAACAACAGTGTATTCGGTAAAAGTCGATGTTCCCATAAAATGGAACAATGACTTACCTTTGCATCGGAACCGAGAAGTGCCGTCCGGCAACACTCCTCTGCCCTGAGTTAGGCGAATTGTTTGACATAGATTAGTTTTCGGACTACGACAAAATTTACAATCATTGCATTGAGGAATGTACAATGGAATGACATGGTCGCCGGCTTTGAATTTTGTCACTCCAGGCCCAACACTCTCAACAATACCGGCACCTTCATGACCCAAAATAACGGGGAATATTCCCTCGGGGTCACAACCATCCAAAGTGTAAGCATCTGTGTGGCAAACTCCAGTCGACAGAATTTGTATGCGTATTTCATTCGCTTTGGGTGGATCTACTTCAATTTCTTCAATAGACAAAGGTTTTTTTGCTTCCCAAGCAACAGCGGCACGACACTTGATGACCTTTAATATGAGGGAGACATCTTATCAATGCAATGCATATTTTCCGGAAATACAATTTTACCTTTCCTTCTGTTGCAGACATTTTGATTGCGATAAATGCTTATTTAAAGAAAAATAAATTGTTCTGGTACTGCTTGTGAATGGATATACAACAAAATTAATAATGAATGAATTGGCAAATGAAATACACGAAATTCGCTACCAAAACCAAAGATTAAATAATTCTAATCAAAGAAAATCTAATCACGAATCAAAAATTTTACTGGAGGTGGAAGGAAACTTGAAAGCTTTTGACACTGACAGTTTTCATGTTATAAAGCTGTTAAGATCTGAGCACACGTCATTGAAAATACGTATGCGGTATACAGCGACCGCTCGCAAACAAGATGCGATATAGTCCATTGAAATTTTACAAAATTTTGGCCGAACCTTTCATTTTGGGTAGGACAAGATTTTTTTGTTTTGATGTGTAGAGGGGTTCAGTGTGAGTATAAAATCCGATTTTCGGGGTTAAAAGTCCTCATTTGGCCGCCATATTGAAAGGGGTGGAAAGGGATGCCACGATATCTTGAAAACCGTGAGATTATACTCACACTGAACCCCCCTACACATCAAAAGCAAACAAATTTTGTCCTACCCAAAATGCAAGGTCAATGTAACATTTCAATGGACTAATACTCTTCAAGATTCAATTTTTTCTTTTCTGACTTCGATCATCTTAACCAAAAGGCCTGGTTAAACAGAACGCGATGCGGCGATACGATCAATACTTCACTGGGAAAAAGGTAGCAACGCTCAAATTTGTTTTTTGTAAATTCTCACAAAGAACGTCGGATCGGTTGACATCGCCTCCGAACAGAATGTGACATATGTTTACTCATGAAAATATTTTGGATCGGGTCTAAAACCATCGGACATTCTATCCCACTTGGGTGTTTGAGGTTATGGTGAAACTGATTTGTTTGTATGCAATGTGGAAGCAAAATATGAAAATCATTCTCCTAACGCCTATATTTCAGTAGTATCCCACTTTATTCTGTCATGTGATAATACTTTGGGAGATAGCGTAGAGGCACTTTAAACGATGTACATAGATGTATAATTACATATTTCTCTCATGAAGTAAAAAACACTTCCTCTAGAAAAAAAGAAATTTTTCTCACTGAAAAGGGAATAGATTTTTCACTTCAATGTGATTTTTTCCATTTTATTTTATTCAATGTAATATTCTTTTTTTTCCCAAACCAATTTAACAAGAGAAAATGTACTCTAATAATTTTATAACAAGATACTAGGCATTGTTTGTTGACCTCCCTAATGAGAAAGTTAAGAAATATTTCACATTAAGGAAAATTTTCAAATGCAAATTTCAAAAACAACAAGTAAACTTCACATTTGAACTTCAGTAACTCTCTGAATATGGAACGTATCTTAATGAGTTCACAAGCATGCTTTTTGAAGGTGTTTACATTGGACTGAAAAACTGGACCTTTTTTTACTTTTCAGTATTCAAATTTCATTTTGCAAAAAAAATAATACGGGTATTCATACAACAGCGTAAAGCCGTCGTAAACGTAGTAAATTTTTAAACTTCGTAATTCTGTCAAAATTTGTATGGAAAATTTGACATTTTTACGCAGTTTACAACTTTACAACGTTTACGACGACTTTACGATTTTGCATGAATACCCTTAATTGTTAAGCGCGTCTCACCAAATAAAATCTCTGCGCGCTCAGAGATTTTTTAAGTAGGACAAAAAATCTTACCGGAGATTTTTTCAGGAGATTGCTAGGACGAAAATTTGTTGTATTAATTTCTCAAAAGCTTAAATAGCTGTTCATTCGACAGCCAAATTGCAATTTATCGGTCATTTGTAAATACTAAAATCGATAATAAATAGAAAATAAAGGTGGAATGTTAATAAAATGAAAATAAATTGAGTTTGCTATTATTTTTCAATCATTTCATAACGTTTTGTGCTTTAAAATTAAAATAAAAAGTGGAAAAGTGAGGAATTTTTGAGAGGAATCCTGTTTATATTTCTGAGCGCTCTAAGTCCTCTGAGATCTCAGCAATATAAACTGGCTTTATTTTTTCGTAAAGGGTTGTTATACATGAAATCACCCATATTTAAGATAACGCTGGTGAAATAGGGAGGAAATAAAATGTTAACTACGATTTGAAATTCTTTTAACGTTGGAAAGATTATGCTCAAAGGATAGCTGGGGCTCCAATATGAAAAATTCTTTTTGTATTTGAAAATTTGATAAGTTTAGAGGATGGACTTTGAGAACTACTTGCTTTATGTTTTCTATTTAAAGGAGGAAAGGCGTTAAAATAAAAAAAATAGTATCCAATTTTTAAATTTCTTTGAGTGCATTATAACGAGTCCTTTCATCAAGTTCGGTAGTACCTCGTGGCATGATGGTTAGTGCGTAGGGCTGTCATGTCAAAGGCCTGGGTTCGATTCCCAGCCGCTGCCACCTAAGAACAGAAATGTTTTCTTCCGAGGTACTGCCTCTTGCGAGGAACTGCCAAATCCTCCAAGAGTATACTTGTCATGAATAAGTGCTTTCTCATTTAGCCGTTCGGACTCGGCAAAAAAATTGAAGGTCCCCTTTCTGCCAAAAATACGCACACAGGAATGGTTGAGATTTGTAAGTCACTAGGCCCTGGTTCTCCACGAGCTGTTGTGCCACCAAATTTATTTATTTTTATCCATCAAGTTCGAATGGCTGGACGTATTTATGTATTATATTTCAGATTCTTAAATGCAGTGAATTAAGTGCAGATAGTTTATGTTATGGACACTAATTGCGTTGGCCAATGGAAGCGGCTTAAGAAAATATTTCCATGAATAAATAGGCAAGAAATTCCGAAAACATGGCCGCTCATGAACTAAGAAGATATAATAACAGAAAACCGGTTATAGTTTCTTTTGTTCACTTTTATTTTAAAAGTAAAAATGCGTACAGGAAAACACACATATTGTCCACCCAACAAATACATCCGATATCCGATATTGACATTTTGTTAGTTTCACCCGAAAAAATATTTGGTGTCTGAAAATTTCACTTATTGTGAGTACTTATCCATGTTTTGTGAAATGTATTGTAATTGAGAGCCAAAATGTTCATCTGTTTTGGTGGCAAACGAAAGAACGGGCACCTACTGGTGGCTTTCGCGCAAATTTTTTTTGTTTATTTTAGGGCAAGAGAACTTCGGGCGAAAGTTTTAATAGTTTTTGAAATTACAGGGGAACACTTCATTTTATAATTTTCTTAAGAAAGTTTTGTCTCTACCCGAACGAAGCCGGGGCGAGCCAGCTAGTACAAAATAAGTGGGTTTTCTTGTAACCACTTCTTTGCTTTAAATAATATTGCACAAAAAAACACCATCACCCCTATGTTTAACAGTAATTATGTATAATAGTTATAATTCTTTTTTTAAATTCGTTTTTTAATGTCGCACGCTCTTTTATTCTTTTTTATAACTCGTTCATTTAAAACAAAATATAAACTTGTAAAACCTACCTGGAATTCCCTCGATTCAGTCACCATCAAAATTGATATATGGTTTTAGAATTGTTGTTACTCTTGGATTAGGAATTTCTTGGTTTCCGGTGTTATTGCAGACAAAAAATCGAAAATGAAACTTAATCATTTTATTCACATAAAATAGACACAAAGTTAATGCCATATATGAGATGAAAATTAACTTTTGACAGGGAAAATATAAAAATAAAACAAGACTTTTAGCAGACACAAATAATGTTGTTGTATATATTTTAAGTTTGAGTTCTCAAAAAACACTATAATTACTATGTAAGTCTTAGCTTCATATATGCTAATACCGATACGAGCGTGTTAAAACTACAATTATTTTTTTTATTTTTTTGTTTGTATTCATCCTCTTAAAGTGAATGTTTCGTGGAGGTTGCAAATTTAAAATATGCCAAGAGAAAGAGTTTAAGATACAGCTAATCTGTGTATGTTATAAGCAGACGAAATGTTAATACCTTAAAATTACTAATATTTTTATAGCCAGTGCATTTTTGACACTCGATTCTAAGTCTGAGACGATGGCGAAGGAGGAACCGGAAGGATGCTTGGAGGAACAACTGAAGGAGGCTGTTGTGGCTGAATCGGTTGTGGTGGAGTTTGTTGGAGAGCACCTGTATTTACTGGCGGAGGTCCCTGTAGGGGCATAGTGGGCTCTACGGGAGCAACCTGCGGCATGGGGGGTTGTTGGGAATGTGATTCTAAAAGAAAAATTGCATGTGATAGTTCTAATAATGGTTTTCCGTTTTGCCATACCTAGAACAGATGGGTTCTGTAATACACTGGGGGGTTGTGGTGGAACCGATCCAGATGGCTGGGCTGTAGGCTGCGATGCCGTAGGTGCTGTTACACCTGTTGATGATGGTGGTGTTGGCCCAGTTGTACCAGGCATTGGTGTTGCTGCAGCCGCACCTGGTGGTGCTTGGGCTGCATTGCCCTGCCACTGCTGCTCTTGTTGAAGGCGGTGATGAGCTTGTTGTCTTGCGCGGAATTCGGCCGCTTTTAATTGTTCCAAATGGAATTGCTGACGCTCTGTTATAAGCTGCTGTCTTTGATACTCTAGACCTTCACGTTCTTTTTCCATAGTTGTCTCAAGTTCTTCAAAGTGTCTCAATTTAATTTCCAGTTTCTTCATTTGAGTCTCTACTAACAGAGCGACAAGAGATTTTATTTTACGTTCTTCGAGTGCAGCTAGATGTTTAGCCTTTACAGCAGCCGAAGCGAGAGCTGCTGCAGCGGCTGTCTGAAGATTGGCTTCGTTGAAAATTTGCTTGCGAGTACCATCGCCATTTTCCTTTGAACCATTTGTTGCCTCGGTACTACCCGATGTGGATTCCATTGACGATTCTTCAGTTTTAATTTCTTTTTCATCAATACCTGTTGAAACGATGGAGTTTGAAGGTTTATTAGGCTCAACTGCAGCAGAAGGTTGGGAAGAAGATTCGGATTTGGGGGATTCAGGGTTGCTAGAATCAGCTAGGAATCAAGGACATACGATCAAACAAAAGAAAAACAAACCAAAGAAACTCAAAAAGTAGTTAAAAAACAAGATTAGCTCGTTTTACCTGTTCCTTCTTTCTTAGTCATGTCTTTCATTTCTTCATCTTGAGATGTACTTGGTGGCATTATCATTGCAACTGGAGGCTTTGAAGGATCTTCATCTTCTTTGTCAGCTCCGGTTCCGGCTATACCGCTGTTAGATAAACCAGCATAGGGATCGAACTTTCCAGTAGAGTTAAGCTTCTCGACATTTTTGTAATGAATATCCATAATAGATGATGGAACCTCATCCTAGAAAAAATCAAATTACATTTTTAGACATTGTTGTAAATGGAATTGATACAAAAAATAACCAACGGCCCCAACCTTAATAGCAGCAAATTCTTCCATAGCAGCCTTGGCTGCGGCAGCAGCAACCCTTGGATCAACAACCGAAGCTAAAAATGCTACTGTCGACATAATTGGATTTCCAGACTTGCTAAACGGAATAGGTTGATAGCCAAGAGGACCCAAAAAGCCACCATCATCCTCCAAGTAAGGATCTTCAATGGGTAATCGAAGGAAATGCAATATACATTCATCTTGGGTACGTGTGCCTACATGCTCGCACACTTTGTTCCAGTCATCTTTATACATTTCCAGGCCTTCCAGTAGAAGAAGTGTTTCCTGATCCGTCCATTCGCGAGCCATATTAGCTGCGGTGCGATTTTTCATGGCAGCTGGTTTCTTGGTGTACTGATCTAGTTTGAGTCCAAATTGTCCACCACCATTTTCAATGGTCTCAACTTTGACAGCAGCTCCGGCTGTAAGAAGTGTTGGCTTTTCAACTTCGCCATCCTTGGAACCTTCTTTTTTCTTATCAAAGTCAAGTAAAGCTTTCGCAGCTGATGGCTGTGGTGTTTTCTGTGGATTCAGTGATTGCAAGCCAGATGGTGTGTCACTCAAAATGTGGAAATGCGATGTTGGCGGTGGCCCCATGGGCGTCGGACGTAGTTCTGCATCTATTTGATAATTAATCAGGCCCCATTGCTCCAGAAATGCGTGTACACGCATTATAGCACAAACGTCTCCAGCTAGATTACGTCTACATGCAGTGCTGGTCAAGTATTCTGTTGGATTTAATCTGAAATTAACAAAAAAAAAAAAGTCATAAATCGTCGGTTTGAATGGCATACAAAATGTTTTTATTTTTTTATTTAAGTCGATTCCTTAATTGCCAAGAAATTGACATTCGAGGTTCAAATGAAGAAAATCAGAAAAGTGCAAACAAGCTCGAGAGACCTCTAACATTCATACTCGACGAACCATACATGATCATAACCCAAAGGTAGTATTTGGACAAAATATATAAGAATACTACTTTGTCTTCGTCAATGACATTCCTGACGTCAGATCACTAGATAAAGCCAATTCGCTTGCAGCACAGTTTGCTGTTAATTCGACGCTGTCCGAAAGTGTTTTGACTCCTCCTGTAACTAGGAGCATAAATTATCATAGCATGAATCGCACTCATGCAGTTGCTAAAGTTCTGAAAGATCTCGATATTCACAACTCCGCTGGCACGGATTGTACTCCACCAATTTTTCTGAAAAGGAGTTTTTCAACGCTAACAAAACTACTGTGTAAGTTTTCTCATCCTAACCAACTGGTCTCTTTGCGAGTCAGTAATGTCAGTAATGGTCTTTGTCTGAAACTTCTAATCAATTCAACAGTTTTTTATATTATTTTTTAGATTCACATTCATGTGTTCTGGTCGTTAAACAATGGCAGCGTGTAATAAGCTGATTAAATTCTGATCTCGACAACATCGTCTAACGGGGAATAAAAATCCACGTATTTTTTAATGCTTCTAAAACTCATGATTTATTCGTTAAAGCAAAATCTACTGTTATACCATTGGCCATGGGTGGCACTTACATCGAAGAAACTGAACAACCCTCAGTGCTCGGTTCGTAAAAATTAAGTTCTAAATTAATCGCCTGTTACCTGTAGCTTGTGATAAATTGACCACAAGGACCCCACATAGTAATGCTTTTGATACACTTCGACAAGACATTTTAACAATGTAGGTCTAATTCCTCATTGTTTGTTTTTGCTACTAATTGAAGGTTTTTTGTAAATTGAAAAATTCGTTACCAGTCCAACCCCGAATTATTTGTTTGTAAAGTTAAATTAAAAAAAATGGGAATATTGGCCTTCACAATGTTTTATTACTATTTTTCAGGCGAAACCAATAATGACCGAGTTAATTGATTTCGCCCTAAAATTAAGATGGCGGTCTTTTTTTTGTGGAGTCAAAAGCGGGAATTTAAGTTCAGTAATACGATGCCACCTCTACCTACTCATTTAGCTGAACGCAAGGCTTGGCCATTTTTCTAAGATTTTATTGAAATTCTGCAAAAAAATTATTTTAAATGCAAAGGGGTACTTTACATATTTGTAATAAAAAGTACCTATTTCAAAGTTAGTGTTATATAACAGTCAAGATAACTCTTTTTGGGTCGTTTCTAGCTCTCCAACAACAACAATTATAAATCATGTATAATTTTCTTTAAGATTTCCAAGCTACTAAATTAAAAGATTATAGTTAACTTACCTATAAGTATCAATCATAAAATTCCTATAAGCCATATAAATCTCCGGGGTCTTTGACTTATTCTTGCTATTAAAGAATTCCGGCATTGCCCGCTTCTCAATAACATGGATGGAATTATAATCAAACCAAGCTGAATAAGAGGGCACAATAATATGATGTGTCTGCTCGGTGACATTGTCTTCCATATCCTCCTTAGCGGTAAATTCTTGTGTGTTGCTATTCTCACTTGTTTTTCCGGGTTGAGAATTCTCTCCTTCGGCCGGAGTCATAATCTGACTTACGCCGCCAGAACCACTACCGGCGTTACGTTCCATGTCATCGTCTAGGTCCGTCATTGTTCCTCCCTTAATGGGCATCATGTCGTTGTCTCTTGACTTCGAGGCCGGAGCCGGACTTGCAGTAGTCTGCATAGACGACGGCTTTATAACTTCCTGGATATTCGGTTCGGCAATGGGATCATCCATGTCCCGGGTTAGATCTTCATCATCATCACCATCTCCACTGCGGGACTTTTTATGCAATACAGCAGGTGAACGCTTCCTTTTGCCTGCTTTTTGAGTTGGCGATGGTGAGCGTCGACGTTTTTGCTTGTTGCTTGATCTCTTCTTCTCATCACCAGAATAAGCCATTAGATCTTCAACGGACAAACGGTGCTTATGCATTTTTTTCTTGCCACTCTCATCAACTTCGTAGTCCTCCTCCGCCATCCATTCGTTATATTGCTCTAGATCGAGAATCCACGAAGCTGAAACTCGCCATCTCTCTGAAGGAGATTCCGGATTATCTGGAATATTGTCTGGCAAATCGAATGTGTTCAGAGTCCACGAGTCATAGGACTCTGGGAAGCAATACCAATGCAACATTATATGACTTCCCCGTTTGAATATCGGGCGAGCATACTCATCAGGATGAGGATCAACTACAGGATAGATTACATGAGTCACCTCGTCTTCTTCGTCAGAGACTATCTCCACACGTCTAGTTGATAAAATATCACGCATGCGAGCTGCCAAAGCTTTGTCCACCTCCGGACGAATATAAATATAAGGAGTACGATAGAGATCGGCCTCAATCAGGGCTTGCTCGATATCCATCATCAGTTGAATGTTGGGATCCTTGCGCTGAGGATTTTTTCCAATTGTAAAATCGAACTTCCGTCCACGCTGCTCGGCACGGAATCGAAACATTGTTGCGAAGATGACGCACAGTCCACCACTTGGCTTGAAATCCAAAAAACATCGCATCTACAAAATTATTTTTTTTTAAATCGCCCTACAAAATAAGTAAAAGTTGATAAATGTAGATACATACTGGTATCCGAGTGGTAGCTGGTTCTGCGGTGTTCTTGCCCAACTTTGCTTCCATATATTGCAGAAATTGTATAAGTAAATTACATAGTGATTGGCTTGTAATCGGATCAGGACTGTTAGCTAGATACTGAAAATATAATATTTAAAGTTGATTTTTTCTTATTATATTAAAAAATATATATAAACTATGAGCCAAAGACCGCCATTTTTGTTTTGTTTCTAACCGATTTTACTCGTTTTTAGGTACATCACTCACTTTTTTACAATTCTTTTGTAGCCACACTCTTATGGTATCGAATCCTTGCATCGATTCTGGGGATTGAAAAAACTCCACATTGGGATTTCCGTCCTTTTTGGGACCAAGAGTAACCATTTTTTAAGGGTTTTCTATAAATTTTTTGGTGTAGGAAATATTTTTTCTTCAAGAAAATAACGATAAAACAGACGCACACGCACACAGCACAAAGTACAAAATTGACAGATGCAACTTTTTGTACACCGAACAATTTTGTTGTTGTTTTTTTTGACATTATCGTGGTGAGAATTTCTCGAACAGGGATGATGTGTGAAATTAAAACAAAGATGTGTTCAAAAATCATTTCAGTATAACAATAATAGTGTTCACATTGGACTGAAAAACTTGATTTTTAAGGCTCTCCCAAACCAACGCGAATTCGCTGCGACGGCGAATTTTTGTTGTTGTTTAGTGTTGTGTATTTTTCATATTTTGTACTATTGTGCATGATTTGCTGCGAATGCGGGGCGATTCGCGTTGGTTTGGGAGAACCTTTACTTTAAAGTATACACATCCCGATCCCACCATGAACTCCTTTAGTGAAGGGAGATGTGAATACTGAACCGTAAAAAAAATCCAGTTTGATCATCTTCAATGAGAAAACAAATTTTGTGTCTTATAATTTGGGATTTTTTTATCAGTTAGTTTTAAAGTGATTAAAAGACTAATTCATTACTTTTCCCGACGTTTCGTTTGGTTTTTTGCTAACATCTTCAGGGGTCCAGAGAAATATTTGTGTAAATGCAAAAAAATACGTCAGTGTGGACGTCCAGCCGCACACATTGTTTCACATTCAATGCACCCTATCCGATTCCGATGGATTTTCAGCGCACATGAAAAAATTTACGGTGCACAGTTGTTTTGATGTGGACGAAATAAGATGTTTTAATGGAAACTCAGCACCCACGCACGGCATAGTACGCAAAAATTAATTTCGAAATAAATTTGGATTTTTGGCGAAAATAGCTGTGGCGAATACATAATTCAGGGCGCATGGCGAACAACGAAAATTTTTACTGATCTGAACATGCTGTTTAGATTGGGAAGACTAAGACCGGTCTCACGGTAGTTTTCTGGAGGAGACAAATGAGGGGTCAAGGATGTCATGAGGCATGGACAAAATATAAACACCAACCTCATGAAACTCATTTGTTGTTGTTGTTTCAATGTGCAAAGCATTGAAATTGTTGTTGTTTCTATGTTTTTTGAGGTACCTCAAATGTGCGAATGTAGACACGTAGAGACTCACGAGCTGAGTCCAGGACTCAATTTTCCCAATCTAAACAGGCTCTTAGACCTTCAATACAAAATACATTTTGATGAAAAAGATGTTGGCAAAAAACCAAACGAAACGACGGAAAAACTAATGGATTGGACTTTTAGTTGCTTTAAAACCAACTGATCAAAAAAAGCCCAAATTGTAACACACAATATTTGAAATTGTTATTGATCAAATGAAAAAACAAATTGCCTAGAATTGATTGTAACTAGAAGCAGTTACTTTTTCGCATTCATTAATCGATCTGTTAAACTATAAGTTGCATTTTACTATCCCTCAGATTTAATCTGGATTAGATTAGTGCCCTATTACACGACGACTTATGAGTCATGACTTCTTTAGAAATTAAATGAGTGCGAAGATGCGATAAGATGTTTTTTCTCGTTCGCACTCATTGAACTTCGAAAAAAGTCATGACTTAAAAGTCGTCGTGTAATAGGACACATAGCAATGCATTAAATTGGAATCACTTTTATCTTGAATTGTTTCATTTGAGACAAGAAGCCTGCATTAATAAGAAAAAACTTTGTTCAAGAAAAATATAAAATAACAGATTTGTATGGCTATAACAAACCCATATGTTAATTAAATAAATAGAGGTATAATTGATTAAGCAATAAATTAATACTTTAAACAGTGACAATAATAATAAATATATGTGTTCGGATGCTAAATTGAATATAAAATGACCCATTATAGCTTGGTGACGCCATATTCACTAATACAAGCAATATAGAAACAAAGCCTAACATAAAGATTGTATAAGAATTTTATGGGATGACTATAGAAGCATTTGTATCTTGGTTATTTCATAAGAGCATTATAGAGAGATTAAAGAAACATTCATATATCGCTTCTATGAAGCTGATATAATTTGCACCAGAATATATTTAAGGATTCAGTAATGCTCCAATAAGATATTTACTTTCTGTTAGAGGGCCAAATGGAGCACTATAGAAACAAATAACGCTTTAATGTCTGAAATGCGAATCAATTTTGTTAGTTGGGAGGACACAATGATTTCTTGGGTGAAATCGGTGAGGAAGAAAGAGCCTGCTTGGATTGGGAAATGTGAGTCCGGACTCGTGAGTCTCATCGTCTCTACATTTGAAAATTTGAGGTACCTCAAAACACATTGAAACAACAACAACTTCGATGCTTTGCACACGACACGACATCCCTGACTTTTCACTTTTCCTGTCTAGAAACTACCGTGAAACGGGTCAATCTTCCCAATTCAAATAGCATCAAAGAGCTCCTCACCGATCTTACCAATGAACTCATTGTCATGGCGTAGTTTGCAGTCTGCAGTCACTGTCTAAACGCAGTTACTGTACTCATCCAACACACTCCTAAACTCACCACTTTTCACAAACAAATAACAATTTTTAGTTTTTCTCATATGGCAATACCTATTTGACAGCCACAAAATCGCCTTACATCGTCGGAATGGCTGACAGTATAAATTTGACTTTCAACGATGGCTGCTTTCCCTGGGAAAAGTGGAAATTTATTAAATTTAAAAAATACAAGTTTTTCTTTAAATAAGCCAAGTGTTAAGTTAAAATAATTGTGCGGTTGTATCATTGGCCATTGGAAAATTCCTTAAAAAAAACAAGTGCCGCCCAAGTGATTATAAATTAAATACAATGAACTAGTCTCAAAGGTAAGTTATCATCTTTTCTTCCTTTGCCAATAATAAAAGTTTCAGAAAAAAAAACACCTCTGAGATAATCTCGACTGCCTCGTCGTCGTTGGGAAAAAATTTTATTTCTTTTTATTCGCCCGATTGAAAGTTGGAAAATTATACATAAATACTTCTAAATGTATTGGAAAATGATATTTTATAGAATTGCAAAACCAATTCCAGGGCATTGTGCCCGTTTTTATAGTTTTTCTTTCGAATCAAAATCAAGAAAAAAAAATCCTCAAACGCTGATTAGAGAGGTGCATTGCATGCAATGTCGAAGCTAATCGATTTGCCTGCTTTTGCCTTCATCCACCATCGCAGTCGTGGTTGTTGTTTCGTCGTCGTTTCATCGTCACACGCATGCAGTTATAATGGTCTCATTCATTTATTTTTTTAAATACATACCTATTATTTATTGGAAGATAATTAAAAATACAAAAAGCCTTGAAGCCCTAAAAAGCAAAAAGAAAAGAAAAAGAAAAAAAAAACTGAATTCTATTGTGTACTCAAATGTTTTTTTGTTTGAAGGGGAATAATGCCCTGGTTGTTTGAATTTGGGTGGCTGGAGTTATTTCTACTGTTTGTTCAGATGGCTAGGCCAGTTTTTAGATGAGATTCTTATTCCTTCTTCAAACATAAAGATTAATGTGTCTGTGGAACAACTTATGCACTTATACTGGCTCAATTTAGTATCAGTACTTGCTATACCCCTCTTACCGCCATAGAGATAAAGCTGAGTCAAGACAAGCGGTTCTTTTTTTTCTTAATTTTTTTAAGCCGGTTGTGTATTGAAAAAATAAATTATGTGTACTAAGTTGCAAGTTTACAGCTAGAAACTGTCTTTTTTGAGTGACGAAACGTAGGAATTATTAGGTTGGATTCAAGGGGTGGTTATATTATCTCAGTCTGAAGGTTTGTTTGCTAGCAATGAGCATGCTTAGAGTAACTTAACTAATTCTGCTTCATATCACTTTTGTTATCTAGAACATCAAAATCTTGTTTGGGGTTAGTGGGGTTTTCCATTTTTAAATTCAGATTTCAATCTAAAAACTGATTTTTGTCTTTGCGAATGGAAAGCGATTTTAAATTGATTTTTTGTCAATGTAGGTGTGATTTCTTATCTATCTCATTATTCCCAAAAATTTCATCCCTTGGTTCAATTCTTGTAGAGTAATATTAGCTTGAATTAACCGATTCATTTAAAACAGCTAGCTTTTTCTCTTAGAAATTATTTTCTTCATGTGCTGATTGCAATTTTAGCAACTGAAATATAATAAACAAATCAAAAACCACATTTCCGCTCAAAATTGTTTTGGTTTTGTTTTTTACTGCAAAATCGATTTTAAATTAAAGAATAATTTTTTCGACCAATAGGTAGGTAGGTACCTGTAGAACAGATAGAAGATAGAATGCAAAAATTGTCAAAACAGCTTTTTGACAGATCCGAATCAAAAATGAATTGAAGTGATTTATTTTAACAATAAAACTCATTAGTTTTTTTTAAAGATAGAATGTTTTTTAAATTTTCTTGGACAACAATAATTTTGACGATTGTTAAATACCTATTGCGTTTTAATTAAGTAAAAGTTGAATTTCCTCTGTTAGACTTATAAAATTACAAAAAAAAAAAAAATTGAACACTAAGTTGGAAAATCTTTTTTCCGTGAATTTTTTTTATAAATTGGTAGGTACTTACCTTATTTTAAGTCAAATTAAACAGGAAAAAGTTGATGTTCCTTGATCGGATTTATAGTAAATATTTTATAGTTAACCATCATGTATCGAATACAAAAATAATCTAAGTTGCTTATTCTTGCGAACCTTTAAGAGGACCGAGTTTATTTAAGACCCCCGAAAATATAAAATCTTGATTTTTTATAGGATTTTAAATCCTTGCCTTAAAATATGTACCTATAGAAAAATCTACATATATTTAGGTATGTTATTTGTGAAGCTACATATATCCTTGCATTAGTATCATTTTCAATCGAAATTTTGTAGGGGCCATACATAATCGAATCTATGACTTCCTAGAGCGTTACTCTAGAGTCTAGAAGGCTATCATTAAGGAATAGAGTGTTTAATTAGTTTTTTGTATTACTTCTCCCCAATATACCTCCTAAAAATGAGCGTGGTAAAAAACTTTGTATGACCTAATTAAAAGAAAAAATCTTAAAATTTTATTCTAAAGGGTCTTAAGTCTTATTTTTTGTATAAAACAATAAATTTAGTGGCGCAACAGCTCATGGAGAACCAGGGCCTAGTGACTAACAACTCTCAACCATTCCTGTGTGCGTTTTATTGGCGGGAATGGAGGGGACCTACAATTTTTTTTGCAGAGTCCGAACGGCTAGATGAGAAGCACTTATTCATGACAAGTTATACTCTCGGAGGATTTGTCAGTCCCTCGCAAGAGGCAGTGCGTCTGAAAAAAAACATTTCTGCTTTTTGGTGGCAGTGGCCGGGAATCGAACACAGACCTTTGGCATGACAGTCCTACGCACTAACCATTATGCCACGAGGTACTATTTTTTGTAGGAAACGGCTCAACTCTCCAAAACGGTAACCTGAATTTTAATACGCGGATGCTTTTATTCGAAAGAGAATGTATTTAAACTAATAGATACATATATCAATTTTAAAGTGAGGAAACACTCCTTTATATTTTTAATTTAATTTTAAAGTTTCACATTTGCACACCAAATTACACAGAAAAAGCTTTGTTTATTAACTCATTTTGACAGTTCTATTTAATTTAGTGATGCCAGGTATGTTTTTTTTGGGATTTTTATGAGGAAATTATTAAATTCTTTTGATTAATGTGGGAAATTTCATGTTGATTTTAGGAATTTTTGTTTTTTTCTTACTTTTTTCAATTAATCCCATTGGGATGAACATGTACATGCGCAAAAGAAACTTTGCATACACCCAACCTCGCACCCACCCCAAATCTAAAAATAATACTGTGCGTTGGCACTGTATTTATGAAAGCCGCGATTTTGGTTCAGTCGTTTGATAGGTGCATTGTTATGATGTGTATATTTTCATATATTTTTTCAAAATAATGATTAAACATTGAAAAATTATTGTTCGTTATTATTTATTTACACTTAAATGTTTTTATTACACACGATTTATTTGATTTTACACAAAAAACAAAGTGAGGTTAAAAACGAAAACTTTAAACATTTTTAAATCAATTTTGGGGGGTTTCCTCACTTTAATATTTGAAATTTTTACTATTGAGACCGCCCCCAACCTGTACAAAAAAAAATCAAGTTTCAACCAGGGTTACCGTTTTGGAAAGTAGCCCCGAAAAAGTTTTTTATGGAAGAATTATTACAAAATAGTGTAATATATATCATATACGCCAACTTTAGATGATTTCATGACCTATTTTTAAAACTGGTGTTGTCAGTGGGCGATGCAATATAATATCCTCTATCATGCCTGCAAATTTCATGTAAATCGGTTGCCTGTTGCAGATTTAATAGATTTAACACCGCCTCACCATGCAACTTGAACCACTGTGAGACTTTAGGAAAGACGAAAAAAACATTCTATTTGTTTCTCTATGTCTGTCAGTTCGGCTACAAAATTTTTCGTTTCTTAAAACTTGGTAATTCTCCCCACGTTTTTTTTATAAAAAAAGCAACAGTAGGTACCTGCCATAAAATTTGTAATTATTAATTTTACAAAATCTATTTTTTCTCAATAAGGACTTCACCACTTAAAAAAATTCAATAAATTTCCTATAGTAACCTTTATAAAACCAAATTTTTTATTTTCGATATTCTTCTAATAGTATTTCTGATTTCAATACATTTTTTAAACTGAAGTTTCTAAAAAATATTAATAGTTTTTTTTAACAACTTTTTTTAAAACCAAATATTTTGAAAACTACATTATATTTTTTTTTTTTTTTTGAAACTCGGTATTTAAATTACACGCTAAATTATTTTAACTATTAATATTAGGTGCCTCTATAGAGCGTTTTTTTTTTAATTTTTAATGGTCTCATTATTCGCTAAAGTTTAATTTTTTTTATACATATTTCAAATAAGATTAAAGAAAACATTGCATATCAGAATTTTCTAAAAACAAAACTTTTGAATTTTTAAAAAAAAGTTTGTTTTTTATTTTGTTGATATACAATTGTTCATATACAATTTCCTTAGTACTCAGCCTCGTGAACATAAGATGAAGTAGGTGCGACCGAGTCTATTTTATTTAATTAAGACATTGTTTGTAGTACATTCAACATAATTCTGAGCTTGAAAATTATTAGAAATAAAACTTAATAAAGTACAGTTTGCACTTCTTCGGGTTTGGGACAAAATCCTAAATGTCAAAACCTCAAATGGCAATTTCGGATATCAAAAATCCCAAATACCAAAATGTCAAATGGCCTATTCTCGTTCTTGAAGTACATTGATTTATTCTCATACTTAAAAATAATAATAAAAAAATTATTCGTTGTTTATAATATGTTGAGTTTATTTGATTTATTCTGTCTGTCTCATTTGCGGTATAATTTCTTAAATTACCTAATTATCTGTGTATGTATTTATTTTTTTCGTATGATGTTTTTGTGAATTCAAATAATTTACTATTAAGTAAATATGACATTACCTGTTTTCAAGTTTGATCAGTGGTGAAGTGGGTTGTTCAGGCTTGCCAAGTTGGGCAATTAGGCTATCTTTTTCCGAAATTGCCGACAACAATTTCAGTATGACAGCCCAATCATAAGAATTTCTATGTAAATTCTTCTTTCTTTCATGAGCAAAATATGTATTTCATTTTCCGTTGTTTTTTTAAATAAAAATAAATTGTAATTAAAGTTTTGAGAAATTTTTTGTTATTGTTATTGGGCTACGATTTTGGGCTACAAAAAATTCTAAATTGGTCTATCGAACTTGTTCAAGACATGGCAACCCTGGTATCGTTAAGAAACCACTAAGAAAAGTGAGGTATAGAAGTGGATAATAGTTTGAACACTCTTACAGTGAATAAATGGAATAACTGATTCAAGAAAGCTTTCAATGGATTTAAGTCCTGACACCTAAAAATAATTCAAAATTAAAGGGGATTTTGTATGAAAACCATGTAAATGCATAAGTAAATAGATAAATTTAGTGGCGCAACAGCTCATGGAGAACCAGGGCCTAGTGATTAACAACTCTCAGCCGTTCATGTGTGCGTGTTGTTGGCAGTAATGGAGGATACCTACAATTTTTTGCCGAGTCTGAACGGCTAGATGAGAAGCACTTATTCATGACAAATATACTCTTGGAGGATTTGTCAGTCCCTCGCAAGAGGCAGTACCTCGGAAAAAACATTTCTGTTTTTAGGTATAAATGCAAACAAACACCGAAATTTGAAAAGTTATAATAATTTGAGGTTGGCTTTTGAGGTAACATTTTGTCAAAATTTTGCAATTTAATGACGAAAACTGATTATTCTAAAATTATTGAATTTAGATTAGCGTATCTTTGTCACGATCACGACAAAAGAAAACATTCTGAGATTATAACCGATTCTATTTTTGTGAGTTTAATAATCGACATGACACTTTCTCTTTCTGTTTTACTGATTATTTTATTTACATGAAAATTGGTAACTTCATATTTCTTACAAATTTGCCATGGTATAAGAATAACAAGGTAACCTTGACAGTTCAGAAAAAACTGATCGTGACTTCATCGGGAGTGAATGATCTGAATTGTTTGCCAGATGGAACAAAAAGTAAGCAATACTTTGTTTTTATTTTGATTTTTTTTTTTTGTTAACATTCAAAGTTAAACAATAAATTATGTATGTATGTTTTGTAGTAAGGTGTTGTTGAAATTTAAAGTAAAATAATAAAGTGTTGTGGAACACTTGCTATAAAGTCACATAAAACAAAAATGGCGACCCTTCATCTCATATACAACATACATACCTTGTATTTTTATACCATGCAAATTCGCCCAAATTTTCACAATATATCGTCGTCGTTCTATGAAAACTCTCTAACTCCATTTTATTTTATTTTGAGACATCTGTACTTTTCATGAATTTTTATTGATTAGAATTTGAAAATGTTTGATTTAAAAAAAATGTTTCCCTTATAGTCCTGGCAATCTAAGCTAAAAATACCCTAAACATGGGCAAAATTGCAACAGAAGCTTTTTTGATGGACTTTTGTTCAGTATCCATTACTGAACAACATATCCAAAATCGGACAAAATCCGCACATGGGAACACCCCCAAAAACGGATTTTAAAATGGCGGATTGATTTGGGTGCTGTTTTAGGTTGTTATCTTTACTATGCTGTTTTTTTTGGTTTTCTGTACAGAAATCAGTTGTTTTTCCTAGGAAAGGGCCATGAAAGAAACAAGTCACCCCTTCCTCTTGACCCCTCCTTCTTATCTGACCTTCGCTACAGCCATAGAGTAAATAATGGACACTTCGAATAATGCCTTTTAGACTAAGAAAATGAGGAAAAAAGACACCCTTAATTTACGACCACCTCCTTCAAAACCCCTCCTCCAGCCAGGTTCTCCTCTCAATAATGATTTTATAAGAGCCGAATAGAAATTATAGAAACGACAAATAATCACTTATAGCCAACAAATACTGCCGAAAGAAAAATACCACAGTCATCACGCAGGCGACCAGCTCCTTGACCCACCATGAGCCCCCCAGTGCTTTTATAAATGACAGGGTTTTATTTCGATTAATCGTAGACCTCTATATGTTAAATATAGATATGTTAAAAAACCTGGTTTGACTTCAGCGAGCACGAGACTTCTGAAGATCCTTTTGAGGAAAAATCAATTCGGGGTGAAGAAGGTAAACAAAATAGTGGCTGAATTTGGAATGTGTTGGGATGAAAGTGTAAGGTCAAAAGAGGAGTGAACCGTTGAAAGCCTTGAATCCATGTACCTTTGTATTGTCTAAAATTAGAAAAACATCATTATCAACAGATACCTAGATCACAGCAGAGGACTAAAGTATTTTTCTAACGAGCTTGAAGTTCGTAAAATAATTTGGATCTTCAAAGCGAGGTGTGATCTTATATATATATTAACGGAAGATATAGTGAAAATGAGTCGTCCCTATATAGCCCTTGTAACATGAACGAAAAAGAAAATATTCAACACTTTTTGGCAGATGTCCGGTGCTGAAAGAATTTTGAACCACCAAATTTGGTAAATCATGGTGCAAAGCGATATCATATGGAGAAGATGCTTTTGAATATAGCCATAACTTATAGAAATCGGCTTGTTCATAAATGCAATTAAGAAATATGAATGTTAAAATTTGTTTACATTAATTTATTTTGTGCCTTTTATCGATTTTTTTTTCTTTGATTTAACTTTGTTCATCTTTTTATATTTTGGGTTATGTAATTTATAAAATCAATTTACAAAACAGTAACTCTTATTAGAAACACATTTATTAAAACTACCCGACAGACGACTCTTTAAGTCATTGTCGTTATGTCAAAATATTGTATTTACTTTTAATTTTAACATTGAAAAAATAATTAGAACTATTATTTTATTCGAAAATTAAAAATTCAGGATGAGTGAATCAGAGAAGAAGTTATCTGTAACTTAAACAAGTAAACAGTTAATATTGAGTAATATTGTGAAACATATATAACACTTAAACTTTAAATTTTAATAGCTTTTTTGTTGATAAATTTCACTTTTCGCAGCATGTGTCCACTTCCATCACTCATCAGACAGTAAAGTTCAACTCTCATTTGCATTTGTTTATGCTTTTTTACCAAAAGTGAAACTGAAACTGAAATTTTGAATACCCCACTAAATACAATTTTTGTGTTTTTTTTTTTGTTTCGTTCTGCGCATCTACCTCATCGAAGCACAAATTTCCTTGGTACTTTTTTTCCTAAATAAAATAATAAATATGCGTGTTCAGAATCCTTGTCTTTTAGAAATGATATTTCATATTTGATTATTAAATTTTAGTCAAAAAATCTTTGTTTTATTAATTTTGTCAAAATTAATTGTGTGCGTCAATGACGTCATTCTATGAATATGATAAGCAATTATTTAGTTGTACAAGGCTGACCAAAGGAGCAAATTGAAACTGAAAGTAGGTTCTAAATAACAGTGACTCTGTATGATTGATCCTTATTAGTTGATATGCATGGAAAAATCTATGCCTGCTATTACAGTCATGACTCGTGTTAGAATTAAATACCCACACCCAGGCCATATTTACTCAAAAAATGGATTGGGTAATTAATTGTTTGCGAAAAAGAATGTAGACTTTTCCAAAAAATATGCAACAATTATTAATTTCGTTGATCAAACTGCGTACTGCAGGACGAAAAGTAAAGCTAGAACTATAATGCTCTGAGGGGCACTTCAGTGGTCGGAAGAAAACAAGCGAATACACGGAAAGCATATGCTACAATTGCGAAGTGGAGCGTTTCGTCAAGTTTCGTTTAACCTTCCTTACAGAAGTAAGTAGGACTTAAGTAAAACTGACATTGATAAGTACAGTATGGGTGCATTTTGCCTTTTGACGATGCGGAAAGCTTCTTTTCGTTGGTTTTTGACATTGGCTTCAGTGCCCTTCCGACAATTATAGTTCTGCCTTAAGACTAAATTTTTTTACTAGGCTTAAGCTAGAAAAAAAAAATAAGCCAGGGAAAATGCAAATAAGTGCTGGAATAAGTGTTAAAATTGTTTGGTCGTCTCTACAAAATAAAGAAAACTATGGAAACAAAAATTTAATAAAGGCAAAAAAGAACCATATCAGAAGCAAACAGCATAAAGATGGCTATACTGACATCTGACAATTCAAATTAATTTGCTTCTTAAATTAGGACAAAGAGTGGACTAAAAACCTGTATGAAAACTGTACGACGTGTTATTAAAAATGGTCAAAATTTCGAAAGTCTAAAATTGCAAAAAAAATAAAATACGGAAACAAAATTGAATCTATTTTTGCAGGACGCATATGACATGATAGGGAATGTGGAGCACAATTGCTTTTTCAGGTGAAAACATTTTCAATTTGCATGGCCCTGATAAATACAACTATTATGTTCATGATTTCAAGAAAGGACCACGATTATTAGAGCGTTACCACAGCGGAGAAGGTGGTTTAATGGTCTCGTGCGATTTCCAGGTATGAAACTATTGATCTGATGCTTCCAACATTAAAAATGACCGCAAATTCATGTAAAAACATATTGAAAGAAACTTTTCTTAAGTATATCATTGTGTTTGGACCCATATCTTGGACATTCCAGCTAGATAATGGGCCAATCTATAGCGCAAGGATCATTAACGCTGTAACAATAGTATTAGAACCAGTAATAACTTGCTGCGTAGTACCTCGTGGCATGATGGTAAGTGCGTAGGACTGTCATGCCAAAGATCTGGGTTCGATTCCCAGCCGCTGCCACCTAAAAACAGACATTTTTTTTCGAGGTACTGCCTCTTGCGAAGAACTGACAAATACTCGAAGAGTATACTTGTCATTAATAAGTGCTTTCTCATCTAGCCGTTCAGACTCTGCAAAAAATTGTAGGTCCCCTCTATTCCTGCCAAAAATACGCACACAGGAATGGTTGAGAGTTGTATGTCACTAGGCCTTGGTTCTCCTCGAGCTGTTGTGCCACCAAATTTATTTAATTTTAATAACTTGCTGCTGCAATAAAAATGTTTGTTTCCATTGATGTCATGGCGCGCAGCATATATAAGTAGCACCTTTAAACCACAGCTAAAAATCGCAAAAAGTCTTCAAAACTTGGTGGAAAAATAGACAAACTCTTTCAAAGGCGCGAATATTGAATAAGGTATTTGTGTATGTAATGTTTTTTTTTTCAAATGAATTATTGTTATACGATTGTATCCTAATTTAATAATTAATAAATTTATATTTTGTATTTATTAAAACAAAAAATAAAACCGTTGTTTTACCAAATTTAATAAGACACGCCTTTTATTTGCTGTGAACTGTCAAAATTACAAAAAGGAGAAGAAAAATAGTTCCTAGAAAACCTCAGTTGGATTAATATTTCTTTTAAATTAGATCTTTAGATAACATTTTTAGTTTACATATATGCATATGAAGATCCTCTCAAAAATTAAATTAAAATCAAATTTCAAGTGATTTTAATATAATTGAGGCGTTGTGTATAATGAAATTCTGATTTCAAATGAATTATGTTTTGCGGTTTATCTCTCCGTAATTTAAGAATATTCTTAACAAAAGGCAAAATGGAGCTGGAATAGATGTCAAAAATGCTGCAGGCGAAGTTACAGGAGTTGAACAATTTTTAACTTTAATTGCAGCATTTTTGACATCTATTCCAGCTCCGTCGCCCATTCTACTGAATGGGCTTCAAAAGCTTACGTAATTTATGAAGCAGAGATAACAAAGACAATAGTTAAGCACGTCGTTATTATTTCTCAATGCGTTGCTACTTTAAACGATATCATACATGGTGAAAAAACCGTACACCTTTAATCTTCAAAATACGTGACAACATTTTTAAAAAACTAATTTAAAAATGAGCTAATCCGAATTACTTTATGCTTCAATTATAGTATATACTGCGATCAGAATTTTCGCTTGTTTTTGTTCTATATAATTCGAACTATAAGCCAATGAAACGAGTGGTTTTGTTTTCATGTTTTACTCCTAATGAACTAAACTACATGCATACATACATATAGATATGTTTAACAAATGCATTTGCATTAACAAAAATACTGTCGTCTCAAGTTTCAAATGATTCAGTAAATTGATGTATGGATGTATTCTTTTTTAGTGGATATTATATACATACATACAAACCTTGGAAGTGTACGTATCTTTTAATTATTTTGTTTTATTTTTTTTTTGTATTGTTTAGTCCGGAATATTTCATAATCCGAATCCTGTAATTGTTAATACGGACTAGCGCTATTAAAGCAAGATCAAATAAATTGCACGACTGGGTCGCATGTACTTGCTCTTATATTCAACGCGCTGAGAGTTTAGGAAAATTATATGTTAAGGTATGGAAATTATGAGAGAAAAATTTAAAAGCATGAAATACGATGTTTAAATTAGCCAAAAAAAAACTTCTTTTCTTTAGGTTTATTGAAAATGATTGTATGGACAAAACAAAATAATTTTGCATTTATAAAATTCTTCAAACATTTTTAAGGAAAACTTTCGGTATGCAAATCTTAAATATTTATTTATGTGCATTTGAAATATCCAATTTTCAAAAAAAAAAAAAAAATTAAACTTCAAAAACTTTTCTTTTTTTTTTATTTCGAAATGCAAAATTATTTAATCTTATTTGAAATTTGTATATAAAAAAAATTCATTTAAATTCGTTCAGCCGATATTAAGAAAATACAAAATAAAAAAAAAACACGTTCTATGACAGGTACTTGATAAGTGCAAAATTGTATATATTTTTTATAAGATCGTATTAATTTTAGTATTTGGAAAAAGTTTAATCAAAATCGTAGGAGTCGTTTTTGAAAAAAAAAAAAACATTTTTCTTTCCGGTTTACTTTTACTTTTGTATGGAAGGTACAGCAATTTATTTTATTAGTAGCTTATGGCCAGCGCAGCAATGCAAATCCAAATAATAGGCCTCTTTCTTTACTTTTGGGATAAAGTATGGGAAAAAATTTGGGAGAAAGTTAGGGGATGAGCTTTTTGATGTTGTTGTTGCAATATTAAACCAGAAATGAAAACTAAAGAAACGCATTTGGGATGTTTTTGGTTTATTGCAGTGTAAATTGCCCATTAGACTTCATTGCTTGTAGGCTCAACGCAATACAAAATTATGCAAGTTCGATTCTGTTAACCTATGCATTTATCATTTTGGGCTCTATTAAAAGATATCAGAAGAAATATTTTAATTTATATTATTTATATTTACTCGTAAAACCATTGTATCATTTTCATTTAATTTAATTAAACTACACCATTTTACATACGCTGCTTGACAAATTCAATTTAAAATTTTTCGATCAGCTGATTTCTTGTTTGACAAGCAAGAAAGTGCAGGAACTAAAATCTTCGGGTAGATTCTTGCTTGAGGGGAAATGAAAAAAGATCAAAAGCTCTGGCATTTTCGTGTCAGAAAATAGTAAAGAAACACGTTTTGGGTAGATTTGGGATACTTTGGAAACCCGCAGGCGAGTAAAGAAACAGACCTAATATGTTTATTACCTTTATATTTACTCTTAGTTAAAATCTCAAAGTTGGTATCCGTGGGATTAAAATTTTCAAAGATCAGCTGCTATTTAAAAAAAATTAATATTTGGAAACAAAAATGGAATTAAAATGATTTGAAATTACACTTTTTCAAGCTTGCATTATTGCGCCGGTGATAATTCTCTTCCTTAGATAATTTTGTTTTCACTTTTTTGCCCTTTCACACTATGTTTTGTCCTTATTAGTTGATTATAATAAAAAACAAACAAATACAATACCTTCCAAAAGCCATTCGCTTTGGAATAAGTTAAGGTGGAAAAGATTGCCTTTTGTGTTAAAATGTTATATGGGTTAAAAGATTGTACAAGATTGTATGTGAGTACAAAAAAATTACGATATTTTTTTCTTACATATTACTTCGCTGAAATAAGATTGAATTTTTCACAGAGTAGTGAAAAATAATATTTGAAACATTACACTCTGCTTGCGCTATGAATGCAACTAAACTTCGGTTTAGAAAAAAATAGTTTAAGAAAAATAAAATTTTAAAATCATTTATTTCACTCAAGGGCAGATACATACATACAGTGCTGTGCAAAACATTTGCAACTTAAACCAGCAGATGGTACCATGTCATACAAATTGTCTAAAAACGCAAACAGCAAACTTCTTTGTACAGTTTTGAAAACCTTATTATAACAGTTTATCACTGTAGAAGACAAAATAAAATATTATTCACTTAAACAAAAATAAAGGTTCATCAACAAGACTGTTTTCTGATGAATCTAAATTCAACATGCACGGATTGGATGGAAGGCGAAATGTCAGGAGACCAAGAGGTGAGATACGATAGGTTCAAAGTATACTAGGGAAACAGTTGTGGCTCTGTTATGGCCTGGGGCTGCTTCTCTGGCCAAGAAATATGACTTTTTTCGACTAGTGGAGGGCATAATGAACTATGAAATTCTAAAAAATACCATGTTTCCTTATTTCGATTGGGAAATACCACTTGCCTGGACTTTTCAATTAGACAATACCCCAAGTATTAGATGAGGTAGGCTACAATTTTGGCTTTCAGAGAAAAAAGTCATGACATTACAATGGCCAGGGCAGTCTCCAGACCTAAACCCTTTAGAAAACTTGTGGGAGCTAGTTAAAAAAATAAGTTTATGCCAAGTTTTTAAGCGACAGGGAGATCCTTATGCTGAAATTAATTGGCAGTGGAATGACATACCAGAAAATATTATTAATAACCTTATTGCTTTTATGTCTAGAAGACGTGCAGTTGCGAGAAGAAATAAAGGGTGTGGCAGTCGAATATTAGCGTTTTCTTGCATAAAAGTTAGAAAATTTTAAGACATTGCTTGAAGTTGCAAATGTTTTGCACAACAAATATCCCTTATTTTTTAGATTATCTCAATTTATTTTTGTTTAAGTGAATAATATTTTATTTTGTCTTCTACAGTGATAATAAGGTTTTCAAAACTGTACAAAGAAGTTTGCTGTTTGCTTTTTTAGACAATTTGTATGACATGGAACCATCTGCTTTTTTTAGTTGCAAATGTTTCGCACAGCACTGTAGATGGTTATTCGTTTATGTGGGGCTTAATTAACTGTCCAAATGAATGTCACAAAACTGCCTTTTACCCGCTCCCAATCATGAGTATTAAGAAAATAGACAAAATTATGACGAGTTGCCAGTCGTTCCCCAATACAATAACAATTCTGAGTTTTAACAAAATTTATTTTCTTTTTTTCAATTGCCTACTAAACACATACATCTTTTCTAAGCTCTCCTTCAATCGAATGTCATACTCTTTGACAGGTATATCTTATCTTAATTTTCCAAGCCACCTAGTAGTGACTGGTTAAAACAAAGCATAAATAAAACGAACATATTCTTATACGATCAAGATCATAGTGATTGAATTTTTTTTTATTATAATTTTTTTTTTCATTTTAATTATTTATTTTCTAAAAAGTTTGATCACTCCAAAAAAATAAAAATTGTAGGAGGGCATGGAATGGTCAATTGCTTACAAACCTTGTCTTTTTAATGCATCACTTTCAAAAAGGATATAACACATGCTTGTGTATGAAAAAATAACCAAAAAAATATTTATGTCATTAATCTAACAAAGTAGCTTTAAAAAATTTTTGACAAAAAAGTCTATTAAAATCTGACAGTAACCTTCCAATGATTCAAATCAATTTGATGATTTAAAGAAGCCTGTTCATTTATTCAAAAGAGTCCGACCCTTGATTGAAAGGAACCTGTTCTTTGATTGAAAGGCGCCGGTCCTTTGATTCAAAGTAGTCCTTTAATTGAAAAGAGCCTGTCTTTTGCCTAAAAAGAGCCTGTCCTCTTATTAAATAGAGCCTATGCTTTGACTTAAAGGAGCCTGTCCTTGGATTCAAAGGATCCTGTCCTTTTCTTCAAAGCAGGCCTTTGAATTGATGAATCGTTCTAATTTTAGATCCCTGAAAAAAATTTCATCAAAATCGAAGGAGTCGTTTTCGAGAAGAAATGAGATTTTCTTTAAAGGTTTTTAAACATTTTTATGGAAAGAACCGTTACTTTTGCATAAAACTAATTTTTTTCGAAATATTCTAAACAGTCTTAAAACACTGTTAAATATCAATTATATCTGAATCATATCATTATGGCTTTCCAAAAAGCTACAAAACAAAAGTGTAAGTGGCGCCGTTGCTTTTTAATAACTTTTTTTCTATTTTAAGTAATTTATAAAATTGCCCCTTCTGTCCAAGCGGGGTTAAATATGTATTTTTTTTTCTTGTTTACTTTCAATCTACACGCTCTTAATTTTTAGCTGATTTCTCGCGAATCACCTAGTATGCAAATAGGCAATTAATTTAACCCCTACAACCACTATAGGGGATGAATTTTTGTTTCTTCATTTGAAGCTGATTTCGGACCATCCAAATAGAGAATTCATATGTGTGATGAGGGTCAAGTTAGTTGTCAAGTCACTTTGACAAATCGAAAAATGAATAGGTGGATAATTTGCCGTTAATTAGTTGTGACAATTTTGAATTTTTCGTGCAATGTTTTCTATGTTTCTTTGTATTCTTTGTTAACTTCACATCAAGTTAGCATATCACTACCTCAAAAACTGTTTAAACGGAATGTTTTATGGCTTAGATTTTTCAAAACTTAACGGCAAATTATTAAGTACTAAAATATGAAAATATAGAAGTTGTAACCACTTTTCAAAAATAAAAACAGAAAACAGAACGAAAAATTCAAAACTGTCACAACTTATTAACGACAAATTATGCACCTATGCTTTTTCGATCCGTGATAAAGTTAGCAAAGCACCCAGAAAAAGAAATATAGAAAAATTGCACGATCAAATTAAATTTGTCAAAACTAACTAACGGCAAATTACACTCGTCAACAAAATTTTAATTTTTTTTATTACAAAAACCAATGATCGGTTTTTACAAAAACCAATAATCGGGCTACGGTTTTGAGATATTCCCGTTATAAAATCAAAAAACACGCGTTTTGCTGTTTTCAAAGTTGTATAGGTAAATTTGCCACGTCACATACATATTTTAAGAGCAGTTTCGATGTGCTCGACAAAGACTTTAACATAAGGCGTTTGTCTTTTTTTGATCTGAGCAGAGTATGGAGTAGAGCTTGAGCTGTAGGAGTTAGCTCTGACCATAATACGACCAGAGCTCTCCGATACAATTTTTAAACACATCTGAGCACTTTTCATCTGATAGTTGCCCAATCAAAAACTCGAAAAACTAAAAAATTTTAACTGAAATTGAAGTGTTGAACGCGCTTATGTGGAATAAGTGAAACAAAGAGCAAAATTAGCTGCTCTCAACTATTTACTCCATTCGCTTGGTCTTTTTATTCTGAGCAAATGGAGCGTACTCCGAGCTAGCTCCTATTCAAAAGAGAAACAAGTTGAGCGCTCTGAGTGCTCTGAGCTAAAAAAGAAACACAGATCTTTTTTTGACAGCTCAGTGCAATGCTCGGAGCTAAAAGAGAAAAATGCCTTATACTAGATAATGCTAAGTAATTTTTTCTTATAAGTAATGTCTTTTAGTAGGAACGCACTAGCATTAATAATTGTCAAAATTTGTATGAAGCAAAAATAAAAGTTCCATCCAAGACCGTATCAACTAATAAGCATTAAGTAGAACATGGAAATATCTGAAATGTTTTAGCTTCTCGGAAGTGCAATAAAAAAAAACTAAAATAAAACATATTTTTAGCGCTGATAACAATTAAAAATAAACATTTATATTCATGTATTTTTTTTAGAGAGATAAGAACAAACAAAAAATATTTATATTAAAATGCTGTGCCAGCAGTTGGCTGAATTTATTTAAAAAAATATGTAAGAGTGGAATGAGTCGTAGGTGTTGTTAAAAGCTGCATATTTGTGTTTCAAAAAACTAATTAAATACATAAATAAGCAACATAGCTTATCGTACAAATAGGTTTCTGCTTATATTTTATTAAATGGACTGTTTACATTTTATTTACTTTTAGCTTTTCATAGTTTTTGTTTAATATTTTGCGAGAAAACCTTATTTAAACACGTATTCGAAATTATATAATACAAAATAAATATATTAACATTTGATGCTAATCATATGATTTGATGTGGTGACCTGTTTGTTGGTGTCAACCAATCAAATGAGATTACGTGGTTTATAAAGGAAGTAAATTTTGTTGATATAATGACGAAAATGTTTGTCATGCGCGATTTCCCCTTTAACGTATTACTCAGATTATTCAGATAATAATTAATTAATTAACTCCTCTTAGTAATCTATTGGAAAATATTAAACAATTTAATAAAGGCTTTTACTGAAAATGAAATTATTTTAATTAATTATTTTTGAATATACAAAATATATTAGTAAATTTGGCTGATGAAGTTAGAAAACATGTCATGTGTTCCAAAGAGTTACCCAGAGAACAGTATCAAAGTGTTGATATCAAGGGACATTCTGAAACAAGAATTCTTTAAAGGTTGCTATTTTGTCTAAACTAAAAGGTGTTAGTCTCATGTGACGTTTGCTGTGGTTTGTTGGTGCGAATAGTTTTATAAGCTTATACATATGTATGTTCATACTCGTGTTATGAATTTATGTATACGTGTATGGTATGAATGTTGTATAAGTAACATAAACAAAATATTCATACAAACAGTAGGGTGTGTCACTTAGTGACAAAACAAAAGAATATTGGTGTTTCGTCCGGCTTACTCACTTGGACTCATCAGTGACATTGTCATACGCGATTTGTATTAAGTTCAGTTTAACTTACATGAATTCTTTGACAAAAATCCACTTTAAACTATATCTAACAAGATTAGAATTCCTAATCATTAAGCTGGAAATTTGTTTGCAAGGGGCCAGGCAACAAGTCCAATCGTTAATGCTTAGTCTTCTACTTGCCTGATTAATTTCAGTAGTGTATAGAATTTTTATTATAAAAAAAAACATTTTAAAAGAGCATATCGTCGGCTTTCTGTCAAAACTCGGAAGTCTTAAAAATGCCATTTTAATGTGTTTCAGATTAAATTAAATCAGTGAATTCATACATCAATGTCTCGTGATTGTGTCCCGTTTCTTTTTGGTTCCATCAACATTTAACGATCTAATTCCATTTATTAGCTTTAAATTGATTTTTTGTGACTTCTAGGCAATTTTTTAAAACAAACTTATGAGGTTTTGACAGAAAGTCGACAATATGTATTCAGATTCTATTAAAATTACATGTTAAATACAACAAAAACTAAGGCCATTCGGGCTAGCTAAGCCTAAAGAAATTTCGGAGCTTAGCTTTAGCCTAGATAAAAACTATGTAACCGACACGATTTTCATACTTGTAATCTATAGTTTGTATGGAAACTCAATTTGGTATGTCATGGTGTCGCTAAGCCCCGTTTTTGATTTTTTTCGTCCGGTTCCCCTGGGCTTAAAAAAAAACTATTATTTCAGGGATTAAGCTATGAAATAACCAATTATTATTGAAAGATAAAGTCTTGTTATGTTGAAGGTTTTGCCAAAATGACTTTTTTTGGAATCTCCATAGAAAGAAATATTGTTGCCCGTTATCCTCACACTGAGATCGATATTGCGGATGATTTCAATTTACATAACTCTTCGTAGCTTCGCTTTTTTTGTCCAGGAAACATCCGAAGGAAAGTATCTTGAGATCTTTGTTGGGTTAAACAAACTAACTCAGCCTTTTGATAAGCCAGCTTTGATCCCTTACAGTTGTAGGTTGCAGGTCAATCCGCCAGCCCACTAAACTAGCTTCTTACCTTTGACCCTGATAAATACACTGAAAATGTCTAAGAGAACCGTTTCGCAATACGAAAAAGCCAACTGGGACAGTCTCAATAATTACTTCAGGAACTTTAACTGGTTGCCATACTTCCTCGGTAGTGATGTAAACTACAGTGCATTATGATAACAAATTTTCATGAGAAATTATTTTATTCCAAACAGATAAAATCTATGAAACCGATAAAGAACTCATAGTTCGATTCGACCTATAAAGAGGTTATCAAAATTAGAGAAGTAAGTTCCAGAAGGTACAAAGCCAACCCAACTGAGGAAAAGCAGAATAACTTCAAACAAGCTTAAAAGATATGCAACTATCATACTCTACGAATCAAATTTTTACATGATCAGAAATTAAGGCAAAAAATATTTCAAAGTTCCAAAGTTGTAAATTTGTTTGATCATTTAAAAAAAAAATGTAATTCTACCTCTTCTTCGATTCAAAGGCTCTTTTCAATGATACTGTTGAAGTTAGCTCACTAAATAAAGCCAATTTGCTTGCAGCACAGCTTGCTATTAAACTACGATGCCAGAGATTGTCATGAGCCCGTCTGTACTTGAGGGGTCTAATGATTTTATGGGATATAATATCGTCGTCGTTCTATGAAAACTGCCTAAGTCCATTTTTTCGAAACCAGGAAACGTCTTGTAAATACGTTATATTTAATAAAGTATAAAGATTTTAGCTATGTCAAAAGTATTCCTATAAGAAAAATTCTCTTATATCAAACATTTTAAAATTTCTGGTCAGTTAAAGTCCATAAAAAGTATAGCTGGCTAAAAGAAACGGAATGGGCTTAGAGAGTTCTCATTGAACGACGTAGCAAGATTTTTTAAAGACCTCCATGTACACTAACCCCCCGGGTCAAAAAACCCTCACTCAATTGGGTCGCATCCCGCCCTAAACCAGATACATCATGCCAAGGCAGGTAGCAAATAAGCACCGAAATGCAAACGATCCAACTGTGTGATCTATTTAACCTCACAGGAACCCGTGAGGTGTATCATGATACAGAAGCAACCGATTTTCGTCATATCCAATTCCAATTTGACCAGAGTAAGACAGTCACATAAGAAAGTGAATGACTGTTTCCTTTTCCTGCAGGTCACCGCACCTACGACCGTGAGTATTGTAAGAAATACCCAGCCTCGCCGCATGCTCTCCTACTGCTATGTCTTGCCTGGGCTTACATCAGAACAAATATTCGGGATCTATTAAAGGCAGGCTTTATCTTTCTGGATGTTTATGCTGTTTTACCTACGATTGGATTCGTAAAGCAAAATTGAGAATATATTACCCTTCACAACTCTATGGTGTATGTCGACTCTTTCCGCAAGTGAGCTATGAAGAGCTGATCCTTATCTGGTTTTTTGATTTTGGATTTGGTCTTGCTTCATCATTGTGAACGCTTCTCTGATTGCCAGTAATTCATCTTGAAATATACTAGCAAAGTTGAGTAGCCGAATGGACCTGGATATATTGAAATACTCAAAAAAGATTGCTGAATCCCAACACACTCAATCTTTGAGCCAAAAAATGGTAGTGTCTCTTGCCACAACCTCATCATCCCAGTCTTTTCTAAAAAAAATCAAACAAATTTCTAAAATCTTTGGGAAGACTCTTTGTAGGAAAATCAGATTGATATTGCTGCAGGGTTAAACAAACCACCAATTTTATTCTTTTAATCTTATTGCACTGCAGAATACAGGATATTTATTGTGTAATTCATGACATGGCGAGCGCCGCCGCCACTACCCTCCGTCTGTCATTAATAGAAAAGTAAGAAAATTGTAGTACAAAGTCCACTAGGTTCATTAATTGGTCGGTTGTAGAAGCTTACTCACATTCACTTTTTTGTTTGTTCATTTTCAACCAAATACCAATTCCTCTCAAATCCTCATTTAATCTTTGACACTGTTATCTCCACAAATATAGATCAAACTTCATCCACTTCAGCTTTACACAACAATATTTCCTAAAGTCATTTATATGAAGATTAAAAAAAAAATGGAAAGACCCCAAGCACAGAACCTTGTACCTTTAGTATCATAAATATAATCTTAAAAAAAAAGTTCATAAAACTGGTTAGCCAAATAAATGAAACGACAAATTAATGCAAAACTGCACGTTGAAAAGTGTTTCCGATTTTTTGCAAGGAAGTGTTGAAGGTGTTCGAACATTTTAACTTTAATAAAATGTTAGACAGAGAATGATTGTTAAACTCGATTAAAAATTGCAAAATCTTTTGTTTACCCTTGTACCAGACTGAAATACTATTATTAACTGCACAACTGCCACTATTTGTCCGATTTACGACAAGGACATTCACGGTAAAACTTGTCGTGTACGACTGAAGTCCGTCGGACAGTCCTTACAACAGTTTTTAACTTGAACGCCCTTACTTAATTTGCTTATTTCTACGAATTTCATTCAAAAGTTCTGTAAAAGTTCAAATAAAAAAAATTAATAAAATATTTATAAAACCAAGTTTAAGATGAAATTTTCAATGCTTTTTCATTTTTAATTACAGATAATAATTGCGTTCATAAATATATAATATATATATACAAATATGACTTCCAGGTAATTTGTTTTAACCTACTTTATTCATTTATCGTTATAATAAATAATAACTATTTGCATTGCAAGGAGATTTTGAATGATAGCATACAAACTAGCAGTTGAGACTACAAACCTTTTTGCTCCATTATCATCATTCAAAACCTTCAATTAACTATTTACCTTTCCTTACCTTTATTTATTTTTGTTTTCTTTTGTTTAGACTCGATCGATTGTTTATCCTACTTGAGTCCGGTTCTTCCGCAGTCACACGTAGAGCTGCAGCTAAACAAATAGGCGAAGTTCAAAAACTTTATCCACACGAATTGCATCATCTTTTAAATAGATTAATAACTTATTTACATAGTAATTCATGGGACACGCGAATAGCTGCAGCTCAAGCGGTAGAGGCAATATTAAAAAATGTTCCTGATTGGAATCCGATTTCCATAAAGAATGAACAACAAACAAATAGTGAAAGTGAAGAGAAGAAAAATATCGAAACGAATCTGTTATCTTTTGCAGAGTTCAATCTCTCACATATTCTTCAGAAAGGGGCACGTTTAATCGGCTCTGAGGGAAGTGAGTTTGATGTTCATGAAGAAGGTGACGCCACTAAGTCGGCAGAACGTTTGAGTAGGCAAAGAGCACTGTTAAATGAAAAACTTGGAATCACGCAAGCCACAAGACTTGGTGTGAACCTAACAGATATGATAACAGATGAAGATGTAAAGGAAGGATCGAATGACTATAATATAAATGAAGAGAAGGTATGTTTTAAAAAGCCTTATGTTGTGTTTTAGAATTAATAAATTATTAAACTTTTCAGGTACCCGTTGAACATATCCTAAATATAAACACAAATACCAACCATTCAGCTAGTACATCATCCAATGGACACACTTTGAGTTGCCGTGAAATAAATCGTGCTAAAAGGAAAGCTCGACAAAATGTTGCGATTAATGCAAGCACCTCATCTACCAATCTCAGTCGTAGTAACTCGTCCAGTAATGGTAGCATTCCACCCGATGAGCCTGATAAGAAAAAGCTTAAATCGGAAACAGTTGGTCGTGCTGCTACAGAACTCTTTTATAGCATGAATGGTAAGGATTACATATAACAAGGAAAAAAATGTGATTCTGGAATACATAATTGTTTATTTTACTTTGGATAGCTCCTGTTCCTGACGCAACTGGCACATGGGTTGATGCGGTTTCCTGGCCGTTAGAGAGCTTTTGTGCTCGACTTTATCTTGACCTATTTAATCCAAAGTGGGAGATACGTCATGGTGCGGCAACAGCTCTTAGAAAATTAATAAATAATCACTCAGCGGGCGCTGGCAAGTCAATGAATGTGACTCAGGAAGAGGTAATCTCATTCTATTCGTCATCTTTATTTTCAAAATTGAGTTTTTTGTTCATTTCAGATGGAGCAGGGTCATATTTTGTGGTTGGAAGATGCAGCTCTAAGACTTTTGTGTGTTCTTGCTCTTGACAGATTCGGTGATTTTGTATCAGATCAAGTTGTAGCACCAGTAAGAGAAACTTGTGCTCAAGTCTTGGGCACCATAGTACGTGATATGCCAACAGAAAAAGTGAATGAAACAGTTAGTGTTCTTCTCAAGTTAATCAAACAAAATGAATGGGAAGTACGTCATGGTGGATTGCTTGGCTTGAAGTATATTTTTGTCGTTCGTGAAGATCTCCTGCAAATATTCCTTCCTCTGACCATATCGGACATCCTGATTGGATTGTTTGATTCTGTAGATGATGTTGGTGCAGTAGCAGCTTCCACATTGATTCCAGTTGCATCATGGCTTCCAAAATTATTGAATCCCAATCAAGTATCGACCATTGTGAAAATGCTTTGGGATTTGCTACTTGATCAGGACGAATTGACATCGGCTTGTAACAGTTTTATGGGGTTACTGGCAGCTATTCTTTGTTTGCCAAATGCTTCCACATGGATTCAGTAAGTCTCTAAATATTTTATTCTATATTACCTTAACTGAGCTTTAATATCCTTTTTTTCTATTTTAGAATGGAACCAATGTCAACTCTAGTCCCACGATTATGGCCATTTCTTAGTCACAATACAAACTCTGTTCGTAAATCAACATTGACTACTCTAAAAACACTAACACAGGGAACAAAAGGTGATGAAGGTATCACCTCATGTCAGAAATTAGAAACAGATGCCAAAGATGATATAAGTTTCGATTCTAAGAATCTGAAATTGAACTTCGGAGTTATTGACTGGCAACCGCCATTGCTACAAGAAGCACTTCGTCATATCTATCAAAGAATTCTGGTGGAAGCTCAATGGGACATACAAGAGCTTGCTAAGGAAGTTTGGATGAATCTTATAGATTACGCTAATTTGACAGCATTACTGCATGCTGCTTGTCCTTATGTTTCACCTTGGATATGTCTGGCAATGCAACCTGCACGCCTGCCATTCGACACAAATATTCTCATTCAAAGCGCACATACTCAAGTCAGTGAAAGACGTCGTATACGCGATGATTTAGGTGGATGTTCTAATCTGCAACAAAAGCTGTTCCTTGGAGGAAATGAAGCCACTCCTGTAGAAGTGAGAGAGAAAAATTTTGTTCGTGCTCGCATAAATGCAGCTCGAGTTCTGGGCGCCCTCTCACACTTTCTCGTACAACCAGCACCTGGAGTTGAATATAATTCGGCTACAGAAAGCCCAATGGATTGTTATACCAAAGTTTTACATGGCCATTTGCATTCCCGATCAGCTGTACAGCGCACAGTTTGCGGTTTGATAATCGCCTTCTGGGCACAATCAGATTCAACAGTAAGGCCGGCCTGTCCAAAACTACAGGAAAAACTTCGTTACTGTGTAATGGAATACGTTTACTACGATGAAGTAGCTATGTCCTTAACAAGGTTTGTTTTTTAATAGTCCTTTTTAATTTGCTATCAAATTAATAATTTGTTTTTATTTTAGACTCTTACAAGAGGCACATGATTTTATTGCCACCCTAAAGCAATATAAAATTCCAATAAATGATTTTAACAATGCCAAAATTCTTACGCTTGAACAAATAGATGCCTTAAGCACAAAAATGACTGAAAATCTGAAATTGAAACATAATCTTAAACCTAAACTAGGAGATATGCTTGAAGAAAGGCGTAAATGTCTGCAGAATTCTTATCAACAAACTAATACGGAACGTAATATTTTTGATATCAGGTATTTTTATTAAAATTTGTTTTTAATGATTGTAAGTTTAACAAATTCTATTTTCTATTTTTAGTACACAAGCTGCTCTTGCTGGTGCTATTGTGTGTATGCGTTGTCTGCCAGAAAAATTAAATCCGGTTGTTAAACCTTTAATGGAGTCAATCAAACGTGAAGAGCGTGAATTGCTGCAGCAATTGTCGGCTGAATTTTTAGTATATCTGATGGATCAAATTAGTGATAGGAATCCTAGTCCTAATAATAAAATAGTCACTAATTTGTGTACATTATTGAAGAGTGATATAGAATTTACTCCTGCAATTGTAAGTAAAACAGACAGAAGAACATTTAAAATCGTACTTAAACAGTCAAAATACGAAGTCAGGATTAAGGGCTTTTCTTATTTTAAACAGAATAAGATTGAAGAGAGGAATCTTTTTTAATATTAAATATTAATTAATTAACTAATTTACGATTTCTCGAAGAGGAATAGAAATGGTTCAAAAAAAAATTACGGAAAATGTTTACACCTTCGAATGATGATAAAAATTTATTAGAAACAAATAATTTGTAATCTGTTTAAAGATATCAAACAAGATATGTAGGCCATATTTTCTTTTTTAGCTCAGAGCAGATCATCGAGTAGAGCTCGAGCTATCGGAGTTAATTCTAAGCAGAGTATGTGCAGAGCTCTCCGACGAAATTTGCAAGCACATCTGAGCTCTGAACTATCATACGATTGCGATGCGTTCAACGTACCATACTTTAGTAATGACTTTTAATTATCATCTATAGCTGCCCAATCAAAAATTCGAAAAATTAAAAAATTTAACTGAAATTAAAGTGTTGAACGTGCCCATATGAAAGGAGGAAGAAAAGAGCGAAGTTGGCTGTGCTCAACTATTTACTCCATTCACTCGGTCTTTTTATTCTGAGCTCATGGAGCGTACTCCCAGCTAGCTCCGATCCAAAAGAAACACAAGTTGAGCGCTCTGAGTGCTCTGAGTTAAAAAAGAAACACAGATCTTTTTTTACAGCTCAGTGCCTCGCTTGGGGCTAAAAAAGAAAAACGCCTCATGTAGCGATGGGTACCTAATATGAATATATATCATAGGGGGTGAATAGCAGTTTAGGGATTTTATAGAATTTGTAGAGCCAGTGACCAGAGAAAATTAACTAATCCTACTAAATTTGTGCTTTAATTTCAGGTGACTCCAGATCTACCATTTAAATCATCCCCTCAATCAAACGGAACTGATACAAAAGATAATTATTACGGAATACTCACTTTGTCAATACAACAGAAAATCGGTGGAAGTCATACCAATAACACTAATGCTTCTAGAGGTCCAGGTAGACCTCCAACAGTCGTTGAACTTCCGGCTGAGAATGGATCCTCCGTCGTCGTCGATAGCAACGTAATTAAAAATTTAAAAAAATTGTTCTCAGCAGTTTCTAATGTTATTTTTCCAATTTATAGGAAGCAAAACAATGTCGTATACAACGCATTGGTTCAACATACACCGTTGAGTTTATTTGTAAATATTTTGGACCCAATTTGAATACAAAAGTCCCAATTATCTGGCAGATTATGTTTGACAAAATTGAAAGCTTTCTCCAGGCCAATCCTACAATGGATATGTTGAAGGATAAATTGGTAGATCCAATATCCACTAATGATCTAATGACAGCTTTGCAGTTAATCGAAATAGCTGCTCCCTGCATTGATTTAAGCTTACACGAAGAGCTTTTTAAATTACTACCAAAATTGGGAGTACTAATAACACATCCATTAAAAGCCGTAAGATATAATTTCTTTAAAGATTATTTTCTTTTATTTAAATTTCTTTGATTTAACTACAGGTGCGACACATGGTAGCGCGTTGCATTGCAACTCTTGGTAATATCGATATCTGTAAAACGATGAATTTCGTTGTTGATCATTTGATGGGTCTTTTGAAGAAAATTGAGGATGTTATATGCCGGCAAGGAGCTATCGAGACTATTGAGAGAATGGTTGAGAAGTTGCAAATAAAAATGGTTCCTTATGTTGTACTTCTAGTCGTTCCATTACTTGGTTAGTGTTTGTTATGTATTTTTTATTTTTTTTAATTAGTTTTGGTTGAAATTATATCTCTAAACATTTTATTTTAAGGTTGCATGAGTGACCCAGATGAGGCAGTTCGTTTATTATCAACACATTGTTTTGCTACGCTAATTCAACTGATGCCCCTGGATAGTAAATTTTGTAAAACAGAAATAGCTTCAAAGGTATATGATAAGACAACCAAGTGGCTTATTTTTTTTTTGCTTAAAAACAATTTTTTTGCTTTCCCTAGGAACTACAAGCTCGAAAAACACGAGATCGAGAATTTCTGGACTATTTGTTTGCGCCAAAAACCATTCCAGATTTCAAGGTTCCTGTGCCCATAACTGTAGAGCTGCGATGTTATCAGCAAGCGGGTGTTAATTGGCTTTGGTTTCTTAACAAATATAACTTACATGGTATTCTTTGCGATGACATGGGTCTGGGAAAGACACTTCAAGCCATATGCATTTTGGCAGGAGATCACCATCAGCGAATCGCAGAAAAAGCTACAGAGCTACCAAGTCTTGTGATCTGTCCTCCAACCTTAACCGGCCATTGGGTATATGAAGTTGAGAAATTCTTAAAATCGTCCTTTCTTCGACCATTGCACTATGTTGGTTTGCCCGGAGGACGAGAGAAGCTAAGACCGAAAATCGGCAAATGTAATTTAGTGGTTGCTTCGTATGACACCGTTCGGAAAGACATTGATTACTTTAGTACGATTCATTGGAATTACTGTATTCTTGATGAAGGACATATTATTAAAAATGGCAAAACCAAAAGCTCGAAAGCCATTAAGCAATTGAAAGCCAATCATCGTTTGATATTGTCAGGCACTCCGATCCAAAATAACGTCCTTGAGCTGTGGTCGTTGTTTGATTTTCTCATGCCAGGGTTCTTAGGAACCGAAAAACAATTCATTGCTCGCTTTAGTCGTCCAATTCTTTCTAGTCGTGATTCAAAGAGTTCCCCCAAAGAACAAGAAGCCGGGGTACTAGCCATGGAATCGTTGCATCGTCAGATATTGCCATTTTTATTGAGAAGAGTTAAAGAAGATGTATTAACTGATCTTCCACCAAAAATAACCCAAGACTTGTTGTGCGAATTAAGTCCCTTGCAGGAACGTCTCTACGAGGACTTCAGTCGAACACATTTGAATTCAGAATTAAAAGACTGTTTGGCTAATCTCGGTGAAAGTGAGAATTTAAATAAGAAAACGCATATATTCTATGCGTTGCGATATTTGCAAAATGTCTGCAACCATCCGAAACTTGTCCTCATCCCTAGTCATCCGGAGTACTCTAAGATAACACAAGAATTAAGCCAGTACAATAGTTGCTTGAACGATATTGAACATTCAGCAAAGTTACCCGCTTTGAAGTGAGTTTTTATTTATAATCATTTTTTCAAAGTAATATTTTTCACATTGAATTTTTAATTTTTAAATAGACAACTTTTGTTGGACTGTGGCATTGGAGTAGAAACAGAAAGTGTGAATCAACACCGGGCCCTAATATTCTGTCAACTCAAAGCTATGCTGAATATTGTGGAGAATGATTTACTGAAGAAACATTTACCTTCTGTTTCGTATTTAAGATTGGATGGAAGTGTACCAGCTTCGTGCAGACAAGAAATTGTTAATAATTTCAATAGTGATCCTAGTATCGATGTTTTATTACTGACGACGCAGGTAAAAAAACCCACCTGCAAAGTGTTTCTTTGCTGTATTTTTTTTTGTTATTGAATTTCATCTTCGTCCTTGTACTATATGTATTTTCTTTTACAGGTTGGAGGATTGGGCTTGAATTTAACTGGTGCCGATACCGTTATCTTTGTCGAACATGACTGGAATCCAATGAAAGATTTGCAAGCAATGGATCGTGCACATCGTATTGGTCAAAAGAAAGTAGTCAACGTTTATCGTTTGATTACACGAAAATCTCTCGAAGAAAAAATCATGGGATTACAGAAATTCAAGATTTTAACAGCAAATACAGTAGTTAGTTCTGAAAATGCTTCCATGGATACAATGGCTACCGAACAGTTGTTTGATCTCTTCAATTTAAGTGACAACAAACAAAAAAGTGGTGACGCCGCTAACCAATCAACAAGTGGTTCAAGTGGACAGATGTCAGTGGCAAGCGTTATAGAAAATCTTCCAGAACTTTGGTCAGAAAATCAATACGACGAGGAATATGATATAACGCAGTTTGTACAAGGATTAAAAAAGTAGCATATCGTCAATCATACCACCACCACTAATCTAACTGGGAGAGAATTTAACCAGATATTAGTATAAAACTTTCGAAATGTGTTTTGAAATAGTGTTGTTTCTTTTTAGCATCTCTTCCACTGTCGCAGTTTGCTTTGACTGCAACTTTAACTACTATAGATTTAATAATTTATTCTCATTTCATTTGTATACCCTTTTTTTCCTATTTTTAATGAACGAATAAAATTGAGTTTATGAAAATAAAGTAGACTACTTGTTATTATATTTGGGTCGGAATTAGTTTAGTTGAATATCCATACATATATGTATGTATAAATAGTCGTACCATTTTCTCAAAAAGTATTCCACCGATTTCGATAAATTTTAAGGCCATAATCGTAGAACATGTGCAGTGTGCACAACCAAACACTGTGGCCTATTTTAGTCACATTAGCCTCAATAGTTCAAAAGCCGACAGAAAATTTTGGGTTTGGATATATAATCTGGCACTGTTTTTTTTTCATGTTCAAGAAGGTATAATAAGCTAAAAAAGCTTCAAAAACCGGTTTTGTGAGACAAAGTTTGTTGATTTTGGAAACTATTTTAAATTAAAAAAAAAAAAAAAAAATAGATGGCAACCTTTAAACTGCAAAAAAAAATATTTTTGACTTTAATGGTCAAGAATGAATTATACACCCAATTTGAGCGTATTATGGTTTATAGTTTAAAAGAAAATATTTATTTTGAATTCCTTACAACCGAAAAATTCGATCTGCTTAGAAGAAAATCGATTTGCTTAGACAAAACCAAATCTGGGATTTGAAGCAGGATCTACACGAACTTGCCCACACACTAGGAAGATTTGATTTCAAATTTCTCTGGATTTGACAAATTTTCCAAAATGTTCGTCGTTCGTTTGAGTGGCTTAAGAACAGATATATTAGAGGCGTTTTATTGGTATTTATAGCTAGTGCAGCAATGCAAGCAGCAATAAAACGCTATAATCACTTTTATATTCAACTCAAGTCAAGCGCCACATAGAGCTAGAACTATAATGCTCGGAGGGTAACTTCAGTGGTCAGAAGAAATAAAGCGAATACACGGAAAGCATATGCTACGACTATAATTAGCGTTTCGTCAAGTTTCGTTTAACTTTCCTTATAGAAGTGAGGTGCGCTCCCAAGCTGCTAGCTATAATTTTGTTCAATAAAACACGCATTAAAAAGATTCTTAGTTGATCAAAAATAGTGAATAAATAATAAAGAGTTTAATGGACCCACACTTATTTTTGTTCAATTTTGCAACTTTTTTTCGGAAATATATTTGTTTTTAATCTTGTACAAATCGAAGCGAGATGAATTTGCATGCACATTTGCCTACTTTTTGCTTCAAAACTTCTGCCAATTGGCACACATACAAATAAAAAAATCGACTTTTTTACAAATTCCTTCAAGCCGGAAAAATATTTGGTCTGAAATGGTTGAAAGGAATTCGACATTAACGCAACTGTAAATTTCATCGAGTTGTTGAACGAAAACCAAATCACTTTCTTTTTCAAGATGGTGGTCTTTCCCTTACCCCGGGCACCACAAAAGGTTTTTTAAAGAGAAGATGTAGCCAAACTCAGGCCGTACAAAAGCTTTAGCCCATCGATTATAGAAATTTTCATAAAATTTTTGACAAAACTTACTCCACCGTGAAGTTGTTGTATGATTTTACTCAGAGTCTATTGCTTGTATCGGAAGGCTTTCCAATATTAAACTCTTGTCCGTGAGAACCGCGTGGCCTCCAAAATCATGCAATTTAATACCGCTCGACTATTTTTTGTGGGGCTTTGTGAAGTCAATTGCCTACGCAAATACGTCCGAGACGATTGACGCCTTGGCAGTGAATATTGGGCACGTTATTGCATTGCTGACATATTTGCTGACAATTGGTGCAAAAAAGTGGTTGAAAATTTGGCTTCTCGGCTGGAATTTATTCGAGCCACATGCGGTGGCTACTTGCCCGAAATCATTATATAAAATATAATGGAAAAACTAAATTCTTTTCCATAACATACAATTACATGCATTTTATTTCTTCTTGAAAAGCACACGTCTAAAAAAACACCCTTTTATTTATAAATGCTCGGAGAATTTCCCAGTTTGGCTGTCAAAAGCTGAGGAAAAAAATCTTTGCTCCGTCAGATCAGTGAGCGCTCCTGAAATATAAACTGAACAATTAAACCACGACGATATGTAATTACATACATAGTAGAAGCGGCTCCACTCAAATAAAAATTTAAATTGTATTTGTATGTTATTTAATTATTTATTACAACTTCATTGTATCATTCATCATGAGAGATAAGTTTAGGTCCATTAAAGAAAATTGGTGGTATCTGTTATAGTTTACCTAAGAAAATAATAATGTAATAATAAAGTTATAGTATGGCTTAACTTGCGTATAGCTATCCCTTATCAGTGTTTGCAATCAAGGTGTTTATTAAAATTCAACGACTTTTTCATAATTTATTCTTATGAGGTGATATTTAAAATAGAAAACAAAAACATATACGTAAACAAAATACTATATGCGAGTCTAAAGTGTGAATTTATATGAACAAAATAGATACCACTTTTTCGCATACAAATTAATAGTCTGGGTAATTAACTGTATTTTAAAAAGAAGTGCAAACTTCTCCAAATAATCTGCTACAATTATCAACTACGCTCGTCAAACAACGTACTGCACATAGAAAAGAAAAACAAATTTTTTCGTTTATGATTTTACTGTGTCATTTTTGTATGTGATTTTTTTTTTTTATGGTAGTATGATTATGAGAAATATCAAAAAATCACTTTGTCCACTGGCGATTGTTCACTTCACGAGGAAGTATGTACTAGGCTTTAGCGCGTAGTCAATAGCGCTTAGAGATTTTCCTCTACCCATTCTCAACAAAAAGTTGATGTGTCATATCACATTAGGAGTTTTGTTTCTAGTTTTCCATCAAATCTGCTAACGGACACAATTATTACGGTGGCTGTTGTCACACCAAGTTTTAATTCGAATCGATGTCAATTATTAAAATTAAGTATTCGCCACAGTACACACATCTAATGGGGTTTTCTTTTGGTAACAAAAATTGATTTTTTCCCCTTCCGATTTGTCAAAACACAGATTTTGACAATAAAAGCCTTCCAATGGTGAAAAAAATCATTTTTTTTTTTATCGAAAATCAAATTTGCAGATCTGGATTTTTCGGCAGATTTACCCCTCTTTTACTAACACAATTACACACCAGAACAATTCACAGCAATCAATTTGACAAGACTGGATCGCCACAGTTTCACAGACACAAATTTAACACCAATACAATAAAAACAAAAAAAATCAATCTGCAATCGTATACCATTCGCGACGAAAAAAATCAATTTTTAGATCAAAATCTGAATTTACCAAAAGAAAAAACCATTAGGTAATATAATATATTACTGCGCAGGTTGTCAAAGTTAAAACTGTCAGCCATTTAAATTGCCTATTCGAGAGCCTCTTAATCAACACGTAATGACAACAATAAGTATTGACATTTGACAAAGTGTCAAACCTCTGGATACACCACTCTAACCACTTTTGATACAAATTTAAATAAAAATTAAAGCGCTAATGATATTGACTATGAGTTATGAGAGGCTTAAGGACCCATTTATCACTATAAGCTAGAACAAAAATAACGGAACAAGACTTTTTAGTAAGTTTTTTGAGTTGTATCGTGTGACGAATGGTCGTAAAGTTAAAACAAAAAGTATTCTACAGCTTAATTCTTAAGAAACAAATTTCATATTTGATATATGTACATACATCCATTTGAGTACTTTATATACGAACCAAATTTTTGCATAACCAAAAATTAAGGCAAAAGTTACTACAGTGTCCCAAAGGTAGTTAATTTTTCTGTCATGTATAAAAACATTAGAAATACCACCTCGTCTTCGGTGCCAACACTCGTCTTCAATGACACATCCAATGTTAGCTCAATAGATAGGGCCCAAATGCTTGCAGCACAATTAGGTGTTAGTTCGACACCTCCTGATAATGTCATGGCTTCTCCTGCACTTGAGAGCACTTATGATTTTATGGGACAAATCTTCTTTCGCACTGCACTTTTCTCACTTTCTCTTTCAGCTTAAGAAATACATATCTCGAAAAACGAAGACTTCTTAACAACCAGCTTTCATAACAATAGGTCCACTGGTGATCTGATGGTTTACCTCACCAAATAGTGGAACAAATCTTTACATCGCTTTTGAGAAGGTAAGATACTTGATATTTCAAAAGCGTTCAAAAGCCCTCTTATCGAAAAGGCATGCATTTTGTATTGTTGAATCTCTTTTTCCTTTGGTTAAAAATGACCTTTCGGACCGATCAATACAAGTTGTGTTGGACGGTCTCAAGGCTGCCCCAGGGCTCCATTTCGTCTCCGACTTTCCTCCTCATTTTTATAATTGATCTTCTGTCTGAAACTTCAAATCCATTAAATCGTTTTGCAGGCGACAGTAGACTCAGCTTTCAAGACTCACTTCCTTTTTCTTCGGATGTGGAACTTGAACAGCAGCGTATGATAAACTCATTAAATTCTGATCTGAACAGCACTGTCCAATGGGGGAATAAAAACCACGTAGAATTTAATGCTTCAAAAACTCAATGCTGTGAAATGTTAGGGTTTTCTTCGAAGATGCAAGAAGTGTTGGACCCCTTCTGATCTGCCTGTAATCTGTAAAGCCTTCATTCATTCAAAGCTTGAGTATAACTCTCACATTTTGGTAGGTGTTTCGAAAACCGATTTAAGTCTCTTATATAGCAGAGCGTTAAATAATAGTTGATAGAACTATAACGCAAACATTTGAAACTCTTTAACACACCGCTGAAATCCTTCCCTATTTTGCTAACATTCACATTGTTTTTAATCATTTTAAGGGTACCGAAAACTTCTTTAAACGTGCTTAATATAAAAAAATTATATTTTCTTAAATCGTCCTCATAGCCTGTCTTGGGGATAGCTATCAAAGAAAGTCTATAATTTCATATTCGTTATCTAGAAGAGATACCTTTCAACCCTTTCGAGTTTCGATTTTGGAATGCTCCTCTGTTGCCCCTTTATAGTAATTGTTTACACAATGTAGCCTGAAGTCGATTGGCAATCCAGAAGCGTTCGGAATGCGTGTAAGCCCTTCTGAAAGTGCTCTATTGGCATTCAGAATGACAGTTCTTCTCCTGAAAAGAACTGAAAACGATTCTGGATTTCATTTGAGAATGAAAACCAGAACAACTCACAGATTCAAACGCATAGTTGTCAAAGTGTTGTCAAATATATAGCAAAAAGTGAATTTTTAACTAAAAATAAGTAAACTTCACACATTTTACTGCTTTTAAGAACAATTAGTTTTAGTTTAGAATATTATTTTCGCATATTCTTTATTGCAAATTACAATACTTGTCCATATTTGTGTCCGACAAGTTTACATATGTGAAGTTGCACAAATACAAGGATACGAAAACGTCAGAATCAAACTGCATGTGCCTGTTTGTTTTATTGATGTTCCGGATCGGAGAGTTCTTCCGAATTACCCATCGAAAAGGCCATTTATTTATTATTAAAAAAGACTTAATTAATATTGTCACTGACAGGAATCATGTCACCAGCGTTGCCAACCCCTTTTGACGAAAAAATGCCTCACTTGAAAAAAATTCCTTTTACAGTAAAAAGATGCCTTTTTTAAAAATTAAACGCAACTATGTATAAAAAAAAATTGTATTTTGAAACAAAATTATCAAATCAAAGAAAAAATTCTAAAAGGAACTGAATTCATGACATTTTAGTTTCATGAGAGAAGGCTTATTACATCAGAACGCGTCTTGGTCCTTGTAATCATAATTTGATTTTTAAAGCAACGATATTTGTGTTTGTTTGAATTGCAAATCATAACAATTCTTATCTAAAAAGCCCAGGATTGTGCAGGATTAGACTTTTTGGCCTTTTTTGATTTGATGTTGAATTATTGGAATTGGGCCTTAATGCCCAAAGAGCCTGTTTAGATTGGGATGACTGAGTCTGGACTCGAGAGTCTCATCGTATCTACATTCGACCATTGAGGCGCCTCAAACACACATAGAAACAACAACAACTTCAATACTGGGCACATTGGAATAACAAGAAATGAGTTTCATGAGGTCGGTGTTTATATTTTGTTTATGCCTCACGACATCCCTGACCCCCACTTCCCCCCCAGAACTACCGTGAGACCGGTCTCAATCTTCCCAATCTAACCAGCATCAAAAGGAGTGGAAAAGCCTCAGTTGGCATCGCTGCATGTCACTGACAGTTTCAAAGATGGATTGGGCACGTTCAGAAGACCCAAGGGACTAGATATTCAGTCAACTGCATTCCATTCATTGAACGAAAATTCGACCTCGGTTTTTTTGAAATATCAAACTTGGAACTTAACTTCAAATATTTACTATCAGATGATTGTGAAAAAAGTACTGATATTATTTTTATCTAAGAAAAATCTCATGTCTGATATAACCTCTTTACGAGTTTTAATAAATTAGGTTTTCGAAAAATAGTTTTTCAAGACTATTAGGTTTTGATATTAGGAAACCAAACACAAAATGAACAAATCTCATACAAAACTTTTTTTTTTACATATCATACGGCTTTTAATTTTCTATTTCGTATTTGATAAGGAACCTTCCCACAAAATGGTAAAAACGAACGTGCAAAAAATAAATAAATCACACAACAAATAAAGTTTAGCTTTCTGTTAAGTGACAAAATACAATCTGACAGAAGTGCACTTGACTTGATAATTAAGGGAGATTTTTCTTGACTTACTTTCCAGTCAACTTTCCAATAAAGTTGCCCTAATTGGAAATAAATATTTTGGCAGCTGGACAATCAGAGACTAAAAACTTGCCTTAATTTCTAGTCCCTTGGGTCCTCTGAACGTACCCATTAGTTCAAAAATGAGATTGAGCTTATCCTTTCGGAAAGTACATAATCTCTTCAAACTGGAAAACATTACTGAACAAATCATTTAGCCAGTTTATATTTCTGAGATCTCAGAGGACTCAGAGCGCTCAGAAATATAAACAGGATTCCTCTCAAAAATTCCTCCCTTTTCCCCTTAAAAACTGAGACTGTAATTTTTTGGATTCGCTTGCTCAATTATTTTTTGTCGCAGTAAACTACATAAGAAGAAAAGAAAAAGGGAGTTGTCAAAAAATTGAGGAAAAATGCTGAGCGCTCAAGAAATATAAACTGGCCAATTGACTAACTATATTTTCCTTCTTATTATGACCGTTATTTGTTAGTATTTTTTCAAAGAACTAAGTGCACCTATTTACCTCATCAAAAAGGAAATAGACTTATAAATTTTATGACAATAAATATAATATCAAATTAGATTTCTTCATTAGCCATGATAAGATCTTTTATTGATGAATCAACAAATAAACGCAGTGATTGCACTAGTTCTGATTATGTATAAAAGTCATGGCTATTGGTGCAAGCTTCATTAATCGTTACGTGGATCCTATCATTGTAAGATTCAAGTTCAAGAACCGCGAGAAGTTGTAATAGAATGTCGAATATTGAATTGTATCCCATTGCAATATTAATTGCTATTCTTTGTGCCTTTGTAACTGAAGTTTATGGTCATGGAATGCTGTTAGATCCTGTCAGTCGTTCCTCTAGATGGCGAGTGGATCCAAAGGCCAAAGCAAACTATGATGACAATGGTCTCTTCTGTGGAGGATTCAGCGTGAGTTGCGAGTATGTTTGATTTTATGTTTAAATTCCATTTGTGTGTTTAGGTCATGTGGGGAACAAATGGAGGCAAATGCGGATTATGTGGAGATGACTTCAGCATACCGACTCCTCGGCCAAACGAACTTGGTGGAACGTATGGGCAAGGAGTTATCACTAAACGTTATGTTAATGAAATTCAAGCAAATTTGGGCATACGAATCACAGCCAATCACTTGGGTTTGTTTTACTTCAATATTTGCAACTTGGACGAATTTGGTGGAGAGTCTGAGGCTTGCTTCAACAAATATCACATCAAATTAGCTGATGGAAGTGATAAGTTGTATATTGGTAGTAAAACAGGATGGGTTAATGCAACAATAATTCTTCCTGAAGGATTGAATTGTAAGCACTGTGTTTTGAGATGGAACTATCAGGGAGGTTAGTTTACTGGTTGTGACTTGATGAATTAAGTAAATATATTATTACAAAAAAAACTTCATAATAGGAAATAATTGGGGATATTGTGAAGATGGCAGTGGTGCTAAGGGATGTGGACCACAGGAAAATTTCAAAGGATGTTCTGATATAAGTATTACCGCACCAGTTTCTCTAGCCGCAGCCTTACCAGTTGAAGTTCCTGACAATATTTTGCAGCCTGAGGATAATATTGATGATGCTCCATTTGAGCCTGTGGAAGAAGCTTAAGTGACTTCAACAACCCATTTTAATGCGTGTTAAAGTACCTATTTTGTTTAAAAGCCTTTAATGTAAGAAATTTTAAATATGAATCTTTAAAAAATATACGAGTACCTATATGGTAGTAAAGGTATATGTAATACATAAATAAATAAATAAATATGTTTCAACAATTTTTTTCTCTTATGTCGTTTTCGATTGGGTTATGAAATTATTCAATTCCTATCGAATGTGGAAAATTTAGAGTAGAAAGTTTTCAATATTCAATAAGAATAGAACAATTCTAAAATTGAATTAAAAACGATTAAAATAGTACCTGACGCCGTTTTCGTTTGGTTTTGTGTTCTGTTCCATTTCTATGGCTCATGGAAAAATTGGAGTAGAAGGAGTGAAAAAGGAGTAGAAAAAGAGTACTCCAAACATCAAATCGAAAACGACATAGCTACGAGTACGTAGTCGTTCTGTAACTCTCGCATCGAGAAAATTGATCGAGAAACGATAAAAATTAAAACAAAATGCTTGAGTTTTTTTTCCATTTTTCAACGTTTCTTAACCGATTTCATTCATTCGAGAGTTACAGAACGTAGGTACTGGTTTTTTGCTGAGTTGTTTGTGATGTTGGACTAATAATAAAAGTTTTCGACCTTTCGACCTCGAGTGCCAAATTCTCTACGTCTTCCGAGAACAGAGTAGCTGGTGGATTAACTCCAGGTGCTTTGAATAAGGTTCCATCCATTTTCTCATCGAAATCCCAAAACTACCGCAACTGCTTTGTTGTTCGATTATCCTCTTTTATTTTTTTGTATTATTTTGTGAGACCTTTCCATTTGGAGTCAACCTGTTTATAGCTTAAACTGCTCCAAATTTTCATTAATTTTAGATAACACAAACAAAATAATGGGTTTGGTCCATTAAATAAGTTTTTATGTATTAGAAAATAAAATATTTCTGTGTAATTAATTAAGAAATAAATAAATACAACTAATCTTTCTTTTTATTCGCACAATGAAATTTTAGTGTTCACCTTGTTAATCAGAATGTGCTCTTTTACACGAAGAATTAAGTTGCTGGAGTTTTTGTTGACGTTATCTTTTAATTTCCTTAAAATCTCGTGTACCTTTCACACGAGGAAACAAAATCTAGGCAATTTTTAGAGCTCCTGAAATTCTTTAAGTTGATCACAAATTAAACTTAGATGTGAAAAGAAATGTGAAAAAATCTCTTCAAATCCTTGACCGGGGAGATTTTGCCCACCCCTCTTTCCTCCTGCCCTATCTCACCTAGGAACAGAAAGTTGCTAGCAACTCAGTTTTCTCGTGTTAAAGGGGATAATACTCAGTAAATTTTTTCTGAGCTCGTAGCTCAGGCTCTGAACAAACTCTGATCATTCTCTGAACGAAAAAGAAAAAAGGTACCCAAATTTTGAGGCCCTTAACGCAATGAACAAAGAAAGAAACAAAATATTTGTTTTGACAGTACAGACTCTGTTTGGAACGAAAAAAGAAAAACCCCTATAGTTACTGGACTATTAATTCCTACCAACAACAGGCACACAAAAATGGTAGAGAGTTGTAAGTCGCTAGGCCCTGGTTCTCCACAAGCTGTTACAATACCAAATTTATTTTTTTAATAATACCTACAGTCAAACTACAAACTAAAGGTTTTGATTTGAAATCATATACATATACATATGTACCTAAATTTCAAAAATTTGTTGCCTTCAGCGGCGTATACAGCTTCACTTCTTCAATTCCATTCAATTCAATTTTGTTGTATTGAACATTTCTATTTACAATTGGCTTAAAATAATTTATAACTATAAGATACATTGATAAATAACCTAACGTTTTATATTGAAACAATTTAAATACAAATAAGACTTATAATTTTTGAAAATTTAATATAAAAGTCGGGTTGATTTTGTCGTCTTCGGGTTGTTCAGTCTCGGTTGTCAAGTGGCAGTATTGGCTTAGGATTGGGAGGATTGGCGTTTAGCCACGATAATGGGCTGACCCTGGATCAGTGTAGAAGTGTCCTGCTTCATCATGGATTATTTTAGTTATATTCAGAATTTCCTTAGCTCCAAGGTACCTTGGTTCCGGATGTCGTTGTTGGTTTATCATCGTTCTCATCAGTTGATTAGGGTAGTTGGAGAAGTTCCTTACCAGTTTCTCTGCAGATAGCATTAAGAACTTGTCCAGGGGGATTACTTTGGCTTCAGAGTAGAGTTGCTCGTTCTTGAAGTGCTTACACCGTTGACGATCGAAATAAAGTCCAGTGCAGATCCTCAGAATTTTTCTCTCGAATATTTTCAGTTCCATCATAGCTGTTTTGGAGATGGTGAACCAAACTGGGAAGCTGTAACTGATACTTGGTCTCAAAATTTGTTTGTACCCTAAAACTTTTATCTGCTGGCATAGCCCAGTTCTCTTTTTCATCAGCGGGTAGAGGCGATGGAAAGCAAAGTTGGCCTTTTTAAGTACAGAATATGAATGTGGGTTGAATCTCAGAAGCTCGTTAAACTTGATGCCTAGGTACTTGGCACTGCGTTTGGCTGGTAATCTGGTACCATCTGGGAGTGCTAGGGTGATGCTTCTGCAGCTTCCAGCTGAGCGAACGCGTCTACCCCATTTTTCTGAAGCAAATAAGCTCTGATTTGGATGCCCCATTTGGTGTAAAACTGAATCAGTTTGTGGATGTGTACCTCGACTTCTCGGACAGCTATCAATGGAGGGAATGGTGAGCAATATGTTAGGCATTAGCGAATAGAAGGTTCTCGCATTCAATTGAAATTGGTTGGTCAGAAGTCATGATGTTGTTAAGAAGTGGTCCAAGTTTCAACCCCTGGGCAACTCCTGCTCTGATGCTCTTTAATGTCGATTTGCAGTTCTGCAGTTGTACGAAAAAGTTCCTAGAAGAAAGAAAAGAGAACATAGTTTTGATTAGTGCTAAAGGAAAGCCTAGTATGTGTAGTTTATGGATAAGTGCTTCAATCCACACACTGTCGATTGAAGCTCTTATCCTTCACTTCTTTTGTTGTCATACCAACAAAAAAATTTATAGATTCTTAGGAGTTGGGTTTCAAAATTTTGGCAAGGTCAAAATTCGTTTGGCAAAATTTTATTCTCGAAGATCTGAATTTCCTAATTCTGATAACATAAGTCAGAGTTAAAAAATTGCACTGGTCTGCAAAAATTATCTTTTTTTCACCTTAAAATATTTTTTTGAAATTATAACAGATTTGAATTTTGTAAATCTAAGTTTGGTTTCAGAAAAATTCTGCCACGTACACTTTGTTTTATTGATTTTTGAAAAATATGAATAAATAGAACAAAAGAGCTACAAGATTAGGTTCATTTGGTATAATGCAATTTAAACTTGTGCATATTCAGCTCAAATTTGGAGGACTTGTTTCACATATGTAACATTAATTTTCACATTTTAAAGCTTACTCACATTTTAAAGCATTTATACAAAAATTATCTGATTTGGGGGATAGTGAAAATTCTCTTCAATATTAATAATATCAAGTATAAAGAAGATTTTGATCAAAGAATTTATAAAAGAAAGTAAGAAAGCAAAAAAGCGTATTCAAATCTAAAAACTTTTTTTCATTATGTATGCACTCTATTTCACTGACAGTACAGTGAAACCAAGTTTTGACATCACAAAAATTAATTACAGCTAAGACTTTTTATTGTTCTCCCAATTCAAAATCATAACAAACAAAATTGGTCCATTCCCCCTCCCAGCACTCCTTTTCCCATTTAGCGAACCCTATTTTTAAATTGATTTATTTCAATTCCTATTGGTCTGGGAGAAAAAGTGTGTATGCAAGAAATATTAAGCTCACAATTTTAAAACAATTTTTGTCATAGACCCAACTCTCTGCAGTTTGTCCCATAAAAGAAAGACAGCGGCAAAGTTTTCAATAACGACCTTTTTTCATTTTTTACCCGAGTGGTTTTTGAAAACTTTTCTGTTTTGCGAAGAAAATTAAAATGTTTAGGAAGATGACATACAGTTCTTTCCTTTTAGTAGTTTTGCAAAAAGAAATATTTAGTGGTGAAGTATAATTCGAAGTCAAATGCACCCAAAAGACGTGATTTTGACATATGTTTATGTTGCAAAAACGTGATGTGTAAGAGCAATTTTGACTTCGGATTCAGCATGCCAAAATCCTTAAGAATAGTATGGTTTCATTTAAGGCAGCTTTAATTGCAGACCAGTGTCAGTGTTGTTTATGTCTTTGTTTATTTTCGTTTAAAAATATGAGTTATTTGAGAAAAAACAGAAGCAATTTACCGTTCATAATTTTAGATTACAGAATTTAGAAAGTTATAATTAGGCGTTTTCCTTTGGAGGTGGCGAAGTACTTGCAAGTACTTCGCCAGCTTTTTTTAATGGAACACATCAACTGCTTTCCAATGTAAAATGTATCTACTCGCCATGAAAGCATGTGCAGTTGATAGTACTAGATTAGGGTTTTCATCTACTCACAAGTACTTTGCCACCTCCAAAGGAAAACGGCTATTGTAAAAAGCAAAATTTTAACAGACGGAACTGAAAGAATCAAGCATACGAGTATGTTCGTTGAAAATACCAAATTTCGGAATTAGTCAAAAAATCAATATTAATTTTTGTTCTAATTAATTATGAAAATAAAAGTTTTTCTCACGATAATTTTAACGAAATTATAACAAATAATTCTGAAAAACCTGAACTAATGTTGCTATTTACATAGTTTTGAATAAAATTGATGCATTGATTGATAATTTTAGTAATCTGAAAGCCAGTAAAAATTTATTCCAAAAATCCTTTGGTAAATTCAGATTTCAATAACAAAAATTTATAATTTTTTTATGTATGGAATACGACTTAAACTTGAATTTTGTTTTGTCATTGTATTTGCATAATTTCATCTCTGCTTTTATTTTTTTGATCCATTGCAAGTTGACAAATATGAGCAGGTGGAATATACCGATTCATTTTAATGCATTTTATATTGGAGACGATTTCTTTCATATTATGAACAAAATTCTCACAACTGAAGTAAAACCTATCAAAACAATATTGAAAATTGAGGGTATAGCTGCCAAAAATGTAGATCTCCCAAATTGATTTAAAATCAAAAAAATAACACAATTAGTTTACCCACTGGAAGGCAAAAATTGACAAAATAGTCTTTTTTTAAATAAATTTAATTATTTCACCAATGAAACCACGTTAGCTCAGTTTCCTAGAAAATGCCACGAAATAAGTTACGGCAGTTTGTCAATCGTAAAAATAAGTCATGAATTGGTATCAAATAAATAAAATTGTTTGGTTTTTGGTTTCTAAATGTTGATAGGAGTGGGTAGATACCTTATAAAAATAATGAAAAGTCACTTCCAAATCCATAAACAGAAAATTTTAGAAATTGTAATTTAAAATAGCAAATATTTCTTGTATTTCTTAAAATTTCTTGTGTAGCTCTTCGAGTCCTCGGGGATGGGAGGGAGGTCATAACCCCGTGACCCCCCTTGTATACGCCTTTGTGTACCTTGCATTGTATTATTCCTTAAAGTTTTAAGGCCCCAACCTATAGAATCCGTTGCGCCCGTTGTGACTCACTCAACTGACAGATCGATTAAATATCCCACCTGGAAAAATGGTAAGTTTTTGTCAAATTTAGTCAAGACACTAAAAAAGCTTCGGCAGGGGCAATCTAAACAAGAAAAACTTGTCAAACTTGTGAGGCCCCCACAACAAAAGTGGTTGTTATGTAAATGTCAAAGCATTCATTGGGGCCCTCTATCCTTTCTCAATGTAAACGAATCCATCACCGCAACGGACGCACGGATTGTATGGGTCGGAACTCAGGACCTTTAAGCTAGCTATACACGATCAAGCCACGTCATATGTGTTCACTTTCAAGTGTCTCTCATTTCTCAAAGTGTTGAGAGATAAAAACAACTGTGAGTTGTTCTTGGCAAATCTTAATCTCTCTTTGTTCACTTTGCCAGATTGCTCTCAAGAGCTAATTGATATCTACAGTTCGCAGTATTTCTGAAATGTAAAGAATATCTTATGCCGTTTTCGGTTGGATGTTTGGAGTACTCCATTTTCACTCCAGCTACTCCAATCCCATATGCCCTAGGAATGGAATAGAACACAAAACCAATCGAAAACGACATTATATATAGCCGTTTTCCTTTGGAGTTGGCAAAGTACTTGTGAGTAGATGAAAACCCTAATCTAGTACTATCAACTGCACATGCTTTCATGGCGAGTAGATACATTTTACATGGGAAAGCAGTTTGATGTGTTCCATTGAAAAAAGCTGGCAAAGTACTTGCAAGTACTTCGCAACCTCCAAAGGAAAACGCCTTATGTAGTTCTGTTTTGACGTTCGGACTTTGGAGTACTGCTTTGCACTCACTTTTCAGTCCCTTCTTGTCTAAAGGCCAACGACATAAAAAGTCAAGTCATTTGCGTAACATTTTAAGTCATATCAATAATAGCCTTTGAGGGGTTGAACCAATAACTGTTTGTCTGCCTACCAAAACACTTGCCAAACAGGTGTTCAACTTGGCGTAAATTTTTTGCATCGATTTATTTCAATGGCTATTAGTAGGAGGGAAAAGTGTGCATACATCAAATATTTAGCTTGTTATTTTGAACAATTGTTGTCATAGGACAAACTCTCTATAGTTAGTCTCAGACCAGGAGTTTTAAACGCCTTTAACAAAATTGCCGACATACAGTAGTGTAATTTATATGGGAGAACGTAAAAATCTCCGTAAAAACTATACCATTAAACCGATTTTGATGAAATGATCACAAATAATAAGTTACAAGATTAGAAGCAGATACAATTGATTTCCGCCCACTGCCACGCCTTCTCTTTGAAAAAAGTAATATATTCGTCAAAATTAATATCAATTTGAAAGTTGCTTTAGAAAACCTTATAAAATATTATTGTTTACAATATAAGCTGTACAAAATTACCACCACGCACATTTTATGGGCGTTTTTGACTTTTTTGACTGTTTCGATCCACCTCTAGTTCACCACCTTCATACTGAAATAAATCAGCCAAGTAGAAGACTTAGTATAATAATAAATAAAAACAAAAAATTTGGTGGCACAACAGATCGTGGCGAACCAAGGACTAGCGACTTACAACTCTCCTGTGTGCATGTTGTTGGCAGGAATGGAGGGGACCTGCAATATTTTGCCGAGTCCGAACGGCTAGATGAGAAGCACTTATTCATGACAAGTATACTCTTGTCAGTTCCTCGCAAGACGCAGTACCTCGGGAAAAACATTTCTGTTTTTAGGTGGCAGTAGCTGGGAATCGAACCCAGACCTTCGGCATCACAGTCCAACGCACTACCCGTCATGTCACGAGGTACTTCTTGAATTATTTAGCCAATTTATATTTCTGAGATCTCAGAGGACTCAGAGCACTCAGAGATATAAGTAGAATTCCTTTTGAAAAATTCCCACTTTTCCCCTTAAAAACTGGGATTGAATTTTATTTTGATTCGCTTGATCAATTATTTTGTCGAAGTAAATTACATAAGAAGAAAACCAAAAGAAATTTGTTTTGATTTGATTTGTAATGTAAGGAATTTTGTTTAATTTTACTTTTCTACGTTGTCAAAGAAAGGATTCTAGAGTTTCAAATTCCTTATTTGTCATGAAAATTACCAAATTTGGGATAAATTATCAAACCACAAAAACCATAGGATATGATCATGAATATAGCTTTAAATATTATTTCTTTCCATAATGAATACAGAACCAAAATAAAGCTCAACTGAACTGATAATCAAGAGATTGACTACATAGCCGACTTGAAACAATTATTTTGTATATACTTTATCACGACACGATGCGTATAAAATTCCTATAATACATAAACCGTCACACTCATATTGTCTCATGTTTTGATTACAAATTTGCTGTCGGCTCTTGATCTTAGGGCCAATTTAGATCATTTTAGGTTTCAGTTTCAGTTGAGGCATCGGTTTAACTAACCACTTTTCTTCCACCAGCACGAATAAGCGCGATAAATTTCAATAAAATCGACCAAAATATCACTCGATTTTGACATATTGGAACAAAGCAGGGACTCGAAGGCGCTGATTTATCACCACCAACTGCAAATTTAAATGACAACTGAACTGAAAAGTATTTACACATCAGTTTAACGGATAACTGAACTAAAAAGATATGAGAATTCCATCAGAGTTTCAGTTTCAGTGAAACTCTTCAGTTTTTGTTTTTAGACACCAGTTTAACTGAAAGCCCAACTGAAACTGAAATGATCGTCTAAATGGGCCTTTAATACCTATGATGTGTAAGAGTATATCTGTACACCTTCTTTAAATTTACTTTGTTTTAAAACACTATAAAACTATATGTACATATCGTCGGCTTAGAGTGTAAAGCGCCTAAATCCACATTTTTTTTTACAATTATAGACCACTTCAAAAATTGCTAAAAAATACAAAAATCTATCAAATCTTTTCAATTTCACTGAATTAGGCAATAACGAGTGTTGAATAATATTTAATGTAATTTTGGTTTTATTCAAATACTGCGAACACTTTGTTTAAAATATTTGTTTGTAAAAAGTGCAAAATGTGAGTTAGCTGCTTTAAACTCAAAGCCGACAATATGTATATTATTTTTACTTAGAATTAATTGAGTTTGCCATAAAAATATAAAATATATTCATTCGAAATTAAAGATTCAATAAAACAAGAATTTTATGTTTACTAAACGAATAATCAAATATCTTTTATTTTCTTTTATTGAAAGCGTTTCTTACCAAACGGGATAGATTGGAAAATAAAGCCTTAAAGAAATGCATTTTTTATCTATAGAAATTGATTAAAATCACGAGAAAAATGTCAAGATTCTTCGGAAAAAATCATACACTCATAAAATACATGTTTTAAATAACTTTCTATTTGACTATTATAACATTAGCAATTATACATTAATTGGATTAGTAAAAAAATTAAGTGGTAAATAAAAATAAAAAAAGTTTAAAACAAAAAAAACCTTTTATGCTGCGCGCACACATCAGGCTATGTAATCATATTCTAAAGCATCAACAGTATCGTCTAAAGCATTGTTTCCTAATTCTTCTTTGTCAAATTCAAACAAATCTAAATCATATTGATCTACTTTTGCAAGCTCTTGAGCTGTATCGCGCATTTGTGCAGAATCAAAAAGAGTATAATCAGCCTTGTTAAAAACTTCTCTATCAAAAGCATCATATTCTTTTTTGTAAAACTGATCTTCAACGGAAACTGGAAGTGTCTCTTCGTCATCTTCAGACTCATATAGATTATTATAAATACCGTTACTGTGTTCTCTGTCAAATTCTGGAACAGTGATTTTTTCATTTTCGAACTCAAAAATAATATCATCGAAATCGTTGTCTTTAGATGACTCATACAAATAATTATTATCTATTGAATGCGACTTCCTTCTAGGTACAAAATCATCATAATCTGAATAAATGTTTCTGTTGAGGATTACTTTCAACAGTTTGTTCTTTCGATCTACTTTGGTTCTTGATGATTGCCTTGCAATGCTTATATCAGAACATCCTTTAAAATTTTCTTGAGGTCCACAACCTACGGCATACGTGCCATTACCACAAGGCCCCCAGTTATTACCTTTTTTTTTGTAAAAAAAAGTTATAGGTTTTGAATTCAAAATAATTTTACATTTCCTTACCAGCTTGATAGTTCCATCTTAATACGCAATGTTTACAATTTAAATCCTTTGGCAAGACAATATTTGGATAAATCATTCCCGATTTCTTGCCAATGTACATCCGAAGACTTCCATCGGAAAACTTAATTTTATTTTCACTAAAACACACCTCGGACTCCTTATTGTATTTATCCAAATTGCAAATGTCGAAAAAGAAGAATCCCAAATGGTTTGCAGTTATATCGATTCCTAAACGGGCAGCTTGAGATTGGGAATACGCTTTTGTGATAACTCCTTCTCCGTAGATTCCTCCTAATTCATTGGGTCTAGGAGTGGGAGTAGCGAAATTATCTCCACAGAGTCCACATTTTCCATGATTTTGAAACCATTGAATCTTTGAAATTATAAATAAACATAGAAATGCTGGTATTGGATTAGGAAATAAACTTTATTCAAACATAATAAGTCAAAGCGCTTTTGTAAATGTTCTAAGCAGAAATGAGATTGCAAAACTTCAAAAAAAAAAAACTCACGCCAAATCCCCCGCAGAAGAGTCCATTGTCATCAAAGTTAATAGGAGCAGACTTATCATATCGCCATCTAGAAGAACGACTCACAGGATCTAGCATCATTCCATGACCATCGATTTTACTTATTAAAACAAATATAATTGAAATGAGAAGAGCAGATATTATATTTAATTTATATTTATGCATTTCAGAACAATACAAAGCTGTGGATAGATTTTAAAAATGTCTTCAAGGAAAGAAGGTCTCGATACAAATGTGGTTTATTTTTGCTTTTAATCGTTATGAATGATTCATAACTTTGTCTTATCACCGCAAAAGAAAGGGAAACGTTTTTTTTTTTGTTTTATTTTGGAGCTACGCATATAGTGTTGGTGTGTTGTAGGAACCGGGGAAGCACTGATTGTTTTCAATATTAGGTGTGTATTCTTGGCATTTCATATTCAATTTGCTTTAAAAAAAACACAACTACAATTTATTCCGTTTGGTAAGAAACTCATGGTTATCAACATATCCGCTTATGAACTAAACAGATATATAGACAAAATTATTATTACCAGGCATAGATGATATATACCTTGTTTTTAGTGCATCTGTGTCTTCGCTTTAAAAAAGGAGCATTTAAAATTGTTGTTTTATTTAACATGCAACTTTTTTCTTATTGGAGATAAAAATGCATTAAAAAACACGGCCATTATAAATTAGATAAGCGGTGATGATATGTTTCTTTCTTTTCTCAATCCCAACATTTTTAGCTTCGGCTCATTCCGTCAAAATGTTGCATTTTTATTCCTGATCGGTACAAACGCTTCAAATCTAATTCTAGTAATCTCAAACACATTTTTACCACCATTTTAAGACTAGTATGCTCCGATGATGCGAAACGAAATTTTTAGTTGGTCTCCAAAAAGACAGCGAAATTCTTAAGCCCAGCATGCTGCTGACGTGAATCGAAAAATTCCATATAAAAATGACACAACGAAATCATAAACGAAAAATTTAAGGTAGAACTATAATCGTCGGAAGGGCACCGAAGCTGGTGTCAAAAACCAACGAAAAGTAGCTTTCTGTATTGTAAAAAGAGGTACACATCCATACTGTACTTATAGTCTATCTCTTTTCGGCAATCCCATTTCACCAAATGTCATTTTTACTTCCGTAAGGAAAGTTAAACGAAACTTGACGAAACGCTCCATTCTGCAATTATAGCCTCGCCATATACTTTCCGTGTATTCGCTTGTTTTCTTCCGACCACTGATGTGCCACTCTGAGCATTATATGTAGTTCTAGCTTTAGTCTTACTTTTCGATCTGCATTACGCTATTCGATAAACAAAATTGATAATTGTTGCGTATTTTTTGGAGAAGTCTACACTATTTTTTCGCACACAATTAATTACCCAGTCCGAAAAAATGACATTTGTGTTTTTTCGTGTTTATTTTTGTTTTGTATCATTACAGCATGGTTGCCTGTGTTTTATTTTTTCATTTTCATTTGCTTTTATTTTTTGAATTGGGGTAGCTGTTAATGAATATTTTATTTGCTGCGTTTTCGTAAACATCTCGTTGTCTTGTTGGAGACCAACTAAAAATTTAATTTCGTAACAGCAGCGTACTTGGCTTTAATCATAAAAACGAAGTGGAAACTATTTATTGACAGTTGCACCAATTCAAAAACAAGTGCAAATAAAAAAAACACAGGCTGTCACGCTGAAAGATAGAAATATCAAAAATAAACACGAAAAAACACAAATGTGATTTTTTAGGACACAATAAAAGAGGGTAGACTTCTCCAAATAATCTGCTACAATAATCAATTTTGCTCACCGTACAGCATACTACAGAAAGTTAAAAGTAGGACTAAAAGTTCATGATTTCATTGTGTCATTTTGTACAAACACCGCTGGTTATATCCCTCCTTTTCCCTTACTACTATTACAACCTCTTCAGGAAGGAAAGGGTACCCAGGTTAAGGAAGCTTTTGGCATATGCTTTCTTTAAGCACGGCTTAGCTCGTCGGAAGGGAGGGTTCTTGCTACAGCAGCACTGGACCGGTGACGTTACAACTTCATGCCGAAGATTAATATTTAGTACGAAGAGTAGAATTCATAAAATAATGAGCCGCGAATTCGTCCTAAAGGGGGTAGTACTTCTTACAAGGGGGTAGGGTAGAAGGTGGAGCTGACCCTCCGAATGTATCCTACGGATACCACCGTTACTACTGCACCCTCCATATGCGCGCAGAGTAGCCTATTGCCTTATATTTATACTAGCTTACATCATTCATATCTTCATTTTTTTTCATCGCCACTTACTTCAAATCAGTGTCACTTCCACCTCTGACCTTTCTGGTCTAAGCCATAACCCTAATAGCCCTTCCACACTAGCCCACTGAGTATTAATACATGTCAAAAAAGTGGGGAAAAAAAATGTGTATAGTGTGGAAACAAAATATGACAGGTATTAATACAAGATGTGACAGCCCATCTTACACAGCTTGACAGCTTTCCATATATGATTTGACATGTATTAATAATTTACAATTTTTAGGGTTGGTTCTAATTTTTAATACATTTCATCTGTGTCAACACAAGTTTGGCATGTATTAATACAAGCCAGTGTGGAAGGAAAATTTGAAAGTCATATTTCCCACAAATTTGACAGTCGCAAGAAATTCTTTCCCACTTTCAATTTGACATGTATTAATACTCAGTGGGCTAGTGTGGAAGGGCTTTAAATAAGATTGACACTTAAATAAGGAAAAACATATACTTTTTTAAAAAATAATCAGAATCTCAAACTAAAAAAGATAGCTTCAGACGACAGAGTTGAAAAGGATTCGTAAAAACCGTAATTTTAAATTTGGCTAAGTTATTAAATTTAATATGGCGAAAATAAATATAAAATTTGTGATATTCTTAGATTAATACAAATAGTGTTATTTTGTACATAAAATTAAAAAAAAAATGTAATTTACAACAGTTGGCAATACTATAAAATTAAATTTTAGTCAAAAGAGTATAAAAATAAGATTTTGATTGCCATGAATTTAAAAAAGGAAATTTCACAAAAAAAGATGTCCTCAGTTAATAATCATACCACACAGCAAAACAAATTTTAATGAATAATTTCTACATAATTAGTCAAAGGGCCTTATTGCGAGAGTCTATATTCAAAAAAATCCACTTTTTTTCTATTCTACTAAGCTCTCAACTGCTATTGCCTAATACTACATAATTCTACGTATAGCTGAAGATTCCCCCCACCAGTGGTAAAGGAATCTGAAGCTTAGATATTTAATAAATAATATTAAATTTAAAATACATAAATGCGTTTTATTTAATTGTTGCTGATTGTGATCTATTGAGATCACAAAAATATATTTTTTTATTAATATAAAGAATCGGAAACGAAATTGTGTGTTACTCAGGTTTGATAATAATTAATAAGTGTGTATCCCAACTAACAAACGTGCCAGAGCTTAGCTCCCATTTTCTCAAAATAAAACTCCCATAATGCCCAGGAAAATTAGACTCACTTCGAAAAAATTCCGACAAAGTTGAATTTTGGTAGAGAGCTTTGTTTTGACGTCTTAACATTTCCTGAAAAGTTCCGTAAATTTGGGCCAGGGCTTAATTTTTTTAAGGGGGTTAGAGGGGGTAAAATTTATTTTTAACTTAATTTCTCGAAACTATAAGTTTTTTTGAAAAAATGTGAAGGTAAAAATCATAGTTTACGTCATTCTACACAAAAAAGATTAACATACATACATTTTTCATGCCAGCAATAGATTCTGAGAAAATCATGCAAGAACTTCACGGTGGAGTAAATTTTGTCAAAAAAGTTATTAAAATAATTTATGTCCACAATTTTATGAGCATAGAGATAAACTCATTCGTTTTTCGAAAAGAAATAACATCAGCTGAGATATTAACAAAAAACTGAATTTAACCCCCTTTAACCCCCCCTAAAAAAATAAACTCCGGGCCAAATTTACGGAACTTTTCAGGAAATACTAAAGACGTCAAAAATAAGCTATCTGCCAAAATTCACCTTTGTCGGAATTTTTTCGAAGTGAAAATTTAATATTCCTGGGCTAATGGACTGGCTACTTGAATGGAAACATTGAATGTTGCAGATTACTATTTAAAATGCATTTAATGCTATATTTCCACCAAAGTTTTATCGCAGTTCAGGTTTATAATAAATATATTTACTGTTTTCACCACACAAAAAGATTTAAAAAAGATTTATTTTGACAGCACCTTTAAAAATGCAAAATGTGTTCCATTTTTTCTTATGAAGTGTAAGTGATTCGATCTCACTTCCGTCCTTCATTTTTAGACGTTCTTCTTTTTAGCTCCAAGCAAAGCACTGAGCTGTTTCAATTCTTCAGTTTCAGTTCACATTTTTTAACTTTTTGAGTTTTTGATCGACCAGATATCAGATGATAATTAAAAGTCAGTACTTAATTATGGTGCGTTGCACGCATCACAAGCGTATAACAGTTCAGTGCTTAGCTGCGTGTTTCGAAATTATATCGGAGAGCTCTGGTCATACTCTGCTCAGAGCCATCTCCGATAGCTCAAGCTCTACTCTGCCCAGAGCCTTTAAAGAAAAACGCCTTATGAAGAATTGAATGCAGCCACGAATGAATCCTTCAGTTAAGAATAGGTTAGTTCGATTTGTTGAAGTATATGTCCTCTAGGAAGGTTTAGCTAGATTAATTTCTAATCTTTAAGATTTGTAGGGTTTCCACACCAAACCCCAAAACCGGTTTTCGGCGAAAACTTTTCAAAAACTCGAAAACCATTCACACTGAACATTTCACGTTTTCGTTTGACATTACAGTTTTTCATTAACTAACCACTCACAATTTTCTTTTCTTTTTGTTGTTTTCTTCCATTTTATGAAAGTAGAATGGTGATTATTTATATAAACTTGATTCATATGAACAATTTTAATTGCAACGGGCAAAATATTATCAGTTTTAAATAAATTAAGTAATTTTGAGATTGGAATTTTATATTTGATATGACAGAATTTCGTCAGCTGTTTTCAATTTATTTTGAAAGCATTCAATCACTTTCTTTTTTGACATTTTATTAGTATTAGGCACTGAACTTTTTAACTGGCTTTATATAAAACTTGTGTTTTACGAAAACCTAAAGTATACAAAAAATTATGGGAAACTTGTGTTTTTGATTAGTTTTGGGTTCGGTGTGAAAAGGCTATAACGGAATAAAGGCAAATCGCCAAACATTTATTGAAGGTGGTCTAGGAGTAGGAACCAACTGGCCAGTTTATACTTCTTGAGCGCTCAGTATTTTTCCTCAATTTTTCGACAGAGCAGAAGAGTTAAATATAAACAGTATTCCTCACATAAAAGTCAAAACAACTCTCTTTTCCTTTTCTTCTTATGTAATTTACTGCGACAAAAAATAATTGAGCAAGCGAATCCAAAAAATTTCAATCTCAGTTTTTAAAGGGAAAACTGAGGAATTTTTGAGAGAAATCCTGTTTATATTTCTGAGCGCTCTGAGTCCTCTGAGATCTCAGAAATATAAACTGGCTAAATAATACCGAGAAGTATGTCGTTGGAAAGATATTTGCATGTGCTGCAATAAACAAATTTAAATGTGACGTGGGTAATAATAAGCGAATAACTTGTGTGGATTTCCATTTTACACACAAAACCCTACTTAATACATTTTATTCATACTTAAATACACCAAAACACAAACCTTATGCAGCAAATTTCTTTTTTCTCACATAGTCCAGTAAAACCAAATAAAATATTTCGAAATATCTGCCAAAAATACTGCGACGATTTTTTTTTTCGTAGAGTACCTTTTAAAGAGTTTAAATTCACAAAGTTCAAACTAAAAAGTAAAATGCGTTGTCCGCCATTTTGAAAGACCTAAATGCAATTTTCTCGGCTTCTGTTAACGTAAGGCAATATTATTTTGTTTAAAAATAAAATATACACCACATAGTTGTAAGTGCTGCTTGTCAAAATGTTTTTTTTATCGTTTTTCAACAATAATTTTTCATCTAAAGGAGATATCAAAAATATTTGCAGCAAAAGTTCTGTAAAATACTCTTGCCTTTAAAGTCGAATCAAAAATATTGCTCTACGTTTAATAGGAGCCGAGAAAATAGCATTTAGGTCCTTCAAAGCTCTTTTTCAAAATGGCGGACAGCGCATACCTATACTTTTTTGTTCGAACTTTGTGAATTCAAACTCTCCAAAGATTACTCTACGAAATAAAAAAAAAATCGACGCAGTTTTTTTTTAGATATAAGATATTAATTTGACAGGACAAACGGAGATTTGAAATAAGTCCCCATATTAACTATTGTTGTACATAAAAATACCTTCCCAACAACGTATGTCTCATTGTTATTGGTCTTGTAGACCGTTTTGTCCTCTTCTCCTTCGAATCCTTTCAAAGTGTGGAAGTGGTCCTAGTCGCAAGTGCGGTTGTGGTCCTAGCCTTAGTTTTAGGTGGAAATGTAGTGTTTTTTGCTACGGATGTAAACTCTCTTTGAAGTTTTAAACTTTGTAAATCTGTCACAATTTGTATGGAAAATTAGACAGATTACGCGGCTTACAACTTTACTATGTTTACGATGACCCTAAGCCACTGCTGTTGCATGAATAGCCTTATTATAAAATTGTTGCTTATAGTGGAAAACAAATTTTTTGATATTCTTTGTTCATTTATTCCAAAAATGATGACGTTATAAATTATAATGAAGATTTTTGCACCACAGTGTTATCAACATAAGGTTTGTTCGTTGATCCCTGAAGTCACCCTCGGGTGGCTCCAAAGCGTTTTTTGAAAAACCTGAGCTAACCCTGATGATCAAATTCTGTGTTTTTTGAAACCAGGGGTCACCCTGAACTCGCCCTGAAGTACAACTAGATTTTTTGCTGGGATAAGTTGAGGTTAAGAATAAAATGTAAAAAAGGCGGAAGCTCTTAAGCATATTTTTGTTGTGGATTCACGTGCTGCAGGTAATTCTTTTGTTTTTGAAATGGAAATTCAAGGAATACACAAACTTAATTAAATAATAACAAATAGAAATAGAAAATTGAAACTTCAAATTGATAAAATTAAGATAAAATGCTTAGTCCCCTTTCACACGAAGAAACAAGTTGCTGGAGATTTTTTTGACGTTTTCTTTTAATTTCCTTAAAAATCTCTTTTACTTTTCACACGAGGAAACAAAATCTAGGCAATTTTGAGATATCCTGCAATTCTATTGGTTGAACGTACCTTAATCGTAGATGAGAAAGGAAATGTCAAAAAAATCTCTTCAAATCCTCAACCGGGGAGATTTTGTTCACCCCTCTTTCCTTCTGCCCCTTTTACCCAGGAACTGAAAGTTGCCAGCAACTCAGTTTCCTCGTGTGAAAGGGGGCTCAATTGAATCGATTTCATTTTGTTCTGCGATGACAATACTCTGTAGGTTTGTTCGTTGAAGTTTTCTCCAGGGTTGAACCAAGTTTTCTTGACAACCCCAAGAATTGTCAAAAAAAGTCTGGGGTTTTCAATTCTTTTAACATTTAACTTGAAATAATTATTTATTTAGAAAAAGTAAATTGACAAAAATGATAATGCGCACAAGGTGATTAATAATAGTGAAACCACATCGATGAAAATGATGCCGAATAGTTGCTCAGATTCATTTTAGGGTAATGTTGCCGTTTAAAATTCATCGTCCTCTTCCAATTAATAAAGATAATTATCAATATCGTTATTTTGTTCTTCATTGAATACTGGAACTGCTATTTCTTCGTTTTCAAATTCAAGCTGAATATTTTCGAGATAGTTTTCCTCTGAAGATTCTGCTTCTGCTGTTCTTGAGGAGTGTATTTGCTTTTTAATACTTATGTCTGAACATCCTTTAAAATTTTCTTGAGGTCCACAACCCTTTGCAACAGTATCATTACCACAAATCCCCCACTTATTACCTATTTTGAAGTTAACAGCTTTAACGGATCTGAGGTTCAAAAAAATAATTAAACCATAACTTACCACTTTTATAATTCCATCTTAATACACAATGTTTACAATATAAGTTCTTTGGCAAGACAATAGATGAACTTATTAATCCAGATTGTTTTCCAATATTCATCATAAGACTTTTATCGGAAAACTGAAGTTTATTTGCCCTGAAACAATTTCGGGACTCTACTTTAAATTCATCTAAATTACAAATGTCGAAGTAGAAGAATCCCAATTGATTTGCAGTTATTTCTATTGCCAAACGTGCAATTTGTGATTGGGAATACACTTTTGTGATAACTCCTTGTCCGTATTTCCCTCCTAATTCATTGGGTCTAGGACTGGGGGCAGCGAAGTTATCTCCACAGAGTCCACATCTTCCATTATTTTTAGACCATTGATTCTTTTAAATTATAAACCAACATAGTTTTAGAAAATACTTGTATATTGGATTTGGATTAGGGCAAAAACTTATAAACTAAAAAAAAACTCACTTCATATCCTCCGCAATTGAGTCCATTGTCATCATAGTTAATAGGAGCTGAGTTATTATATCGCCATCTAGAAGAACGACTGACTGGATCTAGCATCATTCCATGACCATCAATTTCATTAATTAAAACAAATACGATTGATATGAGAAGAGCAGGTATGTTAAAATTATTTTTCAGCATTTTAAAACAATATTCAATGCGATTTGGGTACATTTTAAAATTCGTTCAACAACTGCAAGGTCTCGATACTAATTGATTTAAGTTTTCTTTCTGTTTTATACTTTAGTTATGCATGATTCATGACGTTACCTTATCATTAACGCAGAAGTAAGAATAATTGTTTTATTTAATTTTTTGAATCACACATGTAGTGTTGTTATGTTCTAGAATCTGGAGAGATTTCTGCTAACAATTAGCTTCAACATGATTTAGCGCTAATTAGTAAATATTATGATACAGTTATAATAATTAAGAATTGTTGACGCATAAATGGCCTTACTTACACAAATGATGCATGTTTTTGTTACAAGTAATGTTAGGTAAGGTTAGGTTGAAGTGGCTGCCAGTGGTGAAAGCTGTCACTCTTTCCTTTGTCCAAGTTTATTAGATCACTAGGATCGCGCTTCTTTCATTCATCTAGACCAAGCATTCTGGTGTCTGCGATGGCTTCAACCGGAGGTTCGATCTTGTTCGTTCCCTGGAATCCGGGGGCTGGGATTAAAGACATAGGACCAAATATCCGTCCAAGAATTTTTCTTTCAAAGGAGTCCAATATCAATCTTCCCTTTCTGACCGTGTTCTTCATCTTTCTTGTGTGGAGCTTTGAGTCCAGCTGTTGCTCCAAACCAATGTTTACTCCGAGGTAGATGAACTCTTTAACTACTTCGAAGTTCTTGCTATAGGCAGTGATGTTTTGCCTCAGCCGGTTGACAGAACTCTCATTGTTTGTTTATAATAGCATGTATATTTGGTCTTATCATCGTTTACTTAAAGGCCAACAAGATTCGCTGTATCGTCGTTTGATTTCCTTAAAGTATGGCTACGCCATCGCCATTCTCATTGCCTAATACTAAGTTCCATTTTTTTTTTCACAGCTCAACATTACTTCTGATCAGGGAAATGATTTAAATAATGATTTAAAATGTATTTCTTAAATAAACCCCGTGGTATTTATAAATCCATTCCAAGAAATGTCTAACTTTCAACACTTGTCCAACTCCAAAATGTTATTTATTAACATTTTGCACCTCGTGGCTAACTAAGCCAATGATATTTATTGTCCAAATTTTTTTTTAAAGTAGACTCGTTCAGCAAACTGGGAAGGCAATTTTTTTTAAGTTTTCTAATTTTCCAATTTTGAAATGGATGAAAAGCTAATTGAACGTGCCCAAAAGCCTACTGAAATTCATTATTTCATTCAAAAATTAACGAATACAGGTATGTCACTGAATAAATGAGGTCGTATTTGGACAACTGTTGAAAGGCGTTAATAAACACCAAGATAGCTAAACTATTTAGGCATTGATTAGCTGGGCATCTGCCTAAGCGTGTTCTAAGAAAATATAACAAATACGACTGGCAAAGGATGAACAATTACAGTAGCATTAAAGTTTAAGTTTTTTAAAATCACCTTTTAAGAGCTAAAGGCCTTTTACTTGAGCAGAACGAACGGGACCAATTAAAACATTTCAATATTTTTGAAGAAGTTTTGGAATTGACGAAGATATTCATTACAGGATTTTCGTATTTATTTTACAGTTTTATTTAAGACAGTAATGAACTTCTTCAACACTTTTTTTTGCAATCAGCCCACACTTTTATCAATATTTCGAATATAAACTTTAAAAATAAAAAAAAACACTTGCTCAATTAATATTCCTATTGATGACCAAAAAAAAAAATTGAACAAAAATTGACAGCTTGTTAAATGTTTACACATTTTTTTAATTTTCTGACATCTGACACATGTCAACACTTCAACAGTAAGACCAAAGAATTTCTGCTCTAAGAAATTTCAAGGACAGAATTTGTCGGAAAGGGAAGAGCTCTGGTGAGCACTTTCTTTTGGCCAAAATGACCCAGCTTTTAAAGTCTGGACATTTTGTTGAAATTGGATATGTTTGCGGTTTTGGACAATGTTTGAATCAAAGCTAATGTTAGCCAATAAAGAAACACTTCGAATGAATCATAAAGCTGTCTATTGTGCAACCACACAGAACCTTGCATTGTTGTATGACTCCTTAATGATATAGCGACTATCACTTCAGACAAACCTCTCACGATCGTCCAAACATTCGCGATTATCCCCGACGAATTCCTTCTCAAAGTCTGATACACAGCTGATTGTTTAAGAATTATTCGGGAGAGAATTATTAGGGGAAGGGGGATGAAATATTTGAAAATATTCGGTGAAGAAAATTGACGTTCTCTTTTGTGTTCTTTCTTTTATTCAATCCAACCAATCAAATCGTGTCTTTCATTATGAAATTACGAAAAACATAAAGAGTAAACCAAAATCTGCAGAATAATTTTCTTCACATCGGAACACTTTCATTCCTTACGTATAGACAAGCACATTCAAACATGATGTTGCAAAATTTATATTTTTGTATATTCATACTGGCATGAAGGGGACTTCTGATTCTGTCAACATCAACATAAGAAACTTGGATTTATTTAAAAAATATTTATTTATTTTAAGAAAAAGTAAATTGACAAATGATAATGCGCAGAAGGTGCCTTATTCTAGGAAACTACTTCTTTCGATTAGAGTTGTTCTAATCATTTTACAGAAATGCTTCCATTGGGACATCATCCTCCTCCTCCGATTTATAAGGATAATTATCAATATCGTTATTATGTTCCTTATCGAATACTGGAACTGCCATTTCTTCATTTTCAAATTCGAGACGAATATTATCGAAATCATTTTCCTTTGAAGATTCTGCTTCTGCTGTTCTAGAGGAGTGTATTTGCCTTTTAATACTTATGTCTGAACATCCTTTAAAGTTTTCTTGAGGTCCACAACCCTTTGCAAAAGTACCATTACCGCAATTTCCCCAGTTATAACCTATTTGTAAGTTAACAGCTTTTACGGATCTGAGGTCAAAATAATTTAACAATCACTTACTGGCTCTATAGTTCCATCTCAATACACAATGCTTACAATTTAAGTCCTTTGGCAAGACAATAGATGGATATATCATTCCAGATTGTTCCCCAATGTACATCCTAAGACTTTTATCGGAAAAGTGGAGTTTATTGGCCCTGAAACAATGTTGGGACTCTGTTTTGAATTTATCCAAATTGCAAATGTCGAAGTAAAAATATCCCAAATGGTTTGCAGTTATTTCTATTTCCAAGTGTGCAATTTGTGATTGGGTATACACTTTTGTGATAACTCCCTGTCCGTATTTCCCTCCTAATTCATTGGGTCTAGGACTGGGGGCAGCGAAGTTATCTCCACAGAGTCCACATCTTCCATGATTTTTGGACCATTGATTCTTTTAAATTATGAACAAATATGGTTTGGTTATACTTGTATGCTGGGATTGGATTAAAGCAAAGACTCATATAAAACAAACGAAGCGAATGCTCTTTTGTGATTGGATTACACTCGTAAACTTAAAAAAAAACTCACTCCATATCCTCCGCAATTGAGTCCATTGTCATCATAGTTAATAGGAGCTGAATTGAGAAGAAGAGGTATATTCAAATTTTTGTTCAGCATTTTAGACCAATACTTAATGCTTTGGATAGATTTTAAAATACCTTCAAGCACTACAAGGTCTCGATACTAATGTGGTTTGTTTTTAATTTCTTTCTGTTTTTATACGTTAGGAATGCATGATTCATGACGTTGCCTTATCAACGCATAAGCAGAAAAACACTGTTTTTTTTTAATTTTTTGAATCACGCATAAAGTATTGTTATGCTCTAGAATCTGGAGAGGTTTCTGCTAACAATTCGTTCGAACATAATTTAAACATCATTTAAAACTTTGTACATTATGATACAATTATAATAATAAAAATTGTTGATACATTAATGGCCCAAAACCAATGATACATCATTTTATATGTAAGGAGAAATGTTACTAATGTAGGTAAAGTTTAAATGGTTGAAAGATTGGAAATTTAAATAATAAACTAATGTTTAGTCCCGTAAAATTAAATTAAAACATTCGAATAATCGACAAAAAATACGGCATCGAATTTTTGTTTTATTCTTAAAAAGTACTTATTGGAAAGTGTTAGTTAAAAAGTTTAAGTGATTTTATTTATCATTTTCTTACAAAATATAAAAATAATATAATATAATTGATACAAAATCAAATAAAGCATGGCATTGCCGTCTGCCAGGTTGACAACTTGAATAAATCTTTAACAGTTTAACAAAGTATTAAAACAAATTTAAATTTACAAACAAAAAACTGGTATAAAAAGAATTATAAGTGGTTTAAACATTTCCCTCGACTATCCTCTCACGATACGCAAGCGCTACTTTGCAATAATTGAACAATTTTGACACCTTCATTTCGTATAATAACGATAATACCTCATCCTTCGATAAAATATTTTTGGCAAAGACAAACTTTCTTGTTTCCATCAAGACCGGACACTCCCCTAGAAAATGAAATACATCCTCTCTCTCTCTCTCTGATTACAAAGTCCGCATGAAATTGGTAGGTCATCTCTATGTGGCCCATAGTTGAGATGTTGAAGTTCCCCACATATCTTTACCATCATTGATATTTGCTCCACACTATTTTCATCACGAAAGTAGTTCTTATCACCCATTATGGCATATTTGACTATATATTGATCTAAGAACAGGGCTGGAAGCTTCCTCCAAATACTTCATCCGATAATCTCTCATCAACAGCTGAAATTAGATGCATTTCCATTCGCTAAGGTTTTCCACATCCAAACTTAGTTCAATCCTACTCCCAATCCTTCCACTCAGCATGCCAACCAGTTTTTCGATGAACAACTTGAAGGGCCGCTTTCCTTGGTAGTCTTTCATTGGACATGTGAAGAACATTTATAATATTATCTACATGGAGCTTTAGTGTTTATATGAAGAGTGGGAAGAGTCCTGTTTCCAACATAAAGATGTAGTTTGGGGTATTAGAAGGAAGATGAAATATTCTTTTAATATAGAACCTCAAAAGTTTTTCCACAGTGTCATATTGCTTGAAGCCCCATACTTGCGATGCATGCAGCATAACTGACCATGAAACTGCTTCAAATACACGATACTTGCTAATGTGGGCAATGCTTTTGTTGGCGAAACATTTCTTCCAAGTAGCACCAATTGCATTCTTGGCCTTTAAAAGTTTCTCATTGAGGTGCTTTTCCATACTAAGATTCTTTGTAAGGCACACGCCAAGATAGCTCGTAAAACCGTAGATAAGTTTACAAATTTGTTGAATTTATCTTTTGGTTAATGAACTGTCAAATTTTGTATGGGAAATGATTCACACAATTTTGTTAAAGTTATCAAGGGATTTTGTTCGTAAAATTAACCAAACTGGATAAACTTGTCCAAACGTCATTGTGACTCTTACTCTGATTGAATTACCTAGCATTTAATCAAATGTATAACAAAGGTCGTTAATGCAAACTTTTTACACAATTTGTAAATTTACGACGTTGCACGAATACCCTTATTATTTTCTGTGTAAAACACAAATTTTGTAAAGCTGAGTTTTGGAAACAAAATTTTGATCCACTCCCGAATTTTAATATGATCTTGAGGTTGTGTACCAAAAATATTTCGTATGGATTTTTTGTGCACGCTAAAAAATATGTAGGTTTTGGAGATGTTAATCTTAATATTTCACTCAATATTAATATTTTTTAAATATTTTTCTTAATATCTTACGTTTGAAGACAGTTTTAAGCGACAGTTTGCATTATTTTTTTTTTTTTTTAATCTGATAATGGGATAATAACGAGGGGATAATTTTCTCATTTATCAATCAAAAATTGTGGTACTTAGAACCACTCTTTTATTGGAGACAAAAATTCTTAGAATCCACAATTTGATTTTATTGAAGCCTGAAAATGAACATGTGAAATATTGGCCGCAGATCAGATCTCAATCAAAAAATGTTTTTAGGGTGTATGACAGGGCTGTGTCTAAGGGTGGGGCACTGGAGCAAATGTCCCAGGTGCCTTCCTATGAAGGGGGTCATGCCGTACTGCGAATGGCTCGTCACGTTTAATGAATGGTGCCATGAAATGTGTTTGCGGAATATTCGTTAACGCAAACTGCAAAAGTCTTCTCTTAAAGACTTTGATTTACCGATATTGTGATCGATTCATAGTTTAGGGAATAATGTTAAAAGCACGCTTAACTTGCGTTGGATTGTCATCAATCGAATATACGATCGATACGATCAAAAGAAAATGTATTTTAAACATAATCCAAAATTAATAGTAACTGTTAAATTCGTGTTTAAAAGTCAGACAAGAATGTATGATTAGAGTTTTTGTTGATTTCATTCAAACATTCCAAGCACAGCGATGTATTTTAAGTTACGTTGCGTTGGAATGAAATTAACGATAGAAGAAATATCGAACTAAAAATATAATTATCGACAGGTTAAAAAATCAATTAGTATCAACTTTTTTTCTATATACTAAATATTGGGAAGAACTATCGAAAATTCGATCCTTTTCTCGACTTTCTTTTTAGGCTGCTGACTTTTTGTCTCGATATAAACCGACATTTCAACTAGTTAAATCGCCTTTTTTGCTGGTAATTCGTACGTAACCTATACTGAAACATGTTGGTACTGGGTTTGAGTCGGAACGGCCCTGGTGTATGGAATACGGTTTAAAGTAAAATTTTTGTTTTTCATTGTAGTATTCGTATAATATCGTCTGTTATTTTTTTTATCCATTCATTAATTTATTTTTTTTTATCGAAGATGGTTTCCTTTATATTTTGAACAAAATTCTCACAAAATAAGTAAGTTAGGCCGATCAAAAACAATATTGAAAATACTTTGAGAGTTAAAGAGTGTATATCTGCCCAAAACGTAGATCTACCAAATTGATTTTGAATCAAAAAAAAACATCAATGCTAAAATGTTCTGAATGCATGTGGTTAAAATCGTCTATTTGATAAATCTTAACAAAAAAAAAATTGTTTAATTTCGACAATAAAACCCCAATAGTATTATTGGGGCAATGGCTTGTAAATAATGAAAGGAGAAGGTAAATAAACTTTACCAATAATGAGTAGGTAGCCTATTCCAAAGCTATAAAAAAATTATTTTTTTTGAAATTATATTTTAAGATTGCAAATATTTTTGCTTTTCTTATTATTTTTTGCGTATATCTTTTGAGTTCTCAGGGGGGTCATGACCCCGTGACCCCCCCCCCCCTTGTATACGCCGTTGAGATCTTATGCTTTCAATAATGGCGGTAAGATCAGAATTGTTGCATCTAAGGAGCGAAGTGTTTAGCTTCCACTGATAATAAGCTGCTTGGTTCTCGTTCCATTTAAGTTTTGGCAACATTTTAAGATTCCGATTTCCAGTCATTTTCATATCTTCTACCTGGAATTCTTTGATTATGGGAAGATGATTCAAGTACGGCACCACATCAGCTTTAAAATCCTGAATATATTCTTTCCATGTACCACCAGCCAGACCGCAGTCTATGACCGAATTTCCTTGATTCCCTACAAAAGTGAAGTCTTTAACCATATCCCAAATGGAAAGTGCGATCCACAAAGTTCGAACAAAAAGGGCCGATGCGTTGTCCGGCATTTTGAAAAAGGCTTTGAAAAGCGTGAATTCGATTTTCTCAGCTCCTATCATACTTGGTTTTGTACGTTAAAATATTAACTACAACTTACAACTTACCTACATTAGTAACATTTCTCCTTACATATAAAATGATGTATCATTGGTTTTGGGCCATTAATGTATCAACAATTTTTATTATTATAATTATATCATAATGTACAAAGTTTTAAATGATGTTTAAATTATGTTTAAACGAATTGTTAGCAGAAATCTCTCCAGATTTTAGAACATAACGATACTTTATGCGTGATTCAAAAAATTAAAAAAAAACAGTGTTTTTCTGCTTATGCGTTGATAAGGCAACGTCATGAATCATGCATTCCTAACGTATAAAAACAGAAAGAAATTAAAAACAAACCACATTAGTATCGAGACCTTGTAGTGCTTGAAGGTATTTTAAAATCTATCCAAAGCATTAAGTATTGGTCTAAAATGCTGAACAAAAATTTGAATATACCTCTTCTTCTCATATCAATCGTATTTGTTTTAATTAATGAAATTGATGGTCATGGAATGATGCTAGATCCAGTCAGTCGTTCGTCTAGATGGCGATATAATAATTCAGCTCCTATTAACTATGATGACAATGGACTCAATTGCGGAGGATATGGAGTGAGTTTTTTTTTAAGTTTACGAGTGTAATCCAATCACAAAAGAGCATTCGCTTCGTTTGTTTTATATGAGTCTTTGCTTTAATCCAATCCCAGCATACAAGTATAACCAAACCATATTTGTTCATAATTTAAAAGAATCAATGGTCCAAAAATCATGGAAGATGTGGACTCTGTGGAGATAACTTCGCTGCCCCCAGTCCTAGACCCAATGAATTAGGAGGGAAATACGGACAGGGAGTTATCACAAAAGTGTATACCCAATCACAAATTGCACACTTGGAAATAGAAATAACTGCAAACCATTTGGGATATTTTTACTTCGACATTTGCAATTTGGATAAATTCAAAACAGAGTCCCAACATTGTTTCAGGGCCAATAAACTCCACTTTTCCGATAAAAGTCTTAGGATGTACATTGGGGAACAATCTGGAATGATATATCCATCTATTGTCTTGCCAAAGGACTTAAATTGTAAGCATTGTGTATTGAGATGGAACTATAGAGCCAGTAAGTGATTGTTAAATTATTTTGACCTCAGATCCGTAAAAGCTGTTAACTTACAAATAGGTTATAACTGGGGAAATTGCGGTAATGGTACTTTTGCAAAGGGTTGTGGACCTCAAGAAAACTTTAAAGGATGTTCAGACATAAGTATTAAAAGGCAAATACACTCCTCTAGAACAGCAGAAGCAGAATCTTCAAAGGAAAATGATTTCGATAATATTCGTCTCGAATTTGAAAATGAAGAAATGGCAGTTCCAGTATTCGATAAGGAACATAATAACGATATTGATAATTATCCTTATAAATCGGAGGAGGAGGATGATGTCCCAATGGAAGCATTTCTGTAAAATGATTAGAACAACTCTAATCGAAAGAAGTAGTTTCCTAGAATAAGGCACCTTCTGCGCATTATCATTTGTCAATTTACTTTTTCTTAAAATAAATAAATATTTTTTAAATAAATCCAAGTTTCTTATGTTGATGTTGACAGAATCAGAAGCCCCCCTCATGCCAGTATGAATATACAAAAATATAAATTTTGCAACATCATGTTTGAATGTGCTTGTCTATACGTAAGGAATGAAAGTATTCCGATGTGAAGAAAATTATTCTGCAGATTTTGGTTTGCTCTTTGTATTTTTCAATATGTTTCTTAACGAAAGACACGATTTGACTGGTTGGATTGAATAAAAGAAGGAACAAAAAAGAGAACGTCAATTTTCTTAACCGAATATTTTCAAATATTTCATCCCCCTCCCTCTAATAATTCTCTCCCGAATAATTCTTAAACAATCAGCTGTGTATCAAACATTGAGAAGGAATTCGTCGGGGATAATCGCGAATGTTTGGACGATCGTAAGAGGTTTGTCTGAAGTGATAGTCGCTATATCATTAAGGAGTCATACAACAGCGCAAGGTTCTGTGTGGTTGCACAATAGACAGCTTTATGATTCATTCGAAGTGTTTCTTTATTGGCTAACATTAGCTTTGATTCAAACATTGTCCAAAGCCGCCAACATACCAATTTCAACAAAATGTCCAAACTTTAAAAGCTGGGTCATTTTGATCAAAAGAAAGTGCTCAGCAGAGCTCTTCCTTTTCCGACAAATTCTGTCCTTGAAATTTCTTTCTTTGAACAGAAATTCTTTGGTCTTACTGTTGAAGTGTTGACATGTGTCAGATGTCAAAAAAATTTTAAAAATCATAAACATTTAACAGACCGTCAATTTTTCTTCAAAATTTTTTTGTTCATCAATAGTAATATCAATTGAGCAAGTGTTTTTTTTTTTTTTGTTTTAAGGTTTATAAACAAAATATTGATAAAAGTGTGGGGCCGATTGCAAATCATCTATTGGTAGTTTAATGCTACTATAATTGTTAATCCTCTGTCAGCAGTATTTATTAGAATTTTTATAACACACTAACTTATACTTGCTTGTAGTACCCCGTGGCATAATGGTTAGTGCGTAGGACTGTCATGCCAAAGGTCTGGGTTCGATTCCCGGTCACTGCCACCTAAAAATAGAAATGTTTTTTTCTGCCTCTTACGAGGGACTGACAAATCCTCCAAGAGTATACTTGTCATGAATAAGTGCTTCTCATATAGCCGTTCGGACACGTGTGCTTGAACCTTGATAATAGGTGTGTTCTTGTTGGCCAAGGGGAATTAGACCAAAAGAACGACATAGGGGCTTAGCGACGCCATTACAGAAAACAAATAGAGTTTTCATACAAACTATCGATAACAAGTATGAATATCGTGCCGGTAACACAGTTTTTATCTGGGCTTAAGCTAAGTAACGAAAACTCTTTGGGCTTAGCTAAGCCGGAAGGGGCTTAGTTGTGGCATTAAACATGTAAATTGCTTAGCCCCGAAGTCGGTTTTTTCATCCAAGTTTATTCGGACAAGGAAAAAAACATCACACCTAATATTATGGTTCAAATTAATTGCTGGAAAAATTATGTAAATGAACGAAGACAGAATTTTGGCATTCGAGTAAAAGTGTTGCAACTTCACCGTTACCTTCTTCATCATTTTTTCAATCGAATGATACAAGCCAATTCGTCTTCGAAATAAGGTTTTGTGCACAGAATAAATTGGGTGTTTTGAATTACAAAAGCTATAGCTTCAAGATTAATAAACCTACAGAGTTCATTAGTAGCTCACATTTTGGATAATTTTACTGTCTAAATTAGTGTTTCCCAACCATTTTTATGCTATGCCCCACCAAGACAAAATGTTTATGTCCCCCCAACATTATGTTTAATTTTTAAAATTCAAAATTTTTTAATGTTAACTAAAAATTTGAATTATTAAAAATTAGGAATAAATTACCAAAAACTAGAAAATTATGTTTTAAATCCATCGATAAATTTTCCAGATGATAAACAATCACAACCATACAACCATACATATATATAGCGGTATCAGTCACTTCATATTTTCGAAAACACTGTCAAAATTTAAGTTGCAAATGATTGTCTGAAATATCAATAAGGAAAGCCAAGCCAAAGATATTCGTTTTTACATATATTTTTTTCTTGAAGTTGCTTGAGCCCAGTTTTTCGAAAATATCGACTAAGACTCACAAATGCTTTACAATCGACCGTCAAATTTTCATTTCCAGTTTATTGCTTGAGAGAATAAAAAAGTTCCACAAATATTTTAAAATAGTATAAATCCCTCATGCACACATTTTGTTCTTAACAGAATACCTGGAAAAAGCCTTCACAATTTGGCACAAGCAAAAGTTTAAACAAGCCAAAATTGAATCCAGACTCTTTTCGAAAATAAATAAGTGTGAAAGTGAGATCTTTTTTTGCCTTCGCACTCTTTGAAAATATTGAAATCTAAATTGTATGTGAAGCATCAGAATATAAAATGGCCCCACACTGAAAAATTGAGTTGTACATTTGTTGTGGCGAGGGCCCCACGCTGGGAAACAGTGGTCTAAATATAATTTTTTTTAAAGTTTTTTTTTTTGTAAATTCAATCGAATCGTTGAATAAAAACCAAATCACTTTGTTTTCCAAGATGGTGGCCCTCTCTTTATCCTTGGCACCCACAAACGTGGTTTTATAATGGTAGATGTAGTGAAACACAAATTATACAAAAAATATTACCCATAGATTAATGAAATTTTAATAAATTTTTTGATAAAATTGGCTCCACCATGAAATTCTTACATTAAGGTAGATAGTTGGGGACAGAAAATCAGTAAAATCACTTTGGATGGAATATTTCCTGAATAAGACCATGAAAGAAAATTTGGCTTCGATATATCGATAGGGTTTGAATATACCTTTCCATTAACGTACATCACGATTTATTTCACTAACTTTAATTTTTTTGTGCAAAAAACGGCAAGGGGTTAGTCCATGTTTTTTTCGAAATCCATGAAAAATTTTTGTGACGAAATTTTTACATTTTTTGAAAGCTGTGTCAATTTCCTATTCAGCACTGACAACCGCAACAATTTTGTAAAGCTTGGTTCGTTAGATATTCACATCTTACGGATTGCGTCGAAAATCATCAGAAATAATAATGAAATATCAATTTAGATGAGTATATTTCGAGAACCAGACATCGTAGCTGGTTCAAGCTTTCAGATTTGGAAAGCTCTGGAAAATCTCTATCGATTTTTGATTTTTTCTGCCTTCTACAAGCCTTAGTTTCCAAGATACGAGTATCGCTATCCAAAGACATGACATTAAGGTAGATAGTTGGGGACAGAAAATCAGTAAAATCACTTTGGATGGAATATTTCCTGAATAAGACCATGAAAGAAAATTTGGCTTCGATATATCGATAGGGTTTGAATAGACCTTTCCATTAACGTACATCACGATTTATTTCACTAACTTTAATTTTTTTGTGCAAAAAACGGCAAGGGGTTAGTCCATGTTTTTTTCGAAATCCATGAAAAATTTTTGTGACGAAACTTTTACATTTTTTGAAAGCTGTGTCAATTTCCTATTCAGCACTGACAACCGCAACAATTTTGAAAGCTTGGTTCGTTAGATATTCGCATCTTACGGATTGCGTCGAAATTCATCAGAATTACTTCGGTTGCAAAATTTAATGAACTGGACCTTGCAAAAGCTTTTGATTTTCAGAAACGGATAGCTTTTGAAAAGAGAATGTAGAATTTAAAAGCCGAAACTATTTGCAAGGCTTGGGTCAGAAAATATATCTATCCAAATGCATTTTCAGGCTAATGCAAATAATGAAATATCAATTTAGATGAGTACATTTCGAGAACCAGACATCGTAGCTGGTTCAAGCTTTCAGGTTTGGAAAGCTCTGGAAAATCTCTATCGATTTTTGATTTTTTCTGCCTTCTACAAGCCTTAGTTTCCAAGATACGAGTATCGCTATCCAAAGACATGACATTAAGGTAGATAGTTGGGGACAGAAAATCAGTAAAATCACTTTGGATGGAATATTTCCTGAATAAGACCATGAAAGAAAATTTGGCTTCGATATATCGATAGGGTTTGAATAGACCTTTCCATCACGATTTATTTCACTAACTTTAATTTTTTTGTGCAAAAAAACGGCAAGGGGTTCATATTTTATTCGAAATCCGTGAAAAATTTTTGTGACGAAACTTTTACATTTTTTGAAAGCTGTGTCAATTTCCTATTCAGCACTGACAACCGCAACAATTTTGAAAGCTTGGTTCGTTAGATATTCGCATCTTACGGATTGCGTCGAAATTCATCAGAATTACTTCGGTTGCAAAATTTAATGAACTGGACCTTGCAAAAGCTTTTGATTTTCAGAAACGGATAGCTTTTGAAAAGAGAATGTAGAATTTAAAAGCCGAAACTATTTGCAAGGCTTGGGTCAGAAAATATATCTATCCAAATGCATTTTCAGGCTAATGCAAATAATGAAATATCAATTTAGATGAGTATATTTCGAGAACCAGACATCGTAGCTGGTTCAAGCTTTCAGGTTTGGAAAGCTCCTGAAAATCTCTATCGATTTTTGATTTTTTCTGCCTTCTACAAGCCTTAGTTTCCAAGATACGAGTATCGCTATCCAAAGACATGACATTAAGGTAGATAGTTGGGGACAGAAAATCAGTAAAATCACTTTGGATGGAATATTTCCTGAATAAGACCATGAAAGAAAATTTGGCTTCGATATATCGATAGGGTTTGAATAGACCTTTCCATTAACGTACATCACGATTTATTTCACTAACTTTAATTTTTTTGTGCAAAAAAACGGCAAGGGGTTAGTCCATGTTTTTTCCGAAATCCATGAAAAATTTTTGTGACGAAATTTTTAATTTTTTTGGAAAGCTGTGTCAATTTCCTATTCAGCACTGACAACCGCAACAATTTTGAAAGCTTGGTTCGTTAGATATTCACATCTTACGGATTGCGTCGAAAATCATCAGAAATAATAATGAAATATCAATTTAGATGAGTATATTTCGAGAACCAGACATCGTAGCTGGTTCAAGCTTTCAGATTTGGAAAGCTCTGGAAAATCTCTATCGATTTTTGATTTTTTCTGCCTTCTACAAGCCTTAGTTTCCAAGATACGAGTATCGCTATCCAAAGACATGACATTAAGGTAGATAGTTGGGGACAGAAAATCAGTAAAATCACTTTGGATGGAATATTTCCTGAATAAGACCATGAAAGAAAATTTGGCTTCGATATATCGATAGGGTTTGAATAGACCTTTCCATTAACGTACATCACGATTTATTTCACTAACTTTGATTTTTTTGTGCAAAAAACGGCAAGGGGTTAGTCCATGTTTTTTTCGAAATCCATGAAAAATTTTTGTGACGAAATTTTTAATTTTTTTGAAAGCTGTGTCAATTTCCTATTCAGCACTGACAACCGCAACAATTTTGAAAGCTTGGTTCGTTAGATATTCACATCTTACGGATTGCGTCGAAATTCATCAGAATTACTTCGGTTGCAAAATTTAATGAACTGGACCTTGCAAAAGCTTTTGATTTTCAGAAACGGATAGCTTTTGAAAAGAGAATGTAGAATTTAAAAGCCGAAACTATTTGCAAGGCTTGGGTCAGAAAATATATCTATCCAAATGCATTTTCAGGCCAATGCAAGTAATGAAATATCAATTTAGATGAGTATATTTCGAGAACCAGACATCGTAGCTGGTTCAAGCTTTCAGATTTGGAAAGCTCCTGAAAATCTCTATCGATTTTTGATTTTTTCTGCCTTCTACAAGCCTTAGTTTCCAAGATATCGCTATCCAAAGACATGACATTAAGGTAGATAGTTGGGGACAGAAAATCAGTAAAATCACCTTGGATGGAATATTTCCTGAATAAGACCATGAAAAAAAATTTGGCTTCTAAATATCGATAGGGTTTGAATAGACCTTTCCATTAACGTACATCACGATTTATTTCACTAACTTTAATTTTTTTGTGCAAAAAAACGGCAAGGGGTTAGTCCATGTTTTTTCCGAAATCCATGAAAAATTTTTGTGACGAAATTTTTACATTTTTGGAAAGCTGTGTCAATTTCCTATTCAGCACTGACAACCGCAACAATTTTGAAAGCTTGGTTCGTTAGATATTCACATCTTACGGATAGCGTCGAAAATCATCAGAAATAATAATGAAATATCAATTTAGATGAGTATATTTCGAGAACCAGACATCGTAGCTGGTTCAAGCTTTCAGATTTGGAAAGCTCTGGAAAATCTCTATCGATTTTTGATTTTTTCTGCCTTCTACAAGCCTTAGTTTCCAAGATATCGCTATCCAAAGACATTAAGGTAGATAGTTGGGAACAGAAAATCAGTAAAATCACCTTGGATGGAATATTTCCTTAGTTTCCAAGATATCGCTATCCAAAGACATTAAGGTAGATAGTTGGGAACAGAAAATCAGTAAAATCACCTTGGATGGAATATTTCCTGAATAAGACCATGAAAGAAAATTTGGCTTCGATATATCGATAGGGTTTGAATAGACCTTTCCATTAACGTACATCACGATTTATTTCACTAACTTTGATTTTTTTGTGCAAAAAAACGGCAAGGGGTTAGTCCATGTTTTTTTCGAAATGCATGAAAAATTTTTGTGACGAAATTTTTACATTTTTGGAAAGCTGTGTCAATTTCCTATTCAGCACTGACAACCGCAACAATTTTGAAAGCTTGGTTCGTTAGATATTCACATCTTACGGATTGCGTCGAAAATCATCAGAAATAATAATGAAATATCAATTTAGATGAGTATATTTCGAGAACCAGACATCGTAGCTGGTTCAAGCTTTCAGATTTGGAAAGCTCTGGAAAATCTCTATCGATTTTTGTTTTTTTCTACCTTCTACAAGCCTTAGTTTCCAAGATACGAGTATCGCTATTCCAAAGACATGGCATTAAGGTAGATAGTTGGGGACAGAAAATCAGTAAAATCACTTTGGATGGAATATTTCCTGAATTAGACCATGAAAGAAAATTTGGCTTCGATATATCGATAGGGTTTGAATAGACCTTTCCATTAACGTACATCACGATTTATTTCACTAACTTTAATTTTTTTGTGCAAAAAAACGGCAAGGGGTTAGTCCATGTTTTTTTCGAAATCCATGAAAAATTTTTGTGACGAAACTTTTACATTTTTTGAAAGCTGTGTCAATTTCCTATTCAGCACTGACAACCGCAACAATTTTGAAAGCTTGGTTCGTTAGATATTCACATCTTACGGATAGCGTCGAAAATCATCAGAAATAATAATGAAATATCAATTTAGATGAGTATATTTCGAGAACCAGACATCGTAGCTGGTTCAAGCTTTCAGATTTGGAAAGCTCTGGAAAATCTCTATCGATTTTTGATTTTTTCTGCCTTCTACAAGCCTTAGTTTCCAAGATATCGCTATCCAAAGACATTAAGGTAGATAGTTGGGAACAGAAAATCAGTAAAATCACCTTGGATGGAATATTTCCTTAGTTTCCAAGATATCGCTATCCAAAGACATTAAGGTAGATAGTTGGGAACAGAAAATCAGTAAAATCACCTTGGATGGAATATTTCCTGAATAAGACCATGAAAGAAAATTTGGCTTCGATATATCGATAGGGTTTGAATAGACCTTTCCATTAACGTACATCACGATTTATTTCACTAACTTTGATTTTTTTGTGCAAAAAAACGGCAAGGGGTTAGTCCATGTTTTTTTCGAAATGCATGAAAAATTTTTGTGACGAAATTTTTACATTTTTGGAAAGCTGTGTCAATTTCCTATTCAGCACTGACAACCGCAACAATTTTGAAAGCTTGGTTCGTTAGATATTCACATCTTACGGATTGCGTCGAAAATCATCAGAAATAATAATGAAATATCAATTTAGATGAGTATATTTCGAGAACCAGACATCGTAGCTGGTTCAAGCTTTCAGATTTGGAAAGCTCTGGAAAATCTCTACCGATTTTTGATTTTTTCTGCCTTCTACAAGCCTTAGTTTCCAAGATATCGCTATCCAAAGACATTAAGGTAGATAGTTGGGAACAGAAAATCAGTAAAATCACCTTGGATGGAATATTTCCTGAATAAGACCATGAAAAAAAATTTGGCTTCGATATATCGATAGGGTTTGAATATACCTTTCCATTAACGTACATCACGATTTATTTCACTAACTTTAATTTTTTTGTGCAAAAAAACGGCAATGTTCAAGGTCCATGTTTTTTTCGAAATCCATGAAAAATTTTTGTGACGAAACTTTTACATTTTTTGAAAGCTGTGTCAATTTCCTATTCAGCACTGACAACCGCAACAATTTTGTAAAGCTTGGTTCGTTAGATATTCACATCTTACGGATTGCGTCGAAAATCATCAGAAATAATAATGAAATATCAATTTAGATGAGTATATTTCGAGAACCAGACATCGTAGCTGGTTCAAGCTTTCAGATTTGGAAAGCTCTGGAAAATCTCTATCGATTTTTGATTTTTTCTGCCTTCTACAAGCCTTAGTTTCCAAGATATCGCTATCCAAAGACATTAAGGTAGATAGTTGGGGACAGAAAATCAGTAAAATCACTTTGGATGGAATATATCCTGAATAAGACCATGAAAAAAAATTTGGCTTCGATATATCGATAGGGTTTGAATAGACCTTTCCATTAACGTACATCACGATTTATTTCACTAACTTTAATTTTTTTGTGCAAAAAAACGGCAATGTTCAAGGTCCATGTTTTTTTCGAAATCCATGAAAAATTTTTGTGACGAAACTTTTACATTTTTTGAAAGCTGTGTCAATTTCCTATTCAGCACTGACAACCGCAACAATTTTGTAAAGCTTGGTTCGTTAGATATTCACATCTTACGGATTGCGTCGAAAATCATCAGAAATAATAATGAAATATCAATTTAGATGAGTATATTTCGAGAACCAGACATCGTAGCTGGTTCAAGCTTTCAGATTTGGAAAGCTCTGGAAAATCTCTATCGATTTTTGATTTTTTCTGCCTTCTACAAGCCTTAGTTTCCAAGATATCGCTATCCAAAGACATTAAGGTAGATAGTTGGGGACAGAAAATCAGTAAAATCACTTTGGATGGAATATATCCTGAATAAGACCATGAAAAAAAATTTGGCTTCGATATATCGATAGGGTTTGAATAGACCTTTCCATTAACGTACATCACGATTTATTTCACTAACTTTAATTTTTTTGTGCAAAAAAACGGCAAGGTTCAAGGTCCATGTTTTTTCCGAAATCCATGAAAAATTTTTGTGACGAAATTTTTACATTTTTGGAAAGCTGTGTCAATTTCCTATTCAGCACTGACAACCGCAACAATTTTGAAAGCTTGGTTCGTTAGATATTCACATCTTACGGATTGCGTCGAAAATCATCAGAAATAATAATGAAATATCAATTTAGATGAGTATATTTCGAGAACCAGACATCGTAGCTGGTTCAAGCTTTCAGATTTGGAAAGCTCTGGAAAATCTCTATCGATTTTTGATTTTTTCTGCCTTCTACAAGCCTTAGTTTCCAAGATATCGCTATCCAAAGACATTAAGGTAGATAGTTGGGGACAGAAAATCAGTAAAATCACTTTGGATGGAATATTTCCTGAATTAGACCATGAAAGAAAATTTGGCTTCGATATATCGATAGGGTTTGAATAGACCTTTCCATTAACGTACATCACGATTTATTTCACTAACTTTAATTTTTTTGTGCAAAAAAACGGCAAGGGGTTAGTCCATGTTTTTTTCGAAATCCATGAAAAATGTTTGTGACGAAATTTTTACATTTTTTGAAAGCTGTGTCAATTTCCTATTCAGCACTGACAACCGCAACAATTTTGTAAAGCTTGGTTCGTTAGATATTCACATCTTACGGATTGCGTCGAAAATCATCAGAAATAATAATGAAATATCAATTTAGATGAGTATATTTCGAGAACCAGACATCGTAGCTGGTTCAAGCTTTCAGATTTGGAAAGCTCTGGAAAATCTCTATCGATTTTTGATTTTTTCTGCCTTCTACAAGCCTTAGTTTCCAAGATATCGCTATCCAAAGACATTAAGGTAGATAGTTGGGAACAGAAAATCAGTAAAATCACCTTGGATGGAATATTTCCTTAGTTTCCAAGATATCGCTATCCAAAGACATTAAGGTAGATAGTTGGGAACAGAAAATCAGTAAAATCACCTTGGATGGAATATTTCCTGAATAAGACCATGAAAAAAAATTTGGCTTCGATATATCGATAGGGTTTGAATATACCTTTCCATTAACGTACATCACGATTTATTTCACTAACTTTAATTTTTTTGTGCAAAAAAACGGCAATGTTCAAGGTCCATGTTTTTTTCGAAATCCATGAAAAATTTTTGTGACGAAACTTTTACATTTTTTGAAAGCTGTGTCAATTTCCTATTCAGCACTGACAACCGCAACAATTTTGTAAAGCTTGGTTCGTTAGATATTCACATCTTACGGATTGCGTCGAAAATCATCAGAAATAATAATGAAATATCAATTTAGATGAGTATATTTCGAGAACCAGACATCGTAGCTGGTTCAAGCTTTCAGATTTGGAAAGCTCTGGAAAATCTCTATCGATTTTTGATTTTTTCTGCCTTCTACAAGCCTTAGTTTCCAAGATATCGCTATCCAAAGACATTAAGGTAGATAGTTGGGGACAGAAAATCAGTAAAATCACTTTGGATGGAATATATCCTGAATAAGACCATGAAAAAAAATTTGGCTTCGATATATCGATAGGGTTTGAATATACCTTTCCATTAACGTACATCACGATTTATTTCACTAACTTTAATTTTTTTGTGCAAAAAAACGGCAAGGGGTTAGTCCATGTTTTTTTCGAAATCCATGAAAAATTTTTGTGACGAAACTTTTACATTTTTTGAAAGCTGTGTCAATTTCCTATTCAGCACTGACAACCGCAACAATTTTGTAAAGCTTGGTTCGTTAGATATTCACATCTTACGGATTGCGTCGAAAATCATCAGAAATAATAATGAAATATCAATTTAGATGAGTATATTTCGAGAACCAGACATCGTAGCTGGTTCAAGCTTTCAGATTTGGAAAGCTCTGGAAAATCTCTATCGATTTTTGTTTTTTTCTGCCTTCTACAAGCCTTAGTTTCCAAGATACGAGCATCGCTATCCAAAGACATGGCATTAAGGTAGATAGTTGGGGACAGAAAATCAGTAAAATCACTTTGGATGGAATATTTCCTGAATTAGACCATGAAAGAAAATTTGGCTTCGATATATCGATAGGGTTTGAATAGACCTTTGAAAATTTTTAATTTTTTCTGCCTTCTACAAGCCTTAGTTTCCAAGATATCGCTATCCAAAGACATTAAGGTAGATAGTTGGGGACAGAAAATCAGTAAAATCACTTTGGATGGAATATATCCTGAATAAGACCATGAAAAAAAATTTGGCTTCGATATATCGATAGGGTTTGAATATACCTTTCCATTAACGTACATCACGATTTATTTCACTAACTTTAATTTTTTTGTGCAAAAAAACGGCAAGGGGTTAGTCCATGTTTTTTTCGAAATCCATGAAAAATTTTTGTGACGAAACTTTTACATTTTTTGAAAGCTGTGTCAATTTCCTATTCAGCACTGACAACCGCAACAATTTTGTAAAGCTTGGTTCGTTAGATATTCACATCTTACGGATTGCGTCGAAAATCATCAGAAATAATAATGAAATATCAATTTAGATGAGTATATTTCGAGAACCAGACATCGTAGCTGGTTCAAGCTTTCAGATTTGGAAAGCTCTGGAAAATATCTATCGATTTTTGATTTTTTCTGCCTTCTACAAGCCTTAGTTTCCAAGATATCGCTATCAATCAAGCGATCAAGCGATATCAAGCTTTCAGATTTGGAAAGCTCTGGAAAATCTCTATCGATTTTTGTTTTTTTCTGCCTTCTACAAGCCTTAGTTTCCAAGATACGAGCATCGCTATCCAAAGACATGGCATTAAGGTAGATAGTTGGGGACAGAAAATCAGTAAAATCACTTTGGATGGAATATTTCCTGAATTAGACCATGAAAGAAAATTTGGCTTCGATATATCGATAGGGTTTGAATAGACCTTTGAAAATTTTTAATTTTTTCTGCCTTCTACAAGCCTTAGTTTCCAAGATATCGCTATCCAAAGACATTAAGGTAGATAGTTGGGGACAGAAAATCAGTAAAATCACTTTGGATGGAATATATCCTGAATAAGACCATGAAAAAAAATTTGGCTTCGATATATCGATAGGGTTTGAATATACCTTTCCATTAACGTACATCACGATTTATTTCACTAACTTTAATTTTTTTGTGCAAAAAAACGGCAAGGGGTTAGTCCATGTTTTTTTCGAAATCCATGAAAAATTTTTGTGACGAAACTTTTACATTTTTTGAAAGCTGTGTCAATTTCCTATTCAGCACTGACAACCGCAACAATTTTGTAAAGCTTGGTTCGTTAGATATTCACATCTTACGGATTGCGTCGAAAATCATCAGAAATAATAATGAAATATCAATTTAGATGAGTATATTTCGAGAACCAGACATCGTAGCTGGTTCAAGCTTTCAGATTTGGAAAGCTCTGGAAAATATCTATCGATTTTTGATTTTTTCTGCCTTCTACAAGCCTTAGTTTCCAAGATATCGCTATCCAAAGACATTAAGGTAGATAGTTGGGGACAGAAAATCAGTAAAATCACTTTGGATGGAATATTTCCTGAATTAGACCATGAAAGAAAATTTGGCTTCGATATATCGATAGGGTTTGAATAGACCTTTCCATTAACGTACATCACGATTTATTTCACTAACTTTAATTTTTTTGTGCAAAAAAACGGCAAGGGGTTAGTCCATGTTTTTTTCGAAATCCATGAAAAATGTTTGTGACGAAATTTTTACATTTTTTGAAAGCTGTGTCAATTTCCTATTCAGCACTGACAACCGCAACAATTTTGTAAAGCTTGGTTCGTTAGATATTCACATCTTACGGATTGCGTCGAAAATCATCAGAAATAATAATGAAATATCAATTTAGATGAGTATATTTCGAGAACCAGACATCGTAGCTGGTTCAAGCTTTCAGATTTGGAAAGCTCTGGAAAATCTCTATCGATTTTTGATTTTTTCTGCCTTCTACAAGCCTTAGTTTCCAAGATATCGCTATCCAAAGACATTAAGGTAGATAGTTGGGAACAGAAAATCAGTAAAATCACCTTGGATGGAATATTTCCTTAGTTTCCAAGATATCGCTATCCAAAGACATTAAGGTAGATAGTTGGGAACAGAAAATCAGTAAAATCACCTTGGATGGAATATTTCCTGAATAAGACCATGAAAAAAAATTTGACTTCGATATATCGATAGGGTTTGAATAGACCTTTCCATTAACGTACATCACGATTTATTTCACTAACTTTAATTTTTTTGTGCAAAAAAACGGCAAGGGGTTAGTCCATGTTTTTTTCGAAATCCATGAAAAATGTTTGTGACGAAATTTTTACATTTTTGGAAAGCTGTGTCAATTTCCTATTCAGCACTGACAACCGCAACAATTTTGAAAGCTTGGTTCGTTAGATATTCACATCTTACGGATTGCGTCGAAAATCATCAGAAATAATAATGAAATATCAATTTAGATGAGTATATTTCGAGAACCAGACATCGTAGCTGGTTCAAGCTTTCAGATTTGGAAAGCTCTGGAAAATCTCTATCGATTTTTGATTTTTTCTGCCTTCTACAAGCCTTAGTTTCCAAGATATCGCTATCCAAAGACATTAAGGTAGATAGTTGGGGACAGAAAATCAGTAAAATCACTTTGGATGGAATATATCCTGAATAAGACCATGAAAAAAAATTTGGCTTCGATATATCGATAGGGTTTGAATATACCTTTCCATTAACGTACATCACGATTTATTTCACTAACTTTAATTTTTTTGTGCAAGAAAACGGCAAGGGGTTAGTCCATGTTTTTTTCGAAATCCATGAAAAATGTTTGTGACGAAATTTTTACATTTTTGGAAAGCTGTGTCAATTTCCTATTCAGCACTGACAACCGCAACAATTTTGAAAGCTTGGTTCGTTAGATATTCACATCTTACGGATTGCGTCGAAAATCATCAGAAATAATAATGAAATATCAATTTAGATGAGTATATTTCGAGAACCAGACATCGTAGCTGGTTCAAGCTTTCAGATTTGGAAAGCTCTGGAAAATCTCTATCGATTTTTGATTTTTTCTGCCTTCTACAAGCCTTAGTTTCCAAGATATCGCTATCCAAAGACATTAAGGTAGATAGTTGGGGACAGAAAATCAGTAAAATCACTTTGGATGGAATATTTCCTGAATTAGACCATGAAAGAAAATTTGGCTTCGATATATCGATAGGGTTTGAATAGACCTTTCCATTAACGTACATCACGATTTATTTCACTAACTTTAATTTTTTTGTGCAAAAAAACGGCAAGGGGTTAGTCCATGTTTTTTTCGAAATCCATGAAAAATGTTTGTGACGAAATTTTTACATTTTTTGAAAGCTGTGTCAATTTCCTATTCAGCACTGACAACCGCAACAATTTTGTAAAGCTTGGTTCGTTAGATATTCACATCTTACGGATTGCGTCGAAAATCATCAGAAATAATAATGAAATATCAATTTAGATGAGTATATTTCGAGAACCAGACATCGTAGCTGGTTCAAGCTTTCAGATTTGGAAAGCTCTGGAAAATCTCTATCGATTTTTGATTTTTTCTGCCTTCTACAAGCCTTAGTTTCCAAGATATCGCTATCCAAAGACATTAAGGTAGATAGTTGGGAACAGAAAATCAGTAAAATCACCTTGGATGGAATATTTCCTTAGTTTCCAAGATATCGCTATCCAAAGACATTAAGGTAGATAGTTGGGAACAGAAAATCAGTAAAATCACCTTGGATGGAATATTTCCTGAATAAGACCATGAAAAAAAATTTGACTTCGATATATCGATAGGGTTTGAATAGACCTTTCCATTAACGTACATCACGATTTATTTCACTAACTTTAATTTTTTTGTGCAAAAAAACGGCAAGGGGTTAGTCCATGTTTTTTTCGAAATCCATGAAAAATGTTTGTGACGAAATTTTTACATTTTTGGAAAGCTGTGTCAATTTCCTATTCAGCACTGACAACCGCAACAATTTTGAAAGCTTGGTTCGTTAGATATTCACATCTTACGGATTGCGTCGAAAATCATCAGAAATAATAATGAAATATCAATTTAGATGAGTATATTTCGAGAACCAGACATCGTAGCTGGTTCAAGCTTTCAGATTTGGAAAGCTCTGGAAAATCTCTATCGATTTTTGATTTTTTCTGCCTTCTACAAGCCTTAGTTTCCAAGATATCGCTATCCAAAGACATTAAGGTAGATAGTTGGGGACAGAAAATCAGTAAAATCACTTTGGATGGAATATATCCTGAATAAGACCATGAAAAAAAATTTGGCTTCGATATATCGATAGGGTTTGAATATACCTTTCCATTAACGTACATCACGATTTATTTCACTAACTTTAATTTTTTTGTGCAAGAAAACGGCAAGGTTCAAGGTCCATGTTTTTTTCGAAATCCATGAAAAATGTTTGTGACGAAACTTTTACATTTTTTGAAAGCTGTGTCAATTTCCTATTCAGCACTGACAACCGCAACAATTTTGTAAAGCTTGGTTCGTTAGATATTCACATCTTACGGATTGCGTCGAAAATCATCAGAAATAATAATGAAATATCAATTTAGATGAGTATATTTCGAGAACCAGACATCGTAGCTGGTTCAAGCTTTCAGATTTGGAAAGCTCTGGAAAATCTCTATCGATTTTTGATTTTTTCTGCCTTCTACAAGCCTTAGTTTCCAAGATATCGCTATCCAAAGACATTAAGGTAGATAGTTGGGAACAGAAAATCAGTAAAATCACCTTGGATGGAATATTTCCTGAATAAGACCATGAAAAAAAATTTGGCTTCGATATATCGATAGGGTTTGAATAGACCTTTCCATTAACGTACATCACGATTTATTTCACTAACTTTAATTTTTTTGTGCAAAAAAACGGCAAGGGGTTAGTCCATGTTTTTTCCGAAATCCATGAAAAATTTTTGTGACGAAATTTTTACATTTTTGGAAAGCTGTGTCAATTTCCTATTCAGCACTGACAACCGCAACAATTTTGAAAGCTTGGTTCGTTAGATATTCACATCTTACGGATTGCGTCGAAAATCATCAGAAATAATAATGAAATATCAATTTAGATGAGTATATTTCGAGAACCAGACATCGTAGCTGGTTCAAGCTTTCAGATTTGGAAAGCTCTGGAAAATCTCTATCGATTTTTGTTTTTTTCTGCCTTCTACAAGCCTTAGTTTCCAAGATACGAGTATCGCTATCCAAAGACATGGCATTAAGGTAGATAGTTGGGGACAGAAAATCAGTAAAATCACTTTGGATGGAATATTTCCTGAATTAGACCATGAAAGAAAATTTGGCTTCGATATATCGATAGGGTTTGAATAGACCTTTCCATTAACGTACATCACGATTTATTTCACTAACTTTAATTTTTTTGTGCAAAAAAACGGCAAGGGGTTAGTCCATGTTTTTTTCGAAATCCATGAAAAATGTTTGTGACGAAATTTTTACATTTTTGGAAAGCTGTGTCAATTTCCTATTCAGCACTGACAACCGCAACAATTTTGAAAGCTTGGTTCGTTAGATATTCACATCTTACGGATTGCGTCGAAAATCATCAGAAATAATAATGAAATATCAATTTAGATGAGTATATTTCGAGAACCAGACATCGTAGCTGGTTCAAGCTTTCAGATTTGGAAAGCTCTGGAAAATCTCTATCGATTTTTGTTTTTTTCTGCCTTCTACAAGCCTTAGTTTCCAAGATATCGCTATCCAAAGACATTAAGGTAGATAGTTGGGAACAGAAAATCAGTAAAATCACCTTGGATGGAATATTTCCTGAATAAGACCATGAAAAAAAATTTGGCTTCGATATATCGATAGGGTTTGAATAGACCTTTCCATTAACGTACATCACGATTTATTTCACTAACTTTAATTTTTTTGTGCAAAAAAACGGCAAGGGGTTAGTCCATGTTTTTTTCGAAATCCATGAAAAATTTTTGTGACGAAACTTTTACATTTTTTGAAAGCTGTGTCAATTTCCTATTCAGCACTGACAACCGCAACAATTTTGAAAGCTTGGTTCGTTAGATATTCACATCTTACGGATTGCGTCGAAAATCATCAGAAATAATAATGAAATATCAATTTAGATGAGTATATTTCGAGAACCAGACATCGTAGCTGGTTCAAGCTTTCAGATTTGGAAAGCTCTGGAAAATCTCTATCGATTTTTGTTTTTTTCTGCCTTCTACAAGCCTTAGTTTCCAAGATACGAGTATCGCTATCCAAAGACATGGCATTAAGGTAGATAGATGGGGACAGAAAATCAGTAAAATCACTTTGGATGGAATATTTCCTGAATTAGACCATGAAAGAAAATTTGGCTTCGATATATCGATAGGGTTTGAATAGACCTTTCCATTAACGTACATCACGATTTATTTCACTAACTTTAATTTTTTTGTGCAAAAAAACGGCAAGGGGTTAGTCCATGTTTTTTTCGAAATCCATGAAAAATGTTTGTGACGAAATTTTTACATTTTTGGAAAGCTGTGTCAATTTCCTATTCAGCACTGACAACCGCAACAATTTTGAAAGCTTGGTTCGTTAGATATTCACATCTTACGGATTGCGTCGAAAATCATCAGAAATAATAATGAAATATCAATTTAGATGAGTATATTTCGAGAACCAGACATCGTAGCTGGTTCAAGCTTTCAGATTTGGAAAGCTCTGGAAAATATCTATCGATTTTTGATTTTTTCTGCCTTCTACAAGCCTTAGTTTCCAAGATATCGCTATCCAAAGACATTAAGGTAGATAGTTGGGGACAGAAAATCAGTAAAATCACTTTGGATGGAATATTTCCTGAATTAGACCATGAAAGAAAATTTGGCTTCGATATATCGATAGGGTTTGAATAGACCTTTCCATTAACGTACATCACGATTTATTTCACTAACTTTAATTTTTTTGTGCAAAAAAACGGCAAGGGGTTAGTCCATGTTTTTTTCGAAATCCATGAAAAATGTTTGTGACGAAATTTTTACATTTTTTGAAAGCTGTGTCAATTTCCTATTCAGCACTGACAACCGCAACAATTTTGTAAAGCTTGGTTCGTTAGATATTCACATCTTACGGATTGCGTCGAAAATCATCAGAAATAATAATGAAATATCAATTTAGATGAGTATATTTCGAGAACCAGACATCGTAGCTGGTTCAAGCTTTCAGATTTGGAAAGCTCTGGAAAATCTCTATCGATTTTTGATTTTTTCTGCCTTCTACAAGCCTTAGTTTCCAAGATATCGCTATCCAAAGACATTAAGGTAGATAGTTGGGAAGAGAAAATCAGTAAAATCACCTTGGATGGAATATTTCCTTAGTTTCCAAGATATCGCTATCCAAAGACATTAAGGTAGATAGTTGGGAACAGAAAATCAGTAAAATCACCTTGGATGGAATATTTCCTGAATAAGACCATGAAAAAAAATTTGGCTTCGATATATCGATAGGGTTTGAATATACCTTTCCATTAACGTACATCACGATTTATTTCACTAACTTTAATTTTTTTGTGCAAAAAAACGGCAATGTTCAAGGTCCATGTTTTTTTCGAAATCCATGAAAAATTTTTGTGACGAAACTTTTACATTTTTTGAAAGCTGTGTCAATTTCCTATTCAGCACTGACAACCGCAACAATTTTGTAAAGCTTGGTTCGTTAGATATTCACATCTTACGGATTGCGTCGAAAATCATCAGAAATAATAATGAAATATCAATTTAGATGAGTATATTTCGAGAACCAGACATCGTAGCTGGTTCAAGCTTTCAGATTTGGAAAGCTCTGGAAAATCTCTATCGATTTTTGATTTTTTCTGCCTTCTACAAGCCTTAGTTTCCAAGATATCGCTATCCAAAGACATTAAGGTAGATAGTTGGGGACAGAAAATCAGTAAAATCACTTTGGATGGAATATATCCTGAATAAGACCATGAAAAAAAATTTGGCTTCGATATATCGATAGGGTTTGAATAGACCTTTCCATTAACGTACATCACGATTTATTTCACTAACTTTAATTTTTTTGTGCAAAAAAACGGCAAGGTTCAAGGTCCATGTTTTTTCCGAAATCCATGAAAAATTTTTGTGACGAAATTTTTACATTTTTGGAAAGCTGTGTCAATTTCCTATTCAGCACTGACAACCGCAACAATTTTGAAAGCTTGGTTCGTTAGATATTCACATCTTACGGATTGCGTCGAAAATCATCAGAAATAATAATGAAATATCAATTTAGATGAGTATATTTCGAGAACCAGACATCGTAGCTGGTTCAAGCTTTCAGATTTGGAAAGCTCTGGAAAATCTCTATCGATTTTTGTTTTTTTCTGCCTTCTACAAGCCTTAGTTTCCAAGATACGAGTATCGCTATCCAAAGACATGGCATTAAGGTAGATAGTTGGGGACAGAAAATCAGTAAAATCACTTTGGATGGAATATTTCCTGAATTAGACCATGAAAGAAAATTTGGCTTCGATATATCGATAGGGTTTGAATAGACCTTTCCATTAACGTACATCACGATTTATTTCACTAACTTTAATTTTTTTGTGCAAAAAAACGGCAAGGGGTTAGTCCATGTTTTTTTCGAAATCCATGAAAAATGTTTGTGACGAAATTTTTACATTTTTTGAAAGCTGTGTCAATTTCCTATTCAGCACTGACAACCGCAACAATTTTGTAAAGCTTGGTTCGTTAGATATTCACATCTTACGGATTGCGTCGAAAATCATCAGAAATAATAATGAAATATCAATTTAGATGAGTATATTTCGAGAACCAGACATCGTAGCTGGTTCAAGCTTTCAGATTTGGAAAGCTCTGGAAAATCTCTATCGATTTTTGATTTTTTCTGCCTTCTACAAGCCTTAGTTTCCAAGATATCGCTATCCAAAGACATTAAGGTAGATAGTTGGGGACAGAAAATCAGTAAAATCACTTTGGATGGAATATATCCTGAATAAGACCATGAAAAAAAATTTGGCTTCGATATATCGATAGGGTTTGAATATACCTTTCCATTAACGTACATCACGATTTATTTCACTAACTTTAATTTTTTTGTGCAAAAAAACGGCAAGGGGTTAGTCCATGTTTTTTTCGAAATCCATGAAAAATTTTTGTGACGAAACTTTTACATTTTTTGAAAGCTGTGTCAATTTCCTATTCAGCACTGACAACCGCAACAATTTTGTAAAGCTTGGTTCGTTAGATATTCACATCTTACGGATTGCGTCGAAAATCATCAGAAATAATAATGAAATATCAATTTAGATGAGTATATTTCGAGAACCAGACATCGTAGCTGGTTCAAGCTTTCAGATTTGGAAAGCTCTGGAAAATCTCTATCGATTTTTGATTTTTTCTGCCTTCTACAAGCCTTAGTTTCCAAGATATCGCTATCCAAAGACATTAAGGTAGATAGTTGGGGACAGAAAATCAGTAAAATCACTTTGGATGGAATATATCCTGAATAAGACCATGAAAAAAAATTTGGCTTCGATATATCGATAGGGTTTGAATATACCTTTCCATTAACGTACATCACGATTTATTTCACTAACTTTAATTTTTTTGTGCAAAAAAACGGCAAGGGGTTAGTCCATGTTTTTTTCGAAATCCATGAAAAATTTTTGTGACGAAACTTTTACATTTTTTGAAAGCTGTGTCAATTTCCTATTCAGCACTGACAACCGCAACAATTTTGTAAAGCTTGGTTCGTTAGATATTCACATCTTACGGATTGCGTCGAAAATCATCAGAAATAATAATGAAATATCAATTTAGATGAGTATATTTCGAGAACCAGACATCGTAGCTGGTTCAAGCTTTCAGATTTGGAAAGCTCTGGAAAATCTCTATCGATTTTTGTTTTTTTCTGCCTTCTACAAGCCTTAGTTTCCAAGATACGAGCATCGCTATCCAAAGACATGGCATTAAGGTAGATAGTTGGGGACAGAAAATCAGTAAAATCACTTTGGATGGAATATTTCCTGAATTAGACCATGAAAGAAAATTTGGCTTCGATATATCGATAGGGTTTGAATAGACCTTTGAAAATTTTTAATTTTTTCTGCCTTCTACAAGCCTTAGTTTCCAAGATATCGCTATCCAAAGACATTAAGGTAGATAGTTGGGGACAGAAAATCAGTAAAATCACTTTGGATGGAATATATCCTGAATAAGACCATGAAAAAAAATTTGGCTTCGATATATCGATAGGGTTTGAATATACCTTTCCATTAACGTACATCACGATTTATTTCACTAACTTTAATTTTTTTGTGCAAAAAAACGGCAAGGGGTTAGTCCATGTTTTTTTCGAAATCCATGAAAAATTTTTGTGACGAAACTTTTACATTTTTTGAAAGCTGTGTCAATTTCCTATTCAGCACTGACAACCGCAACAATTTTGTAAAGCTTGGTTCGTTAGATATTCACATCTTACGGATTGCGTCGAAAATCATCAGAAATAATAATGAAATATCAATTTAGATGAGTATATTTCGAGAACCAGACATCGTAGCTGGTTCAAGCTTTCAGATTTGGAAAGCTCTGGAAAATATCTATCGATTTTTGATTTTTTCTGCCTTCTACAAGCCTTAGTTTCCAAGATATCGCTATCCAAAGACATTAAGGTAGATAGTTGGGGACAGAAAATCAGTAAAATCACTTTGGATGGAATATTTCCTGAATTAGACCATGAAAGAAAATTTGGCTTCGATATATCGATAGGGTTTGAATAGACCTTTCCATTAACGTACATCACGATTTATTTCACTAACTTTAATTTTTTTGTGCAAAAAAACGGCAAGGGGTTAGTCCATGTTTTTTTCGAAATCCATGAAAAATGTTTGTGACGAAATTTTTACATTTTTTGAAAGCTGTGTCAATTTCCTATTCAGCACTGACAACCGCAACAATTTTGTAAAGCTTGGTTCGTTAGATATTCACATCTTACGGATTGCGTCGAAAATCATCAGAAATAATAATGAAATATCAATTTAGATGAGTATATTTCGAGAACCAGACATCGTAGCTGGTTCAAGCTTTCAGATTTGGAAAGCTCTGGAAAATCTCTATCGATTTTTGATTTTTTCTGCCTTCTACAAGCCTTAGTTTCCAAGATATCGCTATCCAAAGACATTAAGGTAGATAGTTGGGAACAGAAAATCAGTAAAATCACCTTGGATGGAATATTTCCTTAGTTTCCAAGATATCGCTATCCAAAGACATTAAGGTAGATAGTTGGGAACAGAAAATCAGTAAAATCACCTTGGATGGAATATTTCCTGAATAAGACCATGAAAAAAAATTTGACTTCGATATATCGATAGGGTTTGAATAGACCTTTCCATTAACGTACATCACGATTTATTTCACTAACTTTGATTTTTTTGTGCAAGAAAACGGCAAGGTTCAAGGTCCATGTTTTTTTCGAAATCCATGAAAAATGTTTGTGACGAAATTTTTACATTTTTGGAAAGCTGTGTCAATTTCCTATTCAGCACTGACAACCGCAACAATTTTGAAAGCTTGGTTCGTTAGATATTCACATCTTACGGATTGCGTCGAAAATCATCAGAAATAATAATGAAATATCAATTTAGATGAGTATATTTCGAGAACCAGACATCGTAGCTGGTTCAAGCTTTCAGATTTGGAAAGCTCTGGAAAATCTCTATCGATTTTTGATTTTTTCTGCCTTCTACAAGCCTTAGTTTCCAAGATATCGCTATCCAAAGACATTAAGGTAGATAGTTGGGAACAGAAAATCAGTAAAATCACCTTGGATGGAATATTTCCTTAGTTTCCAAGATATCGCTATCCAAAGACATTAAGGTAGATAGTTGGGAACAGAAAATCAGTAAAATCACCTTGGATGGAATATTTCCTGAATAAGACCATGAAAAAAAATTTGACTTCGATATATCGATAGGGTTTGAATAGACCTTTCCATTAACGTACATCACGATTTATTTCACTAACTTTGATTTTTTTGTGCAAGAAAACGGCAAGGTTCAAGGTCCATGTTTTTTCCGAAATCCATGAAAAATTTTTGTGACGAAATTTTTACATTTTTGGAAAGCTGTGTCAATTTCCTATTCAGCACTGACAACCGCAACAATTTTGAAAGCTTGGTTCGTTAGATATTCACATCTTACGGATTGCGTCGAAAATCATCAGAAATAATAATGAAATATCAATTTAGATGAGTATATTTCGAGAACCAGACATCGTAGCTGGTTCAAGCTTTCAGATTTGGAAAGCTCTGGAAAATCTCTATCGATTTTTGTTTTTTTCTGCCTTCTACAAGCCTTAGTTTCCAAGATACGAGTATCGCTATCCAAAGACATGGCATTAAGGTAGATAGTTGGGGACAGAAAATCAGTAAAATCACTTTGGGTGGAATATTTCCTGAATTAGACCATGAAAGAAAATTTGGCTTCGATATATCGATAGGGTTTGAATAGACCTTTCCATTAACGTACATCACGATTTATTTCACTAACTTTAATTTTTTTGTGCAAAAAAACGGCAAGGGGTTAGTCCATGTTTTTTTCGAAATCCATGAAAAATGTTTGTGACGAAATTTTTACATTTTTGGAAAGCTGTGTCAATTTCCTATTCAGCACTGACAACCGCAACAATTTTGAAAGCTTGGTTCGTTAGATATTCACATCTTACGGATTGCGTCGAAAATCATCAGAAATAATAATGAAATATCAATTTAGATGAGTATATTTCGAGAACCAGACATCGTAGCTGGTTCAAGCTTTCAGATTTGGAAAGCTCTGGAAAATATCTATCGATTTTTGATTTTTTCTGCCTTCTACAAGCCTTAGTTTCCAAGATATCGCTATCCAAAGACATTAAGGTAGATAGTTGGGGACAGAAAATCAGTAAAATCACTTTGGATGGAATATTTCCTGAATTAGACCATGAAAGAAAATTTGGCTTCGATATATCGATAGGGTTTGAATAGACCTTTCCATTAACGTACATCACGATTTATTTCACTAACTTTAATTTTTTTGTGCAAAAAAACGGCAAGGGGTTAGTCCATGTTTTTTTCGAAATCCATGAAAAATGTTTGTGACGAAATTTTTACATTTTTTGAAAGCTGTGTCAATTTCCTATTCAGCACTGACAACCGCAACAATTTTGTAAAGCTTGGTTCGTTAGATATTCACATCTTACGGATTGCGTCGAAAATCATCAGAAATAATAATGAAATATCAATTTAGATGAGTATATTTCGAGAACCAGACATCGTAGCTGGTTCAAGCTTTCAGATTTGGAAAGCTCTGGAAAATCTCTATCGATTTTTGATTTTTTCTGCCTTCTACAAGCCTTAGTTTCCAAGATATCGCTATCCAAAGACATTAAGGTAGATAGTTGGGGACAGAAAATCAGTAAAATCACTTTGGATGGAATATTTCCTGAATTAGACCATGAAAGAAAATTTGGCTTCGATATATCGATAGGGTTTGAATAGACCTTTCCATTAACGTACATCACGATTTATTTCACTAACTTTGATTTTTTTGTGCAAGAAAACGGCAAGGTTCAAGGTCCATGTTTTTTCCGAAATCCATGAAAAATTTTTGTGACGAAATTTTTACATTTTTGGAAAGCTGTGTCAATTTCCTATTCAGCACTGACAACCGCAACAATTTTGAAAGCTTGGTTCGTTAGATATTCACATCTTACGGATTGCGTCGAAAATCATCAGAAATAATAATGAAATATCAATTTAGATGAGTATATTTCGAGAACCAGACATCGTAGCTGGTTCAAGCTTTCAGATTTGGAAAGCTCTGGAAAATCTCTATCGATTTTTGTTTTTTTCTGCCTTCTACAAGCCTTAGTTTCCAAGATACGAGTATCGCTATCCAAAGACATGGCATTAAGGTAGATAGTTGGGGACAGAAAATCAGTAAAATCACTTTGGATGGAATATTTCCTGAATTAGACCATGAAAGAAAATTTGGCTTCGATATATCGATAGGGTTTGAATAGACCTTTCCATTAACGTACATCACGATTTATTTCACTAACTTTAATTTTTTTGTGCAAAAAAACGGCAAGGGGTTAGTCCATGTTTTTTTCGAAATCCATGAAAAATGTTTGTGACGAAATTTTTACATTTTTGGAAAGCTGTGTCAATTTCCTATTCAGCACTGACAACCGCAACAATTTTGAAAGCTTGGTTCGTTAGATATTCACATCTTACGGATTGCGTCGAAAATCATCAGAAATAATAATGAAATATCAATTTAGATGAGTATATTTCGAGAACCAGACATCGTAGCTGGTTCAAGCTTTCAGATTTGGAAAGCTCTGGAAAATCTCTATCGATTTTTGTTTTTTTCTGCCTTCTACAAGCCTTAGTTTCCAAGATATCGCTATCCAAAGACATTAAGGTAGATAGTTGGGAACAGAAAATCAGTAAAATCACCTTGGATGGAATATTTCCTGAATAAGACCATGAAAAAAAATTTGGCTTCGATATATCGATAGGGTTTGAATAGACCTTTCCATTAACGTACATCACGATTTATTTCACTAACTTTAATTTTTTTGTGCAAAAAAACGGCAAGGGGTTAGTCCATGTTTTTTTCGAAATCCATGAAAAATTTTTGTGACGAAACTTTTACATTTTTTGAAAGCTGTGTCAATTTCCTATTCAGCACTGACAACCGCAACAATTTTGAAAGCTTGGTTCGTTAGATATTCACATCTTACGGATTGCGTCGAAAATCATCAGAAATAATAATGAAATATCAATTTAGATGAGTATATTTCGAGAACCAGACATCGTAGCTGGTTCAAGCTTTCAGATTTGGAAAGCTCTGGAAAATCTCTATCGATTTTTGATTTTTTCTGCCTTCTACAAGCCTTAGTTTCCAAGATATCGCTATCCAAAGACATTAAGGTAGATAGTTGGGGACAGAAAATCAGTAAAATCACTTTGGATGGAATATATCCTGAATAAGACCATGAAAAAAAATTTGGCTTCGATATATCGATAGGGTTTGAATAGACCTTTCCATTAACGTACATCACGATTTATTTCACTAACTTTAATTTTTTTGTGCAAAAAAACGGCAAGGGGTTAGTCCATGTTTTTTTCGAAATCCATGAAAAATTTTTGTGACGAAACTTTTACATTTTTTGAAAGCTGTGTCAATTTCCTATTCAGCACTGACAACCGCAACAATTTTGTAAAGCTTGGTTCGTTAGATATTCACATCTTACGGATTGCGTCGAAAATCATCAGAAATAATAATGAAATATCAATTTAGATGAGTATATTTCGAGAACCAGACATCGTAGCTGGTTCAAGCTTTCAGATTTGGAAAGCTCTGGAAAATCTCTATCGATTTTTGTTTTTTTCTGCCTTCTACAAGCCTTAGTTTCCAAGATACGAGTATCGCTATCCAAAGACATGGCATTAAGGTAGATAGATGGGGACAGAAAATCAGTAAAATCACTTTGGATGGAATATTTCCTGAATTAGACCATGAAAGAAAATTTGGCTTCGATATATCGATAGGGTTTGAATAGAACTTTCCATTAACGTACATCACGATTTATTTCACTAACTTTAATTTTTTTGTGCAAAAAAACGGCAAGGGGTTAGTCCATGTTTTTTTCGAAATCCATGAAAAATGTTTGTGACGAAATTTTTACATTTTTGGAAAGCTGTGTCAATTTCCTATTCAGCACTGACAACCGCAACAATTTTGAAAGCTTGGTTCGTTAGATATTCACATCTTACGGATTGCGTCGAAAATCATCAGAAATAATAATGAAATATCAATTTAGATGAGTATATTTCGAGAACCAGACATCGTAGCTGGTTCAAGCTTTCAGATTTGGAAAGCTCTGGAAAATCTCTATCGATTTTTGATTTTTTCTGCCTTCTACAAGCCTTAGTTTCCAAGATATCGCTATCCAAAGACATTAAGGTAGATAGTTGGGAACAGAAAATCAGTAAAATCACCTTGGATGGAATATTTCCTGAATAAGACCATGAAAAAAAATTTGGCTTCGATATATCGATAGGGTTTGAATAGACCTTTCCATTAACGTACATCACGATTTATTTCACTAACTTTAATTTTTTTGTGCAAAAAAACGGCAAGGGGTTAGTCCATGTTTTTTCCGAAATCCATGAAAAATTTTTGTGACGAAATTTTTACATTTTTGGAAAGCTGTGTCAATTTCCTATTCAGCACTGACAACCGCAACAATTTTGAAAGCTTGGTTCGTTAGATATTCACATCTTACGGATTGCGTCGAAAATCATCAGAAATAATAATGAAATATCAATTTAGATGAGTATATTTCGAGAACCAGACATCGTAGCTGGTTCAAGCTTTCAGATTTGGAAAGCTCTGGAAAATCTCTATCGATTTTTGTTTTTTTCTGCCTTCTACAAGCCTTAGTTTCCAAGATACGAGTATCGCTATCCAAAGACATGGCATTAAGGTAGATAGTTGGGGACAGAAAATCAGTAAAATCACTTTGGATGGAATATTTCCTGAATTAGACCATGAAAGAAAATTTGGCTTCGATATATCGATAGGGTTTGAATAGAACTTTCCATTAACGTACATCACGATTTATTTCACTAACTTTAATTTTTTTGTGCAAAAAAACGGCAAGGGGTTAGTCCATGTTTTTTTCGAAATCCATGAAAAATGTTTGTGACGAAATTTTTACATTTTTGGAAAGCTGTGTCAATTTCCTATTCAGCACTGACAACCGCAACAATTTTGAAAGCTTGGTTCGTTAGATATTCACATCTTACGGATTGCGTCGAAAATCATCAGAAATAATAATGAAATATCAATTTAGATGAGTATATTTCGAGAACCAGACATCGTAGCTGGTTCAAGCTTTCAGATTTGGAAAGCTCTGGAAAATCTCTATCGATTTTTGATTTTTTCTGCCTTCTACAAGCCTTAGTTTCCAAGATATCGCTATCCAAAGACATTAAGGTAGATAGTTGGGAACAGAAAATCAGTAAAATCACCTTGGATGGAATATTTCCTGAATAAGACCATGAAAAAAAATTTGGCTTCGATATATCGATAGGGTTTGAATAGACCTTTCCATTAACGTACATCACGATTTATTTCACTAACTTTAATTTTTTTGTGCAAAAAAACGGCAAGGGGTTAGTCCATGTTTTTTTCGAAATCCATGAAAAATTTTTGTGACGAAACTTTTACATTTTTTGAAAGCTGTGTCAATTTCCTATTCAGCACTGACAACCGCAACAATTTTGAAAGCTTGGTTCGTTAGATATTCACATCTTACGGATTGCGTCGAAAATCATCAGAAATAATAATGAAATATCAATTTAGATGAGTATATTTCGAGAACCAGACATCGTAGCTGGTTCAAGCTTTCAGATTTGGAAAGCTCTGGAAAATCTCTATCGATTTTTGATTTTTTCTGCCTTCTACAAGCCTTAGTTTCCAAGATATCGCTATCCAAAGACATTAAGGTAGATAGTTGGGAACAGAAAATCAGTAAAATCACCTTGGATGGAATATTTCCTTAGTTTCCAAGATATCGCTATCCAAAGACATTAAGGTAGATAGTTGGGAACAGAAAATCAGTAAAATCACCTTGGATGGAATATTTCCTGAATAAGACCATGAAAGAAAATTTGGCTTCGATATATCGATAGGGTTTGAATAGACCTTTCCATTAACGTACATCACGATTTATTTCACTAACTTTGATTTTTTTGTGCAAAAAAACGGCAAGGGGTTAGTCCATGTTTTTTTCGAAATGCATGAAAAATTTTTGTGACGAAATTTTTACATTTTTGGAAAGCTGTGTCAATTTCCTATTCAGCACTGACAACCGCAACAATTTTGAAAGCTTGGTTCGTTAGATATTCACATCTTACGGATTGCGTCGAAAATCATCAGAAATAATAATGAAATATCAATTTAGATGAGTATATTTCGAGAACCAGACATCGTAGCTGGTTCAAGCTTTCAGATTTGGAAAGCTCTGGAAAATCTCTATCGATTTTTGTTTTTTTCTACCTTCTACAAGCCTTAGTTTCCAAGATACGAGTATCGCTATTCCAAAGACATGGCATTAAGGTAGATAGTTGGGGACAGAAAATCAGTAAAATCACTTTGGATGGAATATTTCCTGAATTAGACCATGAAAGAAAATTTGGCTTCGATATATCGATAGGGTTTGAATAGACCTTTCCATTAACGTACATCACGATTTATTTCACTAACTTTGATTTTTTTGTGCAAGAAAACGGCAAGGTTCAAGGTCCATGTTTTTTCCGAAATCCATGAAAAATTTTTGTGACGAAATTTTTACATTTTTGGAAAGCTGTGTCAATTTCCTATTCAGCACTGACAACCGCAACAATTTTGAAAGCTTGGTTCGTTAGATATTCACATCTTACGGATTGCGTCGAAAATCATCAGAAATAATAATGAAATATCAATTTAGATGAGTATATTTCGAGAACCAGACATCGTAGCTGGTTCAAGCTTTCAGATTTGGAAAGCTCTGGAAAATCTCTATCGATTTTTGTTTTTTTCTGCCTTCTACAAGCCTTAGTTTCCAAGATACGAGTATCGCTATCCAAAGACATGGCATTAAGGTAGATAGTTGGGGACAGAAAATCAGTAAAATCACTTTGGATGGAATATTTCCTGAATTAGACCATGAAAGAAAATTTGGCTTCGGTTTTTTTCTGCCTTCTACAAGCCTTAGTTTCCAAGATATCGCTATCCAAAGACATTAAGGTAGATAGTTGGGAACAGAAAATCAGTAAAATCACCTTGGATGGAATATTTCCTGAATAAGACCATGAAAAAAAATTTGGCTTCGATATATCGATAGGGTTTGAATAGACCTTTCCATTAACGTACATCACGATTTATTTCACTAACTTTAATTTTTTTGTGCAAAAAAACGGCAAGGGGTTAGTCCATGTTTTTTTCGAAATCCATGAAAAATTTTTGTGACGAAACTTTTACATTTTTTGAAAGCTGTGTCAATTTCCTATTCAGCACTGACAACCGCAACAATTTTGAAAGCTTGGTTCGTTAGATATTCACATCTTACGGATTGCGTCGAAAATCATCAGAAATAATAATGAAATATCAATTTAGATGAGTATATTTCGAGAACCAGACATCGTAGCTGGTTCAAGCTTTCAGATTTGGAAAGCTCTGGAAAATCTCTATCGATTTTTGATTTTTTCTGCCTTCTACAAGCCTTAGTTTCCAAGATATCGCTATCCAAAGACATTAAGGTAGATAGTTGGGGACAGAAAATCAGTAAAATCACTTTGGATGGAATATATCCTGAATAAGACCATGAAAAAAAATTTGGCTTCGATATATCGATAGGGTTTGAATAGACCTTTCCATTAACGTACATCACGATTTATTTCACTAACTTTAATTTTTTTGTGCAAAAAAACGGCAAGGGGTTAGTCCATGTTTTTTTCGAAATCCATGAAAAATTTTTGTGACGAAACTTTTACATTTTTTGAAAGCTGTGTCAATTTCCTATTCAGCACTGACAACCGCAACAATTTTGTAAAGCTTGGTTCGTTAGATATTCACATCTTACGGATTGCGTCGAAAATCATCAGAAATAATAATGAAATATCAATTTAGATGAGTATATTTCGAGAACCAGACATCGTAGCTGGTTCAAGCTTTCAGATTTGGAAAGCTCTGGAAAATCTCTATCGATTTTTGTTTTTTTCTGCCTTCTACAAGCCTTAGTTTCCAAGATACGAGTATCGCTATCCAAAGACATGGCATTAAGGTAGATAGATGGGGACAGAAAATCAGTAAAATCACTTTGGATGGAATATTTCCTGAATTAGACCATGAAAGAAAATTTGGCTTCGATATATCGATAGGGTTTGAATAGACCTTTCCATTAACGTACATCACGATTTATTTCACTAACTTTAATTTTTTTGTGCAAAAAAACGGCAAGGGGTTAGTCCATGTTTTTTTCGAAATCCATGAAAAATGTTTGTGACGAAATTTTTACATTTTTGGAAAGCTGTGTCAATTTCCTATTCAGCACTGACAACCGCAACAATTTTGAAAGCTTGGTTCGTTAGATATTCACATCTTACGGATTGCGTCGAAAATCATCAGAAATAATAATGAAATATCAATTTAGATGAGTATATTTCGAGAACCAGACATCGTAGCTGGTTCAAGCTTTCAGATTTGGAAAGCTCTGGAAAATCTCTATCGATTTTTGATTTTTTCTGCCTTCTACAAGCCTTAGTTTCCAAGATATCGCTATCCAAAGACATTAAGGTAGATAGTTGGGAACAGAAAATCAGTAAAATCACCTTGGATGGAATATTTCCTGAATAAGACCATGAAAAAAAATTTGGCTTCGATATATCGATAGGGTTTGAATAGACCTTTCCATTAACGTACATCACGATTTATTTCACTAACTTTAATTTTTTTGTGCAAAAAAACGGCAAGGGGTTATTAGTCCATGTTTTTTCCGAAATCCATGAAAAATTTTTGTGACGAAATTTTTACATTTTTGGAAAGCTGTGTCAATTTCCTATTCAGCACTGACAACCGCAACAATTTTGAAAGCTTGGTTCGTTAGATATTCACATCTTACGGATTGCGTCGAAAATCATCAGAAATAATAATGAAATATCAATTTAGATGAGTATATTTCGAGAACCAGACATCGTAGCTGGTTCAAGCTTTCAGATTTGGAAAGCTCTGGAAAATCTCTATCGATTTTTGTTTTTTTCTGCCTTCTACAAGCCTTAGTTTCCAAGATACGAGTATCGCTATCCAAAGACATGGCATTAAGGTAGATAGTTGGGGACAGAAAATCAGTAAAATCACTTTGGATGGAATATTTCCTGAATTAGACCATGAAAGAAAATTTGGCTTCGATATATCGATAGGGTTTGAATAGAACTTTCCATTAACGTACATCACGATTTATTTCACTAACTTTAATTTTTTTGTGCAAAAAAACGGCAAGGGGTTAGTCCATGTTTTTTTCGAAATCCATGAAAAATGTTTGTGACGAAATTTTTACATTTTTGGAAAGCTGTGTCAATTTCCTATTCAGCACTGACAACCGCAACAATTTTGAAAGCTTGGTTCGTTAGATATTCACATCTTACGGATTGCGTCGAAAATCATCAGAAATAATAATGAAATATCAATTTAGATGAGTATATTTCGAGAACCAGACATCGTAGCTGGTTCAAGCTTTCAGATTTGGAAAGCTCTGGAAAATCTCTATCGATTTTTGATTTTTTCTGCCTTCTACAAGCCTTAGTTTCCAAGATATCGCTATCCAAAGACATTAAGGTAGATAGTTGGGAACAGAAAATCAGTAAAATCACCTTGGATGGAATATTTCCTGAATAAGACCATGAAAAAAAATTTGGCTTCGATATATCGATAGGGTTTGAATAGACCTTTCCATTAACGTACATCACGATTTATTTCACTAACTTTAATTTTTTTGTGCAAAAAAACGGCAAGGGGTTAGTCCATGTTTTTTTCGAAATCCATGAAAAATTTTTGTGACGAAACTTTTACATTTTTTGAAAGCTGTGTCAATTTCCTATTCAGCACTGACAACCGCAACAATTTTGAAAGCTTGGTTCGTTAGATATTCACATCTTACGGATTGCGTCGAAAATCATCAGAAATAATAATGAAATATCAATTTAGATGAGTATATTTCGAGAACCAGACATCGTAGCTGGTTCAAGCTTTCAGATTTGGAAAGCTCTGGAAAATCTCTATCGATTTTTGATTTTTTCTGCCTTCTACAAGCCTTAGTTTCCAAGATATCGCTATCCAAAGACATTAAGGTAGATAGTTGGGGACAGAAAATCAGTAAAATCACTTTGGATGGAATATATCCTGAATAAGACCATGAAAAAAAATTTGGCTTCGATATATCGATAGGGTTTGAATAGACCTTTCCATTAACGTACATCACGATTTATTTCACTAACTTTAATTTTTTTGTGCAAAAAAACGGCAAGGGGTTAGTCCATGTTTTTTTCGAAATCCATGAAAAATGTTTGTGACGAAATTTTTACATTTTTGGAAAGCTGTGTCAATTTCCTATTCAGCACTGACAACCGCAACAATTTTGAAAGCTTGGTTCGTTAGATATTCACATCTTACGGATTGCGTCGAAAATCATCAGAAATAATAATGAAATATCAATTTAGATGAGTATATTTCGAGAACCAGACATCGTAGCTGGTTCAAGCTTTCAGATTTGGAAAGCTCTGGAAAATCTCTATCGATTTTTGATTTTTTCTGCCTTCTACAAGCCTTAGTTTCCAAGATATCGCTATCCAAAGACATTAAGGTAGATAGTTGGGAACAGAAAATCAGTAAAATCACCTTGGATGGAATATTTCCTGAATAAGACCATGAAAAAAAATTTGGCTTCGATATATCGATAGGGTTTGAATAGACCTTTCCATTAACGTACATCACGATTTATTTCACTAACTTTAATTTTTTTGTGCAAAAAAACGGCAAGGGGTTAGTCCATGTTTTTTTCGAAATCCATGAAAAATTTTTGTGACGAAACTTTTACATTTTTTGAAAGCTGTGTCAATTTCCTATTCAGCACTGACAACCGCAACAATTTTGAAAGCTTGGTTCGTTAGATATTCACATCTTACGGATTGCGTCGAAAATCATCAGAAATAATAATGAAATATCAATTTAGATGAGTATATTTCGAGAACCAGACATCGTAGCTGGTTCAAGCTTTCAGATTTGGAAAGCTCTGGAAAATCTCTATCGATTTTTGATTTTTTCTGCCTTCTACAAGCCTTAGTTTCCAAGATATCGCTATCCAAAGACATTAAGGTAGATAGTTGGGGACAGAAAATCAGTAAAATCACTTTGGATGGAATATATCCTGAATAAGACCATGAAAAAAAATTTGGCTTCGATATATCGATAGGGTTTGAATAGACCTTTCCATTAACGAACATCACGATTTATTTCACTAACTTTAATTTTTTTGTGCAAAAAAACGGCAAGGGGTTAGTCCATGTTTTTTTCGAAATCCATGAAAAATTTTTGTGACGAAACTTTTACATTTTTTGAAAGCTGTGTCAATTTCCTATTCAGCACTGACAACCGCAACAATTTTGTAAAGCTTGGTTCGTTAGATATTCACATCTTACGGATTGCGTCGAAAATCATCAGAAATAATAATGAAATATCAATTTAGATGAGTATATTTCGAGAACCAGACATCGTAGCTGGTTCAAGCTTTCAGATTTGGAAAGCTCTGGAAAATCTCTATCGATTTTTGTTTTTTTCTGCCTTCTACAAGCCTTAGTTTCCAAGATACGAGTATCGCTATCCAAAGACATGGCATTAAGGTAGATAGATGGGGACAGAAAATCAGTAAAATCACTTTGGATGGAATATTTCCTGAATTAGACCATGAAAGAAAATTTGGCTTCGATATATCGATAGGGTTTGAATAGACCTTTCCATTAACGTACATCACGATTTATTTCACTAACTTTAATTTTTTTGTGCAAAAAAACGGCAAGGGGTTAGTCCATGTTTTTTTCGAAATCCATGAAAAATGTTTGTGACGAAATTTTTACATTTTTGGAAAGCTGTGTCAATTTCCTATTCAGCACTGACAACCGCAACAATTTTGAAAGCTTGGTTCGTTAGATATTCACATCTTACGGATTGCGTCGAAAATCATCAGAAATAATAATGAAATATCAATTTAGATGAGTATATTTCGAGAACCAGACATCGTAGCTGGTTCAAGCTTTCAGATTTGGAAAGTTCCTGAAAATCTCTATCGATTTTTGATTTTTTCTGCCTTCTACAAGCCTTAGTTTCCAAGATACGAGTATCGCTATCCAAAGACATGACATTAAGGTAGATAAGTTGGGGACAGAAAATCAGTAAAATCACTTTGGAGGGAATATATCCTGAATAAGACCATGAAAAAAAATTTGGCTTCGATATATCGATAGGGTTTGAATAGACCTTTCCATTAACGTACATCACGATTTATTTCACTAACTTTAATTTTTTTGTGCAAAAAACGGCAAGGGGTTAGTCCATGTTTTTTTCGAAATCCATGAAAAATTTTTGTGACGAAATTTTTACATTTTTTGAAAGCTGTGTCAATTTCCTATTCAGCACTGACAACCGCAACAATTTTGAAAGCTTGGTTCGTTAGATATTCACATCTTACGGATTGCGTCGAAAATCATCAGAATTACTTCGGTTGCAAAATTTAATGAACTGGACCTTGCAAAAGCTTTTGATTTTCAGAAACGGATAGCTTTTGAAAAGAGAATGTAGAATTTAAAAGCCGAAACTATTTGCAAGGCTTGGGTCAGAAAATATATCTATCCAAATGCATTTTCAGGCTAATGCAAGTAATGAAATATCAATTTAGATGAGTATATTTCGAGAACCAGACATCGTAGCTGGTTCAAGCTTTCACATTTGGAAAGCTCTGGAAAATCTCTATCGATTTTTGATTTTTTCTGCCTTCTACAATCCTTAGTTTCCAAGATATCGCTATCCAAAGACATGACATTAAGGTAGATAGTTGGGGACAGAAAATCAGTAAAATCACTTTGGATGGAATATTTCCTGAATAAGACTATGAAAAAAATTTGGCTTCGATATATCGATAGGGTTTGAATAGACCTTTCCATTAACGTACATCACGATTTATTTCACTAACTTTAATTTTTTTGTGCAAAAAACGGCAAGGGGTTAGTCCATGTTTTTTTCGAAATCCATGAAAAATTTTTGTGACGAAATTTTTACATTTTTTGAAAGCTGTGTCAATTTCCTATTCAGCACTGACAACCGCAACAATTTTGAAAGCTTGGTTCGTTAGATATTCACATCTTACGGATTGCGTCGAAAATCATCAGAATTACTTCGGTTGCAAAATTTAATGAACTGGACCTTGCAAAAGCTTTTGATTTTCAGAAAGGGATAGCTTTTGAAAAGAGAATGTAGAATTTAAAAGCCGAAACTATTTGCAAGGCTTGGGTCAGAAAATATATCTATCCAAAAGCATTTTCAGGCTAATGCAAGTAATGAAATATCAATTTAGATGAGTATATTTCGAGAACCAGACATCGTAGCTGGTTCAAGCTTTCAGATTTGGAAAGCTCCTGAAAATCTCTATCGATTTTTGATTTTTTCTGCCTTCTACAAGCCTTAGTTTCCAAGATACGAGTATCGCTATCCAAAGACATGACATTAAGGTAGATAGTTGGGGACAGAAAATCAGTAAAATCACTTTGGATGGAATACATCCTGAATAAGACCATGAAAAAAAATTTGGATTCGATATATCGATAGGGTTTGAATAGACCTTTCCATTAACGTACATCACGATTTATTTCACTAACTTTAATTTTTTTGTGCAAAAAAACGGCAAGGGGTTAATCCATGTTTTTTTCGAAATCCATGAAAAATTTTTGTGACGAAATTTTTACATTTTTTGAAAGCTGTGTCAATTTCCTATTCAGCACTGACAACCGCAACAATTTTGAAAGCTTGGTTCGTTAGATATTCACATCTTACGGATTGCGTCGAAATTCATCAGAATTACTTCGGTTGCAAAATTTAATGAACTGGACCTTGCAAAAGCTTTTGATTTTCAGAAACGGATAGCTTTTGAAAAGAGAATGTAGAATTTAAAAGCCGAAACTATTTGCAAGGCTTGGGTCAGAAAATATATCTATCCAAATGCATTTTCAGGCTAATGCAAGTAATGAAATATCAATTTAGATGAGTATATTTCGAGAACCAGACATCGTAGCTGGTTCAAGCTTTCACATTTGGAAAGCTCTGGAAAATCTCTATCGATTTTTGATTTTTTCTGCCTTCTACAAGCCTTAGTTTCCAAGATACGAGTATCGCTATCCAAAGACATGACATTAAGGTAGATAGTTGGGGACAGAAAATCAGTAAAATCACTTTGGATGGAATATATCCTGAATAAGACCATGAAAAAAAATTTGGCTTCGATATATCGATAGGGTTTGAATAGACCTTTCCATTAACGTACATCACGATTTATTTCACTAACTTTAATTTTTTTGTGCAAAAAACGGCAAGGGGGTTAGTCCATGTTTTTTTCGAAATCCATGAAAAATTTTTGTGACGAAATTTTTACATTTTTTGAAAGCTGTGTCAATTTCCTATTCAGCACTGACAACCGCAACAATTTTGAAAGCTTGGTTCGTTAGATATTCACATCTTACGGATTGCGTCGAAATTCATCAGAATTACTTCGGTTGCAAAATTTAATGAACTGGACCTTGCAAAAGCTTTTGATTTTCAGAAACGGATAGCTTTTGAAAAGAGAATGTAGAATTTAAAAGCCGAAACTATTTGCAAGGCTTGGGTCAGAAAATATATCTATCCAAATGCATTTTCAGGCTAATGCAAGTAATGAAATATCAATTTAGATGAGTATATTTCGAGAAGCAGACATCGTAGCTGGTTCAAGCTTTCAGATTTGGAAAGCTCTGGAAAATCTCTATCGATTTTTGATTTTTTTTGCCTTCTACAAGCCTTAGTTTCCAAGATACGAGTATCGCTATCCAAAGACATGACATTAAGGTAGATAGTTGGGGACAGAAAATCAGTAAAATCACTTTGGAGGGAATATATCCTGAATAAGACCATGAAAAAAAATTTGGCTTCGATATATCGATAGGGTTTGAATAGACCTTTCCATTAACGTACATCACGATTTATTTCACTAACTTTAATTTTTTTGTGCAAAAAACGGCAAGGGGTTAGTCCATGTTTTTTTCGAAATCCATGAAAAATTTTTGTGACGAAATTTTTACATTTTTTGAAAGCTGTGTCAATTTCCTATTCAGCACTGACAACCGCAACAATTTTGAAAGCTTGGTTCGTTAGATATTCACATCTTACGGATTGCGTCGAAAATCATCAGAATTACTTCGGTTGCAAAATTTAATGAACTGGACCTTGCAAAAGCTTTTGATTTTCAGAAACGGATAGCTTTTGAAAAGAGAATGTAGAATTTAAAAGCCGAAACTATTTGCAAGGCTTGGGTCAGAAAATATATCTATCCAAATGCATTTTCAGGCTAATGCAAGTAATGAAATATCAATTTAGATGAGTATATTTCGAGAACCAGACATCGTAGCTGGTTCAAGCTTTCACATTTGGAAAGCTCTGGAAAATCTCTATCGATTTTTGATTTTTTCTGCCTTCTACAATCCTTAGTTTCCAAGATATCGCTATCCAAAGACATGACATTAAGGTAGATAGTTGGGGACAGAAAATCAGTAAAATCACTTTGGATGGAATATTTCCTGAATAAGACTATGAAAAAAATTTGGCTTCGATATATCGATAGGGTTTGAATAGACCTTTCCATTAACGTACATCACGATTTATTTCACTAACTTTAATTTTTTTGTGCAAAAAACGGCAAGGGGTTAGTCCATGTTTTTTTCGAAATCCATGAAAAATTTTTGTGACGAAATTTTTACATTTTTTGAAAGCTGTGTCAATTTCCTATTCAGCACTGACAACCGCAACAATTTTGAAAGCTTGGTTCGTTAGATATTCACATCTTACGGATTGCGTCGAAAATCATCAGAATTACTTCGGTTGCAAAATTTAATGAACTGGACCTTGCAAAAGCTTTTGATTTTCAGAAAGGGATAGCTTTTGAAAAGAGAATGTAGAATTTAAAAGCCGAAACTATTTGCAAGGCTTGGGTCAGAAAATATATCTATCCAAAAGCATTTTCAGGCTAATGCAAGTAATGAAATATCAATTTAGATGAGTATATTTCGAGAACCAGACATCGTAGCTGGTTCAAGCTTTCAGATTTGGAAAGCTCTGGAAAATCTCTATCGATTTTTGATTTTTTCTGCCTTCTACAAGCCTTAGTTTCCAAGATACGAGTATCGCTATCCAAAGACATGACATTAAGGTAGATAGTTGGGGACAGAAAATCAGTAAAATCACTTTGGATGGAATACATCCTGAATAAGACCATGAAAAAAAATTTGGATTCGATATATCGATAGGGTTTGAATAGACCTTTCCATTAACGTACATCACGATTTATTTCACTAACTTTAATTTTTTTGTGCAAAAAAACGGCAAGGGGTTAATCCATGTTTTTTTCGAAATCCATGAAAAATTTTTGTGACGAAATTTTTACATTTTTTGAAAGCTGTGTCAATTTCCTATTCAGCACTGACAACCGCAACAATTTTGAAAGCTTGGTTCGTTAGATATTCACATCTTACGGATTGCGTCGAAATTCATCAGAATTACTTCGGTTGCAAAATTTAATGAACTGGACCTTGCAAAAGCTTTTGATTTTCAGAAACGGATAGCTTTTGAAAAGAGAATGTAGAATTTAAAAGCCGAAACTATTTGCAAGGCTTGGGTCAGAAAATATATCTATCCAAATGCATTTTCAGGCTAATGCAAGTAATGAAATATCAATTTAGATGAGTATATTTCGAGAACCAGACATCGTAGCTGGTTCAAGCTTTCACATTTGGAAAGCTCTGGAAAATCTCTATCGATTTTTGATTTTTTCTGCCTTCTACAAGCCTTAGTTTCCAAGATACGAGTATCGCTATCCAAAGACATGACATTAAGGTAGATAGTTGGGGACAGAAAATCAGTAAAATCACTTTGGATGGAATATATCCTGAATAAGACCATGAAAAAAAATTTGGCTTCGATATATCGATAGGGTTTGAATAGACCTTTCCATTAACGTACATCACGATTTATTTCACTAACTTTAATTTTTTTGTGCAAAAAACGGCAAGGGGGTTAGTCCATGTTTTTTTCGAAATCCATGAAAAATTTTTGTGACGAAATTTTTACATTTTTTGAAAGCTGTGTCAATTTCCTATTCAGCACTGACAACCGCAACAATTTTGAAAGCTTGGTTCGTTAGATATTCACATCTTACGGATTGCGTCGAAATTCATCAGAATTACTTCGGTTGCAAAATTTAATGAACTGGACCTTGCAAAAGCTTTTGATTTTCAGAAACGGATAGCTTTTGAAAAGAGAATGTAGAATTTAAAAGCCGAAACTATTTGCAAGGCTTGGGTCAGAAAATATATCTATCCAAATGCATTTTCAGGCTAATGCAAGTAATGAAATATCAATTTAGATGAGTATATTTCGAGAAGCAGACATCGTAGCTGGTTCAAGCTTTCAGATTTGGAAAGCTCTGGAAAATCTCTATCGATTTTTGATTTTTTTTGCCTTCTACAAGCCTTAGTTTCCAAGATACGAGTATCGCTATCCAAAGACATGACATTAAGGTAGATAGTTGGGGACAGAAAATCAGTAAAATCACTTTGGATGGAATATTTCCTGAATAAGACCATGAAAAAAATTTGGCTTCGATATATCGATAGGGTTTGAATAGACCTTTCCATTAACGTACATCACGATTTATTTCACTAACTTTAATTTTTTTGTGCAAAAAACGGCAAGGGGGTTAGTCCATGTTTTTTTCGAAATCCATGAAAAATTTTTGTGACGAAATTTTTACATTTTTTGAAAGCTGTGTCAATTTCCTATTCAGCACTGACAACCGCAACAATTTTGAAAGCTTGGTTCGTTAGATATTCACATCTTACGGATTGCGTCGAAATTCATCAGAATTACTTCGGTTGCAAAATTTAATGAACTGGACCTTGCAAAAGCTTTTGATTTTCAGAAACGGATAGCTTTTGAAAAGAGAATGTAGAATTTAAAAGCCGAAACTATTTGCAAGGCTTGGGTCAAAAAATATATCTATCCAAATGCATTTTCAGGCTAATGCAAGTAATGAAATATCAATTTAGATGAGTATATTTCGAGAACCAGACATCGTAGCTGGTTCAAGCTTTCAGATTTGGAAAGTTCCTGAAAATCTCTATCGATTTTTGATTTTTTCTGCCTTCTACAAGCCTTAGTTTCCAAGATACGAGTATCGCTATCCAAAGACATGACATTAAGGTAGATAAGTTGGGGACAGAAAATCAGTAAAATCACTTTGGAGGGAATATATCCTGAATAAGACCATGAAAAAAAATTTGGCTTCGATATATCGATAGGGTTTGAATAGACCTTTCCATTAACGTACATCACGATTTATTTCACTAACTTTAATTTTTTTGTGCAAAAAACGGCAAGGGGTTAGTCCATGTTTTTTTCGAAATCCATGAAAAATTTTTGTGACGAAATTTTTACATTTTTTGAAAGCTGTGTCAATTTCCTATTCAGCACTGACAACCGCAACAATTTTGAAAGCTTGGTTCGTTAGATATTCACATCTTACGGATTGCGTCGAAAATCATCAGAATTACTTCGGTTGCAAAATTTAATGAACTGGACCTTGCAAAAGCTTTTGATTTTCAGAAACGGATAGCTTTTGAAAAGAGAATGTAGAATTTAAAAGCCGAAACTATTTGCAAGGCTTGGGTCAGAAAATATATCTATCCAAATGCATTTTCAGGCTAATGCAAGTAATGAAATATCAATTTAGATGAGTATATTTCGAGAACCAGACATCGTAGCTGGTTCAAGCTTTCACATTTGGAAAGCTCTGGAAAATCTCTATCGATTTTTGATTTTTTCTGCCTTCTACAATCCTTAGTTTCCAAGATATCGCTATCCAAAGACATGACATTAAGGTAGATAGTTGGGGACAGAAAATCAGTAAAATCACTTTGGATGGAATATTTCCTGAATAAGACTATGAAAAAAATTTGGCTTCGATATATCGATAGGGTTTGAATAGACCTTTCCATTAACGTACATCACGATTTATTTCACTAACTTTAATTTTTTTGTGCAAAAAACGGCAAGGGGTTAGTCCATGTTTTTTTCGAAATCCATGAAAAATTTTTGTGACGAAATTTTTACATTTTTTGAAAGCTGTGTCAATTTCCTATTCAGCACTGACAACCGCAACAATTTTGAAAGCTTGGTTCGTTAGATATTCACATCTTACGGATTGCGTCGAAAATCATCAGAATTACTTCGGTTGCAAAATTTAATGAACTGGACCTTGCAAAAGCTTTTGATTTTCAGAAAGGGATAGCTTTTGAAAAGAGAATGTAGAATTTAAAAGCCGAAACTATTTGCAAGGCTTGGGTCAGAAAATATATCTATCCAAAAGCATTTTCAGGCTAATGCAAGTAATGAAATATCAATTTAGATGAGTATATTTCGAGAACCAGACATCGTAGCTGGTTCAAGCTTTCAGATTTGGAAAGCTCCTGAAAATCTCTATCGATTTTTGATTTTTTCTGCCTTCTACAAGCCTTAGTTTCCAAGATACGAGTATCGCTATCCAAAGACATGACATTAAGGTAGATAGTTGGGGACAGAAAATCAGTAAAATCACTTTGGATGGAATACATCCTGAATAAGACCATGAAAAAAAATTTGGATTCGATATATCGATAGGGTTTGAATAGACCTTTCCATTAACGTACATCACGATTTATTTCACTAACTTTAATTTTTTTGTGCAAAAAAACGGCAAGGGGTTAATCCATGTTTTTTTCGAAATCCATGAAAAATTTTTGTGACGAAATTTTTACATTTTTTGAAAGCTGTGTCAATTTCCTATTCAGCACTGACAACCGCAACAATTTTGAAAGCTTGGTTCGTTAGATATTCACATCTTACGGATTGCGTCGAAATTCATCAGAATTACTTCGGTTGCAAAATTTAATGAACTGGACCTTGCAAAAGCTTTTGATTTTCAGAAACGGATAGCTTTTGAAAAGAGAATGTAGAATTTAAAAGCCGAAACTATTTGCAAGGCTTGGGTCAGAAAATATATCTATCCAAATGCATTTTCAGGCTAATGCAAGTAATGAAATATCAATTTAGATGAGTATATTTCGAGAACCAGACATCGTAGCTGGTTCAAGCTTTCACATTTGGAAAGCTCTGGAAAATCTCTATCGATTTTTGATTTTTTCTGCCTTCTACAAGCCTTAGTTTCCAAGATACGAGTATCGCTATCCAAAGACATGACATTAAGGTAGATAGTTGGGGACAGAAAATCAGTAAAATCACTTTGGATGGAATATATCCTGAATAAGACCATGAAAAAAAATTTGGCTTCGATATATCGATAGGGTTTGAATAGACCTTTCCATTAACGTACATCACGATTTATTTCACTAACTTTAATTTTTTTGTGCAAAAAACGGCAAGGGGGTTAGTCCATGTTTTTTTCGAAATCCATGAAAAATTTTTGTGACGAAATTTTTACATTTTTTGAAAGCTGTGTCAATTTCCTATTCAGCACTGACAACCGCAACAATTTTGAAAGCTTGGTTCGTTAGATATTCACATCTTACGGATTGCGTCGAAATTCATCAGAATTACTTCGGTTGCAAAATTTAATGAACTGGACCTTGCAAAAGCTTTTGATTTTCAGAAACGGATAGCTTTTGAAAAGAGAATGTAGAATTTAAAAGCCGAAACTATTTGCAAGGCTTGGGTCAGAAAATATATCTATCCAAATGCATTTTCAGGCTAATGCAAGTAATGAAATATCAATTTAGATGAGTATATTTCGAGAAGCAGACATCGTAGCTGGTTCAAGCTTTCAGATTTGGAAAGCTCTGGAAAATCTCTATCGATTTTTGATTTTTTTTGCCTTCTACAAGCCTTAGTTTCCAAGATACGAGTATCGCTATCCAAAGACATGACATTAAGGTAGATAGTTGGGGACAGAAAATCAGTAAAATCACTTTGGAGGGAATATATCCTGAATAAGACCATGAAAAAAAATTTGGCTTCGATATATCGATAGGGTTTGAATAGACCTTTCCATTAACGTACATCACGATTTATTTCACTAACTTTAATTTTTTTGTGCAAAAAACGGCAAGGGGTTAGTCCATGTTTTTTTCGAAATCCATGAAAAATTTTTGTGACGAAATTTTTACATTTTTTGAAAGCTGTGTCAATTTCCTATTCAGCACTGACAACCGCAACAATTTTGAAAGCTTGGTTCGTTAGATATTCACATCTTACGGATTGCGTCGAAAATCATCAGAATTACTTCGGTTGCAAAATTTAATGAACTGGACCTTGCAAAAGCTTTTGATTTTCAGAAACGGATAGCTTTTGAAAAGAGAATGTAGAATTTAAAAGCCGAAACTATTTGCAAGGCTTGGGTCAGAAAATATATCTATCCAAATGCATTTTCAGGCTAATGCAAGTAATGAAATATCAATTTAGATGAGTATATTTCGAGAACCAGACATCGTAGCTGGTTCAAGCTTTCACATTTGGAAAGCTCTGGAAAATCTCTATCGATTTTTGATTTTTTCTGCCTTCTACAATCCTTAGTTTCCAAGATATCGCTATCCAAAGACATGACATTAAGGTAGATAGTTGGGGACAGAAAATCAGTAAAATCACTTTGGATGGAATATTTCCTGAATAAGACTATGAAAAAAATTTGGCTTCGATATATCGATAGGGTTTGAATAGACCTTTCCATTAACGTACATCACGATTTATTTCACTAACTTTAATTTTTTTGTGCAAAAAACGGCAAGGGGTTAGTCCATGTTTTTTTCGAAATCCATGAAAAATTTTTGTGACGAAATTTTTACATTTTTTGAAAGCTGTGTCAATTTCCTATTCAGCACTGACAACCGCAACAATTTTGAAAGCTTGGTTCGTTAGATATTCACATCTTACGGATTGCGTCGAAAATCATCAGAATTACTTCGGTTGCAAAATTTAATGAACTGGACCTTGCAAAAGCTTTTGATTTTCAGAAAGGGATAGCTTTTGAAAAGAGAATGTAGAATTTAAAAGCCGAAACTATTTGCAAGGCTTGGGTCAGAAAATATATCTATCCAAAAGCATTTTCAGGCTAATGCAAGTAATGAAATATCAATTTAGATGAGTATATTTCGAGAACCAGACATCGTAGCTGGTTCAAGCTTTCAGATTTGGAAAGCTCTGGAAAATCTCTATCGATTTTTGATTTTTTCTGCCTTCTACAAGCCTTAGTTTCCAAGATACGAGTATCGCTATCCAAAGACATGACATTAAGGTAGATAGTTGGGGACAGAAAATCAGTAAAATCACTTTGGATGGAATACATCCTGAATAAGACCATGAAAAAAAATTTGGATTCGATATATCGATAGGGTTTGAATAGACCTTTCCATTAACGTACATCACGATTTATTTCACTAACTTTAATTTTTTTGTGCAAAAAAACGGCAAGGGGTTAATCCATGTTTTTTTCGAAATCCATGAAAAATTTTTGTGACGAAATTTTTACATTTTTTGAAAGCTGTGTCAATTTCCTATTCAGCACTGACAACCGCAACAATTTTGAAAGCTTGGTTCGTTAGATATTCACATCTTACGGATTGCGTCGAAATTCATCAGAATTACTTCGGTTGCAAAATTTAATGAACTGGACCTTGCAAAAGCTTTTGATTTTCAGAAACGGATAGCTTTTGAAAAGAGAATGTAGAATTTAAAAGCCGAAACTATTTGCAAGGCTTGGGTCAGAAAATATATCTATCCAAATGCATTTTCAGGCTAATGCAAGTAATGAAATATCAATTTAGATGAGTATATTTCGAGAACCAGACATCGTAGCTGGTTCAAGCTTTCACATTTGGAAAGCTCTGGAAAATCTCTATCGATTTTTGATTTTTTCTGCCTTCTACAAGCCTTAGTTTCCAAGATACGAGTATCGCTATCCAAAGACATGACATTAAGGTAGATAGTTGGGGACAGAAAATCAGTAAAATCACTTTGGATGGAATATATCCTGAATAAGACCATGAAAAAAAATTTGGCTTCGATATATCGATAGGGTTTGAATAGACCTTTCCATTAACGTACATCACGATTTATTTCACTAACTTTAATTTTTTTGTGCAAAAAACGGCAAGGGGGTTAGTCCATGTTTTTTTCGAAATCCATGAAAAATTTTTGTGACGAAATTTTTACATTTTTTGAAAGCTGTGTCAATTTCCTATTCAGCACTGACAACCGCAACAATTTTGAAAGCTTGGTTCGTTAGATATTCACATCTTACGGATTGCGTCGAAATTCATCAGAATTACTTCGGTTGCAAAATTTAATGAACTGGACCTTGCAAAAGCTTTTGATTTTCAGAAACGGATAGCTTTTGAAAAGAGAATGTAGAATTTAAAAGCCGAAACTATTTGCAAGGCTTGGGTCAGAAAATATATCTATCCAAATGCATTTTCAGGCTAATGCAAGTAATGAAATATCAATTTAGATGAGTATATTTCGAGAAGCAGACATCGTAGCTGGTTCAAGCTTTCAGATTTGGAAAGCTCTGGAAAATCTCTATCGATTTTTGATTTTTTTTGCCTTCTACAAGCCTTAGTTTCCAAGATACGAGTATCGCTATCCAAAGACATGACATTAAGGTAGATAGTTGGGGACAGAAAATCAGTAAAATCACTTTGGATGGAATATTTCCTGAATAAGACCATGAAAAAAATTTGGCTTCGATATATCGATAGGGTTTGAATAGACCTTTCCATTAACGTACATCACGATTTATTTCACTAACTTTAATTTTTTTGTGCAAAAAACGGCAAGGGGGTTAGTCCATGTTTTTTTCGAAATCCATGAAAAATTTTTGTGACGAAATTTTTACATTTTTTGAAAGCTGTGTCAATTTCCTATTCAGCACTGACAACCGCAACAATTTTGAAAGCTTGGTTCGTTAGATATTCACATCTTACGGATTGCGTCGAAATTCATCAGAATTACTTCGGTTGCAAAATTTAATGAACTGGACCTTGCAAAAGCTTTTGATTTTCAGAAACGGATAGCTTTTGAAAAGAGAATGTAGAATTTAAAAGCCGAAACTATTTGCAAGGCTTGGGTCAAAAAATATATCTATCCAAATGCATTTTCAGGCTAATGCAAGTAATGAAATATCAATTTAGATGAGTATATTTCGAGAACCAGACATCGTAGCTGGTTCAAGCTTTCAGATTTGGAAAGTTCCTGAAAATCTCTATCGATTTTTGATTTTTTCTGCCTTCTACAAGCCTTAGTTTCCAAGATACGAGTATCGCTATCCAAAGACATGACATTAAGGTAGATAAGTTGGGGACAGAAAATCAGTAAAATCACTTTGGAGGGAATATATCCTGAATAAGACCATGAAAAAAAATTTGGCTTCGATATATCGATAGGGTTTGAATAGACCTTTCCATTAACGTACATCACGATTTATTTCACTAACTTTAATTTTTTTGTGCAAAAAACGGCAAGGGGTTAGTCCATGTTTTTTTCGAAATCCATGAAAAATTTTTGTGACGAAATTTTTACATTTTTTGAAAGCTGTGTCAATTTCCTATTCAGCACTGACAACCGCAACAATTTTGAAAGCTTGGTTCGTTAGATATTCACATCTTACGGATTGCGTCGAAAATCATCAGAATTACTTCGGTTGCAAAATTTAATGAACTGGACCTTGCAAAAGCTTTTGATTTTCAGAAACGGATAGCTTTTGAAAAGAGAATGTAGAATTTAAAAGCCGAAACTATTTGCAAGGCTTGGGTCAGAAAATATATCTATCCAAATGCATTTTCAGGCTAATGCAAGTAATGAAATATCAATTTAGATGAGTATATTTCGAGAACCAGACATCGTAGCTGGTTCAAGCTTTCACATTTGGAAAGCTCTGGAAAATCTCTATCGATTTTTGATTTTTTCTGCCTTCTACAATCCTTAGTTTCCAAGATATCGCTATCCAAAGACATGACATTAAGGTAGATAGTTGGGGACAGAAAATCAGTAAAATCACTTTGGATGGAATATTTCCTGAATAAGACTATGAAAAAAATTTGGCTTCGATATATCGATAGGGTTTGAATAGACCTTTCCATTAACGTACATCACGATTTATTTCACTAACTTTAATTTTTTTGTGCAAAAAACGGCAAGGGGTTAGTCCATGTTTTTTTCGAAATCCATGAAAAATTTTTGTGACGAAATTTTTACATTTTTTGAAAGCTGTGTCAATTTCCTATTCAGCACTGACAACCGCAACAATTTTGAAAGCTTGGTTCGTTAGATATTCACATCTTACGGATTGCGTCGAAAATCATCAGAATTACTTCGGTTGCAAAATTTAATGAACTGGACCTTGCAAAAGCTTTTGATTTTCAGAAAGGGATAGCTTTTGAAAAGAGAATGTAGAATTTAAAAGCCGAAACTATTTGCAAGGCTTGGGTCAGAAAATATATCTATCCAAAAGCATTTTCAGGCTAATGCAAGTAATGAAATATCAATTTAGATGAGTATATTTCGAGAACCAGACATCGTAGCTGGTTCAAGCTTTCAGATTTGGAAAGCTCCTGAAAATCTCTATCGATTTTTGATTTTTTCTGCCTTCTACAAGCCTTAGTTTCCAAGATACGAGTATCGCTATCCAAAGACATGACATTAAGGTAGATAGTTGGGGACAGAAAATCAGTAAAATCACTTTGGATGGAATACATCCTGAATAAGACCATGAAAAAAAATTTGGATTCGATATATCGATAGGGTTTGAATAGACCTTTCCATTAACGTACATCACGATTTATTTCACTAACTTTAATTTTTTTGTGCAAAAAAACGGCAAGGGGTTAATCCATGTTTTTTTCGAAATCCATGAAAAATTTTTGTGACGAAATTTTTACATTTTTTGAAAGCTGTGTCAATTTCCTATTCAGCACTGACAACCGCAACAATTTTGAAAGCTTGGTTCGTTAGATATTCACATCTTACGGATTGCGTCGAAATTCATCAGAATTACTTCGGTTGCAAAATTTAATGAACTGGACCTTGCAAAAGCTTTTGATTTTCAGAAACGGATAGCTTTTGAAAAGAGAATGTAGAATTTAAAAGCCGAAACTATTTGCAAGGCTTGGGTCAGAAAATATATCTATCCAAATGCATTTTCAGGCTAATGCAAGTAATGAAATATCAATTTAGATGAGTATATTTCGAGAACCAGACATCGTAGCTGGTTCAAGCTTTCACATTTGGAAAGCTCTGGAAAATCTCTATCGATTTTTGATTTTTTCTGCCTTCTACAAGCCTTAGTTTCCAAGATACGAGTATCGCTATCCAAAGACATGACATTAAGGTAGATAGTTGGGGACAGAAAATCAGTAAAATCACTTTGGATGGAATATATCCTGAATAAGACCATGAAAAAAAATTTGGCTTCGATATATCGATAGGGTTTGAATAGACCTTTCCATTAACGTACATCACGATTTATTTCACTAACTTTAATTTTTTTGTGCAAAAAACGGCAAGGGGGTTAGTCCATGTTTTTTTCGAAATCCATGAAAAATTTTTGTGACGAAATTTTTACATTTTTTGAAAGCTGTGTCAATTTCCTATTCAGCACTGACAACCGCAACAATTTTGAAAGCTTGGTTCGTTAGATATTCACATCTTACGGATTGCGTCGAAATTCATCAGAATTACTTCGGTTGCAAAATTTAATGAACTGGACCTTGCAAAAGCTTTTGATTTTCAGAAACGGATAGCTTTTGAAAAGAGAATGTAGAATTTAAAAGCCGAAACTATTTGCAAGGCTTGGGTCAAAAAATATATCTATCCAAATGCATTTTCAGGCTAATGCAAGTAATGAAATATCAATTTAGATGAGTATATTTCGAGAACCAGACATCGTAGCTGGTTCAAGCTTTCAGATTTGGAAAGTTCCTGAAAATCTCTATCGATTTTTGATTTTTTCTGCCTTCTACAAGCCTTAGTTTCCAAGATACGAGTATCGCTATCCAAAGACATGACATTAAGGTAGATAAGTTGGGGACAGAAAATCAGTAAAATCACTTTGGAGGGAATATATCCTGAATAAGACCATGAAAAAAAATTTGGCTTCGATATATCGATAGGGTTTGAATAGACCTTTCCATTAACGTACATCACGATTTATTTCACTAACTTTAATTTTTTTGTGCAAAAAAACGGCAAGGGGTTAGTCCATGTTTTTTTCGAAATCCATGAAAAATTTTTGTGACGAAATTTTTACATTTTTTGAAAGCTGTGTCAATTTCCTATTCAGCACTGACAACCGCAACAATTTTGAAAGCTTGGTTCGTTAGATATTCACATCTTACGGATTGCGTCGAAATTCATCAGAATTACTTCGGTTGCAAAATTTAATGAACTGGACCTTGCAAAAGCTTTTGATTTTCAGAAACGGATAGCTTTTGAAAAGAGAATGTAGAATTTAAAAGCCGAAACTATTTGCAAGGCTTGGGTCAGAAAATATATCTATCCAAATGCATTTTCAGGCTAATGCAAGTTGCAAGTAATGAAATATCAATTTAGGTGAGTATATTTCAAGAACCAGACATCGTAGCTGGTTCAAGCTTTCACATTTGGAAAGCTCTGGAAAATCTCTATTCTGCCTTCTACAAGCCTTAGTTTCCAAGATATCGCTATCCAAAGACATGACATTAAGGTAGATAGTTGGGGACAGAAAATCAGTAAAATCACTTTGGATGGAATATTTCCTGAATAAGACCATGAAAAAAATTTGGCTTCGATATATCGATAGGGTTTGAATAGACCTTTCCATTAACATACATCACGATTTATTTCACTAACTTTAATTTTTTTGTGCAAAAAAACGGCAAGGGGTTAATCCATGTTTTTTTCGAAATCCATGAAAAATTTTTGTGACGAAATTTTTACATTTTTTGAAAGCTGTGTCAATTTCCTATTCAGCACTGACAACCGCAACAATTTTGAAAGCTTGGTTCGTTAGATATTCACATCTTACGGATTGCGTCGAAAATCATCAGAATTACTTCGGTTGCAAAATTTAATGAACTGGACCTTGCAAAAGCTTTTGATTTTCAGAAACGGATAGCTTTTGAAAAGAGAATGTAGAATTTAAAAGCCGAAACTATTTGCAAGGCTTGGGTCAGAAAATATATCTATCCAAATGCATTTTCAGGCTAATGCAAGTAATGAAATATCAATTTAGATGAGTATATTTCGAGAACCAGACATCGTAGCTGGTTCAAGCTTTCAGATTTGGAAAGCTCCTGAAAATCTCTATCGATTTTTGATTTTTTCTGCCTTCTACAAGCCTTAGTTACCAAGATACGAGTATCGCTATCCAAAGACATGACATTAAGGTAGATAGTTGGGGACAGAAAATCAGTAAAATCACTTTGGATGGAATATATCCTGAATAAGACCATGAAAAAAAATTTGGCTTCGATATATCGATAGGGTTTGAATAGACCTTTTTTCTGCCTTCTACAAGCCTTAGTTTCCAAGATACGAGTATCGCTATCCAAAGACATGACATTAAGGTAGATAGTTGGGGACAGAAAATCAGTAAAATCACTTTGGATGGAATATATCCTGAATAAGACCATGAAAAAAAATTTGGCTTCGATATATCGATAGGGTTTGAATAGACCTTTCCATTAACGTACATCACGATTTATTTCACTAACTTTAATTTTTTTGTGCAAAAAACGGCAAGGGGGTTAGTCCATGTTTTTTTCGAAATCCATGAAAAATTTTTGTGACGAAATTTTTACATTTTTTGAAAGCTGTGTCAATTTCCTATTCAGCACTGACAACCGCAACAATTTTGAAAGCTTGGTTCGTTAGATATTCACATCTTACGGATTGCGTCGAAATTCATCAGAATTACTTCGGTTGCAAAATTTAATGAACTGGACCTTGCAAAAGCTTTTGATTTTCAGAAACGGATAGCTTTTGAAAAGAGAATGTAGAATTTAAAAGCCGAAACTATTTGCAAGGCTTGGGTCAAAAAATATATCTATCCAAATGCATTTTCAGGCTAATGCAAGTAATGAAATATCAATTTAGATGAGTATATTTCGAGAACCAGACATCGTAGCTGGTTCAAGCTTTCAGATTTGGAAAGTTCCTGAAAATCTCTATCGATTTTTGATTTTTTCTGCCTTCTACAAGCCTTAGTTTCCAAGATACGAGTATCGCTATCCAAAGACATGACATTAAGGTAGATAAGTTGGGGACAGAAAATCAGTAAAATCACTTTGGAGGGAATATATCCTGAATAAGACCATGAAAAAAAATTTGGCTTCGATATATCGATAGGGTTTGAATAGACCTTTCCATTAACGTACATCACGATTTATTTCACTAACTTTAATTTTTTTGTGCAAAAAAACGGCAAGGGGTTAGTCCATGTTTTTTTCGAAATCCATGAAAAATTTTTGTGACGAAATTTTTACATTTTTTGAAAGCTGTGTCAATTTCCTATTCAGCACTGACAACCGCAACAATTTTGAAAGCTTGGTTCGTTAGATATTCACATCTTACGGATTGCGTCGAAATTCATCAGAATTACTTCGGTTGCAAAATTTAATGAACTGGACCTTGCAAAAGCTTTTGATTTTCAGAAACGGATAGCTTTTGAAAAGAGAATGTAGAATTTAAAAGCCGAAACTATTTGCAAGGCTTGGGTCAGAAAATATATCTATCCAAATGCATTTTCAGGCTAATGCAAGTTGCAAGTAATGAAATATCAATTTAGGTGAGTATATTTCAAGAACCAGACATCGTAGCTGGTTCAAGCTTTCACATTTGGAAAGCTCTGGAAAATCTCTATCGATTTTTGATTTTTTCTGCCTTCTACAAGCCTTAGTTTCCAAGATATCGCTATCCAAAGACATGACATTAAGGTAGATAGTTGGGGACAGAAAATCAGTAAAATCACTTTGGATGGAATATTTCCTGAATAAGACCATGAAAAAAATTTGGCTTCGATATATCGATAGGGTTTGAATAGACCTTTCCATTAACGTACATCACGATTTATTTCACTAACTTTAATTTTTTTGTGCAAAAAAACGGCAAGGGGTTAGTCCATGTTTTTTTCGAAATCCATGAAAAATTTTTGTGACGAAATTTTTACATTTTTTGAAAGCTGTGTCAATTTCCTATTCAGCACTGACAACCGCAACAATTTTGAAAGCTTGGTTCGTTAGATATTCACATCTTACGGATTGCGTCGAAATTCATCAGAATTACTTCGGTTGCAAAATTTAATGAACTGGACCTTGCAAAAGCTTTTGATTTTCAGAAACGGATAGCTTTTGAAAAGAGAATGTAGAATTTAAAAGCCGAAACTATTTGCAAGGCTTGGGTCAGAAAATATATCTATCCAAAAGCATTTTCAGGCTAATGCAAGTAATGAAATATCAATTTAGATGAGTATATTTCGAGAACCAGACATCGTAGCTGGTTCAAGCTTTCAGATTTGGAAAGTTCCTGAAAATCTCTATCGATTTTTGATTTTTTCTGCCTTCTACAAGCCTTAGTTTCCAAGATACGAGTATCGCTATCCAAAGACATGACATTAAGGTAGATAGTTGGGGACAGAAAATCAGTAAAATCACTTTGGATGGAATATTTCCTGAATAAGACTATGAAAAAAATTTGGCTTCGATATATCGATAGGGTTTGAATAGACCTTTCCATTAACGTACATCACGATTTATTTCACTAACTTTAATTTTTTTGTGCAAAAAACGGCAAGGGGTTAGTCCATGTTTTTTTCGAAATCCATGAAAAATTTTTGTGACGAAATTTTTACATTTTTTGAAAGCTGTGTCAATTTCCTATTCAGCACTGACAACCGCAACAATTTTGAAAGCTTGGTTCGTTAGATATTCACATCTTACGGATTGCGTCGAAAATCATCAGAATTACTTCGGTTGCAAAATTTAATGAACTGGACCTTGCAAAAGCTTTTGATTTTCAGAAAGGGATAGCTTTTGAAAAGAGAATGTAGAATTTAAAAGCCGAAACTATTTGCAAGGCTTGGGTCAGAAAATATATCTATCCAAAAGCATTTTCAGGCTAATGCAAGTAATGAAATATCAATTTAGATGAGTATATTTCGAGAACCAGACATCGTAGCTGGTTCAAGCTTTCAGATTTGGAAAGCTCCTGAAAATCTCTATCGATTTTTGATTTTTTCTGCCTTCTACAAGCCTTAGTTTCCAAGATACGAGTATCGCTATCCAAAGACATGACATTAAGGTAGATAGTTGGGGACAGAAAATCAGTAAAATCACTTTGGATGGAATACATCCTGAATAAGACCATGAAAAAAAATTTGGATTCGATATATCGATAGGGTTTGAATAGACCTTTCCATTAACGTACATCACGATTTATTTCACTAACTTTAATTTTTTTGTGCAAAAAAACGGCAAGGGGTTAATCCATGTTTTTTTCGAAATCCATGAAAAATTTTTGTGACGAAATTTTTACATTTTTTGAAAGCTGTGTCAATTTCCTATTCAGCACTGACAACCGCAACAATTTTGAAAGCTTGGTTCGTTAGATATTCACATCTTACGGATTGCGTCGAAATTCATCAGAATTACTTCGGTTGCAAAATTTAATGAACTGGACCTTGCAAAAGCTTTTGATTTTCAGAAACGGATAGCTTTTGAAAAGAGAATGTAGAATTTAAAAGCCGAAACTATTTGCAAGGCTTGGGTCAGAAAATATATCTATCCAAATGCATTTTCAGGCTAATGCAAGTTGCAAGTAATGAAATATCAATTTAGGTGAGTATATTTCAAGAACCAGACATCGTAGCTGGTTCAAGCTTTCACATTTGGAAAGCTCTGGAAAATCTCTATCGATTTTTGATTTTTTCTGCCTTCTACAAGCCTTAGTTTCCAAGATATCGCTATCCAAAGACATGACATTAAGGTAGATAGTTGGGGACAGAAAATCAGTAAAATCACTTTGGATGGAATATTTCCTGAATAAGACCATGAAAAAAATTTGGCTTCGATATATCGATAGGGTTTGAATAGACCTTTCCATTAACGTACATCACGATTTATTTCACTAACTTTAATTTTTTTGTGCAAAAAACGGCAAGGGGTTAGTCCATGTTTTTTTCGAAATCCATGAAAAATTTTTGTGACGAAATTTTTACATTTTTTGAAAGCTGTGTCAATTTCCTATTCAGCACTGACAACCGCAACAATTTTGAAAGCTTGGTTCGTTAGATATTCACATCTTACGGATTGCGTCGAAATTCATCAGAATTACTTCGGTTGCAAAATTTAATGAACTGGACCTTGCAAAAGCTTTTGATTTTCAGAAACGGATAGCTTTTGAAAAGAGAATGTAGAATTTAAAAGCCGAAACTATTTGCAAGGCTTGGGTCAGAAAATATATCTATCCAAATGCATTTTCAGGCTAATGCAAGTAATGAAATATCAATTTAGATGAGTACATTTCGAGAACCAGACATCGTAGCTGGTTCAAGCTTTCATGTTAATATGTTAATTCTTTTTGTCTAGAATTACATAAGCTTCAATTTGTACCTTTAATTAAAAAAAAAAACTGATAGTTTTGAAAAATTATGAAAACACTGAATTTTACCCCCTTTTTAGGCCCGGCCCAAATTTACGGAACTTTTTAGGAAATGCCTAGGACGTCAGAATAAATCTCTCCTCCAAAATTCAGCTTTGTTGGAATTTTGTCGTAGTTTTGCCATTTGGTTTGCCAAATTCTCCTGAAGATGACACATTCAAATGTGCCTTAACTCTGCCCCGAAGGTGATGTGAAAATAAGTTTGAACTGTTGCTTTAAATTTCAAAATGAACACAATCACATTTAAAAACTTTCAAACGTGAGTAAATATCTTTTTTTTCAACTTTCGCAGGATATGAGCAATTTTTGCCGGGCTGTATTTCTGGCACATAAAATTTGAATAAACCAAAATATACAAAAAGAAGTGTTCTAAGTTTAAAAAACTATTTAACTATTTTTTCGATCATATGAACACGAGGCGAGATAACCGTTAAAAACCATTTCTTACTTCAAAATTTCGACAGTTTTTCTTCTAAATTTTTTTTTTGCAAAGGTTTCAAAATTTGTTTCTAATAAAAGCTGTTAAATATTTTAAAGTACAAAACTAAAAAAAATTCAGGTCTTAGAATGATAGGATCCGAGAAAATTGAATCCACGCTTTTCAAAGCCTTTTTCAAAATGGTGGAAAACGCATGGGCGCTTTTTGTTGGAACTTTTTGGATTTACACTCTCCAATAGGTAGGTACTCTTTAAGAAAAAAACAAGGGCCTTGAGGTAAATATATTTTTTTTGTTTAAAGTATACACCGACCATCCAAAAAATATGTTTTATTCACAACGTTTTTTTTTTTTTTTTTGCACGCAAAACAATTTCATGGCAGGAAAGGTTTTTTTTTGCACGAAACTGTAAGCCAATCGTGCAAAAAATAATTTCTTATTTTACCTCAATAATTTTTGACATGCGAACTTATATAATTTTTGAAACCACACAAATTTGCCAAAAAATAATTCACTGTCTTAGATCCGAATAGCTATCTCAGAAACGCGAAATGCCAGAGCAATTCCGATGCTCTATTCAAATTCAACACATTCAAGACCTCAGAAAAATATGTTTTGGCTCATGTTTTAGACAAAAATTGAAATTTTTTGATGCGTCACGAAATTTTGGAAGCAAACCTCTGATTTGCATCCCCTAAAGCATTGAGCAGTGACAAAATCACAACTACACCACAATTTGGTCGCTAAACAAATAGTTTGCCCTATACCGTTCAGAACAAAGTCTTAGTTACACCACTGCATCTGACATCACTTGTGTTTTTTTGGAAGTCAAAATAATATTTTTTTTTTGCAGGTCAAAATAATATTAGCTGCGTGTTTTTGCATGTCCATACGGACATTGGCGAAAAAAACGACATCGAGACATTTCAACTGCCTTGGTCTGCCATTTTGTATTGAATGATTTTACCAACAAACATTTGACATTTTAATTCAAACTATCGATAACACGACGACAATACTATTCTTGCAATACCGTTTTTATCGGGACAAAAATTAAATCCACTTAATTAACTGGACATGGCTAACTCTATATGGACATAGTTTTGTTGGTGTATTTGACATGTAAATCAGTTTGTTTTGCTGTCGTTTTTTTCAGACAGAATTTACTGGAGTTGCAAAAAAACACAGCTATTGTTTTGATAATGACAAAAGTTCGATCTTTTCTTAGTTTTTACACAGATATTAAACAAAATTTGAAAAGAATACTTTCTTTTTCACCATAAAAATGTATCAACTTTGACTCGCTCTACAAAGCTAACCATTCATCCAAATGAAATAGTTTTTTCGATTACTAGAATTCCACACCTTTGTTAATTCACTTTTATTTATTATTAATAAAAAAAGAAGCGAGCCAATAACAACACATTTCGAAGCTAGTCGATAGATCCCTGAATTTTCAGCCTAGTTTTGCGATTAAGTTGACTTACTTACAATTTCCTTGCTAAGGGCCAGTTGTACAAAATATTTAATACGTATTTCAGCAATTTTAACTCAATAATTTTGTGGAATTAACTGAGTTTTAACGATGGATGGCTCAAGCAATAAATTGGCTACTAATATATACTTGAACCTTGAACCGTTGTTGAAGCTCTGTTATTCGTCCAAAATCAGTCAGTAAAAACTCCTTAGTCACGGATCAAAATTTGAACCACATTTGTACAACTGTAACTAAGAAATCAGAAAAATATGATCCAAATACATCTGGGGAGGGAAGTCTTAATTTTGAAGAAATATTAGAATTTTAGATTTACAGAATTTTGACAACTAGTTTTAGTCACTAACAGAGTTTTGAATTAACAGAATTTTGAAATATAGCATTCTGTATCTACAGAATTTTAGAATACAGATTTATGTAAAAGCAGAATAATGTAATACAGAATTATGTTCATACAGAATTTTGTATCCATATTGAAGACTAGAAAAGTCAAAATGCGATACCTGGTGGCAAATAAAAACAACTGGCAAACTATATTATAAAAATTGCCGTCATAAGAAAGACGTGTATTTACATTCAGGTAAAATAATGGTTTATAAATGAAAATAAATTTAGTTTTAAAGAAAATATACTTAAATGACTTTATTAACAATATATCTTTCTATTAAATTTCAGTTCTATAAAGAAATAAACCCCCAGGTGAACAAAAAAGAACAAAACAAGAATAGACAGCAAAAAGCCATCTTTATTAGCAGCTGCCAATCGTAAGTACTTATACCTACAATATTTTATTCAGAAACTGTTTTGCTAACAAATTCTTTTTAAATAAAATAATGTAAACAATCAATTTGTTTCAACAAAATTTCAGATTTTTGTTAGAATTGACCTGCCTATGGTGTGGCCTTGCTTCATATTGTTTTGTGAATCCCTGGCCAATTTAACATTATCTGAAGGTCCATCAGGTGGTATCGTGGCTCTTTGTCAGCTCTGTCCTAGCGATCATTCATGGACCCAAAGATAAAGACAAATATTATTTTATAAATCCATTTTCTTGGCTAAACACACAAATTAAAATTTACCGCGCTTTTGAATGTATCAGTGGAGTTTTTAAAATTTGAAATATATTGCTTCCAAAATGAAGAAAAAAATAAAACAGAGCCAAGTAAGTTTGGAAAGGCGAACATTTTGAATTCTCCTCGCACGGTTCTCAAACCACAAATAGGAGAGCATTAAACCACTTGACCAAATGACACAATCACCAAGGAATAATAATTCTCATAATATTCTTTTAATTAATAAAAAAAAAAACATGAACTATTAACGGGCGAGAGCACTCATCGCTTCCGTTTTGATTACACTTTACGAAACACTTGGTTCCACTTTAAGAAGGAATTTATGTGTAATTGAAAGTTTCACTTTATATGTCTGTTCGCGTACCTCCCATAACTACGAATTTCTACGAATATTATTTTTTTTATATGAGCTTTGACAGAACTTTGGGCTAAATTCGTAGAAATTCGTAGTTTCGGGAGGTACGCGAACAGACCTTATATTATGATAAAAAATTCTTTTTGTATTTACTAGAACAGTTTTTTGTTTTTAGTAAATAATTTTGAAAGAACACTACTCGAATCACATGTGTATTACAACAAATTTGGACATCTTATGTGGCCATCCTAGAGAACTAGAGTAGGCAGTAGCTGTCAGAAGCTTATGTCAAAACCGACCGAAAAGTAGCTTTCCGAAACGTCAATTTCATAAGAATAATTATTTGTTCAATGTTTATTTTCTTCTTCCACGAAAACATAAGAACAGAATTGAAAAATTAGTGGACTGCATTTTGATGAATGATTATTTTCTTTTTCGAAGAATAAAAGTGCAGATTTGTTTTACAAAAAAATCTATTGAAATCATGTCAAGGTGGCAACGCTATTTAAACACAAAAATGACGTTTCTAACAAAAAATCCGTGCGTTCAAGGTTCCAGAAATCTGAATTTTAGGGGATTCTGATTGGTCAGCTGTCAAAAAAATTCTGAAAATTCAGATGACTTTTTATTACGTTTTGCGTACGTTTTTCAGATAAAAATTTTCATCTGAAAATTCAGATGACAGCTAATTCAGATGACAGTTGAACTTAATAGTAGATGCAGCTATTTTTGGGTTTTGTTGTCGGCTTGGTACGGCACGTGTTGGTTTTTTTTGTTTAAGTTTTATTTTCTTGTAAGTGAATATAATAAAAATTGAGATTGAAAAGTATTTTTTTCCCTGACATTTTGGCTTTAGTTTTTCTATAAGAAAAAGTGACAGTTTTTTTTCCATTTTTATTTATAATAATTATATTTGGTAGAAAAACCAGATGAAGACGTGCATTTCGGAGTAATAACTGCTAAGATTTTTTGGTTCCAAGGGTAAAGTGTGGCTTCAACTATTTTCGAAAGTATAATCCAAATAAAAGCATCGAACAAGATTTTCCAGTCGACTTACATATAACTTCATCCTCACAATCAATTATTTTTGATTGAAATTCAATCTTAGTTTTTAAATTCCGACAAAAAAAGTTCTTCCTTATGTCGCTTTCGATTGGATTTTCTGACTGTTCCACTCCTTTTTTATTCCAATCGAATATGAAAACATAAATTTACACATACACAACCGCGACCGACGCCATTTTACAAAATGGTTTCTTCAAGCATTTATCACTTTTGACAAGTAATACAACGAACAGTTGTATATGTATGCGTGCGTTCCTATCCGAATCTACTCCTTCTTGAAATCGGAAACAGAAAAAAATTCAGAAAACAGTACTCCGAATAGCCAATCGATGACTTTTGGAGTAGTTGGAGTGAAAATGGAGTAGGAAAGGAGTACTCCGAATGTCTAATCGAAAACGACATTAGCCGTTTTCCTTTGGAGGTGGCAAAGTATTTACTTATGAGTAGATGATAAAAACTATAATCTAGTACTGCCAACTGCACATGCTCTCATGTGCGAGTAGATACATTTTACATGGGAAAGCAGTTTGTTATGGGATCCATTGAAAAAAGCTAGCAAAGTACTTGCAAGTACTTCGCAACTTCCAAAGGAAAACGGCTATTATATTGTAGGACTGTTCTACTCCTTTTTAATTCCAATCGAATATGAAAACATAATGTTGTCAAATTTTCACACACACTACTGAATGACGCCATTTTAAAAACTGGTTTCTTCAAGCATTTATCACTTTTGACAAGTAATCCGACGAAAAACTGCATAAGTGTATGCGTGTGTTTCAAATCTACTCCTTCTTGAAATCGGGAACAGAAAAAGACTGCGAAAACATTACTCGGAACAGCCAATCGAAGGCTTCTTGAGTAGTGGGAGTCAAAATGAAGTGAAAATTAAGTACGCCAAACCTCCAATCGGAAACGACATAAGTAAAATCAGCAAGTAAACACAAGATTTTGACAGAAAAAACAGGAAGACATTTGGCTGAAAATTCAGATTTTTTGTGCGCTCACCGTTAGGATTCAGTACTGAATTTTCAGATTTCGCCTATGAACGCACCCAGTGGTGCAGTTCATAGTTCAATGCGTTTGTTAACTTTTTCAAATGTCCCCAATTCTGATAGAATTTCTTCCTCTTGTCAAAATTTGATAAGTTTTACACACTTTGTTTGGAAAAAAAATACCAAACAAACCTTTTTGTAAACATCTGTTGTGCTCTTCACAATTAGCCAGTTTATATTTCTGAGATCTCAGAGCGCTCAGAAATGTAAACAGGATTCCTCTCAAAAATTCCCCTTAAAAACTAAAACTGAAATGTTTTGGATTCGCTTGCTCAATTATTTTTTGTCGCAGTAAATTACATAAGAAGAAAAGAAAAAGAGAGTTGTTTTGACTTCTATGTGAGGAATGTTGTTTATATTTTATTCTCCTGCTCTGTCAAAAAATTGAGGAAAAATACTGAGCGCTCAAGAAATATAAACTGGCCAAATGTCTGCTAACATTTCTAGTATCTTTGGATGAAGAATTATTTACCTTACCATACATTATATCTTGATAATGTGTGAATATAAATGCATATCAAACGAACGAAACATCAAACACTATTTTTTAAAATAATAATTTATTATTAACCATTTTAATTTCTAAATTGTTTTGCTGTGCCTTTTACATAGATATAATTGCAAAATATTCGCAATATTCAATTACAGCTACTTAAAAGTTTAACTAAATGAAAATATTCATTTCTTTGTATTGTTTTATATATATATTTTTTTTATACTTATATTTTATGCTTGGTTTAAAATATTTCTAAGAACAATTTAATTACTTGTATTTTGTGTGTGTTGTACGTAAATAATCTCCGAGAACCATTTCCTATAAACTATTAAATATTAATTTATTGTTTTGTAGGCAAAATATTCACAACTAAGAATAATTGTACGATTTAACTTAGTATAAATCATTGAAAGATTGAATTGATACAGAAATATTGTTGCGGTGATTATGCTGCAGGATGATTATGATAAAGTCGTTTGTTTTGTATTTTTAATTAAATTTTTATTCATGTGTTTTGATACATGTTTCATTAAAAAAATGTGTATAATTTAATCTATTGAAAAATATAATTATTATTATGTATTTTAAAGCATTTAATATAAGTTTTTTTTATTTTTTATTTGAGTTTACTCTTTATATTCATAGATTACAATAATACTTCACATACTATAATAATTATGTACTTTTTTTATTTTTTATTTATATATTTTGCCTCTGCTGAATGTTTTTTTTTCTGCCAACCACATTAAGGAAAATATATTTTTGTTTTGTGAGGCTATATATTTTTTGTTTTTTTTTTTTTTGTAAATAGAGGGTAATAAATAGGGTGATCAATTTACAACAATAAAAATACTTAGTACAATAAATTCTCTAAAAAACGGACAATTTCATTGAAACTTTTTCTTCCCTCATTTGTTCCTAAGAACTGAGATTTTTTTGTTTGTCTTCTCTTTTTTTTTAAGTTAACCTTCGTTAAAAAGTGTGTGTTTACTTTATTTAAGTTAAAATATGTTTTTATGAAAAAATATTATATTTTGTTTTAAAAATTTGTTTTTTTCTTAATTTTTTTTTTTCATATAAAAGCACTTAAGATGATACATTTATGGTTTTTATTTGTTTAATATACACAAATTTTTTTGAATTTTTTTTTCACCTGAATTTTAGAATTTTGTAGTCCGAAAAGTTTTGTCATAGTTAAAGTTTTGTTTCCATAGTTACCCATTTTTAGTATACATATGTATGAAACTCTTTAATATTTTTTTTTTTTCATTTGCCAAAAGTATTATTTTATATGCCAAAAATTAATGTTTTTGTGTTTGTATACTGTAGTTCATATTATATCCTTAAGTACCTTTGTCCAAGCAAAATAAAGTAATAATTACCATGTTTTATATTAAAACTTTGCTTTTATTTTGTTTTTGAGAAAACGAACTTTAAGTTAAAACAACAGTAACAATGGCAGAACAGTTTTTTTTTGTAGGTAGATACAGCAAAAATTAATATTTATAACTAAAGGGATTTAAAAAAAATATTTTTAAGACTGTAGATGTTTGGATCCATAAAAAGTGCTATGATTTAAGGACTTATTCAGTCCTCTTTCATCCCCCTTTGAGTACGTCGTTGCCGGGAACACGTTTTTACTGTCTAAAAATACTCCGCGGAATATTTTTCACTGGAAACAAGTTTTACGAGTGTGAAAATAATAAACAAAAATGTTTGAACTTTATTTTTGAAGTAGGTCCAAATTATTCGGCGGAACTGTCTGTCAGAACGCTGCAAAAAAATAATACTGATTTGAACGATCGATCATTCTAACGAACTCGTGCGGCTTCAGACGAACAAAATGCTTGCACTGCAACCGGTTTCATAACACTTTATACATAGTTATTTTGTTTGTTCTGGCGGATACGTCAAAAGAATTGTTGTTCGTTAGAATACGCATCAACTGTTACCACAAACTTCTGATGAACAACTCTGATGAAAACGTCAGAACGCATCCACTGTAACCATAGCCTTATTAATTTTTAGTGCAAACACGTTCTACAAGTGAAAAATTCTATTGTTTCGAACCAAAGAGAGCGCTAAAGAGAGAGTAAAAATTTCCCCACCTTGCCAGATTTGGTCTGAGAAATTTCTTGTGAACATTTCGTACTGGTTGTCAAATGCCAGGTATTTTGTATGTGAGTTTTGAAAAAAAAATGTCACTATAAATTCAAATACCAAAACAAAATACAAAAACGCTAGGGTTACCTAAGTGTTACTTTTGTCTTGTTTTGTTTTTCGTAGATGTTTATAATTTATTAATCTTTTTATCAGTCAAATGATTTTCTCTTCCACAATGAATTGAAGTTTTATAATTTAACTGTAACTAAAGAATATTTGTTTATGCTTTAGAACTTGAGCCAGTTGTACAATCGCGGTTCAGCAATTTTAAATCACCGACTTCGATGAGTTAAATGAGGTTCAATAACAATGGTTCAAGGTTCAACGATGGTTCAAGGCTCAACGATGGTTCAAGGTTCAACAATGGTTCAAGGTTCAAGTATGGTATAATAGCCAACTACAAACTTGAGAACCATCGTTTTACCTCATTTATTAACTCGCTGAAATCGGTAATTTAAAATTGCTAAACCACAGAACAAAATTAATCGCGTCTTTCATTTATTTACTTTCATACCTGTACGTTTCTTTTTTCTTAACATTCAATTTCTTGTGTAGCGATTTTCTAAAAAAAAATTGATTGGCTTATGATTGCCCAATGGCAACTCTAGTCAAGTATAGATTTGTTTGTTGAAGTTGACCCAGGTTTTCTTGACAACCCCAAGAATTGTCAATTGTCAAAAAAAACTGGGTTTTTCGGTTCTGAAAGAACAGCAAACGGCTCTCAATTGCGTTGTTTAGAAGTTGAGATAAGCAAGAAACAAATTTGATTTAAAAATGAAAAAAAAAGGAAACCACAGTTTCCATTTGCTATTTGTTATTACTTAAGCAAATTTGTGTATTCCTTGAATTTCCATTTCAAAAACAAAAGAGTTACCTGCAGCATGTGAATCCACAACAACAAAAAAAATGCTTCAGAGCTCCTGCCATTTTGGCATTTTATTCTTAACGTCAACTCGCCCCAGGAAAAAATCTAGTTCTACTTCAGGGCGCCCCAGGTTTCAAAACACACATAATTGGCTCGTCAGGGTTAGTTTATATTTTTCAAAAAACGCTTTGGGACGACCCCAGTGTGACTTCAGGGCTCAACGAACAAACCCTATGTCTTTTGACGTGGTGAAAATTAGTGCCGAAACTGTTCCCAACAGTTACACAATTTTTCTTCTCTCTGAGAGGATTTCATCCCTACACTTCTTAATTTGACATTTATTCCGAAATAGTGCGAAGAATTTAAGGATCAAACCTATTGTTATGGTCAAATATGCAATCTTCCTGCTTGCACTGTATCAGACGTTTACGCGCTAAGTAAGCTAAATTTGTTTTTTTAGCAGTTTAAAATACTTGGTACCTTTTGTGCAACTTAAGGTATGATTTAATGTATTTTGTTTTAAATACGGAAATTTCCTTTTTACACTTTTTGGTTTCGCTAGGTATGTCGTTCATGCGTTGTTTACTACGTTTCCGGATCCAAATTGGACTCGTTTGATTGAAGGGGAGTGGAAGATTTGTATTATTGACCGATTTCTTGTTTAAGTTTTCAGAACAAAATGGGCTGAACAAGCTTTCTTGCGCGACTTACAAAAATAAACTTAAAAAGTGGGATTAAGATAAAATCCCTGAAGACAAAAAGAATTATAAAAGTGTGCGGGCGACAATAATTTTTGTTAGGATGCGCTCATAACTTAATGAGTGGTCGGGAACACTCATAACTTTTATGATTGCTCATAAATATTCACTATTATTGCTTGGTGAATAGGTATGAAACTCTTGTTATGAGCGTTGGGTGAATACCGTCCTAAATAAAGAAGTCTGTCATTTATAAAAATACTTAACCCACAGGTTGTCTTGTAATTCTTCGAAGCATTTCGCACGCTCTCTTCGACCATCCTTTGCATTCAGCTGGTCGTATTCTCGCCATCGCTGTGTGAAATGAAACATACAAAATCACATTCCAACTGAGTTGCCTTTGTCAATTCGAAGCAATAAAATAGAACCGTTTCAGGTACACACCCGCAAACTCTGTTTTTTAAATATGACCCTCCAATTAAATTCACTCTACCAACCTTGTTATGACCATAAGGTGAATACCGCCCTAAATGTGGGACAGCCAGATAAAGTCATGTGTGTCAAAACTATAAAAAACAGTCTTAAAATAAAATTAGTATTGTTTTAAAGAAACGGTTTTCAATCAAATCTTAGAGTTTGTTTACATTGTATTCTTACTGAAAGGCGTATTTACGATATTACATGCATAAAAATAGATAGGGAGTCTACCCTTCTCTTTTAAATGCCTTTAAATAAGAAGACAGGCTCTTAACTTTGATTTTTTACTTTCACGAATTTGAAGTTGGCCTACATAAGTAGGTACCTGTAAAATAATAATAACGTAAGTAAAAACTTCAACTAACCTCAAAAAGTAACTGCCGTCGAATAAATTTAATAATGGTACTGTTATCTTGTTAAAAATTTAAAAAATACGTCATTATTGATTAGATGTTAGCGAAATTCCGAGAAAGTTGGTTACTTTAACCGAGAATCAATTAGTTTGTTTCGCTATTATAAAAATAAGAATAGAACTAGTGCATTTATTAAAAGTTCAGTATCTTAGAGCAAACTGGGTACTTATTTCAGTGGTTTTAATTTTTTTTTTTAATTTTAATTTTGGAAAAATTTGTTGAATGCAAAATTTTAGGTGTAGCCGGATCAAAGGGGGAGATATAATGGATACTGTGAATAACTTTCACTGTGTTTATTTATTCCCTTAAATTTTACTGCATATATGTATATGTAAGTATATAATTATTTTTGTATCAATATTGAATATTTTTTTCTTATTTATTTTTGTAATTGCAATGTTTATTTTTTGTATGTTTAATTTTTAATCTTTTACGTATTATTTGGTAATGTTTTTTTTATGGTTTTTTAAAAATAACTTGTAAATATGTATGTATTTCAAACCCTGCGATGTTGTTGAAGCTTTTTGAGTTTTTTTTTCGTGATTGGCACATTTTTGTTTGTTTGTATTGTAACTATTCATTAACTTATTTTGATATTCATATTTGAAATGCATATAAATTTGTATTTACAGTTAAGTCCATTCATACAATTTATGTAACCCGAGTTCATTTAGTTGTTTTTTTTTCCTTAGATGATTTACATATCTTCGATTTGATTAGATACACAAGCTGAAATTTAAATCAATATTCATATATGAAACATAATTTCATTGTTGTTATAATTGAATAAAATTTACAACTAAAATTAAAAACCATGCAAAGATGAATATTACAAAAAAAAAATAATTTCATGGAAACGTTGAATAAAAACTTGAAGATTGTACCTATATACACATTGACGAACACGTGAAGCATACACTTTGTGTCACCTACACACAAGCCGAAAAAAGGGTAGTACGCGTCTATGGACAAACGCTGCACGTGCAAGATTTTAAAACTCGAAATACAACAAAAATAAATTACCAACCATCAGCATTCCACTTTCGATGAATTCAAATAACCACAGTGAATTTCAGTGTTCTACAATTCGATATTTTAACGAGGACACTAATAACGAGAAGTCATTTTTGATATTCATAGAGGAATTTCCTCAATTTGAGAGGGAGGTTTTTCGACTGCCCACTAATTAAAATAGTGAGGGAATTTCAGCAAAAGATATTTTTTTTCAGACATTCTTGCAAGTTCGATCCGACTAGAAAAGCAATACTTCTGAAACTAATGTAGTTTTTGATTGGATTTTGGAATGGTTCCATTCCTATGAATATGAAAAATTTGGAGAAGGTTCGAAGGTCCATATTAGATAGGAATGGAACAATTCCAAAATTCAAGCGAAAACGACATTAGGCGCGTCTCACCAACTAAAATCTCACTGAGCGCTCAATGTCAAGTCGATGGAGGCGGAATGCTTTGGTGGGACAAGATTCTCCGTTGAATTGTATAAAAACATGTGTTAAAATTTTCGTACTGAAATTCTGGAAACAAATTTCAACTTTGCTTAAAATATTTAAATTTAAAAGCACAAAACTTTATCATCAAATGAATGAAAAATAAAAGCAAATTCAATTTATTTTCATTTTTATTAACATTCCACCTTTATTTTGAATTTTAAATCGACTTTAGTATTTGCACATCAGCGAGAAATTACAATTTGCCTGTCAAATGAACAGCTGTTTAAGCAGAGAAAGAACATTGAGAAATGAATCCAAAAAGTTTTTGTCTCAGTAATCTCCTTAAAAAATCTCAGTACTCAGGTGAGATTTTTTGTCCCACTTAAAAAATCTCTGAGCGCTCGGAGATTTTATTTGGTGAGACGCGCCTATTAAGATGTAGGTACTGATTACACTTTACGGAACATATTAAAAATGGATACCTTCAGTTTTAGAAGAGAATAATTTTAAAGGAAACATATCAGGTCTGTTTGATATCGTGAAATTTCCTGCAAATTGCCTCAGAAATTCCTGTTTGTTAACTCAAAAAAGTTGATCATCGGAGACCGCAATGATAGAGAAAATAATTTCCTCCGTTGAAAAACTAAGGGATTCTTGTTAAACAAATTTCTGTGAACACGAAGTGTTACAGCTACTGTCAAAAATCGTGGTTCAGGTTCTGTCACAGCGTTGCCAATAATCGGATAATTTTCCGAGGTAGGCTTTCAAAAAAAAATTTGTATATTCAATTTTTTTACTTTTATTTTCAAAAAAGAAGAACAAAAGAAATTAAATATAGCATAATATAATTGATTATGCTGTCACGATTGCAAGCCAATAGCCGGAAGCCATAAGAATAGAATTGAAAAGTAAGTGGACTGCATTAAAAAAGTGTATTAGATCTATTGAAATCATGACAAAGTGGCAATGCCGTTTATACACAAAAATGGCGTTTCTCTTTTCAATGCGTTTTTTAGCTGTTTTTCAAATTTTCCCAACTCTAATCGAAATTTCCCATGTTTTCAAAATTTAACAGGTTTTACACATTTTTTTTGGAAAAGATACCAAACAAACCTATACACAACATTTTTAATGGTCAAAGACTCTCAATAATAAATTAATTTGGGCTATCGGGAATCTTTTGTCCCACATATGTAAGTACATATATTTATATATTTTCCTATATGCGAGAAATCGGTATCGGAAATTTTTTTAGGGAAAAATTATGACGCACTCATTTCTTTAAAACGGTTTGTTGTTTCATTAATTTTTGTTGACTATTTTGATTAGAAAATAAAATTGGAATATTTGTTTATACATAATGTATGTAATTTTCATGTTAAAACTTGGTCCCAAGAAAAAACATTACGTGGGGAATTCCCAATAGTAGAAACGTGTTCCCAGGAAAAATTCTGAAGGAAAAATATTTCCTACGGATTCCCGATAGGGCTGATTTTGGTGTTTTTTGTGGAGATTTATATGAATGATATTCAATAAAGTTTGACAGTTTGAAGGGATTTCGGAATTTTCGAAAACGAACAAAAAGTGGAATAAGGCATTTAAGTTCGCTTAAAATTGGAAATCGATTTCAATCTGATCTACTCGATCGAAATACTTTGTCTAAAGCTACGAGCAGACGATTTGCGATAGTCGCAAATCTTTGCGAGCACTGACGTCACAAAAAAACTCGCAAATGCCTTACGTTTGACAGTGCTCGCAAACCTGCAAATACACATGTTCAGACGATTTGCGAAAGTTGTCCCAAAGTTTTTAAATACATTTGCGATCAAGGTGCTCGCAAATAACATGCTCGCAAATAAGATCGCAAATTTTGCAGTATATTTGCGAGGTGTTCACACGATTTGCGGCAACATTTGTAGATATCATATTCTTACTCATTTGCAAATTTGCGAGCCTGACATTTCTCTATTGACAAATTTGTTTATTTGTTGAGTTTTGTCATAGCTATAGTCTCAAAATACTATATAGGTAAACATATGTACATGCAAACACACATGGGTATGTATCTTATATGTATATTTTGGTGATGTTTTATGGGCTGTAGGTTAGTTTAATTTTTTTTAACTACGTAAAGCTTATTTTCATAAAAAAATGAAAAAAAAAACAAATTTAAATCATACAAAATAATAATAAAAATAATGAAGGTACCTTCATACATACTAAAAACCTGAGCCAATTACTTAAGTACAACAACAAAATTCATCGCAAATGTCCGCATTTGCAGTGTTCCATTTGCGTGTTTTCGCAAATGGTTGTGACGGTCGCAAATACTCGCAAATTGTCACAAATTATTTTTGTGAGTGTTCACATGATTTGCCAAAACGTCACAAATGCATTTGCGACTTGGGCCTCGCAAATCATACGCAAATGATTTGCGAGCATTTGCATGCTGTCCCAAAGTTGTGTTCAGACGATTTGCGATCAAAGACCGCAAATTGTGACGTAAAAATGACGTCATACTCGCAAATATTTGCGACTTTTGCAAATCGTCTGCTCGTAGCTTAAGAGCTGGCAGCATATTCTTGGGTTGAACACCACAAAAATGAGTATGAGAGTCTTTAGATGCATGCATCTTGACATCAAATTCAAAAGTCTGGCCGGAATTTTTTGGCGCAGTGGTAAGGAAGAGGAGTTGAAAACAGCGGTTCTCAGACGATTGTGTTAGGGCACTTGCACTTCAATTAATTTATTAAAAATAGGAAAAGATGCTCTGTCATTTGCTTTTAATCCGCAGCCTTTAATTTTGACGATTTGAAAATAAAACCCTAGATATGAGCTTTTGCAGTGAATCCTATTATTTATTTTGGAGACTTTTTTTTTTAATTTTCCAAATATCTCTCGATATGGTGCACCTAAAAAGTTTATCTGCGAGGTATCCGTCGGAGAGGAATGTTTTCCGCAACGCATTCTTTGTCGGAGGTTCAAGATACATTCGAGGCAAGTCGATAAGTACATGGATAAATAGTTTTTTTTCTGTATTGCTTACATTTTTTTCACAACAACAATTTTAAAACAAATTCCGCGAAGAAAAACTGTCGGATAGTATCGGAGAAAAACTTGTGTGAACCTGGCAAAATTAAAACACAAAAATGCACTAGATCGCACTGCAACGCTAATCGCCGATGTGCATTCGATAATTTCGGAGAAATGTTACGTTACAGCTGTTCGGAGGAATACCTCGAAGCAAAAGCTCTCCGATTCGTATAAAATCGGAGAAAATTCCTCTCCGACGGATACCTCGCTAGGGCATTATATATTGAGTTCTATTAATCGGATCGTAAAAATTAAATTTTGTAGACTTTAAGAAAATATCAGAGCACTATTTTCCATTTTTAAAAAACGAAATGAGGTGCATATGACTCTAACACAAAAGTCTGAAAACCGCTTTTTTCAACCGCTCTTCCTTCCCACGGGCGCCAAAATAATCCTACCAAACTTTTGAATTTTATGTCAAGCTGCATGGACCCTCATACTCATTTTTTGGTTATGTGTTCAACCCAAAAATATGCTGCCAGCTCTTAGTCTAACCGAACATTGGCGTACACGTACATGTATCTCAAATTTTCTGATTTTTTGAATAAAACAAAAAATGAAGAAAAAATATATTTTTGGTTTAATTTCACAAATCACCAAACTTTAGGGTTCACCATTTAAGACAAACTAGTACATGGTGGGACAAATGAAACCTACTGGGCCAAATAAGATCTACCAATGTCCGTATACAACCGATGTCAAGGATAGAAAAAATCGATCATATTAACGCTTTTCTGTACTATAATTATCCAATAAAAACATAATACGTTTAAATGATCGTTTTTTGTATTCTTGTCAAGGGTTGTCAGCGGACAATGCTAGGACTTATTTGGCCTGGTAGTTCTCATTTGGCCTACCCTGTAGTTGATATGAGTACAAATCAGTATATAGGCTCTTCAAACCAACGGGAAGCATTTGGAACGAAAACTAAGGTTTCACAGTTTTATCGTGGGTCATCGAGATCAACGTAGTCGATGTTGCATTTTACTTAGACTAGAGTTTCGTTGTAGTTTCGAGTGTTTCACGTTGGTTTGGTAGAGTCTTACAGAAATAACTTATCCTCAATTTTTGTGGGAGAAATTGCGAGTAAAAAAGAACCCACCTAAAAGTCTAAATCATAAAAGAAAACGTAAAAATAAAAACAGTATTTTAAAAAAAGGGTGTATTTATACATGTATATATTTGCAATTTATAATTTGTCGCAATATAATATGAATTTGTCTTCATATACATTTTTTTTTATTTAAATAAACTTTCTATACTTAACATGCTTACATTTGATTATGTTTCATTTTTGTGTGTTGTGTTAAAAAAAAATAAAATAAAAATAATATTAACATAAATAATTGAAGTGCAATCATTCATAAAATTAAAGCAGTTTTGTAATATTTACAATAAAATTTAAAAGGAAAATAAAAAAATTCTTAAATAATAGTTGCAACAAATAAAATGTTTAAAAACCTAAGGATATACATATCATTTAAAATTCATTTCTAGGATTTCTCTATAATCTAATTAAAAAGTTGGTTTTAAAAATGGGAATAGCTAACTTAAGATAAAATTATTTTTTCTTTATTAAATAGAAACAGCACTAACAAATTAAAATAATGTTTTTCTTTAATAAAAAATCAAAAACATACGACAAGTTATAAAATATGTATTCAAATTAAGATATTTTAAATGATTTAATCTTCTGGAAGCAATTGAAAAGGCGTAACATGCTAGCTACACTTTTAAAAGGTGATGCTGTTTTTTTTTTTTATAAAATTGTGTTAAAATTTATGCTACGGTTAAAGTTAGTAAAAAGAAGCTAAATTAAAAATAAAATTTTATTTGTTAAAAAAAAAAAAAATTGCATTAAAAAGCAAATCGAAACAGCAAAAATGTGTTAGTTGATCGAATTCTCTCCAGGCACACTTTTGATTAATAAAAAGTAACTAGTTATTGTACATGCAAAATGCCGTATTTGTAAAAAATAATTAAATCAATATTTACAATTAAAAATCTTAATAACAATTTGTTTGAAAATTGGTGTTCGTGGGTTTTAATACATTTATGTAAGAACCTATTAAATTACCTTAATCAAATTGCTACTACAGCATATTTTTCAAATTGTACGGTCAAAATAGGGATAGCTTTTAGATATTGGCTAAAACTTATTAGTGTTGTTGTTGTTGTTGTTGTTGTTTTTGCTGGGATGATTGACTCTGTTGTTGTTGTTGTTGCTGGTGGTTTTGTTGATTATGATGTTGTTGTTGTTGCTGTTGTAATTGTTGTAGTTGTTGTTGCTGTTGTTGTTGATTCTGCTGATGCTGTTGTTCGTAGTTTGGGTGCTGCTGATGATCATTTGATCCTGTTAGAAACAAACAAAAAAGTTGTATCATATGTACATACGTGCTGGTTTTTTTTTTTTCAAATGTTTTCAGTTACGTGCTGTATAGAAAAGTATTACTCATAATGTTAAATCTTCTTTTTTGCTAGTTCAAGTTACTTATATACCGTTAAATTTTATTAGTTTATTACTAGTTTTGTTAGGTTTACAATAATTTGAAACAAATAAATCGCCGGCTTATTATGAAAAAAAACATGGAGCCTGGGTTATTGTTTTATGTTTAAGGGGTATAAGATACTAAAAGTTCAAAGGTCAGGGTCACGAGCTTTATACAGAAGTTGGGGGCAATCTTTTTCAATAATTCAAAACGTTCTATATTACAAAACATATGTAAATTATGTTCCCAAAAATCAAAGAAGACCTTGTTTTTTTTGGGAAAACCAACTTTATGCTCACCATTGCTCATGAGCAAGATTATTAAGATTTGAATGCAAACTAAACGCACGATGACGACGGCTGATGACATTGACTTGCCTCATCATCTCGCTGAAGTCTTAGGAGCCAGTTATAGATATCATTGAAACTCATCATTGAAAATTTTAATGATTGATTTTGAGACATTTAGGAAGTAAAATAAATTAATTTTTTGATGGACAAATAAAGCTTGAGTCTTAATTAATATTTCTAGCAAAAAAAAATAAATACTCCCTTTCCGCATAAAAAGACTTTTCTTATTTTAATGATTGAACTACCTAACATATGATCATTGAAATCTTAAAAGTCATTTTATGTGGAAAGTTGGGCCTATTTGTTTGACAAGAAATATTTACTAAGTCTTGAGCTTAATTGTCCATCAAAATAATAAATGATTTTGTTTTCTAAATGTCTCAAAATCAATCATTAAAATTTTCAATGACGAGTTTCAATGATAGCTATACTTTGCGACTTACTATGGTCATTGTGTTTATCCTGCTGTTGCCTCCTCATGCCCGTTTACACACAAATCTGTGTCGTGGTTTAATCGCTATAGTCTAGCCTTTACATTTACACGTGGTTTTTGGCAGTAAGCATGATTAGCCATCATCTCGCTGTGGTCTCGCCAAAGTTTTTAAAGTTGCCCAGGTTAGAAGACACGTTGAACCAACAGCGGATGCTCTAGCGGAATTAATAAGCAAACAATAATTCAAGAAAGCCATCAATTAGAGCAAGTAACAGAAGTGAGAGGACTTCCATCGCGAACTCAGCAGCGATTAATAGAGACTGGATTGTCATGTGGAAATTTGGAACTTAAATGACCAACCCTACTTTTATCGCAGAATGGAGATGTAGATAAGCTTTTTTGCCGACTCATATTGTAAGGCCACCCGAGAATCTTTGGGTCCAACGACGGGAAATACCATCATTTAGCGAAACAAAAATGAGTCAAGCTGTCGAAACCCAGCAAACAGATCTGACATCTAGCTGTGGAAGTACTAAAAGTGCCTGTCCGGACATGCCCTTACCTTAGAAAAGCAGTACGGCTTAAGGAAAGGCCGGTATACGAGAAGAGCGAATGAAGAAATACTAAAGGCCATCCAAATCGAATAACAGGGTAACCACAACCACTACTCAAGGCAGATCGTATTGTTGACAACTCTGGACGACAGAAAGGCTTTAACTGATATGCTGGACGCGCTTGAGAGAACTTTCAACATTCTAGTGTATCTCCTGCGGATGATTAACGACTATATCAAACACCGGGAGCTTATCTATGAGATTATAGAAAGCCCACGAAGACACCTCCGGAGCATGGATTAATTTTGAGGCCTTACCGCTGGAACATCTCCTCTGATGGAATTCTAAACATGGAGATACCGGAAGATACTTGGCTTTCAGGCAAATGAACCATAACCAGTTCAAGTGACGAATGAGCTTCAGGATGGATGAAAACGATGTTAGTGACCACAAAAAAAAATAGTTCTTCTAAACAAGATGAGAATCCCGTCTTTGATCGACATCCAAATCGGCTACTGTAAATACGCAGCACACTTTCTAGCAACAAAGTCGGTAGCAGAACGAATATCGAAAGACGCAATTTCACAACGTAGTATAATTGCGAACGCAGGAAGTCCAACGAATAGTAAGCGAAGGCTTCCGATGTTGACCATGTATAATACCTTCCTCAACGATTTAGGGAGTAATTCTTCGGCAAGAGAAGTACCGGAAGTAGATGGAGGCAATGCAAACTGCTTTACGTGTAGCGAGCTCTTACCGAACGGTGTCGAAATCAGTCAGAAATGGATATTTCAACGCATTTCTCCACAGTATCAGGTAGCATGTCAGCACGGTGACTCAAAAGTATGATGACTTGGGGCATACCTTCTTCACCTGCAGCATATGTAAGCCCGATAGACGAGATTTGGAACAGAAGTACAGCCGAAAATATACTGCCCATAGAACAAAAAGAAAGGCCCCCTTGAAGTAAGGTAGAATCAGAAATTGAGGGATGAGAAAACTTTAAGGCCACACCTTTTTTCTAATTAAATTACTTAATTTGTTTTTGCACTTCCACTAGACCAAAATTGACTGAGGTACCACTTGTGTTGTAAATAAAAAATTACTTGATCAATCTTACCTGTATTTGTTTCACTAGGCGTTGCCGGTCCAGCTGAATGTGGAGTAAAGCTGCCCATTTGTTTCTGACGCACTTCACGTATTTTCAATTGAAGGTCTTGTTTCCTTGGGAAAATGTCAATATGTTTTGTCTACAAATGGAAAACATTTGGCTGCAAAAAAATCATTCAATCACTCGGAAAATCAAAACTTACATGAAACGCAATTGTAGCTTGTGTTGAGGGGAACATTCCATGTTCGCTAAAAAACTGCAATACAAGGCTACGCCTTTGTTCTAAGACTTTTCTATGACCTTTCTCACTTGCATCAGAACGAGCACTTTGCAATGGTGTTTGTGGGGTTCTTGGCGATCGTCCTGCTGGATTTGTTTCCATTTCTACAACGAAATTTCGACATTCTTTTATAATCAAATAAGTTTATCATATAAACAAAAAAAAATAAAAACAAACCTCTCAGCTGATCTATATTGAAATCAGGTCCAAAAAATCGTTGCATTGGCATTTCTTCCGTGGATTCATCTTCACTATCTGAAAATTATGTTAAAAAAATTGCTTTAGACCCTCAAAAATATTTATGTTGCACTCAAAAAGCTTACGAATTTTTTGCACGGGATTCTTTTTTCTGTAGTTTGTTCCATAAACACGCGGCGATGATGGCACTGATATAGCACTTGGCGACTGACAATCTTCTGGTTTGAATTGTGGCAGCGCTTGGTATTTCTTTTCGAAGTCAACTTGTTTAAGAACGCTACACATAATTAATTAGTAGTATAGTTAGTATAAATAGAACCTATTAATTCTAAAACTAACTCACTTATCCATATCATCATTTTTCTTTTTCGAAAGATTATTTTTTTGTGGAGATTTTGGATGTTCATCACAACTTGAGGTTGATGATGTTGGTGTTGGGAGAGCAGTTGACAACATTGTTGGAGTTGCGGCAGTTTGTGTTATCGTAGTAACGACTGTTGTTGAATCTGTGCTGCTGGCAGTGGAATAATTAACAGATTTCGTAACTGTCTCTGCTGCCGAGTGCGATATTGAATCATTTTTACCACCTACTATGTGAAAACATGGTGAGATTAACAATTACGAAGTTGTTTTTTTTTTTTGTGTGTTTAGTTATATTACTTACACATATTTTTTCGGCGTTGTAATGGAGCCCGACCTAATTGAGCTGGAGTTGGAGCTAATACAAATTGTTGACTCTCGGAGTCATCATTATCGTTGGTTTGCTTTTCAACATCTGAGTCAGATTGGGGAAGGCTTTCTTTTGTATCACCAGAGGATTGTGGTGTTGTAGGTAGTGATTTGTAGGCAGGTGACATCGGTGTTGTTTCTGAAACTAAAATACATGTACATTAGGGTGTCCGTTATTTTGTAAAATCATTTTTAAATGGAATAAAACTTATCCTAAGAAAATTTGGTATTTAATTAAGAAAAAAGTATTTAGGTGGTAGACTTTGCTAGAACGAAGCTCAAGAACTATAAGGCCGCCGGATTTGGTGGTTTAACAGCGGAACTCTTCAAAAAATGTCAATGTGTTGAAAGGATGTGTGCATCAACTCATCAACCAAGTGTGGGTTTAAGGAAGCATTGTGCGATGGCTGGTGTAGCTGCCCCATTTGCCCCATCTACCAAAAATGCGATCCCATGTTCTGCAGAATATACGGAGAATATCTTTGATTAAAAATCGCATAAAAGATCCTCTCCAACGGAATATGTGAGGGTCTTAAGCCCTTATGCAACACTTAAATCGGTAAGTTCCAGTGTTGATTCCGAAAGGCAGGTTGGCCATAGACCGAATATTGATTCTCATGCAAATCCTGGTAAATTCTGGGTCCATAGTTTTATATGGCGATGGCTGAACTTGATAGAATCCCGAGAAAACTGATCCAGTTCTATTGCGTGACTTTGGTAAATACGGGATGCCGATTTGCAACTAGGGAAAAGCTCTTCCGAACTATTCGAAACACGCACAGGGTCTCAGCAAGGAGATGTGTTTTCAAGTGATTTCTTTAATCTCGTTCTGAAGAAAATAGTGCGCAGGATAGGCGATAGCTAAAGGTTCTTTTTTTCAATAGTTTTCTTCATTGTCAATCGACATCATCGACCGCTCTCAAGAGGCTGTTATAGATTTTATAACGGATATAGGTGAATTTCGTTGGTCTTCAAGTTAACGCGGACAAGACCAAATATAAGCTATAACTTATTATGAAAGATCTCACAACCGGCTAGGACTAAATGCTTCTGTTGATAGCACCAACTACGAAGTAGTCAAGAGCGAATGGACAATAATGCTACAGCGAAGAGTCTTTGAATCCTAGTAGTCCCGGTTCAAGAGAACAAAGAAGACCGAACATGCGGTGGACGCCAGAAGGCTTGGTCTAAACTGGAAGCGTGTGCTCGGAATCGTAAGGGATGGAAGGCTTTCGTGTCTCAAGATAGGAGTCGGATAAGTTTAGTATTTGGTAAAAAAAATTGTCCGAGATCAATAAAAGCCGTGTTTGTAAGGCATAGAACAGGACGACCATGTTACTCGTTGCACAATCGTGAAACTTGCCATAATAATTTTGCAGCTGTGGTCAAATATTCAATACAAAAAATTAACATGGCCTCCACAGACTGCCCACATCGACTCGTTTCTATTGGAAAACCCCTTATTTTATCTATAAAATAGACTATGGCATTTAAAAATTCCCTGGATCCGATGTGTTTGGAAGAAAACAAGAAAAACAGTTCAATTTTAGATTAAATTTTTACCTTGACTATATCCCTGCAACAAAATGGTATTCAAAACAGCACTCTGCTGTTGACTACTCGGTGTTTGTTGGTTGGTTTTCTTAAATAAATATTGCACTGTTGGTGTGGCCGAATTATTATTATTCATTGGCACTGTATTTGGAGAACTCGGATTGATTTTATTTTGTTGATCATCATTCCCATGCATTGGTATAAATGCAACCTAAATGAAAACAAACAAAAAAGTACATACAAAAGGAGAATAAGAACAGTGCAATTATAAACTAACCTGATGATTTGAATACAACATAATCTGTTTCTGTCCAGACTTTGTGGTTACGATTTGTGCCGTTGGAATAACCGAGGACGAAACAACACTTGTTGGTGGGGCCGATAGCGGTGACGCTGTTGTCGGTAGAGAACACGATGAAGACAACGACGAAGATAGAGAGGAGCAAGAGGAAGCTGATGAGGAAGGAGTTGCTGTCAATGAAGCTGCGTTTAAAGCAGTCGAATTAATCATTAGAATCGATTGTTTGTCATCGGAATTAGAATTGAATGTTAGTTTTTTCATTGATTGTATATCGCTAATGTTATTTAAATTGTTAGTGGTTAAAATTCTGGCACCATTATTTTTAGTATTGAAAAGAGAAACATTAGTTGTTATTCTACAATTACTATCACCATTGCAATTATTACTACTTCCATTACCACCACCACCACCCGAATTAACAACACAAGAATATGATGAAGTCGTGTCATTTGTATTTGCTGCCATCGTCGACGTATTCTTTGTTTGAATAAGTAAAACTGCTCCTTTAGGACGATGTTGGTGAATTTGTTTCTGTACTTTGATCTGGTCCGATTGCTGGACCGGGGACTCTTCTTCAAGTGTTGTGCCATCAAGAGCGTCAAGGACTAATGCATCATAAAGCACCGAAGTCGATGGCAGGACTGCATTTCCATTTTGTTGTTGTTGTTGTTGGTCATTATGTGAAATGTTGGGGGTCATTGTTGTGTCGTTTTGGTCAGAAGAATTTGTTAGTTTTTTAAGGATCAAAGGACAATTGTTAGTTGAGGTTATGACAGTGGGATTAGTATGATTGTTATGGTTTTGTGAATGATTATGGGATGATTGGAGGTAGCTTGAATTAGAACCTTGACGATGATGAGTAAAGCGTTGCTGATGAGAATTATTATTATCATGCGATGATGAGTTATTACTATTTCGTGCAACAGTATTATTGTTATTGTAAGTAGCTGACAATTTTGTCTGATTTTGGTCGAGAACATCGTTTTGTTCGATTTTAACTTTACCTTTAGCTGATTCGGAAAGCGAATTGTTGTTGCCGCCGCCACCACTTGATGGTGGTCCTAAAAGTGGACTGCTCACATAGTCTGAGGAAGAACCTTTCATATTGAATGTGAAGATTGTTGGACCTCCACTAACGGTGAAAGGAGAAATTTGTTCCTGTTTGATTTTTTTCTCACAATCTTCTTGTTTGATAACAAAAGTATTATTGTTATTGTTATTGGAGTTGCCACCTTCGGCTGGTTGTTCATCTGGTTTTGTACCTTTTGGACTGATAGGCATCGTTTTGAAGGCACCACCTGCAATGAAAAGACGTTTTTTTTTTTTAATACAAAAACAAAATCTAGATTATTTGTTGTATGAACTGAATCGTTAGTGAATGCGATATTGTAAAAACTGTGAAATTAAAATAGAAACCACAAGAAAATTGAAGGATTTTTAGTTCATTATTGGTAAAAATGCCTTAAACTTTCGACATGCACATAAGTGAACAATTAATCTAGAAAAAGTTTAGATTCTCGATTAAACAAAATAGTAATCGAGATATGCTATTTGTGCCAAAATAAAAAAAAAGCGGACATCTTTGTTAGGAAGATCAGTTATCATAGAATACATATGATACCACTTAGGCTTATTGATTTCGATTTGGACCAAACGTTGAAATCGAAGTATCTGGGTGGGGATGATAACTGAAAGCAGTGCTCAGGATCGTAGACGTCGAAAAACCACTGACTGTAAGGCACTGAATCTTCACTTATTGGGAACCATGCTCCTAAGGTCGTTAGAGCTCTCACTTAAACCTTCGATTTCAAAAGAGGATTCAGACAGGTCTTCCCCCTATCCAAAACGCAAAATCTTTGCAATTACTTGTATACCCCAACGATATCGATATTTTTATTTGCACAAATAGCTGAAATTGGTCTATCGATAAACGAGGGCAAAACAAAAAATGTGCAATGTGGACAATCAACAACGAATTATACGGGAACGGGTCGTTCTTCTGTATTCCAAAATTCTGTATGACCAAAATTCTGTATATGGATGAAAAATTATGTATGAACACAATTAAGGTTCAAGTATATTATAGTAACCAATTTAATGCCTGAACCATCAATCGTTGAACCTTAGTTAATTCGGTGAGTTAAAATTGCTGATGAACCAAGGATTAAATATTTTTACAACTAGCCCTTAGTACGCTAATTGTGGGTAAATCAACATAACCGTTGGATTTGAAGCTGCTTTACTTTTTTTTTTATAGTTTTACTGGAAATTCATGGATAGATCAACTAGTTCCAAAATGTATTGAAATTGGCTTGTTTCTTTTGTTTTTTTGGTTAATATTTATTTTATTAATAAAACAAATTTGGTAATTGAAAGATAAGATTGAGGAAAACTGGGTTAAGTGACTTACTATACTTTCAGCATTAATGTGTGTATGTGTTACGTTAGGTTAGCTTAATGGACTGACAGTTGATCTTGTTACCGTCACACTTAGATCAATGTAGATCCATTGTGATACCCTAGGGATTGTGACTCTCAAGAAATGAAACCTATGATAAATCCCATGACAATCAAGCCCGTGGCGGTTGTTGATTAGTTTCGGCAGGCCGGTGAGTATTTCGTAGAAATTGAAGAAATGACTGTCCCTGCAAAATCACCTGAATGAGGAGAGGACGACGCCTTTAAAGGTGTTGTCTCTCCTTTTTACCCCCACTTGAAGGATCATCCCTCCACCAGGGCCGTAGGAGCAGTGGCTCCATGCAACGTCTTGTGGATGAGTTTGGTAGGTTAGTGGTTGGTGTATTTGTCCGTACATTAAGTCAGGGTCGCTATACAATCATTTGGTTGGTTGAGGATAGGTCAGATAGGCAGATAGTTCAGAGGTTGGTGTAAGTGCCCATTTTTTTTTTTTTTTTTTCTGGATCGGTACACAACCACTTGGTTGAGGAAGGAACGACGCCCTTTGAGGGTGTGATCCTTCCTTTATCCCTACTTAAGAAATCATCCCTCCACTAAGCTCGTAGGAGCAATGGCTCCATGCAAAGTCTGGTGGATGAGTTGGATAGGTCAGTGGTTGGTGTATGTGATTGTTCGTTTGGTCAGGATCGCTACACAATCACTTGGTTGGGGAAGGAACGACGCCCTTCGAGGGTGTGATCCTGCGATGTGTATGTGTTAGTCGGCAGGAATCGAAGGGACTAACAAATGTGTGCTGATTCCCAAAAGCTAAGATAATAGGTACTTTTCATGGCTCTTGAGGATCTCTCAATTTCTTTAAAAAAAAGGCTCCCTGGAACAAATTTTTTTGTTAAGATGGGAAAGATTGCGGAATCCATGGCCATGTCCTCCGGCCAGTGGCCCATTTATGCAAAAGTGAATTAACAAATGTTTGGAACTCTAGTACTTAATCGAAGAAATTATTTCATTTAGATTTTAGATGAATGGTTTTTCTTGTAGAGCGAATTAAAATTGATAAATTTATTGTGATAAAGGAAAAATTTTTTAGTTATTTTTGCATTGTGTATAAAAACTAGAAAAAAGGGTATTTTTTTTTTATTAAAAAAACTATTTTTGTGTTTCAAAATTCTGTAAATGATAAAACAAAATTGTTTTCATAATGAAAAAAAGTGCGTTCTTTTTTAAAGTCTAAAGCGATAGTCTAAATGGTAGCACCGAACACGAACAACGAAGAAATTCAAAGCGTTTTTGAATTTTCCGTAAACGTTGTTCGTTGTTGGGCATTTGCGAACATAGCAACATTCACCGAATGAAGAATTATACTGGAAGTTTTCCAGTCATGTAAATGCGTCATAACATTTAACTTCCCAATGGAAATTCCAGTTGAAATAAAATCGAAATTTAAACTTAACACATCAACGTGAGTAATGATTGCTTTTTAACGATGCTAATATGAAAGTAGTAATCTTACCTGTGGGCTGGAATGGCGTTACTCCAATAGGGTTCTTTGGACTACTGTATGAGTACATTGGAATTTGCTGATAGCTCAAGATGTTGTTTTCGATTGGCCGTTGAGCTTTAATTGGTTTTGGCTTCAATGTGATATCTCTTTCCGAATTAGCAGCAGTTGTCGTTGAGTTCGCAGCTCTTGGTTGTGAGGCGGTCTCATTTTGTAAATGTTGTTGTGGTTGTTGTTCCTGTTGTTGTTGGTGCTGTTGTTGCTGTTGTTGCTGCTGTTGTTGCTGTTGTTGTTGCTGTTGTTGTTGCTGCTGCTGTTGCTGCTGTTGTTGTTGCTGTTGTTGTTGTTGCTGTTGTTGTTGTTGCTGCTGCTGCTGTTGTTGTTGCTGCTGCTGTTGTTGTTGCTGTTGTTGTTGTTGTTGCTGTTGTTGTTGCTGTTGTTTTTGTTGTTGTTGTTGATGTTGTTTTTGTTGCTGCTGCTGCAATTGTTGCTGCAAATGTTGTTGCTGTTGATGTTGTTGTTGCTGCTGCTGTTGTTGTTGCTGTTGATGTTGTTGTTGCTGCTGTTGATGTAGTTGTTGCTGCTGTTGCTGTTGTTGTTGTTGTTGTTGTTGTTGTTGTTGTTGTTGTTGTTGATGGTGTTGCTGTTGTTGTTGAAGCTGTTGTTGTTGTTGTTGGTGCTGTTGTTGTTGTTGTTGATGCTGGAGCTTCTGTAGTTGTGCATGAGTGAGCTTTTGTTGTTGATGCTGCTGCTGTTCCTTGCAAATACTTTCATTTGTTACATTATTGTTTTCTTGCATCGTTTGCATTTGATTCTGATCATTGATATTAGAATGTTTCTAAAAAAGTATAAATTATTTGTTATTTGTGTTTAAGTACCACAAATAGTAAAAAATACTTACATTCTCAGCGCCCGTTCTATAATCAAATACAGAGTCTTCCATATCAGAATCAGCAACACGCTCACGACATTTCAGGTCGATAAGTTTTCCAGAGTCTGGTGCATTTGGTGCTTCCTCAGCAATTACCATCTATGGAAATAAAATTGAAAATAATTTTTTTTATGGTAAATAAAGTTTTAGATGCAAACCTGTTCATCATCGGAAGGAGCTTCTTCACTTAAATTCTCCGTTTTTACGTGTACCTCCTCTTGAATGTAGCTTCCGTTATTTTGCTTTGTCGGTGATATTTCATCAGTATTGTATGCAGCAATTGTAAGTGGAATAATATCCGGACCAGGAAGTGGCATATCTGCTGGAGTTTTTGGACTCTTTTCATCTAATGACGAATCGGGACCATCACCAGAGTCATTTCTAACCCTGGTCGCATCATTTTTGGTGGAGCTTGAAGATTTTCTTCGGTCCTTAGAGCACCATTTCCACTCCGGATGCAATTTAAAATGAGCATCTTTGACTGAGCTCGCCAATTCATGGTATTTTGCCTTTTCTTCAGGTTTAAGGGCGTACCACCATTCGCCGAGAATCTTACTCACTGTACGATTGTCTTGATTGGGATGTTTTTTATGAACTAGTTTACGATGTTTTTTGGAGAATATCATAAAAGCATTCATCGGTCGCCGAATTTTAGTCTAAAAATATAATAAATCGTTTGAGAACACAAAAATGTATTGTTTAAAGAAAATTGCTATAATGAATTACCTTTGTCATAGGACTCATGGGTTCCTTTGAGTTATTTTGCAGTGAGCTTAAAGACTGTGAACGTCTTTTAGCAGCTGCTGTTGCTGCTGCTGTTGCCTCTGCGACATCTGCTTCTGCTGCTGCAGGCTGCGGCGGTCGACAGGTCGTGTTGTTATCTGGTGCTACAAGCCCTTCTCCTGTGCTAAAGGTAACCTGTCTGTAGCCACCACCATTATTACCAGATGAATTACTATGTTCATATCGCTGCAATGATGGTGTCGTTGGTTCAAAGACATCATCGTCCAGCTGATCGTCACATTCATCGTGAGGTGGCACGGGCTCCGATTTTGCACTTACGGGAGATTCCATTGGGACCGAACAGGTCATCGGTGTCGATGCTGCAGATGGCGTTGCTTGTGTCGACTGTTGTTGTTTCGCTGGAGAATTGATCAGTGGCAGGAGCGTGTGCCATTGAAACGTCGACCCATGGTTAATCCCTACAAGAAAATAAACTCATGATTACTAAATTTTATTGTTATTTTTTTTAAATCACACAAAAACCCTTGAACGTTGCTACGATTTATTAAAAAAAAAAACTGAAACGCCATTATCAAGAGAATTGAGTCAGCTGTTTGGCTGAGGATGACACACATGTTCATGAAGAACTGTTAAATTTTAAAATGGCCAGGATAATTTGACTCACTCATGACATATGTATGTAAAACATTTTTAGGTTAAAATTATTTAGATTTTAGACGATTTCAACTTTCCGAAGAAACCCATATCAAAGTAGTCAGTTAAATTTTTTGAGCATACACTCAAAAGTTTTAACATAAATAAAGGGATAAAGAGATGAATATTATTACGTTTTTAAATTTCCATAATTTGTTTAGTATATTTTGGGTAAAAGTGCGTTGCGACCTAAAGATCTATTGTAACTTCTTCATAATAAAGATTTTGCGACCTTTAGTCCAAATGCGTTTCGCGCAGGTACAACAGTTGGGCTCATCAGTTAGATGCTGTTGTACCCTTCTATGACGCATTATTTGCAATCTAAGCGCCAAAGCACTGTAAATTATATTTTTCTAGGGGAATATGTTTAATTTCAGAAACGCATCTGGACAGAACGCATTTGGACTAAAGGTCTTTATTATGAATAATATTCAATAGTCCACAAAAAAACAAAAATAATTCTCTTCTTTATTTTCTTTTTTCTTTGTTATCAATCTATTGTAACGTCATCAAGAGCTGCATGAGGTTAGGATGAGTATTTTGAGTACTATTCCAGATGCCCGAGTTGTTAATTAACACTTACTAAACAATCCTGCTATTGAAGGTTTTTTTTTTAAACGTTAAAAATGTGATCGTTACACCGAGGGTGATCTAAGATGCAAATACCCAGAACTAGAAGCCTTACAACTTCATCGATGAACGTTCCGCTAATGAATAACGGCATTGGGGTGGGTTGTGCTTAGAAGGGCTTAAAACACATTAAATTCAACGCGATTTTTAATTTCCAATTGAACTATGCTGTCAAGATCAAGGTCAGTAAAACAATTTATGGTTTAGAAGTTTTAGAAAAGAAATCATTTATGAAAATGAAATACATGATTAGAAAAGATTAAGTACCTATCTCCTGTCAAAAAAAGGGTTTGGTTGTGAAGCTTTTTTTTTATAAGATCTTATGAAAAACTAATTGAAAAGAATGAGATGATTGAAAAATCCTAATCGTTTCATGGCAATCGTTCAAGCGATCGTATTTGACAGTTTCAATAGCTATACAAAGTATAATTTGAATAATCGACGTCGCGTAGTTCAAACGATTCAAGTATTTATAATGAGTTACATGAAATGAAGCATTCGTCAAAATGACGTCGTCAGACGATTATCGTCTCACGCGATGAGATACTGTTAAGCCAGTACCATTGTTTCCTGACCTGATGGGCTAATCTAAGAATAAGATATAGTCAAGGTTAAAAGTATTGAGTGTGCAAGAGTTGCCATAGTTGTATGTATGTAAATATATCAAACAAAAATGAGATACAATTCTTTTCCTCCTGCAGAATCCATGTTTAATTAGTCTTTATTTACTTTGCATATTTTTTGTTTGTTAAAGTCAAAGTTCCTCAATCATTTGACTGTCGGAGAAAATCATTAGGGATAAATAACAAATAATTGCGATGCATGGCATGAAATCGTGACTAGCTGCATTCATTTTGACATTTCTACGCAATTTGAATTTTGAATAGAATGCATTCAGTAAAAGGGTGCGTTCATCGGCAGAAATCTGAAAATTCAGTACTGAAACGTAACGTTGAACGCACAAAAAATCTGAAATTTCAGCCAAATGTCATATATTTTTTTTCTGCCATAATCTTGTGTTAACCTGCTGATTTAACTGAAAGTAATATAAGGAAGAACTTTTTTTGTCGCATAATAAGTGACTCTGACGAGGAAGTTACTTTGTAAGTTGACTGGAAAAAGCTTGTTCGTTGTTTTTACTTGGATTATAATACTTAAGAAAATAGTTGAAGCCACACTTTTCATTGGCAACCAAAAAATCTTAACAGTTATTACTCCCAAATGCACGTCTTATTCGCGTTTTTCCACCAAATGTAATTATTTTAAATAAAAATGGGGATAACTTTCACTTCTTGTTAAGGAAAAACTAAAGCCAAAATGCCATGGAAAAACTACTTCTCAATCTTATTTTTTTATTCACTTACAAAAAAACAAAACTTAAAAAAAACCAACAAGTCGTACCAAACCGACAACAGAACACAAAATAGCTGCATCTACTATTAAGTTCAGCTTCTATGTGCAGATTCTTATTTTTTGTATTGTTTATTAGCTGTCATCTGAATTTTTAGACGAAAATTTTTATCTGAAAAACGTAAGCAAACGTAACGAAAAGTCATCTGAATTTTCAGATTTTTTTTTACAGCTGACCAATCAGAAGCCTCAAAAATTCAGATTTCTGGATCCTTGAACGCAGGGAAGGTCTAATTCTTAGGCATTGTCAAGAAAGAGAAAACTATGGGTACTTTTCCATGCTTTCAGAATAACGGTAGATTTAATCGTTGGTGATCGATTTTGAAGTGAACTAAGATAGCAGTATTTTGTAAATATTAGATTTTTACTTTTTGAAGTATTATAAACCAAAAAGCAAGTGAATTTTAGTAGAAGATATGCTTTTAAGAAAATATTAACATAAACAAGCATTTGTATTGTTTTTTTTTTTTGCAAAAGTGGGCCGAAGTAATCATTTGACTGATTAGCAGCGCAAATTAATTCTGTCACTGGTCAGAGAAGGCAGGTCATACTAGGAAATGCAGCACATTTGTTTTTGCTTGGCTTTATGATCTCAAATTCTATAAAATACAGTCCGTAACATTTGTGACTTATATTTATTATTAACTATTACTATTTTTGGTACCTTTTTAATGTAAACATACGGAATTCTATATTGAATCACAAGATGAGATAGCCTCCCTGAGATTAAGTTAAGTTTCTACAAGCCGGTGGGGTTTTCTAAGCAAATTTGCCTTGCTGCCACTAAAATTTACGTTTTTTTGTAACATTTGAATAGCATCACCGTGTTTATTACAATTAAAATACTAACTTTTCGATCTTTTCTTAAAGAAAACACTTTTAATTTATTTTTGCAGTTGGACAAACAGATTTCAATAGGTTCGAAGAAATGATGCTATCAGGACAATTTAATGCCAATATTTGGCTCTAATTTACTCGAGTACTGCTTTTCATTTTCATAAGATTTGTGTTTAAACTAACCCAATACATTTTTAATGATCCTCAAATCTGAAGTGTAGGGTAGAAAGGAGAGTTACAGTCCAGTTTTGTTTCCAAAAAAGTTTAACTTACACCTGCTGTATTAATTGGATGGACCATTGCTCTACTAAAAAGCAATCGGCAGGTATCCGAAAATATCCCTAAACTTTCGGAAGGCTGTTTCCAAAATGGTATTATAGTATTTCGTTGTCATTTTACGGTTTAAGAAAACTTAACTTATTATGTTATAAGGAGGGAATGTACCAAATACCAAAACTTGTCTCTCTTAGCTTTGATGGGAATATAAAATCAACTTTTTATTTCTTATTTTATATCATACCTTGTTTAGATAGTCAGTGTAGTTGTTCGTTTGACTAGATATTTTCCGCTTGTCTGGTATGATAAAATAGCGGACGCACAACCATTCCATAAAAAAAATGGATCTTTTAATTGATTAATAACCAATTTTTTGTTTCCGATAAATTTCCGAGCTTGAAAGCTATGAGACAGTAATTTATCGTTCTAGAACTTAGTTTTTCTGAATTTCGGTGCAGTTAGCGATTATTTCCTGCTTACTTCAAAAAACAAAATTTAAAAACCACCAATCATCATGGTTTTACCACTTTCCAACATATTTTCTTAATAAAACTGGTAGATTTTCTTTTAAAATGACAAAAAAGCCAAGTGAGGCTATTCTATTGTTACAAAAAAAACACGTTAATTTTAGTAAAAGTAAACCAAATTAACTTAAAAATACCAACCAGCCTTAAGAAATCTAATAAAACTTAGCATAATCTCAGAAAGGCTATATCATCTTGTGACTCAATATTCAATTTCGTATGCTTAAGCCTAGTACGCAGATCGGGCTATAATTTTGTTCACACTCTTCTCTCCAAACACCAGCTAAAACTCCTAGCTAAATTTTGACATAACATTTTTGTGGAGATTACATCACAAAAAACAGCTGTTCTCTGAAAAGAAATTATATTCAACAATTTCAAAGAATTTTATTTCAATGTTTTAAGTGAATGTAACCAAATAAAATAGATTTTTCCCTTTGGTATAAATAATTCGTTTGTCTTTGAATGTTTCTCGTTCCCAATTTTCTTTTTCAGAATATAAAGCTCACATAATCTCACAAATAAAAAAACCTGCCACAATTTAGCTCAAGAATTAATGTACCGAGCATTTATTTCACGCGCTAAATTTTGACAGATGGCGCCGTACAGTAAGAAACGAAAATTTGATTTTTTAGCTGGAGCTGCGTACCTCTCGGCTAAAATGTTTGGCTTAATTTTAGCTTGGCTAAATTTTGGAGAGATTTTTGTATGGGAGCGGAATTTTAGCTCGATCTGCGTACTAGGCTTTACATTAAAAAAGTGACAAAACAGTTGATTTTAATAAAAACTATAAGTGAGGCTATCTAAATGTTACGGACTGTATGCCCAAATCCAGAAAAAAAGAGATACAAAAAGAAGAAAACATCACATGACGAAAGGAGGAATGTGCGATTGTCTGAAGAAAATCCAGAACAATCGGCAATCAATATTCGTTAAGAGCTCTATGAGTGATATGACATCGAAAAAAAGACTCCAAGGCACAAATTTGCGAACAAGCATGCCGAAGAATGACATGTTGCTTTCCATTAAAACCGTGCATGATAAATTTAGATTCATCAACAAGACTGTTTTGTGATGAACCTAAATTCAACATGCACGGATCGGATGGAAGGCCAAGAGGTGAGATACTATAAATCCAAAGTATACTAGGGGAACAGTTGTGGCTGTCTTATGGTCTGGGGCTGCTTCTCTGGCCAAGGAATATGACTAATTCGACTAGTGGAGAGCATAATGAACTATGAAATTCTAAAAAATACCATGCTTCCTCATTCCGATTGGGAAATGCCACTTGCCTGGACTTTCCAACGTGACAACAACCCCATCCATAAGACGAGGTTGGCCACAAGTTTGCTTTCTGAGACAAAAATCATGGTTTTGCAATGGCCAGTACAATCTCCAGAGAAGATGGGTTAAGGCCTAGATGTTTTCCGAGATTAAGCTTCATACCTATAGGGTGAAATGGGGTAAAAATAAAAAGTATCCAATTTCGATTTCTTCTTGTGTTATAAAGGTTATTTTTATATAATGGGTTTATTGCTACACATTTTTCAAATCAAGCTTTCCTTAAAGGGTGAAATGGAGTAAAAACATAAAAAGGGAATCCAATTTTGAAATTTTTTTTTTTTGGAAGTCATAATTAAAGAATAATTTCAAACTCACATGGAAGATATAGGTTTCTAAATCACTGGCTTAATATTTTTAAAAATTAAGTTATTCCAATTCAAACAAATAATTCTTTGTTTGAATAGGTGTTCTTAGAGTGTGAATTTAGGACCAGATATTTTTTAAAATTTAGCTTCATAAGTCTGTGGTGAAATGGGTAAAAGAGGCCCCTATCCGATTTAAAAAAAAGAGGATAGATATAAGGTGAAATGGGGAGGAAATAAAAAATTAAACTGCGATTTAAAATCTTTTTAATAATGGAAAGGTTATGCTCAAAGAACAGCTAGGGCTCCTATTTGAAACATTCTTTTTGTGTTTGAACGGTTAATAGACGAGTCAATATAAGATTATTAGTGGGACAAATTTCAGCAAAAGGTTTTTTGATAGTGTTTTGCTCTAATGGGTGTTGTATGCATGAGAAAAAAGCTAAGATCGCCTCAATTATTTTCTTATTATTGGACTGCTTCAATTCAAACTCATGAGTTTCGTTTTGTACACCACCTACTTGACATAACTCTATTCAAAAAAAGTCTGGTGCAGTCAGGTCAGGTGACATTGGGAACCAGTTAAAAATAGAGTTCCTGAAAATTAATTTATTTTTAATTTTTGTTGGATCTCCGCCTTAACTGGTCTGTCAGTTGCTCCATCTGGCTGGAACCAAATGCTATGTCAATGGGATACTTCTTCGGCGCAGCGATTCGTACGCCACCCTGTAGAAAAAAATTGGCATTACCACTGTATTAGAAATCCCCAAATCATTGTGTACCGAATTTCATAAAATTATATCAAGAATTGGCGAGGGAAATGATTTGTTCGCCAAAATTCAACAAACGGTGGACCACTGTGCGTCGCTGGCACTATTTATGATTTTTTGGATTTTGTTTAGGTATGTGAAAGAAACTGCGACGATTTTCTTGTTGTTGTTGATATACGCATTGTGTGTTGTGCGGCAGTGTGAAAGAAATTTTTTTTTGAATCTTCTCAAATTGTTGACTAGAGCTATTATGAACTCACACTACTGATAACACTGGTCAACAAGGTTTTTTTTACAGAAACCAAAATATTCTTTTCCGTAGGTTTTTGGTGTGCTGAACTCGAATCTGAAGTCAGAAAAAATTCTATCAGACCACAGTATGTTTTTGAGATATTCCCGTTATAATATAAAAAAAAAACTTTTTTTTGCTGTTTTAAAAAATGTATCGTAACGTGAGGTTAATTGTTTCAACAAAATTTTCAATGGTTTATAAAATAACTAATTTTATAATTTTAAAATCTGTACAAATGTTTCCAATATAACTTTGTTTCCCTTAGAAATACTCATTTAATTGTTAGCCTTTCATTTATGATATAAATAAAATGTAAAGGAGAATGGACAAAAATGATTGGGAGCTGGCCCTTATCTCAACAAGAATGTGTCACACGTCGTTGAAAAGGTTATTGTGAGTACATCATTTCATTATATGGCCGTTAAGCTGTAAATTATAGGATTCACGATATTTTTTGTTCATCCTGTTCAATCCGTTCTTTCTCTCTTTCGTCCAGGTTTTCCGACACTTATTTGTGTACTGTGGATTTTTGCTGCCAAAGGAAAACCACGCGTATGTATGTATATGTATGTATGTGTTTTTTGGGTACAAAAGTTAAAAAACAAAAAACTAGTTGGTTCTTTTGTGTTATCATGATAAAAAACGATACTTTTTTCTACAAAGTACAGTAATTTTGTCAGTTCTATTATTGAATGGGTGCCCAATTTGCAAATACTATTTCAGGTTGAGTCGATGGAACAAGCAAATTTTTAACAAGATCATCTATAGAACATTAACTTTCACTTCATCTGTTTCACCGAATAAAAAGTTATTTGCTTTAATGCCATCAGTATCAGTGAGTATAGGTGTGTTTTTTTTTGTAAGCCCAGGGGAATCGGACCAAAAGAACAACATCGGGGCTTAGCGATGCTATGACAGAAAAAAATGGACTTTCCATACAAACTATCGGTAACAAGTATGAATATCGTGCCGGTAGCACAGATTTTATCTGGGATTAAGCTAAGCCCCGAAAATTCTCTAAGCTTAGCTAAGCCCGATGGGGCTTAGTTAATGTTGCATTTAACATGTAAATTGCTTAGCCCCGACAACGTTGTCTGTGAAGAAGTTTAGGAATATGCTATTATATTTTCAACAATTATTTTAATTATTTTATTAGTTTTGCTTTGGTAATTAATAGCTCTTTTCTACGCTGAATGAATGGTTTGCTCTTGAAAAATAATAGGCTCACATTATTGCTTACTAAACTACACAACCATAAAACAATTGCAACGTTTAAAACAAAACAAGCACCTTTCAAAAGTTAAAGAATGATTATTGCTCCAATATGACGTTTGTAATTAAATAATAATTTCTGCTTACCGTTTTTTGGAATCGTTTTTTCACTTGGTTGTTGAGGTGGTGCTGCTGTTGCGACCACCGGTTGTTGCATTTGTGACTGTTGAGTTGGTGCAACAGGTGCTGCAGGTGGCAACACAGGCACCAGTTGGGTTGCGTCCACAATTACCGGATGAAATGTCTGGTAGCTGCTGGAAGCTGGTGAGATCCTTATTACACTGGTTGCATGGCCAACAGTCGTTTGCACTGTTTGCTGTTGCTGCTGAATTGCCGACGATTGTTGTTGTTGAGGAGGTGGTTGTTGCATTTGTTGTTGTTTCTGCACCAACTGTTGCTGCTGCTGCTGTTGCTGTGGTGGTAGCGGAGGTTGAGGTTGTTGCTGTTGCTGTGTACCCACCTGTGGTGCAGGTTGATGTGCCCTTACCGACTCTGGTCGTATCACTTGAGAATATCCAACATTATAGAGCACTGGGCTTGGCGAATTCTTCCATTTTGTCGTCGATTCTGGTGGTGCAGGGCCACCGATTGGTGTGAAGAAATTTTGCCGATTCGACACGGTCACCGGCGAATGAGTTGTATTCATGGGAGAGGTGCCATGGTTGACGGGCGATGAAAACGAAGGAGTGGCCGATCGAGAGCTACTCAGCGACACTATAAATGAAAATAAATAAATAACATTTATACGCAATTTATTCACTGCAACTATTGCTACTAAAATTGTAAAATATAAAAATCCGATGCGTACTTAAACATTGCAGGTATAGTTTTGTGCCAATGTCATATCCCGAATAAGTATCCATCGTGTTCATATTTTGATGCAAAATACTTATAGTTAAATAATTTTTGTTTTGCAAATTAATTTTGTTTATAACACGAACAATATAAATAAATGTGAATCTTTTGTTTATTCGTTTAACAAAATATAAAGAAATACATGTATATAATGCGTGCACGCTTTCACAAATGTCAAATTTTTGCATCAGCAAAATGTGTGGTTTTCTTATCGGTAAGCTGCGCGTGCTGATAGAAATGGTTCCGTTCAGCGAAATATTCTTTTACACCACGTGTTCACGATCAGTATTCCATAAAATACTACGTTAAACAAGGTATGCTTACCTGTACACTTATTCGCCATCTTAGCGTTTTTGTGACGTCACAAGTATCTCTTACGACATTTTATTATTATTTTCATTTTAAATGAAACAATAAGGTATTCATGCAACAGCGTAAAATCGTTGTAATTGAAGTAAAGTTTTAAACTGCGTAAATCTGTTAAATTTTCCATACAAATCGCGACAGAATTACGAAGTTTAAAACTTTACAACGTTTACGACGGCTTTACTCTCTTAATAATAATTAATTTCATAATCAAACGTATTGTTTTTTACTTAAGGGATAAAACCAATCGATTTGTGTTTCTGTTCATTTCATTGCGACCCCACAGACCTAATGAGCATACCTTGTTTCTGTTTATAGTGTAGAATAGTCCCCTATTACACGATAATTCTTTGGGTATATTTTTTTTTTTTTAATATAGATTGAACTAGAATTGTCGAAAGCCAACGGCAGTGGTCATACGAAACCGAGTGAAAACAATAAATTCATATGACACGCACATAATAGCGACTTAGAACTTTTCGTTCACTTTTATCGTCGGACGTGAGAGCGTTCACCGACCGCTCTTTCGTAAGTGGGCGGATGCAAAAATAGAAATGGTGGAAGCAAACTAAAAATAAGCATGAGGCATTGACAGTTCTATTTTATTACGAAATTCATTGCTACTGTTCAGGCGGTTTGTAGTGTCTGTGTACGAAAAATAGGAAAATACGAATAATACTAAAAAGAAACGTCGCGGTAACCTTGGCCTACAAACGTTTCTACTTATTTCTCTTTAGAGAAGCTTAGACCCGTGTCATTTTGAATACATGTCAAGGAATATAAACTTTTAAATAGACATAAACGCTGCTCAAAGCTTGGCTATGAGATTTGATGTTTCTACTGCGTGTGAGGTTTTATCTTCTTAAGTTTTGATCAGAGCTTAGTAAAATAATATTTTAGGTTACTTATAAACTCATTTCATATCATTGGAAACAAAATGTGAAACCACTGATTTAGTTGGTAAGTGATTTTTTTTCAAGTATATCTTGATTGTAACTGATTTTACCTAATATGTTACACTTACCGAGCATATTCGCAACATCAGTTTCTTCCTGATCGAATCGACCTGCTACTCGATAGTTCGGTGAAGTTTCCGAATCACGGGAAGTCTCTTCGTCAACTTGTGTTTTGCTGCTCGATCGGCTACTAATATCACTAAAAAAAAAGTATGTTTAGTAAGACTTGTTTATATAAAAATTTTAAAATTAGTAAAACTCACCTTGGAAATCGACTTGGTCCAGTGGATCGTAACGTGCTACCTTTTTGGTTCAAATGTCTCGAGCAATAACCTCTTCGTTGAGATTCTTTTAAACACGATTGATTTGAACATAGCCGGCGCCATTGTTTTCCATTGAATTTTTTACGTACACCAGATTCCGATTGAACGACATCGCCCTTCTTAAAACGATGGGGTGTTGTCGCTTGAGATCTTAAAATTTTCAAATTACAATAACACAAAATGAAAAAATACATAAATCAATCAACTACCTTGGAGTTGCTGGATGAGATCGTGGGGTGAGCCTCTGGTCGAGCAAACTAGAAGTGCTGCCTCGACTCTGCATGCTGCTCCTCTTACTGCCACCTGAAAGTTTCTCTACATCGCCGTCCATGGCATAGCCACTGATTTCCACACGTTTCAATTCATCATCTGATTCATAGTCATCGTATGATCTCTGTCGACGATGAATTTCTTCCGTTGATGGACTCTGCACCTTATGAGCCAAATTCTGTGAAACTATTATGTCGGGAATATGCCCCCCGTTGCCATTGCCTGATGTGCCATCACTATTTAACATATTCGATGACTGAAAAGGCGATGTTGCTGTAGTCCGGTAATATTCCTCGTTATGCTGTAGAGTTGGCAGGACATGATGTATTTGGAGTGGAGCAGTTGAATTACTACTAATACCACCATTGTTACTTACAGCTGTTGGGGTGTGATGTCCGCTAGAATTGATTTTGCCACATGGTTCGTATCTCGTAGTCACGAATGCTACCTGATGTGAAGGCGCTTTATGAAGGACATCACCACGGCTTGTGTAGATTATATTTGTTTCAGAGTTGTTTATAACAATGTGTCCGCTTTTATTGATAATACGTTGGCCAGTTCTTCCTTCTAGAATATCGGTGTTTTGTTGTCCAATTACACTATTGCTGCGTGAATTTGAGTATTTTCCAACTTCATTGAGTTCGTCCCACCAAGGAGGTTGCAATAAACGCAAATCAGCTCTTTTAACTGTCTTAATCTAAAAAAAAGTATATATGTGGGTGTTTTTTTTTTTTGTTGATTCAATAATAATAATAATGCGTAAAAGTTAAGAACTACTTACTATTTGTGCAGAGTTTGAATCCCCGATTTGTACTGAAAACTGCTTGGTGTTCAGGTTGATTTCAGTCACGGATCCCTCAATGAAGACATGGCCTGGCCGGCCTTCAACTTGTGTGCGAACGCAGACACGGGTATTAAGGTTAATCTAAATTAAGGAAGAATCAATTAAAACAAATTTTCTCAAAAGAAATATCTCGCAACAAAAACGCCCTGGTGAATTTATCTTTGCGAATTTTCTGTTAGGATTTTCGTCTTTATGACAAATATCACTTTTTTAAAACATTTTGAAAATTCTACTATCTCGGACTTTCAAACTTATTTGTTACTTAAATTAAAAAAATATATAAATTGTTTAAAATCATACCTCTGCAGCTGGAGGACTTGCATCCAAAATCACATTGTATCGACCAGAAGCCAAGACGTCCGTATACAACTGTGTGCAATTTTCGGGAGCATCGAATTCTACACAAACCGAATTAGGTGTAGTTGTTTCCGTTGGCCGAATAATGCCCGAAGCATAGTAGTTGCCAAGCTTAGCCAAAACTCTTGTATTGGTCCATTCACTTAAATCTAGTACTCCAACTGATGGAGTATTATTCTGTTGTTGCTGCTGCTGTTGATAAGAAATATTGTATTGTTGTTGCGTTGTTGAGTTCGATCGGCTGCTGCCATTGTTGTTGATTGTTTGAATGGTTTGTAGGTTTTGGAATTTATAAGAATTTTGTGGGCTGCAAGAGGAAAAAATAATTTTATAACAAATTATATCCATGATTGTATAGTATTTGTGTATATTATTACTCACCTCGCTATTATGATTTTTTTATCGGGACTCTCCATATTGGTCAGGCGACCAATATTCTGAGTTGTAGCATTGGCTGAATGCGGGATAGATCTTATGAACACAGTTTCATTTGACGCAGATGTAGGCTGCCAGTTTGGTGCTGCGGACACAATGATATTTGTTCCGTTTTGAAGCGTCATGGATCCAGCTTCATTTCCGTCGCAGCCACCTCCTCCTGCTTCCGATATAAGCAGTTGCTGTACTTTTGGATGATCCATTCTCTCCAGCTCAGCTGGATCGAATTTTCGCTTCTTTGGATGAAGCCGTGGTGGTGGTTGCTGTTGTTGCAAATGCTGAGATTGTTGCAACAGTTGTTGCTGTTGTTGTTGCTGCTGTTGTTGTTGCTGTTGTTGCTGCTGCTGCTGCTGAGGGTGCGCCTGCTGTTGTTGTTGTTGTTGTTGTTGTTGCTGCTGTTGCTGCTGCTGTTGCTGCAAGTGATGTTGTTGATATTGTTGTTGAAGTTGGTGCTGTTGTTGTTGACGCTGATGCTGTTGTTGTTGCTGCTGGTGCAACACTTGCTGATGCTGGCTAGAAGCCGGTATCACCATCTTGATTGGTGATGGGAGATTATGCCTTGCGTTTTGGGCGTTCGACTGAACTATTTGTTGATTCGTTATGAGAACTGTTGTCGACGCCGACCCAGCTCTAACCATTTTCGCAGCATCGCCGGCGGTCTCAACTTCGGTACAGCCGATGGTGGTCGAATTGAGTCCACCGCCACTTCCTCCACCATTCGTTATAATAGCTGATTTGTATTTTGACGGATTCGCAGATTGCGTTGGTGACACAATGTAGATCTCATGGGCAGTTGTTGTTGCGATTGTTGCTACTGATGCTGTGGAAAATGATAAGGGCTGTTTACGTTGATAATTGATTGTGCCCACACTGCTTATCACGGAAGCTGGTATCTAAAAAAAAAAATAAGTTTGTGTTTAGTGAATATTAAAAAAATAATAACCTATTAAAAATATTTTATGTAAGAACGCATGCATCAGTTAATAGCCTGAATGAGGTTATGTAAAGTATGATTAAAGCACGTATTGTAATACGATTGGCCTGTTTACAAAACAAACTTTTGATTTTCGCACTGCAGCTCCGACATTTCTTTCAAGAAAACTTTATTTGAATATGATTAATCAGCAATAGTATATTTTTCAATGAGGCTATTCGGAACAGAAAAGTACAACTGTTGCCTGTTCCATGAGTTGTATCTGCACACTTTCGAATGGATTTTGTTTTAGTTGTTTGCTGACGCATCTTTGATATTTCTTCTTGATGGCCAGTTAAGATGGTGGGCTCATCAGTTAAATATACCTAATTATGAATGAATTCTCTCACTAATTTTAACGCATAGTTATCTGAAACCATTGACAGGAACAGTGCAGATTGGATTAGGTATGATGTAAACTACAGATGAACCCATTTTGTATCTGAATAGTTTTGTGTTGTAATCTTTTATGAAAACACAGCTGATGATAGCTGATACAGCACTACATACATACTGTGTTTTATAAAAACCTCTTTATAAAAATCGATTCTTATCTACCCAACCCTCGTTTAATTGTCAATCAATTTAAAAAATAGTTAAAACGTCTTACCCAATTCCATCGAACCAAATCGAATTTACCATTATCTGATACTAGGGCTCAAATTCGTTGCTCTCATACATTTTAAAATAACAAAGCTTTAAAATATTCGCATGTCAATAACAATAATTGACAAAAAAAAACCTTGGTCGTATACCAGCACGTAGATAGACTCGTCTACAGTAGCTACTCATAGATGTCCACACAATCTATAAAAGATCAACTGTCGTCATAGTTACTTTGGTGTGTTTTTAGGAACGAGCAAACAATGAAAACTGAAAACTTAAAAAATATATCAAGTAAAGATAATCCCATAGCTGCGTCATGGAACGCGTACGACGATGATGGAAATTTATTCAGCATAACCAATTTAACTCCAGCCTGCAAACAACCAGTTTTCAGTTGAGTCTGAGGTTTCACAATAATTTCGCGCCAATGCGCTTGTCGTTGATATTTCGCTGTGCCATGGCATCGATGGAGTTCACCACGGTCAGAGACATCAAATATAATACAAACTACTTGCGCGTTCAGATAAAATACTCGTAACAAATTCACTATTTTCACTATTATTTGATTCGATAAGGCGCAGTGGCAGTGCGCTGCAGCTAAAATAGAAGTCCACACATTTTGAATAATTAAAATAAATTGTTAGTGATAAAATGGTTGTTGGCAACGATAGTGGAGAGGTAAAGGAAATTCAAATGTGATCGTAATTTTTTAGTGGAAACTACTGATGAAGAGGTATGATTACAAATATTATTTATGAATGTCTATGTATGTAGATACGAGGTATGCATGTACGGAATCTGATGAAAAGTACCTGTGATTTGACAAAAAACAAATGAAATTTTTTTTTTAAATATTTTTCTTTGAAAATACAAAAAACTGTCCGAAATATTTATGGAACAAGATATCAAATATTTATAAATGCAAATAAACTGTTTGGCAACATTTTAATGTTTTAAATGATTTAATTAAAATGAAAAATTATCTCTTGAAACTACCTACTTAATTAGGAAGATTAGTTTTAAACAAAATTGTCAAATTAAAAACAAACGTTTTCTACCCGTAAGCTAGTCAAACGGTGTATGGAAAAATGAAAGTGTGTACATATATGTATATATGAGTTTTTTAAGCATATAATCCCAAAAAGTTCAAACGATTGCGTTGATATGGATGTCTTTGGAAAGTTCACAACGTTTGAACAATTTAAAACGTGATATTATACAAAAAGGGGGTAATCGAATCAAAAGTATTTCATCATTTGGTGCACGATGTGCAACCCTCAGCTAAAACGCTCGAAGAATTTCGCTTGTTGGAATCATACTTTACGAAATTTCAACGAAACAGTTATCAGAAATTGCATAACCGAGCAATTTCGGCTTCGAAAAATGATCATGAAAGTTTTTTTAACGAGGTTAAAATACTAGTTTTGATTTTTAGTGCTGAGTTAAATCTGGATTAAATCAGTAAGACCTCGCGTTCCGATGTTTATTCGATACGTTATCTAGTTATCCCAAAAATATCGAGATAACTTGAGTTGTTGTTGTGTCAGCGGTCATCAGCTTTTTTTTTAACAACTGATTACAACAACACAAAGCTATCTGCATAACTGAGAAATAAGCATCGGAACGTGGCCAGTTAACACAGCCAATAGTCAGAGGAAAGTTTTTAGTAGCAACTACTTTCAGCTGTCAAAAATCTATTGGATATGTTTTCTCTATCTTTCTTGATTTAATGTTTCACTAACGTTATTCAATGACTTGAAAATACAACCTCGAGGAAGCTTTAGCTTCAGTAGGATGTAAGGACTTTAAATGAGCTAATGTTTTTTGTGCCAATCCAAGGTAGTATTCATACTTCATATTTCACTATTAAGACAAAGAAACGATGTTCAACATCAATAAAATATACTGCAAATGGTTAAAGTTTTACAGTGCTCGCAAACCTGCAAATATACCTGTTCAGATGCTTCACGACTGTTGTCCAAAAATTTTCAGATACAGTTTCGATCAAATCGCAAATTTTGCAGCATATTTGCAAGGCGTTCACATGGTTTTCGGCGGTTTGCCATAAGATATAACTATTGTCGGAAGCTAATGTCAAAACCCCAACCAAGTGCATTTAGTTGCAATTAAAAATATCCGTTCGAAAAGAATGATGGCACCTGACGTGACCTGAAAGGAAACAAAACTTTCAGCTAGAATTATATTGCTCGGAGGGGCACTTAAGTAGTCGGAAGAAAACAGGCGAATGCTCAGAAAGAATACGACGCATCTATTTATAATTGTGGAATGGAACGTTTCGTCAAGTTTCGTTAAACTTTGCTTTCGAGCACAGCAAACTTAAGTAACCCCGAGGCCACACTGGCAAGCAAGTTGGCTACGTATAACTGCCTGTCAAAATCGTAATTTGCATTCCACTTGCCTACCACTTTCTCCTACCTATCAATTTTTGCCAAATTCGGCCCAAGAAATTTTGAAAATGCGCAGAAATTGTAAGTGCTGTGTTCTGTAGATCAAGAACAACAACAAAAAAAAAACAAAAAAGCTGTTGTAGTTTTATTATTTCTTGGTGAAAGTGATTTTTTGTCTTATCTGTTGGTTTTTTTATTTTATAAATTTACTGAACTTTTTTTAAAGAAAACAAATGTGACAAAATTGTGAATTTCTTGATTTTTGTTAACTGTGATGTGCTTTTTGATTAAACATAAAAACTGATATTTCATAACAAAATATAAGCTTTTAAACCAATTCCATATTATTCACTCGTTTCACACTAAAATCCAATTAAGTAAATCCAATCTCGATTTATACAATTGGATTAAAACTTCCATTGGTCAGTAAGTACTTAAATCCAAATTAGAACTCAATTTCATATAATTCACTTTTTCTTAACGTTTCAAGTTTCTGAGAGACTCAGAGAAACTTATCTGAAGGGTGTTTTTTTTTAGAGGTATGGAACGACTTCGATACTGTTGCCGTTGAAGAACCATTTGTCATTTGTACATCATCTTCCTTCACTTCTTTTAGGTACTTTAATTTTAGATTTTTCTTAATTGACTATCAAACTCCATAGATTGCAGTACTCGAAAATTTTATTTATCATGATTTGAAGTGATTGGGGGGAGGGGTGAGCTAGAAGTATGATGTCACTCGCAAATAGTAACGCCTTTATAAGAAGACCCGCATATTCCATACCGACAGGAAGAGCATTCGTTATGTCATCAATGAAGAAAGCAAATAAGGATAGACTCAGTGTACATCCTTGTCTAAGTCCGGATTTAGTTTGAAATCTGTCGGATACCTCTTCACCATTCCAAACCATGTGTCCTACAGGAGATTTTCTATGACGCGTCCAAATTTTTGCGACAATGCTTTTCCGAATAGTTTGTACATCAGGCATTTTCGATCTAGTGTCATGCAAAAATGTTGTCAATTGTTGAATTATTCGATCTAAAATCTGGCCTGCGTTTCTTTAAAAAATTTGTTCTGGTTTATCCAAGCAGTTAAGCGTCTTTGTAGCACATACATATGTAAAGATTTCATAGGAAGCATTCAGAAAGGATTTGCCTCTAAAATTTTGCGGCTGTTACCTGTCTCCTTTTTTGTGGATTTAAAATATCAACGCTGTTTTCAAATGCTGTGGTATCACACTATACTCAAATACATTATTAAAAAGTAGTTAAATACCTTCATTAATTCAGTTGATACAAATTTCAGATGGCATTCGATCTAATACGAGGGCTTTTCCATCTTCTTAATGTGAGATAACATTATTGACTTCTGCCAGTGAGATAGGGCCATCCAGCAAATCATCGTGAAACGTGTTCGTACTGATGAATGGGTTTAGGAGTTCATTTAAGGTAAGAAGATAAGTAGACTGGCGTCCAGACTTCGGCTGATTTCATATTTTTCATTTTTTCAATTTATTTTTTAGACTTCTTTCCAAAACTCCGATGCATTGGCACACAGAGCTAAATTTCTTGCCTCATTTGAAAAGTACGTTTTCTTTTTCTCTATCATAAGAATTTATTGTATTATGTATTTGCTTCCACATAAAGGCTTTCACATTTTTCGAAATTAATTTGGCGAAAATGATTTATTTTTCAATGCGTAGCCTATCTAGGATAGCTTTGTATCCATGTATGTGTCTGAACGCCAATCAGTTGTGTATATTTCTCATTGGATATCTTTGTATCAGAACATTTTTAGGCTAGCTTGGGAATTTTTTTTTGTCAACACCTGTTTTCTCATCAGCTGTGTTTTAACAAGGGATTACAACAATACAAACCTATCCAGATCGCTTAAGGTACAACATTGAACGCGGCCAATGATCTCTTCCTCGCTAGCTTCAAAGTTAATTATAGTTAGTTAGTTAGTTATAGAAATTCTAATGCTGTGGCTCTGTTTTCTCAAAAGGTTTGTTTTCTTTTTGCTGTGATAGAAATAATTGATTGTATGCGTTCGTGTTCTTCTGCAAAGTTTTACTCTTTTTTGAGAGAATAGCATCTCTAATCCTCAAAATTTGACAGACTGTCAAATTAAGCCCCGAAGGTACACGAACATACCTATTCAACAAGATTTAATCCAGTAATAGTTTTTCAATTATGTGTCTTGATGCATTCATTCTCGTGTTTCCTCAAACCCATTACTTATGCCGGATTTGCACGAGTGACAAGTTGTCATACATTCTTTCATTTTTACGCCATTAATGACATAAGTCGTGTAAATAGTTTAAAAATTTGCGGTAATATTCGTCATCATGACAGCAGAGTCAATGGGTACGTTCAGACAAAGCAAGGGACTAGAAATTGAGGCAAGTTTCTAGACTCTGATTGATCAGATATCAAAATATTTATTTTCAATTAAGGCAACTTCATTGGAAAGTTGACTGGAAAATAAGTCCAGAAAAATCTCCTTTAATTATCAAGTCAAGTGCACTTATGTCAGAATATCAGCTGATTACATTTTGTCATTGAATTGAAAGCTGAACTTAACTGTTTTGTGATTGTTTTATTTTTTGCACGTTAGTTTTTTTTCATTTTGGGCAAACTGGTTCTTTATAAAATTCGAAAAAAAATTAAAAAAAACCTGTATGATAAGTAAAAAATATGAAAAAATTAGAGTTTCGTATGAGATATGTTTATTTTATATTGGGTTTGCTAATATCTAAATCAAATAGTCTTGAAAAACCTTTTTCAAAAAGCTAATTTGATTATACCTGTTGATATGTATATTTTAGATACAAATAATAACGGTACTTTTTTCACAATTAAAAGTGCCTCTACACTATCTCACGAAGTATTAACACATATCAGAATTAAGTGGGAAAGAATTTCATACGACTGCCAAATTTGTGTGATAGAAAATGATTTTCATATTTTGCTTCCACACTTGTATCAAAACAAATTAGTTTCACCATAACCTCGAACCTCGTGGCATATTGGTTAGTGCGTAGGACTGTCATGCCAAAGGTCTGGGTTCGATTCCCGGCCACTGCCACCTAAAAACAGAAATGTTTTTCTTTTCGAGGTACTGCCTCTTGCGAGGGACTGACAAATCCTCCAAGAGTATACTTGTCATGAATAAGTGCTTCTCATCTAGCCGTTCGGACTCGGCAAAAATTGTAGGTTCCCTCCATTCCTGCCAACAACACGCACGCAGGAATGGTTGAGAGTTGTTAATCACTAGGCCCTGGTTCTCCATGAGCTGTTGCGCCACTATTTTTTTTTTTTATAACCTCAAACCCCTAAGTGGGATAGAAAGTTGGTTGGATGGTTTTAGAACCGTTCATAAATATTTTCTTGTATTAACATGTGTCAAATCGTGTCGGATGCGCTGTCAAGTTTTGTGGGATGAAATTATATATTTTGCTTCCACACTATTATACATGATTTTCTTCACACTTTTTTGACATGTGTTAATACTCAATGGGAAAGTGTGGAATGGCTATAACTGAAGTAAATTTCCAAGTTTGACATTTCAAGCAAACCTAATTACCTTAGTTAAATTTGCATTCAATGAATTCAGTTGACTAAATTACTACGTTAACATGTGGTTTTGAAGCGAGCTTCAAGCTCGCTTCAACTCGTTGTATACCTGGGTCGAGCTGAAATGAGCTTGATTCAACTCAATTCCATTCGAGGAGCGGAGTCGAGGAAATTAGTGATGAAAAACCTGGGTCGAGGAGTTGGATTCACAGATATTGCATTATGGTCTGTTTATTTGTATGTTTGTGTACAAATATAGTTTTGTTTTAATATGTACGTGTTGGTAGGTCATTTAGTTCAATTAAATTTGTTTTGCATTGAATTAAATATATTAATAACCGCGTTGTATTATCGCTCAGAACCCATATGGGTTACCTCATGAATATAAAACGATGTGGATTAATGAGAAAACAGTGCTATATACCCATCTCTATTTTCCTTATGGTTAAACTCATGAAACATATAAGGCCTGTCTCTTTTCCTTACACTGATGACAACTGCTGACAAAATGCTGACATCATTCACAATGATAGATAGCCATCTGCCGGTCAAAGTGAAAACTTGTGTCTGGGTTATTAAAACTAACCTCGATAGAAACCTAGATCCCATGTTGTTTTTACGCGTAAAATGATAACCTTGACCCAGACCTGGAGATAATAAAACGCAGCTAATGACATTAATTTTTTTGGAATCTCAATACCATTTCAACTCAACTCTAAATGGAGCACTCAACCCAAGTGACGAAAAACCTGGGTCGTATATTCCACCATATTTCAACTCGAGCTCTCGATACTGCTTGTAAACGTAGTAAATAGTTATCTAGTCCCTTGGGTCGTCTGAACGTGCCCAATGGGTATTACAAATTTCCAATCATTCAAATCAGGCAGTATGACAATCCAGCGTGTAAATCCAGCTTAACGGCTACCGGTTATCGGCTTGTTTTGATGACAATTGATGCAATTCCAAATAAATGTTTTTATATTTATGTATTTATTATTTTTTAATTTTCTTTTGTTCTTGTTTTTCGAAAATACAAATCAAAATAGGAAAATGCAGATCGACTTCGAAAAACTGAATCTTCTACCGACTTTTTTTTTTGAAAATCGACTTCCGCTACAGACTGAATGGCACATATTTCAAGAAAAGGAAGTCATGTTGCTGCACCCTGTATTACAGATTTTATCTACAAACTGGCCATAAAAAGGGTATTTATTTTAAGGTTAAAGTATACATAATGTATGAATATTTTTGCAACTTACATTCATATTCACAGCTAGAGTTCTTTTTTTTTTTTTGTTTCTAACTGGATGTTTAAAATTTAATCTTAAGTTCCCAAAAATGAAAACATAATTATATACAACCTTTAATCCAGACATTAAATTTCTGTTAATCGTTAAAAATTCTTTCCCTGTTGCTAACGTAACGAAAACAATACCAAATGCAAAAAGCAAAGCAAAAATGACAAACAAAACAAAATATTAAAGAAAACTACGAAAAGATATTTTTTCGCATCTCATATCCTTTTATACTTTCTTTTCTCGTTCGCTTTGAGTGGTTTTTGTTTTCTGTTCTTTTTTTTTACTTTTTCTTAGTAGTGTTTCTGTTTCCTCGTTAGGGAAAGCGCCTCCTTGAAGGTTGATGAATTTGGACAAGGGTGAGTATATGAGTAATTTCGATGCCCGAGACCATTAAGATATGTATATGAATTTAAAAAAAAAAATTAAATTCCTTCTTAGGTGAATGCATACTGACGTATACTTAGGCATAAATTTGTCAATATACACGTATTGATAACTAATAAGGCTTACAATGTACAGACGTTGCAAGCTTTACGAGAATGATTCATCCACAATTAGCACGGTGTAGCACCCAGCTTCACCACATCTACAACCCCACTCTCTCGTAAAATACTGCTTTTTTTCTACTAAACATAACAGATGACTCAAAAATAAAAAAAAATGCAACAGTAGGAGTAGGATATTTTTTCACACACCACTGGCACCACACAACGCTGCAACTGCACACACTTAAAAAAAAGGCTTGAACAGCATCATTGCATGTGGCGGTGTCAGTTCAGTAACCTCTAACTAGAGACGCCCGTAGCGCAAGTACAACCGCGCAAATACTACTCCTGGTCCCGGTCCTGATACTAAGTACGATAACTACGATTATGATGTTATGAAGAGATGCCGTAACAACTGAGCTATGAGTCACTATGGAAACAAAATGTGCACGGCTATAGCTCGATAGCTATAATAATTCTCATACCACAGGTTTTCATTCTTCAGTTTCATATAAAGGATATGATTTTCAGCTCAAGCTTTATTATATATATAACCTTCTCTTTCTCTTTTAATCAGAGATTGATTGATTGAAAGATTATCTGCATTTATATATTATGCACTTTTCAAAACCCGAATAATATATTTAATGGTAAACGTAAAGCAAATTTTATTGCAAGTGAATTCAAAATCTATGTGAATGTGATGTCGAAAGCATAGTACACGAAAAATAAGTACTATATATGTAGATATATATGACCTGAGAAAAATCAGAGGAAAAAAAAATTACCATCGAATCTCTTCACTCATATGACTTAGGTGACCTCTTGCTCATTGGTATCTAATGAGCTATTCACTAATTTGAACATTATTTGCTTTGAGGTAGGTCGCGTATTATAGTTCTTGGTTGTAACGAGAATCGACCTTCTTTCTCGAACACACGGTAGAAAATGAGTCAGGCCAGACCATCTCTTTTTGTCTTTTTGAACTCCATTAAGGATGTTCATTGGTCCAAGCAATAGTTTGGATATTTTTAATTGGCATGTTGAGTTGGTCATGGTCGACCTACAATTACTTAGGATGGCAATTACAGTTCAGGACGAACCACGGCTGCCTAAAAAATCCTGTAGATTTATTTAAAATGCCATTTAATTAGCATGACTTTATGAGCTCTTTCCCTGATTATCCTGTTGTTGGCTTACTAAAATTATAAATGCGGGAGAGCTGTGGAAACTAGGACCTATCCGCATGGAAAAACAATCATCATCAGACAGACATCATATTATTTCGGTAGTATGGGTCCTTTGTCAGTTCTTACGCCGGATTTACACGACTGGAAAGCTGCAAGTATGTATAATGACAAAAAGAATAAATTTTTCCATTCTTTTGTTGTTTTTTAAGACAGAAATGGCAATAGTTTTCCAATCGTGCAAACGCAGCATTATACTGATTGAACCGATTTTCACAAATGATTGACATTTCAAAGAAGCAAAATTTCTTAAGAATGTGAAGAATTAAAATATAAGTTTATAACAATTCATATACATATCGTTAAATATATATACTAATGAAAATGAATTTTAAAATGAACACCTCTAACTCTAATGGAAATAAACACTTCCAGTTTTCAATCTACTGTACTGTCTATGGGATATAAGGTCTGTTTGTCGGTATTAACATGACTCCATTTGTAGGTGGAGGGGAATAGGAGGGAAAACAAATGTATTTAAACAACAACAAAAAGATCATCATTGAAAAAATCGTGTCATGTAATTACCGACTATATAATACTAACTAAGTCTAAGAATAAATAATGGATGTGCCCTATTACACGACGTCATGACATTTTTCGAAATTAAATGAGTGCGAAGGTGAGATCAAATGTTTTTTTCTTTCGCACTCATTAAATTTCGAAAAAAAAGTCATGACTCAAAAGTAGTCGTGTAAAAGGGCACGATGTAACTAAAGGTAAGACGGCATTTAACGTTGACGGAAATAAACTTCGTATTTACAAGCAGAATCGAAAGTTCGAGTTGAATTATGGTCGTATTTCCGACTCAATATTTCGTTGAGCTGAAATGGTTTTTTGAGATTATCAAAAAAATAATGGCATTTATGTTTGAATTTCAGTACAATACTAATAAAAATGAATAAAATAGAATATTTTTTTATTACGCGTTAATATTGAAACTTAATCATCTCTATGCACAAACATGCAAATAAACGGTCAATAATGAATTATCTGTAAAACCAATTCCTTAACTCGAGTTTTACGTCACACATTTCGAATCAACTCTGCTTTTCGAACCATGCCCATTGCAACTCGATGCAAGTTTACAAAGAATCGAAGCGAGCTTCAAGCTAACTCATTATCCCATATAAATGTAGTAATAACGGGTGATTTTTTAAGAGGTTTAGAACTTTAAAAAAAAAACACAAAAAATTCGAAAAAATGAATAAAATATCTATTTGAATCGATAGTTTGAACCTTGCAATTTAATGTTTAAAGATAATTTCATGCAAATGTTGACCGCGGCTGCGTCTCAGGTAGCCCATCCGCTGAGTCCAATTTTGGCATACTCTTTCACACATATCGGCCGGTATCTCACGAATGAATGTATGGATGTTGGCTTCCAGTGCGTCAATCGAAGCGGGCTTGTCCCTATAGACATTAGCCTTGACATACCTCCACAAAAAATAATCTAATGGTGTCAAATCGCACGATCTAGGCGGCCAATTGACCGGCCCGAAACGTGAAATTAACTGTTCACCAAACTCGCCTCGCAATTGCGCCATTGTTTCGCGTGCTGTGTGACATGTGGCACCGTCTTGTTGAAACCACATATCATGCAAGTCAAGAACTTCCATTTCGGGCAAAAAAAAGTTTGTTATCATCGCTCGGTAGCGTCCACCATTGACAGTAACGCTGCGATTCACATCATCTTTGAAGAAATATGGCCCAATAATGCCGCCGGCCCATAAACCGCACCAAACAGTGGCTTTTTCGGGATGCATTGGTAGCTGTTGCAATGCTTCTGGCTGATCTTCACTCCAAATGCAGCAATTATGCTTATTTACATACCCATTCAACCAAAAATGAGCCGCATCGCTGAACACAATTTTTCGATAAAAAAGCGGATCCTCGGCCAGCTTTCCAAAAGCCCATTCATCAAAAATTCGGCGTTGTGGTAGGTCGGCTGGCTTTAGTTCTTGCACCAGCTGTATCTTAAAAGGCTTTACGCCCAAATCCTTCCGCAAAATTTTCCACGTAGTGCTGTAACAAAGGCCTAACTGCTGGGAACGGCGCCGAATCGACATTTCGCGGTCTTCTGTCACACTAGCTGATACGGCCGCAATATTTTCTTCACTACGCACAGTACGTAAACGTGTTGGTGGTTTAATGTCCAACAAAGTAAATTTGGTGCGAAATTTGGTCACAATCTTCCGAATAGACTGCTCAGAAGGTCGAGAATGCCGACCATAAAATGGAAGCAGCGCGCGATGAACATTTCGAACCGAGCACGAATTTTGATAGTAAAATTCAATAATTTGCAAGCGTTGTTCATTTGTAAGACGATCCATGGTTAAATTGCAAACCAAACTGAAGCTGTTTGACAGTGACACAAGGTACTAAACACACGTCAGCTGTCAAAACCAGTGTTGCCAAAACCAAACCAGCTAAAAAATCACCCGTTATATGAAGGAATTTTAAGTACGAGTGATTTTTTTGGGAAGCTATCCGCAGCATAGTGAAGTTTTATACATGTTATTACAAAAATAAGATTGCTGCCGATAAAAGTTAAAGAAGAATTCTACTGCAGATAAACTTTAGACGTTTGATACTGGATTTAATAGAATTTTGGTGTTTCGTTATCAGATTTTGGTACAATTGAAACTTCCATGTATCTCAAAGTCTATGTTCGTAGAGTAGTGTTATACTACATTTCCCTCTAACACTAATCTGAGATTTAATAAGATTTATCTCAAATCTTGTTAAAATCTCGTAGATTTACCATAAAAATGTATTTCGTAAATCTTGAAGATTAGAAGTTAATCTTGTTAAATCTTCCTAGGGCAAATACTTTTACAAATCGAACTAACCTATTTCTTATATTGTGCTGAAGGATGCATTCGTGGCTGCATTCAGTTCTTCTCAAATGAAGCATTCCATCTCCCTTCTACTTCATAAGAAAAAATGAAACACTATTTGTATTTTTGAAAGGTGCTGCCAAAATAAATCTTTTTCAAATCTTTTTGTGTAGAGCTGAGATTAACCTTAGGTGGAAATAAAGCAGAAGGGCCTTGTTTAGATTGTGACTTTAAACTTCGCCATGACTATGGTTTTGTGGATGAAATCGCAGAAGAAAAAATCTCACCTATAAACTCAGCATCGTGACGTAGAGAGCACAGTCACAAGCGAAAAAAGATCTTTCATAATAGAGCTGTGTAAATCGTTCATTTCAAATGATCGAATCGTTCAAGAATCGATCAACAAAATGATTCGATTATTTGATCATTTTATTTCACTCAGTTCACTATTCGATAATGCGGTGATTCGATTTTTATTTCTAAATCTAAATTATTCCAAATTAACGAATAATACAATTTGATTGGATTAAAAACTGTTAAGAAAATCTTAAGTTTTCAGTTTTCTTACTGCTCCTGTAAATTGTGATTTTGCATCGATTGGTTGACATAGTTTCGATGTCGATGGATTAAAAAACTTCTAAAAAATCTGAAAGTTTTGAATTATTTTTACTGCTAAAGAAAAAAGGTGATTTTAGGGCAATTGGGTGATAAATGGATCGAAATACACTTATCCCGTCAAAATATAGTTTATCCCTTATCTGTCAAGCCATCGCATGTCAAATTCCATTGAAGGATGGCTACGATGTCGACGGATTACAAAACTTCTAAAAAATCTGAAATTTTTGAATAATTTTTACTGCTCCAGAAAAAAGGTGATTTTAGGGCAATTTGATGATATTTGGATCGAAATACACTTATCCTGTCAAAATATAGTTTGCCCCCTCTCTGTCAAGCTTTCAACTGCCGAATTCCATTGAAGGATGGCTTCGTTGTCAATGGATTAAAAAATCTCTAAAAATTCAGACATTTTTGAAAAGATGGACACCAAAAATCGAGATTCCTTATTGAAATGATTGATATTGGGATGGAAAATCAAGAATCATCGAAATGATTGAAAATGAGATGGAAAATCGAGAATCGTCGAAATGATGTAGGTTGGGATGAAAAATCGAGAATAATCGAAATTAATGACATTGAGATCGATTGAAATGAAAATTTGTGATTGCAACCATCGATACTTTTCGAAGATCGGATCAAAAAAATCAACACAGCCCTATTCATGAGTGCACGGTTGTTTTGCTTACATGTGGGATCGAAAATAACTTTAATTCGTCAAATTTTATTTTGGTCTTGGTCTTTGATTTATTTTAAAAGAAAGAGATTTTTTTTAAATAACTCTTATCTTTATATTTTATAAAAAAAGGAAAAAGATTTTACAATTATAGTTACTAAAGTTGCATTTTGGTTTAGAAGCTACATTTATCAAGCTTTTAGACAACGGGTTGGCTTACTCAAGAAAACCGTTGACTTTTATTAGCACTATCAAATTGTAGCAGAAATGGCGGTATTTGGATATCCGGAATTAGACACAGATGTAACCGTGAATTTTGGATGCACATAAATTCCTTAAATTTGATGTCGGATGTAACTCACGCACGATCAATACACTTCCAGTAAATTTTGCTTAAAGTCTGTTAAACACTGAGTGCAATTAAACAATTCTTTGAAATTCCAAAAGCAAAGCTTTCTTATGGACGGAACAAACTTAAAATCTCCAAAAATCACTACAATTAATATTTTTGGTAATTCTTTAATAAATATGTTTCGATAGAATTGCATTTTATTCATAAAACTAAAAAACATATATCTGAAACAAAATAAAATTTTTACAATTTGCTTACCTCATCTTCTGTATCGCATTGGTCCGTATCATCGACAGCCGCCACAAGAGGAGTAAATATATGAGGAATCGATGGTGACGGAGATGTTCTGTGATGATACGAGTTTGGTTTCTCGATGTTATTGTTTTTAATGTTGTTGTTAGTGCTACCTGTGTTATTGATGATTGACGCGTTGTTGGTGGATGTCCTTCCACCCACAATTTCAGCATTTAGAATTGACGTTTGATAGGTATCCGTTTTCTGTTTGTTTTTTATTTTTATTTTTTATTTTTGAAAATATTTTAAATTTTCAAAATTAATCCAAAGATCAAAACTGTTTGATTTTAATGATAATGTTCTTCAATATTCAGAATCTGTATAATAAACAAACAAACAGGAATTTAATTATTTTTATGATTAGAAATATACTCGAATAAGTTTTTAACAGTATTATCTTCACACATTTACAAACACACATATAATATATCCGATACTGAACCAAAATATGTTATTTAAAACAACACAGTCTATGGATACACTACCGCGCCACTCTAGGATGCAAAACAATACGGGAAAAAAGCAAAAAAATGCACAAGGCGAGGGCCTAAATAATTGTATTCCGAAGGTTTTGCAACTGCTTGCTATTGCTATACTACTCCTATTGCTATTTCCTCTCTTTTTGTGAATTTTAATTTTTTTCATCCAAATGCTGCGTTTCAACACTTTTTTTTCCTCATTTCACGATAAACATTGAAAATTAAAATTAAAAAAAAAACTGCATAGAGAAAGTGCAGATGATACTTTTTCTCACTCGTTCGTAACTTGTTTGAAACCAACCAACCAACCATCCACCTTCACCAACAGAACAGGGATGCATTTCCTTTTTTTTTGAGATTTTAGGCGAAATCATAATATGTACTCTTAAACACCATTGAGTTGTTTGATTGTCCTTGCGATTTGTTGATTGTCATTGCGAATGTGAGTTGAACGCTTAAACTCCAATAGCAAGTTAGTAGCATAGGAATTCTTGGAATGAGAGCTACTCCCTCGCCTTTAAACTTGCCTTTGAGCAGCCAAAATTAAATCTGTTTTTTTTTTGTTAAGCTCTTAGAGCACTTAGAATGCTTAACTTTTGTTTCTTTTTCAATCTGAGCCAGCTCGGTATGTATTCCATGAATGCTCAGAATAAAAAGACTGAGCGAATGGACAAAACATTTTAAATCGGAACAATCAACACAACCAATTTCAGTTCAGATTTTTAAATTTTTTGAGTTTTTGATTCGTCAGCTGTCAGATGAAAATTAAAAGTCACTACTAAATTTTTGGCGCGTTGAAAGCACCTATTTATATCGAATCACATAACTGTTCAGTGCTAAGATCTGTTCCAAAATTATATCAGAAAGCTCTGATCATTCTCTCTCTGCTCAGAGTAAAAAAAGAAAAGCATTTACTCAGCTAATTATGATTGCAGCATCAACCAAAAATTCAACTATTTCCAATTGCCAACAGTCTTTGACAATTGAAATGTATACACGAACAGGCCTATCTCTACAACATTTGCTTCTGCTCCTGAACGATCGCAACCCATTATCCCATTACTTTAAATACTGGTTTATTGGGGCTGTCAAATTGTAGAAGCCATTTTATTTCCTTTTTGAGATCATTAGAGATGTCCCAAAAATTATATCTCACATGCCAACTCCATTGTCATGAGGCATGAGTCATGCTCAGACTATGAACATGTCTTGAAGAAAACCAATGGAGCCACAAAAATACATGTCCGAGCAGTGGCATATCCATATCCATACAAATCATTCTGCTGATTGGATTGTAGTTTGGATGTTGGGCATCGTTCATATCAAGTGGAGTCAGCATGTCAGAGACATCAGCAATCTCATTTTCGTAAACATGATTTCTCAGACAAATTTTTTCAGTTCTGCTTTCAGATTTCTGAGGAAAAAATATATTTTTCTAGTTTATATTTCAGAGGGCTCAGAGAATTTCCCCATTTTGTTGTAAAGAAAAAAATCTCAACAAAGTTACTACTACTTCTACTACCACTACTTAAATATTGTTTTCGTTTGCCCAGGTGAGCGCTCTGAAATATAAACCGAATGATTAAATCCCGCTTTCTCACTTTTTGATGGGGTAAAATTTGCTGAAGTCTCCGAGGTCCATAAACAAATTTACTAAAATAAACAAAAGAGATAATTTTTCAATTTTCTTGTAGAAGACAATTTTTTTTTTAAATGATCTAGGAAGTATATTTCCCACTGGGTGTGACTATTTGGACGTATTCCAAGCACCAGTCGACGTGGACAATCTGTCTGTGCAATTTTTGCACTTGGTTTCTTACCGAAATGCAAATCCGTTTCACTAACGCCAAAATGCTGAAATTGGTTGGTGACGATGCAAAACACGTAGGTTCTTAGCAACACTCTCTTTTACCACTTCAACCAGATCATTGGAACGTCTTGCTGCCTGACCTGAATAGGGGATGGAGTTACAAAAGATGTCAGCTGCATCATTTTTGACATCTATTCCAGCTTCGTCTCCCGTTCTGTTCAGGCAGTTGAACATTGATGAAATTCATGTGAGTGAGTGCCATCAGTGATCGAATGAACGAGTAACCAATTCAAATTTTGGTATAGGCACTTTAATACGGTGGCGGTCTGAAACTGTTTCCAAAAAAAACTAAGGAACAGAGGTACCGTCCCGTGCTCAGCTAAATAAGACAGCAAACGACGTATAGTCGTTGGATTCGACTATAAGCGCCACTATTTCAGTGCGTTGAGTTGTTTTGGTGTGAAGCGATTCATGGTTCAATTGTACTGAATTGACGTTTCAAAAACATAACACACTCGTCAGTGACGGTGCGTGTTCACATTGGTTTTTTTTTTGACGTTTCATTATTGACATCTTACTTCGATGAAGGAGTCGAAGCGAGATGTGAAAAGGTGTGTTCCACTCCGAATCTTAAACAGTTTGAAACCTTCAGATTTAGTGCAAACACGTTCCACAAGTGATGTTTACATACCGATTTTGCACCCATTACAACCAATACAAACGATGCTACGAAGATCCCAAACATGCTAAGGGGTGCAAAAACACCAAAACAATAGGATGAGGAGAAAAAATGTTTTTTTTTTAATTTTATATATTTTTACTATAGCCCAGGCAATATGTAATTTTACGACGGAAGCCATTAGTACGTGAAAGTTATTAGATAGATAATATAACATTGATTAATCGTTAAGTAATTGTGATAATTTGAAACTTGTCATCCAATTTTGTACATTTTTTTTATTTTTGCTTTGAATACAGAAATAACAATGACAAATTTGAAACTATCACAACTAATTAACGATTAATTAATGGCAAATTAAAAAAACGATTTACAGTTAAATATCATAAGTTTTATTAAAGCCTTTTTGAGGGGTTGCTTTGCCAAATTGATATAAGCTAACAGTGCAGCAAATCAAAAAAAGAAAGAAAACATTTTATGATGAATTTGAAATTTGCAAGTTATTGGCAAGTTACGAGTATTAAGGGTTAATTTTCTACCTTAAAGTTTTCCGATCGGCCAATGTTCTTTATGCAATATTGTCACTTAAGATTTATATCAGTTCAGATTTATTAAATCTATTTGGTGTTTCAACCACACAAAAAGATTTTAAAAATATTTATTTTGACAGCACCTTTAAAAATATAAATGGTGTTTAGTTTTTGTTTATGAAGTGGAAAAGAGATAGAATGTTTCATGTGAGAAGGACTGAATTCAACCATGAATGAATCCTTCAGCGCCCTTTAAGAATAGGTTAGTTCGATTCGTAAAAGTATTTGTCCTAGGCAGATTTAGCAAGATTTACGGAATAAATTTGTTTGGTAAATCTTCGAGATTTGAAGAAGATGTGAGGTAAATCTTATTAAATCTCAGATTAGTGTTAGGTGGGAATGTAGTACTTTTTCAAATCCAAAAGAACACAGCAATAATGAATTAATCTCTGTACTTATCGCAAATAAAATGTAAATTATTAATTTCGGGAATTTGTTAGATATCATTTTAAGAAGTCTTGTGTAAAAAAAATACAAATTTTACAGCAATTAAAATGCAGCCCTGTGACAATCACAAGCCAAAATCAAACCAAACCAAACCAAACCACCCACCATCTATCTTAACGGTTTCTCTCTTCGTCCTATTCTACAGTCGGTATATCGTGTATTGGTACAGCAACGGTAGGTCCCTCTATCGACTTAATGAAACTTGAAGAAGGTGAAGTATAGAGACAGAACGAAAAAATACACAAAGTAAACGACAGCATGGGGAGAATATAAATAAAAATAAATAAATGCAGAAAAGACTAAAAAAAAAAAACAACCTATACATTCATACCTATTGGGGGAGCGTTTTACATTTTCCCGCCACAATGTTGGGGCCATCCATCTCGATTGGGGTGTAAATATGTGGTTGGGTAGATGGGTGGTTGGGTGAGTCGTGAGAAGCAACTATGTGTGAGGTTCTGTTTACAAGGGAAAAGTCATTCTTCAAAGAGCACTGAGCTTTTTTGCATACCTGCAGTCGCAGTGAAGCTGTGGCTCCTATATTGATGGCTGGGGCTTGGTTTGATACCGGGATGGATGGTTGGATGGCTGGCTGGCTGGCTGGCTGTGCAACTAATCCTTTATTTTTCAACTTTGATAAAGGATGCATGAGAATGACGATGATGATGATGATGATGATGCCGAAGAAGACGGGTATGCAATGACGTTGTGTCCGCCGACCTGCCAAAGAGGCCTATGCTAGTTGCCAGGGAGATTTTTTTTTCTAAATGGAGACAAACTCATACATAGATGTTTTTTAACGGTCGTAGAAAAAAAAATAAAAGAAAAAAAGAAAAAAGAGCTCTCTCTCTCTCTCTCTCTCATTTACTTTTTCTCTCACTTCTTATGATGATCATTAAAATAGAAGGCCCGCTCGGCGGCGCTACGCTAACCCAACTTGAGTGGGTGCAGAAGTAGAAATGCCTTAAAAACAGGCGAATATACCTACTTTCATAGTGAATGAATGAGTAAGTGGGTGGGTAGGTTGAGAGTGAAGTAGTATAGTGTACGAGATTGCTTATAGTGTATACAGATACAGAGACTAGGTCCTGAGAGAAAACAGGAAAGGCTTTATTTCTAGTCCTGTGTGATGTGATGTGCTGCAATTCTAATAAAGGATGCATGCGAAAAAGGATAAATATTCAGTTTTTAAAAGAAATTGCATAGTTGATAACCAGAATTTCAGAAGTTGCCTATAGTCTGCGCATCAGATGGAGTGGTAAGATATACAGGGGTTAGGGGTATGTATAGGGAGCATGAACGCCTTGCCGTAGGAGACAAAGACATTTGCAGAAACAGGCATCTTTTTAAATGCAAGGCGTAACTTGTGTGTGGTAATGGTAGTGATAGTGAGTCATGCACTTTTTTTGTTGTTGTTGCCAGCCAAGGATATTTATCTATCTGTTTAAAATTATTTTTTTTTTAGTTCAATATTTATTTTTTGAAGGAAAGAGAATCAAGAGCAATGAAAGGATAAAAGGATAAACCTTCGACAAAATAATTTTAATTGAGTAGGAATCTAGTTAATTTTATTCTTTCAAAAGAAGATTTATGAAGGGTGGTAGTCACTATTATCATTTTATAGTAGATATATAAATACAGTAGATACATTCACACGTACATATGTATAGTTTCGTATAGACAAAAGTTTAAATCAAATGAGAGAAATTAAAAGTTCATCGAATGCACTTCACAAGAATTAACTGCTTAAAAATGCCTTCATGAAAGATTTTCTTCTTTCTTTTTTTTTTAAGGGAATTGATGGAGAAAAAATTGGGTGTGGTTTTCAAAGAATTTACACATTGCTATCACAAGGTAAGGTGGTAGACTTTTTTTTGTTAAATGATTTTATGCTTACAATGAACAAAATTTCAGATGAAATATTCGAAGAGATGGAATTTTTATGAAGGGTGGTTATTTTCTTTTTACCACACTATGATGATGTTAAAATCAACGAAAAATGAGTACATCTACAATTCATTTTAGAGATTTGGTTGTTTGTGTTCCCAAGTAAATTGTAGTTCAGACTAAGGCCTAGTTCACACGGCATAGCAACGCACGTTTTTTTTTCTATATGTTCTATATGTCCCCCAACCACCCGGACCACTTAAAAATAACCAACCTGCCGATCAACATATTGTCAATTTGCCAAGATTCAACTATAAATATTTTATAGCATGAAAGGGCCAACTATCATTGCACACCGAAGAGGCGCCAATATAAACTGCAGATGCAGAAGAGGACACACATTTGCCGTGAGTTACGACGGACGTCAGCGTCAAAGTAACATCAGCCGTTGAATACCTTCAAGGCGCCCACGCAGATTTCAAAGGAGTAAACACACTGGCGGTTGACGACGTCAGCAAATGAATTTCATTCGTAGTTTTTGTAATCCACATTTGGTTTGCAACGCAGAATCAACAAATTAAGAGTTGGAAATTCATCAAAAATCATATTTTTCTTGCCATTCAAGTGTGACGTCCCAATCTAGTGTACATTGTAAAGAACCATCTCAACCTTTTAGCTATTATTATAAATAATACTAATAACGAAGCACACTGTTGGTTGTCATACTATTTATTGAAAAATGATTAAAAATAACAGCCTAAGAACTGTCAAAAAATTCTGACCTGATGGTATAGTCGAACCCGCTTATTTCGATTTTTTAAATAAATTGTTTTCATTTATGTATTTTATAACTGAAAAATAGTTATTTCCCAGCGGGCGTTATAGCTGAAATCATCAATTAATTCACTTGCCAAATCATACAAGGGGCGTCATGCAATGATTAATTAAATGAAAAGTAATACAAAGATTCCTCAGTTCATAGATTTTACTCCACCCTTTCTTTCGCCGAATAGCAAGTCGCTATTGTAATAGGGAAAAATATATGATGAAAAAACTGTTGAAAAAGAATGTACAAGTTCATCAGTTCATATTTTGTGATTTGTTTGTGACTGTAAATTCTCATCTTGTTGGATATAGTACACAGTGGCTTTCTGTAAGAAAATCAATGAATGATGAACCAAATAGATATAACTTAATTTGCGTTTGCCAAAACGCAAATAGGTATAACTTTAGAATTTTCAAATTAGAGCTGCTTTTTGGTTCGTTGGAAAAAAAAAACATCTTGAACAACTAGGTGCTTAAAAAGCAACTAATGAAAATCTAGTGATTTCGCAATTGAATATTCATTACATTTTTCATCGAAAATATTGAACTGATTAATAAGGCAAGTACATGTATGTAGTGAAATCACAGATTATGCAATCACCATGTTGATCATCACCGGGGTCGGTGAATAAACATCTTCCAACGAAGTGGTGATTTTGTTGATGAATTTTCATCAAGAAAGTGACATGTGCTTCCCGCCAATGACACGCCCATGTCAAATTCATCAAAGGAATAAGCTGAAAAGTGGCTGATGCAGCTTCCATTCCTCAAGGAAAAAGCAGGTTTTTCCTCAATGAATCTTTAAATTTTTCCCGCTGGGTTGTACATTTGTATAAATTTACATATGTAAAAGTTTGGGGTTCACTTATCTGCATATGTACTGTGTTACCTAAGCAAATTTTATTTTACTTACAAACATGAGTAAATCAAAAATTTTGCTAAAACTTTTTTGCTTTAATTTTATTAGGTATTGTTTATTGGAACATGATTGAATATTACAGCCTAAGACCTACCAAAAAATTCTGACCTGATGGTACTTGGCCTACATCCTTACAAGATTAAATTGACGCAAGAACTGAAGCCGCTTGACCACCAGAAGCGTCGCATGTTCGTGAATTGGCCTGAGTAACAACTTGAAAATGATTCGGATTTTCATCGAAATCATCTTCAGCGATGAGGCTCATTTCTGGCTGAATGGCTTCGTCAATAAACAAAATATGCGGTATTGCTCAAGCAGCAATCCACACGTACTCCATGAGTCATCATTGCATCTCGAAAAAATTACGGTTTGGTGTGGTTTATGGGCCGGCGGCGTCATTGGGCCGTACTTCTTCCGTGATGATCAAGACCGGCACGTTACTGTGAACTTGGAGGACATGTGGTTCCAACAGGACCACAATCAATTTATTGAAAACCAAGTTTGGAGAACGTGTTATTATTCCCTGTGGGGCTACGTCAAGTCTATGGTCTATGCCAACAAGCCAGCGACGATTGATGAACTTCTTACGAATATCGAACGTGAAACTGCAGCAGTATCGGCCGATTTATGCTGGAAAACCGTCGAAAATTGGGTTCAGCGTCTGGACCTCTGCAAGCGTGTCAGTGGTGGCCATGCAAAAGAAATCGTTCCATACATAATGGCATCAAACATACTTTCACAGGAATAAAGAATTTCATTGATATCCAAAACCGTTTTTGTTTTATTTTAAAAAAAAATTTTTTGTAGCGCTCTTATTGAACAATCGAATCAGTAGTCTCAAAATCATTAGCATACATACAAAAGCACAATGAATTTTCTAAGAAACAGAGGTCGATTCGTTCAAACAGGTATGACAGATCCTTTCGGCAAGCTATGACCTGTCATACCGAGTTTTTCTGAAATAACATACAAATACCTTTTCAATGATATATATTATTTCCATTTCAAATGACAACACCATCACCCCACAAACTGCAACAAACGTTATGCTAGATGGGCAATTAGTCATTGTTTATTTAAGTAAATTTAAAATAATGCGTCGCAATTGTCACCCAATTTATTGTCCAACAATCACTTTTAGCCGGCGCAGTAAAAAAAAAACTTAAAAAATTTCCGATTTCAAATATTTTTTAATGCATCAACAACGCCGCCATCTTTCAATAAAGTTTGACGGTTGATGGCTTCACAAAAATGGGAAAAGATAAACTTTTTCCGAAGCAGTAAAAAAAACTATGGAAATTGAATTTTTTTAAGGTTTTTTAGTCCATCCACATTGTATTATTTACCCCATCAAACACACGCGATACCTAAGTGAAGACCGGTTTAGATTTGTATTAGATTCTTATTCGGTTTAGTTCGACTTTTACAGAACGTACAGCCCGAGTCGATGCCAAACCGAGTTAATTAATACCCAAACAGAACCACAAGCATTCAAATATCCACAACCGAACCAAATATACTTTCGGTCCATTTTCCAGGCTTGTCAGGTGTGGCGACTTATCGCTAAAAACTAAATGTGAACACATTCCAAAACTGAAAATCTGTTCCTTGCTATCTCTTCAAGGCACTCCCAAACCAACGCAAAATCATAGCGAATCACTCACAATAATACAAAATATAACAAAAATACATGTCTGTCAGGTTAGCATTACCACTTCAAAATTTTTAGACTCCAATAATTTGATTAACTGTCGTACATTTGTCGTGAAAGTTTTTTAAAAATTAACCCCTGGTAATTCTAACTTGACAGTCAAGTTAGCACTACCAAAAAATTAACAAAAAATTCCGTGAATTGACAAAGAGCCCCAAATCGTTGTTTTTTTCTGCTTTTTTAATAAGCACTACCATGTGAAAACTAAACTAAACTAAACTAAAAAAATAACGAATGGATTTTTTTCGTTTTTTGACGAACTATGGGCGGTGTTAAGACCTCTCTCTTTTTTATCGCACTCCTTTCTTTTTCTTGGCAACAAAGAGATGAAGAGGGAAATAAGCATTTTAAAAAGATCTAAAAACTATTGCTTCACCTGGCTATCTCTTTCAGATATAAGAGTGAGATACAAATGAGAGATGTCAAATAAGTCGCCTCGTGTGAAACTTGTCTGAACACTGTCATGCTCAAAGGTACGTACCGGTCAAAAAGATGAAAGACGAAAGAAAGAAGAAAACAAATTTTTATTACAAATTCCATACCAAAAAACACTTAGAATAAATGGTTTTCATATGGTAGTGCTCTTTTTTTGAAAAAGCTGAAAAAACAAACGATTTTGAGGGTTATTGTCAAATTCAAAGAATTTTGTATTTATTTTTTTTTTCTTTTACGATTTATTTACGACAAATTTATGACAAATTCACCCCTACTCCTTTTTCCTTTTTGAGTTCATTTCACCCAATTTTACCAGGCGTTAGTTTACATTTTTTGTACGACAAATTTACAACAGTTAATCCAATCATTGGATTGTTAGCATTTTGAAGTCGTAATGCTAACTTCGCGGACACTAAAAACTGCACTTGATAAGCTCAGTAAATGCAGACCTCAACTGTCACTCTTGATTGGAATCCTAACGGGTCACAACTCAATGGGAACCCACAAGACCAGAATGGGCATAAGCTCATCTGACCATTGTAGAGGGTGTCAGGACGAAGAGGTGGAGCAGGGCTCGTATCGCTTTCTGTGTGAATGCCCCAGCTTAGCCAGAAGCAGAAAACAGACCTCGGAGAATGTTTTTTCGACGATTTGGGCGACATCTCATTTTTGCAACTAAGTAGCATCCTGAAATTCATTCAGAACTCAGGATGGTTCAAGGAGGCACCCCACTCCTAAGACTTCCACTATCTCCCTTTCCTCTTCCTTTACCTACATCCTAGGGAGCACAATGGATCCTTGGAGATCCGAGTGAGGTGATGTGGCCAACCATATCATCACCCCTAACGGTAATTTGATTTTTTTTGGCACTAAAAAAAGTGCTGTAGTAAAAGTTGTTAGATCTTTCAATTATCAATATTTTTTGTTCAAACGGTTTTCTGATACAATTAACGGTTCGCACTCTGCAGCGCAAATAAGAGTGAGAAATCCGTGTAGGATTATTTAAATGGAATAAAACGAAGAGGAATCTGTCATTTAATTTTAGATTGTGCTCTAGGAAAAAATCCGAGTCGATTTTTGTTTTTGCAATTCGAAACAACATCATAACCCCAGCCTAAAACCACATTTTGCACAACTGCACCTGTCTTACATATTTTGTAGATAATTAGCTACAAGCGAAAAACCAAATTACCGTTAAAACCAAGATGGCGGCTATATGGCAACAGCTGTGCAAAATGTGATTTTAGGCTCGGGTTATGATACCTACTCTTTCGTGTTTCGAAGTCAAACTTGACCTCGGATTATTTTCCCAAAGCACCATATATTGAAATCTAAATGAAACCTAAAACAATAAGGGTATTCATGCAACGTCGTAAGTTTACAAATTGTGTAAAATGATAAGTCTACGCAAAGTTTGCATGAACGACCTTTTTTAAACATTTGATTAAATGCTACGTAATTCAATCAGAGTAAGAGTCACAATGACGTTTGGATAATTTTAACCAGTTTGGTTAATTTTACAAAATCCTTTGATAAGTTTAACCAAATTGTGTAAATCATTTCCCATACAAAAAATTTGACAGTTCATTAACCAAAAGATAAACTTAACCAATTTGTAAAATTATCTAGGGTTTTACGAAGTTGCATTAATACCCTTAATGTAAATAAATTAGTTTGTGTACCAATTAAGTATATATGTATATGTTCTTGTTCTTCATTTTCATTACCCAAACAGCGAGAATTCAGTATGTATCGATATAATTGAAACATCATATTTTTATTGACAGTTCAAAAATGACACCTCTTATAAGAATAATCATTTTTTATAGGAAAATGCTACTAGATGCTTTGGTAGGAAATACATAAAATTAAAAAATATATTTTTTTTCAAAATTTACCAATGTGTATTTATTTTCATCTTTTCTTTTGTTTGCCTTGCAACAATGTTGTTTAAAATAAATCATTCGCTGAAAAAAAAAAAATATCAAAACAAGTTTACACTTCACATGATACACACAATGGTGGTAGGTAGGTACTTGGTTCGCAACAATCGAGCACATCTTCTTTAACACAACTTATTCCACACACCATCTCCACCCACCAGCGAACGCATCGTCACGTAACAATTTTACTATTTCACAGCTAAGCAAACACCAGTAGCACAAACAAGAAGGAATATAAAGAAAAACCCTACCGAACCGGTTTACACATATTAGAGATCAGACGATTCAGGCTCAGGATGAGTAGGTAGCATGAGATACTATTAATCGTCATTCTACAACAACTATAGATATATACAAATAAAACAATAAGATATTTATGTATGAACAAGATACACTATCGAATAGTCAATACACTCTGGCTTGTTTTATTATAAGAACATAAGGCAAGCAAGCGTTTGAAAAACATAAAGAGTTCGTTTCTTGACCTTTCTGTGAAACAATGGTTCATAAATCCATTGGGGTCATATATAACTTTAGTAATTAGAATTAAATAAATTAAAAAAATATTATTTTTGTTAAAATACTTTTCAGAAAATACCTACATGGTGAACTCTTTTTTTTTTTGACAATGTTATTAGATTATGGGAATGTCGTTAACACCCCGACTCACACAACATGCCTGTTTCAACATGAAATATCTAACGGAGCCACTTTGTTTTATTTCTGGACTGGACGCCAGGGATATTTCTCTACGATTACATCTAACATAATGTATTATACACAGGATGTCCCACAGTCATCGGCGCGGAGCAAAACCATGGGTTCCTGGAGTCATTTTAAGTCGAAAAACTTCTCGTTTTCGCTTCGTTTCGAACTTTATAACTGTTTTTATGATTTTAGAGCCCGTTTCTATTAATTGCGTCTTTTATCTTTACTGAGCCCCGACCGATCGAACAAGGGCTACATCTTTTTCTTGTGCTAATAACGGGTTTTCCGCAAAATAATTTTCAAACCCGATTTTACTCATTTGCATTTGACTTGGTTCTCTATCTCACTCTTTAATTTTTTTTGATTTGTTGATTTTGTAATAGCTACTTTGTTTACATTTTTTATATTTTGATTTTCTTACATAGGTACAGTGGTGGCAAAAACAATCTGGATTTTTTTGTTCGACTTCATTTGTTTGTAAAATGTGAAAAATTATTATCTTTTTATGATTTTTTGTACACTTTTATTATTTAATTAAATATTTCAAGAAAAAGAATTATCATTATCCATCAAAAAATAAAAAAAAAATAATCAAAATAAAAAAGAAATTTAGAATTTTAGAATTTTAGCTTAGCGAATTTTTTGTTGTTAAGTAAAAGTTAATATTTTGCCCAGTAAGCGTTACTTTTTTAACCGCTTGACATCTATGAAGTGTTGTTGTAATCAAACTGTCGAAAATAGCAACAGGAATACTCTCCCGTTCAATCTTCAAAGTTCCAAAAAGAGAACTTGTCGGCGTGTGCGTTCTGTTACTTACCTTTCTAAAAAAGCCCAAAAGTTCTCGATGCGTTTTGGGTATACTCTTGGAGCATTTGCCAGTTCCTAGCAAGAGGCAGTAACTCTACAATGTTACGCTGGGAATCGAACCCAGACCATCGGCATGACAGTCCAATTCACTACCTAACTATTATGCCTCGAGGTACCCGTTTTAAACCCGATTGAGAGCTTTTGGGCTATTTAAGAAAGCTGAGTTGGGAACAGAACGCACACGTCAACAAGTTTTTTTTGCAACTTTGAAGAATGAGCGGGAGAGTATTCCCGCAGCTATTTTCAACAATCCGATTACACGAATGCTTTTTACATGTCAAGCGGCTATAAAAATAACGGTTACTGGACAAATTATTAACTTTAAATACTTAACAAAAAAAAATCGGTTAGTTTCGAAAGCTAAAATTATGAATTTCTTCCTAATTTCGATTAAATTTTTCTTTTTTGATGATAATTCTTTTTCGTTAAGTTGTTAATTAAATAATAAAACTATAAACAAAATTTTAAAAAGTTTATAATTTTCAACATTTCACAAACAAAACCACCACTATAATTTTCCCATGCCAATTAGTGTGTTGCTGATGATGAGCTCTAAGCCATGGAGTTCGCGAGATATTCGGCTTCAAACCACCGAGAAGAACAATAGATGTTTTTTGTTAAGAAGTTGCCAGCCAGCCAGTTGAAATTTTACACGCAGTGCAATCACAGTACACAAATATATGTGTATTGTGCAGTGCAACAACAATCACCAGCTGCCAATAACTTTACCTTTTTTTTGATGTCAAATGTGACTAACGAACAGTGTTTTGGAACAGTTTGGAACTATGGAATTCTCATACAAAAAGAGCTTCATGAAACAATTTTTTCCTCATCGTTTTGTTGAAAAGCTTTAGCGCGACTGTGTATGGTTTTCAACAAAACACGGCTAATAATGCGAATATACATTTGGACATTGTCTTTCTACTCAACATCATATTATGATGTGATATTTGCGCTTAGAATTGCTTTACCAAATTCAATCATATTCGCTAGTCGCAACTTACCGTATAACTTTGTATATACAGTCGACTTCCTCTAAGTCAAAAAAAGGATTGGAGTAATAACGGTTACTAGTTTCTATTGCTTGCGACATAAGCCGTGTTTGTTGAGAAGTTGCAATCCAGCTAGTTGAAATTTTACGCGCAGACCAGCTGTCAATAACTTTACCTTTTTGCCGCAGTCAAATGCGACTAGCGAAGAGTGCTTTGAAACAATTTGGAACTATGGAAAAAAAGCTTTATTAAACAATTGGTTTCACACTGTTTTGTTGATAAGCTTTTGCCAGACTGTGTATAGTTTTCAACAAAACACGGCTATTGAAGAAGCTTTGAAAAGTATCAAAAGAAAAACTAAAGCTCCTTCCTATTGTCATAGCTTTCATTTTTCACTTCTTTTTGTATGAGTTAATTTGCGTATTTTAGAATAAAGAAAAAGAAATAAGCAAGCTTGGATTTAATTTCATGGGAGACAGAGATGCAAAAAAAATAGAGCCTAAAAGTGAAAACACAAGAAATAAATTTTATAGAGGAGTCTATTTTCCTTCGCTTAAGCAAGAGGGGCGATTTTCTACACCTATACGTAAATTCAAAAATTATTATTAAAAACAACAAAAAGTCTTTCAGCTACTTTTTAAAAAACAATTAATTCCATTATTCTGTTTTTGAATCAAGTTGTTTCCATACAGTTGTGGTGTCTTAGGTCTAACACGCCATATTTTTGTCGACAATTTTACTTAGGGTTTCTCAAGTACATATGCAAGTACATATTAGAAGAGCAAGGTTAAAAGAACAGAGGTTTTGTGATGTCGCCATTAAGCGCTTTTTAAAAGCTTATAAACCCAAAAATAAATTTTCATTATCAAGTAGGTACCTAGGTACCTTTTGTAAACATTAATATAAACTAACTTGATTGAAGAAGAGCAAAACCTTCAAGTGATTAAAACGTAAAGTAAGACCTCTGGTTTTGGTCTGATATTTAGAAGCTATAGGTACTCAAATAATATTAGAATCAAATACACAAGAAAAAGATATTTTTTTTATATTGAAAAATTGTGCCCCAGTCTTATTAATACATTTTCGTTTCAGCTGAACAACGCACTTGTTATGAATAATTTTCTTTTAGAACATACAATAAATTCATGTTTATAACATGTTTGATGTATATTTTAATACATATACACACAAAAGTACCTAGGTGTGTGTATAAACTTGGCAAACTTTATCGTAAAATATTAATTTCACGACATCGAAGTTTATCACATATCACACAAACAGAATCATCATTCATTGAATGTTTGTTCTCTTTGTTTATTACAAAAATACGAACTTATGAATGAATGAAATCTTCTCTTTCTTTCTATAAATTAAAAAAAATAATATACTATGTGCCTAGTAAAAGTACCTACATACATACCTACCTATGTTTATAATTATCTTCTTTGGTTTTAAGTTATCTTTGCGAATATATTTAGAAATAAATTGTTTTGAAATCACAGAGTATGTTTTCCTGTGAATATTTTTTTTAAATAGCATTTTGCTTACAAAGAACTACAAAAAATAACAATGGGTTTTTCAAGACCATGCAAAACGATTGGATCGCGATGATTTTAAAGCTAGAACTATAAAGCTCGGAGGGGCACTTTAGTGGTCAGAAGAAAATAAGCGAATACACATAAGGCATATGGCGTGGCTATAATTGCGGAGTGGAGCGTTTCGTCAAGTTGCGTTCAACTTTCCTTACGGAAGTGAGTTGCGCTCCGGACCGCACCTTACCTAGTAAAACTGACATTTGGTGAAATAGTAACGCCAAAGAGGGATAGATGATAAGTACAGAATGATTATGTACCAATTTTGAAGATACGGAAAGCTGCTTTTCGTTGGTGTTTGCCCTTCCGACAATTATAGTTCTACCTTAATCTGTAACCTAAGCGTTTCAAAGTTTTAAAATGGTAATGCTATTAGGGTTTTCCATTGGTAAATTCAGATTTCAATCAAAAAGTTGATTTTGGCAAATCAAAATCAAAAATAAATTGATTTATTTTACCAATGGAAAATCCCATAACTTGACTGAGACCAAAGATAAAAAATGTCACAAAGAAAAAAAATATACATACATACCTACCTACATTTAAAAAAAAATTAAAAATCCTGTCTGAATTGGTCGTTTTTTTTTTCTTACCATATCACCATAAAGTGGGAGTCAGATAAAGTCAGAGGATTCAGTCCAATGTGACATGATCAGGAAAATTAGATCTCAAACTCCTCAGCAAAATTTTTCAGCCTTTCTATCAAATTATTGAGGGAAAAAATGCTTGCTCTCTTTCTGACAAAGAAAAATTAGCTGAGCCCTCCGAGATTTCATTTTCCTGAACATGAACAAACAGAGCGCGGTCGGGCGGTTTTTGCAGAAATGTACAAACAAAATTTGACCGTTTTTTCTTTCCCAGTAAAGTATTGAACATCCCGTTGGAGGGCGCTCTGTTCAAGATTTTCTTTTTTTACAAATCGTTACAATGGTTAATTCCGAAAAGGTTTTTTATTAATAAAACCTTTTCCGAATTAATAGTTTTTTGGTACACACAATTGCTGTACCTACCTATATTTGTGAGAAAATTTGTGAAATTGGAGAGAAAAATGTTCTGAAATACAGTTGTATTTGATTGAAGGCAAAAATAAAAAAAGTAACGATAATAAGTTTAACGATTTTTTTTTCTAAGTGTTCGGCCACCTCCTTACCTAACTATGTGATTTTTTAGGTGTTTTCTAATTTGTTGTTTTATGGCAGCACTGTATAGGTATGTGGCTATTTTTGCGATTACACTGACACTTAAAACGTCTGAGACCCCAAAGTTCAATATCAAATCTAAGTTCTCTATAATTTAAATTTATATGAAAAAACCTGTAGGTACATATGTACACAAAAATCCGGAAAACAACAGATCTCTAACTTTTCTTCCATCCCTAGGGACAAAAAAAAATTTGCCAGAACTGAATTCAAAATCCGACTGTGATACTTCAAGATACACGTTCGTCAATTTTGGTTCACCCATAGAATTGTTTACAGCTCTCGGTCTATAGTTATACCTACCCACTCTAGGAAGGCTATCAATAAAGGACCCCGCACATTTTGTTTGAAAAAGTGAGCCCGGCTAAATTTTATGTCGGTTATTATGCAATATACGAGTAGGTTACCTACATCAGCTAAATATTCAATACACTGCATTGCATCACCTGTATATCATTGATGAAGGACACCGATACTGGTACCTGTCCCGATTCCCAAGCCTGAAGATTCTCCAAAAAGGATGGAGAAGGGAGAGGGAATGGGGTGATATGTCAAAAATGTTAGTAAGGAACTTTTTGAAGTCATTCGATTCATTTTGCATACCTTTAAACTTTTTACAAAAGTAAGTTTTAATTTCAAATGCGTAGAATTTGCAGCCATTACCAGGAGCCCCAATTCGAACCGTTATAACTAGGAAAGGACTGATTTCAGATCCATGTTCTATAGGTAGGCATTTTTGGTCACAAGCACAATCAACAACTTACCAAAATTTCAGCCAATTCAACCGGACCCACTTTTTCATACAAACATGTGTGGGGTCCCCTGTGCTTTATTTAATTAGAAGTCAAAGAAAAATTGACATTTTACTTTTCGCCTATTGTGATTTGCACCGAAAAAGAAAAATTCCCCTTTTTGTGACTAGGTAGGTACTCATTTCGTAATTATTCGCAATTAAGAGCTTAAATTGTCCCTTATTTTTGTTTGATGTAAGGTAGGTACATAGGTCTATATTCTTAATTCAAACCTAACTAAAAAATTTGTATTGTATAAACGAAACTGTGCATACCTAGTCCATCGCTGGCAAATCTCTGGTCCAATCATGGACATTAAAAAAAAAATTGAAAACACACCAGAACGATGACGACAAATAAAAACAAAATATATAGCCAACATAAAATAGATGAACACACAAGTGCACAACAATAACAAAAGAACTGAATAACAATCCTTGAGGTTCACGTTCATTCCTGTTGGATTCACAAACACACTCTTTTCATTCAAAGAATAAAGAACAGGAAAATCAGATAAACATTCAACAAATACAAATCGCAATACACAACGGAGTTCATCAAATAAGAAAAACAATTTCCATTCCAAATGAATTTAATAAAAATATCAAGAACTTACAAATTTGTCTTCTTTAATCCAAAACCAAATTCAAATTGGAAAAAATGTTTTTTTTTGTATTCGTTTCTTCCTCTTCTGATAAAAAATCACTCACTCTTCCTTCTCAATCATACACTCACGGTATATAGATAAGTATGTTGTGTTGTGGTGTATACAACTTTTTTTATATTTGCATCTTTCCCACTTACACTCGTTCTGTCACCACAGTTTCTATGCTCTTTACTCTTTCGTGTTTTAATTTTTTTTCAGATTAATTTTTTCTTTGAGAAAAAATCGACAAGAATTTCATTCCAAAATAACTACACACACAACAAAACGGCATAAATGAATAAAAAAACGAACACATCAACGGAGAAGCGAGATGAAAAAAAAAGAATTCAAGCAGCGACAGGAACTAATTTGTTTTTTTTTTTTTTGTGTTGTAATATTTTTTTAAAGGGTTTCCTATTTCCTTATTAATTTTCTTTTATTCAATGGGGAAAACTAATTTCTCTTTTTCAAATTTTATTTCTTTTGTTTCGTACAAATTCACAAAATTTTCATTTGATTGAGTCGAATATTATGGCACAGATACACACACGGTTTTTTTCTTATTTTTTGTCGATATTACTTGCGATGAATGAACGTGATAAAAGCAATTTTATCTCAAGGAAAAACTTTGAATTGGGTTTTTCCTTGAATTTGATGTTTTTTTTTTTGTAACTTTTTTCAATATTCTTTCTCAATTGGATTAAGAGGAACCCATTTGATCGGAAAGTTGTGTGTGCTTTGTCCTAGATCGACTTTTTTCCTAAATTGACGACGAAATTGAAATTAACTACCGACAAGGCGACAACCACGACAGAGACAAATGGGCTGATTTTTCTGATTTTGATTTGTGATGGAGCTGGTGCACTGCGCTGTCTTTCTGATGGGATGGTTACGCTAAAGTTCATTTTGAATGAATTTTGTGTTCCAATTCGTTGGTATTCTATTAATTATGGATCATTGAGGGAAATATGATTTCAGATGTGAATGAGACAAAGAGTTCTTATTTTGACGTATAGATGGTACTACGCAATAGGGTAACCGGTTAATTCATATTCTACTATAGATGGCAGCAGTAAACTTCAGTGGCCATCTAGTCGATGAACTAAACGAAATAAAGACCTGTCTGGTTTCATAATTTTAACCGGCAACTTTACTCTGAAAAAAATACGTGAATTCATTACATGCAGGCTGCCCGGCTCCACTAGACATGAGCCATACTCGGACTATGAACCTATCGAGAAAAAACCAAAGGCAGAAAAATCTTTTTGAACACAACAAGAACGCTGTTCAGAGCTTGGCCATGAGATTTGAGATTTCAACTGCGTGGGAGTTTTTTTTTTATTTTTGTTGTATTCCAAGGAAAATCATGCCGGCTCCCCGGCTCCACTAGACATGAGCCATGCTCGGACTATGAACCTATCGAGAAAAAAACAAAGGCAGAAAAATCCTTTGGAACACAACAAGAACGCTGTTCAGAGCTTGGCCACGAGATTTGAGATTTCAACTGCGTGGGAATTTTTTTTATTTTTGTTGTGGAAAATATTGCTGCATAGTTGTTATTTATTTACGTGACCTTGTTCCTAAAATATGAGTTGAATATTGTTGCAAAAGATAGAAGTAGTGGTGAGAGAGAAATGAAACGACATGACATAATTTGCCCAGCAAGAAAAAATCTGCTGTTTGCTGTTTGGATTGTGGTTGTGATGTTGGGCATCTGTATGTTCTGTGGAGTCGGGGTGTTAGGGCATGTATATTTACTTGTGACCGTGATGCTTATGGTCTTTTCGATTGGCCGCACAATGACTTCTTGTTCTGACTGAAAAGAAGGGAAAATGCTCCTCGATTTGATTTCAGAATCGAAATCAGTCTTCCCGATTGTCATAAACAACCATATCGTCGTCGTTCAAAGAACTGTACTTTTTATGAATTTTTACTCACTAGAATTTTAAAATATTTAATTTAAAGAAATGTGTCCTTTATAAATAGACCAACATCAGATTTTGAAACATTTTAAAGAACTAAAATGTTTATATTTAATTAAACATATCCCGCCTTATTTATTAGAATTTTGTATGCGGTTGACTAGTTACAGTTTTTTTAGAAGTCCTTAATAGTTGAAAATATGCCTTATATAATAAAATAAAACGTCAATTTAGACAAATCTTAGACAGCCGAAGCCTTTGTCCAAGTTTGATAACTTTAGGACAACAGTAAACAAAGTTTATTGATAACTTTTTGGAGTTGGACGGCTGTTTAAAGTAAGGCAAAGTTTAAAAAATACGACTGATCGTTTTTAAGAGAGGTGCATAAAAAATGATTTTGGGGAGTTTTTATTGAAAGACCACGATATGTATGCTTATTTATTTCATCTATTAAAACTTAATTCTGTCACGTCAGCTTTAAAATAGTGGCACAAGCGCTTTCATTTATATTGTTATCTTTTTCATTCTCTTCTGTCTTCTTTCCTAGGCTATGTTTATAAATTCCATTGAAAAAAGTCAACGTACAACTATAGGCCTAGTACTCACCTCTTACGAAATGAAAATTTTAAAATTTTATTTAAATGTCAAAAACTGGTACTGGTACTTATGTTCGCCATATCAAAGCAGATGGAGTTTTAATGAAGAAACATACAGATATCCGGAGAGAATAACAATTGCAGTTGACGCATAAACTCTCAACACGTATAAGATATAGAGCATATTTTACTTATATTCTATACACTCCAATATACATAAGTTATAGAAGGAACTCAATTTACAGAATACCTCTCTGTTCATATGTATTCATGATCGACGCATACTTTGGGAAGATGTCCGCTTGGTTTTCTGGACTAAATGTATCTTATGTCGTTTTCGATTGGATTTTGGAATTGTTCTATTCCTATCGACTATGGAAAACCTTCCACTTCAAATTTTCCATATTTAAAAGGAATGGAATTCAAAAATCCAATCAAAAACGACCTACCATGATGGCGTGTAATAGCTACGTATTTTTTTTAATATGAATTCTGTTGAAGAGTCTATAAAAACAAAAATAATAAATTTTCAAAAAATTAATGGAATTGAAGAAGCTCGAGTCAAAAACTTGGTGATTTGGCATGGAAGGCCTTACATGGATTTCAATGAACTTCAATTTGGTTCATAGTTGCTAAGGTATTATTATTTAATAATATACCTTTACATACATGACACTGAGGGCATATTAGCCAATATTTGTTATCAAAGATACTTTTATAGTCTTCCCACGATAAGAGGAATGAACAAAGAAGTGACTCAAAATGCACACAAGGTTCTAATCTATTGCTCTTGATTATTTCAAAAGTTGTTCTTCTGTGCTGTCTGGGGTTTGAGTATCTACATATATATGTACATTCAGGGTAAAATTCTTTTTATCTTTTTGTTTTCATTTAAATTTCTACACGGTACACGGACCTAAAACAAATTAATTCCATTATCTGATTTGGTATTCATTTTTTTATAAATTTTAAATGCTAACCTAATAAATAAATTTAAATTTTCGGAGAAATACCTACTCATACTCTAACAAAACCATGTTGACCTGTCAACCATTTGAATGACTGAAATAAACACAACCATGACACTGTAACCAAGTTGTGATTGTGAGTGCAAACGCGTTTTTTTAACCTATACCTATGGGTATACATATTTACCTACTACATATTTATAAACTTTATTATCTCTTTCTACAGAGTTTTTGACATTTGTAACATCTTTATGCTATTGGTATGCAGCATTTTTGTTGGGAGTCATTTCGTAAAAGAGACGATTTCCGGTACACATTCCTTCCAGATATTAGAAAAACAGCGCTGAAATTTGAAAACCATAGAATGCTCATTTGAATTGATGTGGTATTTGACTTTTATTTTTTTCAAGGATTGTTCTTGAAGGTTGACTTTTTGTAGAAATTCATACCAATTATGCAATCCTGATTACTGATTTTCAATATAAATAAAAAAGTTGATTCCTAGAATACAGTTGAGAACTTTTATCACCTCATGTCTCTTGTGTGTGCATTAAGGTGAAGCACTACATATGTATGTACATATGACCAAATTTTTGATTAATTTGGTAAAGATAAGTACAAGAGGGTAAGGACAGGCGTTTACCACAGTACTCAAATAGAAGGTATTATATTCAGGAGGTTGTCAAAATTGAAATAGTCAGAAATAAAAAAATGGCTATGAACGTGAGGACGAAGATACACGTAAACACAACAACAAATTGAAATTGAAATTGAAATTGTTAGAAATAAAAAATGGCTGTGAACGTGAGGAAAAAATACAACAAAATTTGAAGCTTTGCTGAAGTCAGTACTGATTACATAAACACCATAGCCAGAGCACAAAGTGTCATGGAAACAAATTGGGCTAAGTTCATCGCAGTGGACCTGCCCTAAATAAAACCACGAAAGAGATATATATAAAGTGAAACTAGTGCAGTTTGCGAACTACTTGACAATACTTAAAATATTCCCAAAATTCGAAAAGAGCTTAACAATTATTTCAGGATCAGCAGATGAGGTGTTTTTGAAATTGAAGGTATTGAATCAAATTTTCTTTTTGAATTGATGAAGCCGCTTTACTTCGGAGATAAGACAAGTCTGCAATTTGTCAAGAAATGCGTGGTAACAGAGTGAACGCAGCGGAGAGACAAATTGGAAGAAGCTTGCTCATAATTTAAGAGATCTGAAAATGCTCGGGTTTTTAAATAAATTGTACATAACTTATTCAGCCTTATTATGAGTTTCACATGAAAAATATTTCGCCCGAAAAATGTTTGTTCCCCCGAAATTTAAAAAGCTATTATGAGTTTTGCCTGAATTTCTCTTGGCCTAAAATAAACAAATAAATTAAGTGCCTTTCACATGAGCCGCGAACTGTGAATGCGAATAAATTTGTTAAGGCAATTCCAAGCTCAAATATAAACAAATTGTAGTTTTTACTTTTAAACAAACTGAATAAACGATTCTATCTACAGTTTTCTAAAGAAAACATGGCCTAAAATTAATTTAAATTGCTAAATTTAGCATTTTTATATTTTCTACACGACCAACGAGATATTTTTTGCGAATTGTCAAACACTTATTCGCAATCCACAACATCAGGACGCATTCAACAAATCTGCGAATGAAAAATTCGCTCGAATTTAGCCTAAATTTTTTTTAGCACCTATTCTACTGCTTTATTTTGTATGACAATTTGCGTCTGTTGGCGACCACTCGTGAAAGAAATGTCAAAATTCACGTCCATTCGCAGTTCACTATTCGCAGCTCATGTGAAAGGCACTTTAGGCAGAGGCACCAGTCAGTAACCTCCATTTTCTTTCGTTCGCCGTGAAAAAATAAGCTCTTAATTAAAAATAATTACGAATTTTTTAAAGGCTCTCTCAAACCAATGCAAATGCGGAGCGACGATTTTCTGTTGTTGTTTAGCGTTGTGTTTTTGTCATATTTTGTACTATTGTCAATGATTCGCTGCGAATCGTTCCGCATTTGCGTCGGTTTGGGACAGCGTTTAATTACAAAAATTACGAAATCAACCTTATTGTGAACGTGAACAACATTCCAAGCGGAAAAAATGAATTTTCACTTTTCGCCTATAATGAGTTTCACCCGAAATACAAAAATTCTCCTTTTTGTGAGTTCTCATTTCGTCATTAAGAGCTTAAATTCTCAATTATTTTTTGACGGCGAACGAAAGAAACCAGAGGGTGCTGACTTGTGCCCTTGAAGTGCGTTTTTATTTTTCCTAACGAATTTCTTTGCGAAATTTTTCTATCCAATTTGATCGATTTGAAATAAAGAAATTTGTGCATTTGTGAATGAAAAAAAAAATTGTAAATATTTTGCTAAAACATTCACAGTCGTATTTATAAACTTTGTCTAACTTTAGAGAGCCGTTCAACTCCAAAAAGTCATTAATAAACTTTCTTTATTGTTGTCTTAAAGTTGTCTAACTTGGACAACGGCATCGGTTGTCTAAGATTTGTCTAAGTTGACATTTTATATAATTAAGTAAGGCATATATCCAACTATTAAGAACTTTTAAAAAACTGTTTAACTAGTCAACCGCCTAAAAAATCTAATAAATATGGCTGTCAATCTAGAACGGAGTTAAATGAAATTATATTTTTAAAATGTATGCATTTTCAAAGTGCTGATAAAAGCTTTTTTTCAATAAATCAAATTAAATCACAATTTGTTCTTGATTTTTAATTCCAAATGTATTTTGATTTGACTGATCAACTATTTTAACTTTGGTCGTTCCCAAATGAAAAGTTACTCGAAATTACTTTTTTAACTATGACGTTGCAACTCTTCTTTTTGACATATTAACCATAGTTAACTAGAGTTGTTATGCCAAAAGTCTGGGTTCTATTCCCGGCCACCGAGGTACTGCCTCTTGCGAGGGACTGACAAATCCCCCAAGAGTATATTTGTCATGAATAAGTGCTTCTCATCTAGCCATTCGGACTCGGCAAAAAATTGTAGATCCCCTCCATTCCTGCCAACAACACGTATACAGGAATGGTTGAGAGTTGTTAGTCACTAGGCCCTGGTTCTCCATGAGCTGTTGCGCCACTTAATTTATTTATTTATTTTTATTTAACTAGAGTAACCGTATCTTCTCAGATAGCCAAGCTGCCCTTAAATCATTAGGATCTGTTTCTACAAACTCCGTAACTGCCCGAAACTGTCGATCGTCTCTAATGGAGATGGCAGAACAGTTCAACATTCACCTTTTCTGGGTGCCGGGCCACAGAGATATTCCAGGAAACTGTAAAGCCGATGAACTCGCCAGGATAGGAACTAGTACACCAATATCACCTTGCAAGATGAATATTGGAATACCGATCGCTACATGTAAATTTATGCTTAAGCAAGATTCTATGATGATGACAAACAGCAGATGGACAGGTATCACTACTTGTCTGGCGACAAAACAGATCTGGCCAACACTGGATCCGAAGCGATCGAGATGTTTGTTATCTCTGAGCAGATTGCATATTAGCTCTACAATTGGTGTCATTACTGGACACTGCCTCATAGGTAAACACGCCAATAGACTTGGTGTCTTTTCAAATGATTTCTGCAGAAGCTGCATCGACGAGGAGGAGGAAGAAACTATCCTACACCTTCTTTGCTCATGCCCTGCTCTTTCTCAAAGACGCAAAACACACTTAGGAAATTTTTTCTTCAGTGATCCCAGTGACTTAAATAAAATCGACATTCAGAGTCTCCATCGCTTTATTAAAAGCTCCAACTGGTTTAATTAACGAGGATTACCTCGCATTCTTTATGTGGTATCACAATGGGCCTATTCTGGCCTAAGTGTGTCAGCAGTTTTCCTGACAGCCACCTTAACCTAACCTAACCTAACATAAAAGAACTAACCATAGCTGAAATGAAATCACCGACGATGATATAGTAGTATTCGTTGGAAATGTTGGATAATTTCTACTTTTGCGTTGCAGCTGTTTACGTTACGTTTGTTTGTGTACTTACTAATGTATGAAAAATCGTAATATAATCTTCCACGCGTCATTGTAAACACTAAGCAGAAATTCCTATGTCTGAACTTTTGCATTGGCAGACAAATTTATCAACCAACGCCCGACACAGCATTGGAAATCAGCCATTCTTCTTTTCTTTTCGGGAGTCTGCGCGGTAGTCAGCTTGACACATCTAATTTTTTGGTAATGTGCAAATTTAAAAACAATAAATAAATACAAAATTGTTTATGAATAATTTCATTGTTTATGAACAATTTCATAAAGTTTTGTGCTTAAACAGCTAAATATTTTAAACAAAGTTGCAATTTTAATTCCAGGAGTTCAGTTCAAGAATTATTTTGTTTAACAATTGAATGGAGAGTGTTATCTCACCAAATCATTCCACCTCCGTCAAATTGACATTGAGAGCTCAGTGAAATTGTATTTGGTGGGACTGGCCTAATATTTCGTTTTAGGAAAAGAACGATACGTGAACTTCAATTGAAATTTTTGGAATGAGTTTGCCTACCCCCCTGATCAAAATCCTGCGCACACCCTTGGATGCAGTGTGTTCACATTTATGAGCTCGGGGTTTATCCTTTGCACGTGCTACTAAATCGTGAAACTATCATAATTTGGCATCAGTGACTTAAATATAAACAACAAATTTGATAGACGCTGCCAAGGCAACATGACCGCCATAAGCTTTCAACAACGACCCATTCCTAATAGAAAATTCTTTCAAATCGATCGAGAAACGGTCGCTCAAACTAATCTGGCGGGAAACGGTCGCTCAGAATAAGCTGGGGGTGAAATGAAAAGAAAGTTATTATTTCAGTTCTCACAGAGTTTTATAATTTTATCACTTCACTAACACGCTCAAGGCGATTCCCAAACTCGTTATGAAAAACAACTGCCAATGAGAGTACTAAAAACTACTAAAATGAGAAATTTCTCTCATCTCTCTCAATATTTCATATTAAAAGATGATTGTTGTGTCATAGAGACCAAGATGGCGACTTGGGTGTATGTTATGAGCATGATACAACTAAACAGATAACGCCGTCCTGTTTTTTTTTTCGTTTCGTTCTGCGCATCTACGTCATCGACGCACAATTTTCCCTGATATTTTTGTTCTTTTTTTAATAAAAATTTATGTTCAGAATCCTAAAAATAAGTGTTTTGTTTTTAAGAAATGATATTTCATATTTAATTAATACATTTTAGTCAAAAAATCTTTGTTTTATTAATTTTGGAAAAAATATTTGTGTGCGTCGATGACGTCATTTTATGTGACTGATGCGCAATGCGCTATCTTATTTAGTTGTATCATGTCTTATGAGCATATATCATTTATCTTTACACAGGTTTTCACAGAATGAATTGATTGTGATAAAAGAATTATCATATGAAAACATTTGTTTTAATTTGTCAAACTTGGAGATTCGCATTTAGTGTGAAGGCATTATCATATTTATCACCTCATAGTTTCCCATATAAAGAATCGACCCGCTGATTTTAAGATTTAAAAGGAAAATATATGGCATTTTTTGCTATTTTGAGAAACTTGTTAGCTGATAGGATCATACAGGGTGACCATTAGAGTCAAAAATAATACACGGCTGTTTTGATATTCGATCGAATTGAATCCGTCTGAAAGCCAAAAGATACCCCAATTGAAAACGTTATACTGTCAGTTTGTCCGAATGTCTATGAATCATAGATGTTCGGCAAAATGAATAGATGCCCAATCCACCATTTTTTGTCGACTTCAATTTTGGTATCTCTTAGTTAGCTGTTTTCAATCCGTACGGATTCAATTCGATCGAGTATCAGATAGTCAAATTTTTGTTTTTTTTTTTGCAGTTCAATGGTTGCCATCTAACTTTTTAAAATTAAAAGTAATTACCAAAATCAACAAACTTGCTCTTACAAACCCGGTTTTTGAACATTATGTCAGCGAATTATACCTTTTTTGAGTTCTGAGTTCAGTTGTTGAAAGTGGAATTTCTTATATCATCTTTCTTTTATATGGAACAATTATAGGCAAACAACTAAATAAAAAACAAAAAATGCGATTTTTCACGTCTTTTTGCATTGTTTTTTTTTTTTAATTTAGGTACAAAATTTTATTATATTATCTTTAAAAAAGATTATCACCATTGCATTGGGGGTGCAAGAACCCAAAAAGGGTGCTTTTGCACCCCCCTACCTCTAAAATAAACCCTCTAATTTAATAGCACTTTGCGGTTTTCCCATCTTTAATGACACGTTTATTGATTTTTACAATGAAAACCCATGAACATTTTAGTTCCTTTTTAAACAATATAGTTCTTAAATGTTTACCTTATAACATAAGTTTTTTTAATAAATTTGGTGAATGAACGAATGGATCTTTCTTAGTCAGCCGTTTATGAAGAGAGTCCATGGTTTTCCAAAAACAATACAAAAAAGTGCACGATTGGATCGCACAAGCTATATACATTAATATGCGTTTGACTGTAACGTTATAAGGTTTTGATTGTAACCTTTATGTACTCCATTAAAACAAAAGAAAAATATATTTTTTCCATTTATTTATCATAAAATATAATATAAGTACATAATATTGTTTGTTTTGAATACTTCAGTTCATTTGTTAATAAAATAGCTCATAGAACTTTTTGTTTGTTTAAAAATTAAATGTAGATACGAGTACATAAAATTTACATCTAGATACGAGTATAATGTTATTATAACTTATAAATAATAATATAACCTGTACACAAAAAAGGAATAAAAACGAAATTTAAATTCGTGTATAAAATAATAAATATTATAAGGTAGTATATAAGTTTACATTAAATGCAAATAAAAATAAAATTAATATTTATTTATATAGCAAATTTTTAGCAAATTAATTATTCTATAGCCAAAAAGAAAAGTTTTCAATATGAAAACAATATTTTAAACCCAAGGCAGTTACAATGTTTAATTATTTAAATATATTTTTAACAAATAAATTATTTTGCTCAAATGAAGCGCTCTTTATCTTAACTTAGTTATCTACGGATCGATTGCAATAAAATTTTGTTAACTTTAACACTCATCTTACATTTTACTATGCTCTCCTTACTAAACTGCAATTTTTTCTGGAGGATAAGATTGTTTGCTAATCTTAAAATTTTGCGATCTATGACAGACATATTTTTAAATCGACAAGTTTTCTTCGACATAATCGGGTTAGATATCTACTTTTGTTGCATTAAAACCAGAAATATTCCCAAACATTGTGCTACTTTGGATTGAGCCGGAATGCGTAAGGTATATTCCAACTGATGTGTCCATTATATATTTTGGGTGCTGTACACTCTTAGAAGAGTGTTTACACGAATTGATTGAATATGTAGAAAATTTTCTGTTGTTTCGTTTAACAATTGTACTGACTTTGGTTACGAAACGTGGGAGAATATATTTATAATGTCGACGATGTCGTCCAGTATGGGTATCGAAGCCAAATAGACGAGTGACTCCATGACGAACACGCTTATTCCTATAAGCGAAGATGAACGCTGAGCTGAAATTCGCTAGGAGAATCATCAATACTTCTACCTGAGTTGAATAAGGGAAGCTATTGATCACCTGGCTGCCTTGGAGTAATACTACGAAGCCATAAGGCAGGTATGACACAAGAAACATCATTACAACCAAAATACTGATACGAGCAGCACGCGACTCTTCACGATGCTTGAAAAGTGATGACGCATTTGAAAGTCGTTGGCGGATGGATGTCGTGTAACTGATGGACTTCGGTATGATGTGAGTTGTGCGAATTTGCATGGTTTGATAAGCCATGTAACGAAGGTTAGATGTCGTTTCAAATCTGGTCAAGTAATTCCCATGATTATATTTCTGAAGATGTGGAGCTGAGTATATCTGTTGGATAGTCTGCAACCGATTGGACACTGTAAGATCTTGTATAGATTTCTTCTGGAACGGCCTCAATGAGTAATTGTTATTGATTTCTCCTTGGACGTTTGATAAATTCAACAAATATTTATTTGGATATATTTCCTCGAAGGCTACGTTGGGATCAGTTTCTTTAAGTCCCGAATGAGGAAGCAACGCAGAATGTGATTCAGCATTCATGAGTCCTTCCTCTATACTGTTTCTATGGAAAGCAATATTAGTTAAATTCTTGTTTTCCAGTATTCTTGTTTTTTTGTGTTGCTGTTTGCGTGATAAGCTATTTGCTATTCGAAACAGGGGCGCTGACATATTCTTGCGCATCCTCAGACCATTTTCTTTCGCTTCGGAGAATATTCTCCAGTACATTCCGCAAACAAATCCAAATGGCAGCAAAATAATCACTATAAAATAAATGTACGCGAATATCATGCTGAAGATTGTATCGGTTGTATGACTCAACACTTGGATCTGTTCAGAAAGCCGGTTTCTCTTCTTCCGAATTACTATGGTGCATACGAAATCCAGCTGCCTATAGGCTGACAGCACTCCAAAAAAAATACCAAAACCCCATGTTAGGGCTATTAACACCCATGCTTTAACTTCCGATACTCGACTGTGATATCGCAAAGGATCTCTCACGGCCATCCATGTATCTCCAACAACTACGAGCACCGATAATGCCCCCAATGCCGCTGCCAGATCGATCGACCAAATCCTCATGAATTGAGTAGATTTCACTTTAATAATCTCTGCACCAGCTTTAGCAATTGGATCCACTACCACCTTCTTATACATCTTTTCATGATGGTCTTGTTTGCCTCTTGGCTTAATTGTCAGCTTTTCAATATACTCTGAACTATGCTTGAATATATTTTCCGACTGTTTGAATTTGTAGAGAACCTCCTGCTCCTGCATCATCCATTTCCGATGTAAGGTCAACTTGTGAAGGTCTTTCGTAATATCTTTACTAATGTTGTATAAATTATAGCTGTGGCTATGTGTGTGCACTGTAGCTGACATACTTCCAATTAAAAGTAATGTTGAAGCTAATATGCAACAACCGACTAAATTAATAGTTAATAAATTAATAACAAATCGATTTGAAGTTGTTTGTAAGCTTGGTGTCATACAGAATGCACCTAAGGCTAGAAGATTTATTAAAAATGTTATGAAGAGTAAGACCGTTATTAAAAAGTCTATGGCCATTTTTAAATATAAACTTCTTTTTATTATTAATGGCAATGGGTTTCTTCAATTTAGTTTTTTTTTAGAGTTTTAACAACAAAGATCACAAAGAGTTTTTGTTAACTCAATAATCTATTTTTTTTTTTAATTTATAGGAACATAGATTCGACTTGTTTTAAAAGACACTTCATTACACATTTGCGTTCACATTTGTTTAGATTCAAGGGAATATTTCAATTATTCTTATTGCTTTTTATTTATCTATTATTTTCAACTGAAAAAAATTCAGAACTTTAAGTTATCCGTCCGTTTATAATTTTTCTTTTCAAGTTCACAGCAGTAGATACTTTAACTTAATAAAAAATCCAGTTCAAGATCTTCTAGTAAAAGGTAGGTATGCTAATTTTGCATCGAAGAATTCGATATTTTTTTCTTTATTTTCAAATGAATTATGTGTATACCTACTGATTTATTGAGTTGATTTTTATTCTCAGGTCCGCGAAAAAGATCTTAACACTTGTGAGTTCTTTCACTTACTAAAACTAATTACGATTGAAATAATTTCCCTTTAGAAAGATTACATGGTGTGGTTGTGAGATTAAAAAACCAACAGTACGTGTCACTTAAATAGAAACAATTCTCACGCTCAAACAGTTTAATTTGTTAATTTAATAAAAAGTTTTCGTTTTTTTTTTACAAGTTAGTTGACTATCGAAAACAAAAGTTTTCACTTACTGGGACAAAGGTTCATATCAGAATTGTAAAAACGCATTTTTGCTTACATTATTAAAATAGATATAAAATTTCAATGTAATGTGAAAATATTTTGCATTAAAAAAAAACGTTACCTAATGCAAACTCGAAATTTTTTTGTATTAAAAAGAGATGCGATAAAAAAATTTTCTGCATTAAAAAAAATATAAATACAATATGAAATTTTTGCGCATTAAAAAAATGTTAATGCAAATACCAATATTTCTTGCATTAAAACAAAAATTTCAAAAAAATTTGAAAATTTCTTGAATTAAAAAAAAAGTTAGTGCAAGTCAAAATGTTAAGTAACTTTCTCAGAAATTGTTTCCCTGTCTGGAGATAGTCTTCCCCCATCCTTTTTTTTTTTCTTAGAAATTATACCCAAGAATCATACTCTAAAATATTATTGACAAATTAACGTACATCCTGTAATTAAACGATTTTAACAAAAAAAATTCAATTTTTTGTGCAAAAAATGTTTATATTGCCTTAAATCTTTTTCTTTGAATGCAAAAAATTTTCATAAAATTTTTATTAAATGCAAGTTTTCATTTTTTTATAAATACAATATATTTTTAAATTGAACTCACATTTTTTTTATTGAAAGAAATTTTCAAATTCTACATTTTTTTAAACCTTAATGCAGAAAATTTTTGATTCACCTAACATTTTTGTTTTAACTATACAAGAAATTTTCAAATTTTACTGAACTATTTTTTTTTTTTTTTTAATGCAACACATAATATTAGGTTTGTTCGTTGAGCCTTGAAGTCACCCTGGGGTCGCCCCAAAGCGTTTTTTGAAAAACCTGAACTAACCCTGACGAGCAAATTCTGTGTTTTTTGAAACCTGGGTCGCCCTGAAGTAGAACTATGTTTTTTTCTGGGGCGAGTTGAGGTTAAGAATAAAATGTGAAAGTGGCAGGGGCACTGAAGCATTTTTTTTGTTGTGGGTTCACGTGCTGCAGGTAATTCTTTTGTTTTTTAAAAGGAAATTCCAAGAATACAAAAATTTACTTAAATATTAATAATAAGAAATATAAAATGGAAACTGTGGTTTCTTTTTTTCATTTTTAAATCAAATTTAGTTTCTTGCTTATCTCAACAACACAATTGAAGGCCGTTTGGTGTTTTTTGAGAATAACCGATTAACCCAGGTTTTGTTGACAATTCTTGTGGTTGTCAAGAAAACCTGGGTCAACCCTGGGTAAACTTCAACGAATAAACTTATTGGTGTTATTGCAATTTTTTAATGCAAACAATTTTCATATTGCATCTATATTTTTTTTAATGCAAGAAATTTTTGACTTACGTTAACAATTTTTTTAATGCAACAAATTTTCGACATTGCATTAACATATTTGCAAACATTTTCATATTGAATTAACATTTTTTTTAATGCAAAATTTTTATTTTGAATTAATATTATTTTTTTTAATGTACCAAATGCATGAAATATTCGAAACTACATTAAGGGTATTCATACAACAGCGTAAAGGCGACGTAAAGTTTTAAACTACGTAATTCCGTCACAATTTGAGTGGAATATTTGACAGATTTACGCAGTTTACAACTTTACAACGTTTACGACGACTTTACGCTGTGGCATGAATACCCTTATTAAACAATTTTTTTAATTTTCGATAATATATTGTTCGAAAAACACATGCAGAATGGTTTGGGTCAGAATCCAGAAAACCAAAATTCTGAAAACGTAAAATCTAGAAAATTCAGAATTCAGGAAAGCCAAAATATCTCGAAACAGATTGATTGGACGAAGAGCTCTAAGACTGATTAGAAGTGGATCGGAGAATGACCGGAGTTGGATAGAAGACCGATTGCAGACAAATTGAAAATCAATTGAAGATTAATAGGGGATGGATCAGAGAAGGATCGGTGATGTTACTTTTACATGCGAATTGAAGCGTAACCTCTCCTCAAAGTTGGCATCCATATATTTCGCCAATGGTTGGGCTGTCAGTTGCGGGCATATTGATGATAATGCTCATGCTGAACAAGCTTGTAGTTGACTTTGTATTTCGATGTGAATGTATGCATTCTGAAACAAGCCAACTCAGATTTAGCTGGGTTCACTTTGATTTCCTTCTTTGTGTAGAACTCCCACAGCCGTCTCATGTCCATTTCTATTCTTTGGGCTGCAATCACTAATGATAGTAACATGAATGGCATGGTATGCTATTTCTTTTTCATTCTACAAAAACGTGTAGAAAAGACAACAATAAATCAGAAACGAAAATAAATGCAAAGAGAATTGCATCACTTGTTGACAAAATGCGTGAGACATAGGATAACGACATGCGCAATATCATATCATGCATTCTTTTACCTTGGAGTTGGTTAATGTTAGCGAATAGTGCGAAAAGTGCAAATTCAAAGCATTGCTGCGTTGAGGTTGGTGCTACCTTTGATCCATGAGCAACTCCTGCTCAGGGGTCAGATTCTGTAATAAACGAAACGAAGGTTCGTTTTTCAAAAACGAAGAAATCGTGCGAAAGAGAAAGTTGGCATTCTGTATCGCATTTCGTTTAATTTATTTGGTTCGCTCAAGTTTGAGGTCCTCTGTATAGCATTGCATACTTTAAAGTGCTTGTGAATATGACTAGGAATGAGATAAATGCTGATGATGAATAATCGAATATAGAAAAGTGTTGGAAAAGTATAAAGAAATTTATAATTTAAGACACAAAATATTTTTATAACTTGAACGAAAGCCTAAACAATTATTTTGGAAACATATAAGTATAGTGTTTAGACCTAAAAATATAGTCGTCTCGATTCAAAACAAAGTGATAATTTTATTTGTTTATATGGTGGCTTTTCATAAATGGAAACTGTGATGAAAAGTCAGGCACACATCTCTAGGTCTCGAAAACTAAAAAATATGAATAGAATAAACAAAAAAAAAAAAACACTTCCATTGTAATTTTGAGAAAGTCATAAAATAAGTCAAATAATACTTTTTTTTTTTTGCTAAAGTGTATGCTTCAAAAGCTAAATTAACTCGACCCTATTTAATTTCTAATACCTATTATTTAAGATCGATTCAAGATAAAAACGCCGTATTTATGGTACTCAATATTAAAAACGTTAAGTAAATAGCTGTCGTTTAAATTTGTTCGCACGCACGAACACAGACTTGGTTACATGAAGCAAATTGTTCGCACAAACGAAAACGTTTCTTCGTTTTTGTCATACAGAATGTCACCCCTGATATTTTTCGTTGTTGACTGAGTGTTTTTAATGTGCACGAAGAACGATCTGGAATTGAGAAAACTATTGCGTCTTAGAAGGATACGGCAGCATACAGCTGATGATCCCAACTCTCGTACCTGGGAAAAAAAGCATTTGGACTATTGGTTTGTGTTAGACTTTTAATTAAATTTCACACAAAAAAAAACTGCCTTATTGTGAGACAAGAACAACATCCACCTGGAAAAATTGACATTTTACGGGGGACATCAGGCTCAATTTTGACATTTCATTTCGAACTGAGTATTTTCCGAATTCGAACGATTTAACTTTCGAATTGAGTTACAGAGTAAGGCCCCTGAAAAAAACATTTATAATATTTTTTCTGTATCGTCATCGCATTTTGACATGTACATACATATTTAGAAATGCAGAAAAAATAAAAAATGGGTCGTAAACGGAGAAGTATATTTTTTAAAGTTTTGCTTTATTCGGCTAAATGGCGGGCGTACTTTTGAGAACAGCATTTTGCTTGGTTTTTTTGGCATTAGCTAATGAAAAGATATGTTTCTTCCCTCTTAGAAAGAAAAACAACATTTGCTTTTTGTTATCCATGCTTAGTTTTTTTGTTTCATGTTTTGTTTATATATATAAATTTTTAAATAGAAAATCTGTGATCAAAATAATAAAATAATATTTTATTCGTTTTAAAAAAATGCGTTTTTTCATTCTGTATCCCTTGATTTGTTCTCTTTTTTTGTCTATTTGGGAACTCAACAACAAATATACTTAATTTTTAAATATAATTTAATATTTATTTTTTGGGCTGTCTATCGATAACTGGTTGCACTGTTTTTCCTGCACGAATATGTCCCCAACCGATTAAACTGTAAAAAGTAAATTAAATTAAATTAATTATTTCTTGCACTGTTGTGGCAGAGATAAAATCTGTTTTGATTTTAAACTTACCGCCAATGTTGCTCTACTCGACGACTGAGTGCGATTTTTTCACCAATTTCAGTACACACTGGTGTAGTAACAACAATCTTAGCTAAATCGTCTTTTGTAGCGCGCACCTTGCCTCCAGTGCTCAGTGAACCAATATTTAACAAAAGAACTTCATTCTTAGCGAGTTTTTGAACACGGGCACCCTTCTTGTCACCTTCCGTACGTACACCCAAAAGTCGTTTCAACAAATAGTAGGATACTTCCAGCTCAGTGTAGATTTCTGGCAGATGGCCAACTGCACCAAGAACTTGACCGACTAAACGATCAGCACGACAAAGTGTCGGATCAATCTTTGTTCCCACACCAATTAAACCTCCAGGAACGGCAAATTGCAACTCGTTCTGCTCGGTATACAAAGAGACAATCCGCGAGAAAATCGGTCGGCATGTAACATTACCCTCAGAGTCTTTCGTCACGACTCCTGGTCGCACTTCGATCTCTTGGCCAACCTTAAGGACACCACTCAGAATCGATCCGCCGGCAACACCTCCCTTTAGGTCATGCACTTCACAACCTGGTTTATTGACATCAAACGATCGAATAACAATCAGTCGTGGCGGGGAATCGAAGTTACGTATGGGAACAGGGATTTTATTAACAATGTATTCGCAAAGTACCTGAAATAAATCTAATGAGGACCACCAAGAAAGAATTATTGCTTAGTTTAAACCTTACTTCTATGTTATATTTCATTTGAGCTGAAATTGGAACAATGGGACTTCCCTCGGCAACGGTTCCCTGCACGAACTTCACTATTACTTCGTGTTGTTCCTTGGCTTGACTCTCTGTAACTAAATCAATCTTATTTTGAAGAATAATCATGTGCTTTAGCTTCATGATTTCGATGGCAGCTAAATGCTCTGCGGTTTGGGGCTGGGGACACGATTCATTTCCTACAAACGCATATTCAATTATAATGATAAATTATTAAATTGTTAATATTTCATATTTTCTCATTTTTATTTTACCAGCAATTAAAAGCAAAGCTGCATCCATCACGGCGGCACCGTTCAACATAGTTGCCATAAGAATGTCGTGACCGGGGCAATCGATAAAACTTACATGACGAATCAATTGAAACCGCCCCGAACACGCTGGACGGGTGCAGGGAAAACTATCGTCCTTGCTGGAACCTCCAGAAATGAAGCTAGCGGGACGGGGGCATTTTGGATTGTCACATTTATAAATCTTTGCATTAGCATAACCTATTAATAAAGAGAAATATGTAAATTTTTTTTGTAGCTGATAATTGGGCGTTGATCTTTGGAAACTTTTCTAACTCAAGATTCAGTTGACTAAAATTTTAATAACAACAAGAAAAGCTAAATTGAACTGTTTCAATGTAGTATGTACACCAATCATGAGTTAAAAATTGTTCAATTGACGTATGAAAAAGTTGATCCAATTTCAGATTTGTATGTTGGTAATACTGTAAATTTGTTCCTATTACCTAACAGAGCGGGCGTAACGAAGCGACTAAATAGAGCTTGTCAAAAGGTATCTTTTTAAAGAACGCACGCAATTTTCAAAAAGATCTGTCAGATAGTTTTCAGTTTTACTGTGGCAGTCATTTAATAAAGTTGTTTAGGACTATTTCATGGTGTCCTCTATTTTTCAAAATAGACTGACTTTCCCCGACATTCCCTGACCTAAATATTAAAAAAAAATTTGTTTCATTTATGTACATATGTGCATGTATGTACATATGTGATATTCCTAAAAAAAAATTATATTCCTAATGTATGACTTCAAATGGTCAAGAATGGTCAACTAGGTTTAGAAATTGGTCAGCCCTAGAAAACTTGTATTCAAGGCTTAAATTCACGATATTTTGCACTTCACTTGTGAGAAGAAAATCTATTCGCTAAAAAGTATACCATCCGAACAACTTTGTGTTCGTGGTAAAAGGTCTATTTTCAGTAATCAAGTTTTACTTGCGATATAGGTCCTAAAGGATTCGTGCACAAAACAAATTTCGAGATAACAATCAAATATGTTATTACGATGATAGAGAACAACAAAGTGGTCGGCAAAATTCTGCCTGTCTGTTTGTTTGTACCTGAAACTACAGCAACCTAAACCAATAATGGATCTTCTTTAGCTCAAAAAATAACGGTACTTGCCATACAACCGTTAAGGAAAATCTGATTCATCTCAAAAACTATGGTATGGTGAACGTTATTAACGTTACCTGCCATATAAAGGTTTTCATTTCAGATTTTCTCATTAACGGCTCAACAGATTGCAATAAAATTTTGTATGCAAAAACTTCTTTTAAATATTAATAAAATTGCTTTTTTTTCAAAATTTAATATTTCGAAAACGGGGTGATGAATTTTTTTGAAACTAGGTTTATAAATGTATATTAATAAATATGTGTTATGCGGCACAAGTTTGGGGTATATACCAATTTGAAGAAGTGGAGAAGCTGCTTAGGTACTATCTCAAACGTATATTTAGGCTGCCGCATAACAGCCCAAATTACATGCTACACCTTGAGACTGGTTTGCCGCCATTACACTTATACACAACGAGACTACACTTTTCATACATCCGGAAAGTTATGATGCAACCTTCTTATCGCCTCACATACATAATCGCCAAACACCTTCAAAGCAGAAATGTGCAGATCTTCAGTGAATGGTCAAGACTAGGGAGGGAGCATAATGTAACATTAACGTATGAAAATGATACAGCTTTGAGAAGAACACATTTGGAACTTCTTGAGAAAATTGGAGACTCCTATCGAGACAATTTTCGTATGCAAAGCCAAATGAGCCAAACATGGAATACTTATAAAATACCCAGACATGAACTCGGGTCCGAAAATTATTTCAACGATGATTACCGTCTTGACATGATATCCGTTATCTTCAAAGCCAGAGGTGAGCTTTTACCACTCAACTACTTGCCACATAGAACTAATGTAAGCTCAATATGCACTTTGTGCAACCTAAGAATAAATGAAGATATTCAGCACTTTATTGGAGTGTGCCCTATTCTCAAACCGATACGAGTATCAATCTGGAGTAAAACCACATTATCAGTTGATGAAATGGTTCGAATACTGAATGGAGAAAACTGAACTGGCTTAAATTATCGCCAACAAATATTGAATGATAATAATAATAATTAATGAAATTTATATTTTAATTTTAATGTGATTAGTGATCATCCAAACTTTAAAATGAAGAAAACACTCTCTTTTTCGGCTGACGGCAAAAGCCAATGCTTAATTGTGAACAATGTAACATATATTTTAAACTTAAAGAAATAAAAAAATCACATATTACTACTACTATTAATAAATACTCAAAATTGGCGAACCCGTTTTTTTTTTTAAGTGTTACCGAAATTTTATATATAAAAAATTAGTTTTGTATAAGTATTCAAATGGCATACTTGTATTTGAGCTCTAAGTATCTTACGATACAAGTTGTCTATACCATAGGATGATTTAAATGCTTTTTTCTATTATTTTCTGCAATTACTTGCCTATTTCAAAAGTGCTTAAGTTTCAAGCAACTTGAACATAAGGGCAAGTACGTGCGAGCCAGCCGTGCATTTTATTTGTATTTGTTTTAATGTTTTATTTCAAGGTCATAGACAAAATTGTTCGCTCCCTATTTGGGTCATTCTGTTAACAAAAAAGTATGCAATTTATCATAAAATATCCCAATCTAGCAACTTTTCAGATGGCAAATATTTTCTGCGAATATGCCACAGAAATCGCCTTGACCTTGAGAAACTTCAAGCCTTGAATACAAGTTTTTTAGGGTTGATCAGTTTCTTTTTTGACCAATTGGATGGCATAATTTTTTTATGAGTATCCCATGTATGAATTTTCCAAATTCTAGAACCAAAATTTACATGGAGATAATTTAAACGGAGATAATTAAATCTTAACTTGCATTTTACAAAGATCTAGGTATGAAATATAAATGTATTTGAAGGTAGGTATAATATTTCCGATGGCACACCGCCGAAAAATTAGTTTGGCTGTCAAACGAAAAGGAGGTTGGTTTTGGCGAGAAAAAATATTGAGAAATTAATCCAAAAAATTTTCGTCACATCGAACTCCGAAACTCAGTGCTCAGGTGAGATTTTTATTTAGTTTAACAAAGTGACGAATATACATTTGTAGTATGGATGGTTCATTGTTATGATTCAATTAAATTCTTTTAAATCACAAACATTTTAGACAGAGTTGTCATTTAAACGAAATGTTCGATCGGGAAAAATTGAAAGAAATCAAATTAAAAAAAATCGATACAAAAAAAAAATCCCTGACCTCTGTCCAACTCCCTGACTTTCCCTGACAAAAATTGTGTTCCCTGACTATCCCTGACTTTTCGGTTTACCGGACACCATGTATTTTCATTAAAATATGAAAAAAAAAAACACGCAAACCAAACAAAACATAAGTGACGCTGAACCTTCGGTCGCGCAATTGAGGCCCCACAGCAGAAATAGTAGATAAAATCCAGAGTTTGATAGTGGACGATTGGCGAGTCAAATTGGACTAGCTTGAAGATGCAACAGGCTTATCATATGGATCAGTGATTTCAATTTTACATAATTATTTGCTTTGCGCAAGATTTGTGCCGCTTTTGCTCTCACTTGACAAGAAACACAATCGTTTGACAACACTTCAAAACAGTGGTTCAATTGATGTTCAATTTTAATCCGAAGAAACACATAGGGCCCTACTAAAATTCAAATTTTAGTGAAGGCTTAAATAATTCATTGAAATGGACGATAATGAAATGTACTCCTAATAATAAACCGTACATTGTATGACTTTAATATTTAATTTGGCTCTGAATAATGAACCAGATGAGATATGAACTGCAAAAAAATTAACATTCCATTTATGGTTCATTATTTGGGATCAATAAAATTATTGTTTATTTCACTGATATATTTAGCTCGTTGCTAAATTTGTTTATTAGTAAGACCCATAGAATGGCGTTTACTACGAATTTCTACAAATTATAGTAATTTTATTTGTTTTAAGTTAAAGTTTTAAGAAGTACACGAACAGACAATATCATTGTTTGTTTAATTGACACTTCCATTAGGTAAGCTTCAGTTTTCCCTAGCAATAGCTTAAACAATATTAATGAATAAGAATGGACACAGTTGTAATTGGGTTTTTCCTCCGAAACTATTCTATTCTTAAACAATTTCGATCCAATGGTAATTTTCTTTACTCTTCGTCTTCAAACTGAAGGACTGTTTTACAGACTTTTGGTTCATGCAATAGGGCTACCAGCTTTTGAGAAATAAAATTAATAAATTTGGTGTCGCTACAGCTCGTTGACAACCAGAACCTAGTAACTTAAAACTCTAAACGAATTCCTATGGGTGTGTTGTCGATAGTAAAAGTAGAATCTACCATTTTCTGCCGAGTTTGAACCACTTATAATAACTACTCTTTCTCACAAGAGGCTGTGCCTCTGAAAAAAAAAACATGTTTAAGGAATAAACTGGAAATAGACAGATGGTTTGATTTCCCCAATAACTACTACGCCAATTCCTCTTAATAAAAAAAAACATCAAATCATAGCATTTAATCTCGGTGACAAATAATTCCTACAATGCGTGCTTTCAAATTAAAAAAAAAAAGTGAAAATTTTCTACAAATAATAAAGAAACAAATTTATTTAATAAGTGTTTTATTGGGATAATATGAAATAATATTAATGAATATAATATAATTGGATGCTCAATTATCTAATAGTTTACTGGAAAAAAAAACAAGTCAAACCATTTACATACATATCAAATTTAAACTTTAAATAAAGTAATATAATTTTTTTTAGATAAAAAAAGTGCATTTGTTAAGAACTCAAACAATTTAACAGTAACTTTCTTATGTAAGACCTAAATAAGCAATTAATATCCAAATTTAAAATAAAACCTTTCGGCAATTTTCAGCTCCACATCGACATGCAACCTTTTCCGCCTCCGATAGATTTTCATACTTGAGATCAGACTCGTGGTCACGGCAGATATAGTCAAACGTTAGTTCTTCTCCTGCCTTAATAGGTTTTATTGCAAAGAACGCCAGCCTTGGCATATTAATATCCAAGCAGTTTATCCAAGCAGGGAATACTGCCAGGTTTGGGTCACACGAATGATTGATGAAATGAGATACATTGCCGTGGAAAGCAGCGTCAATAGTGTATACGCTCTCTGCCGATGTATTATAGTCCAAATCGAACAGATATGTTCTTCCAATTGCATCGTACTGTTTGCCACGTTCATTAGCCTCATCTGCCAACAAAATCTCACCTACATATTCGCAAACGAAATCTCCTTTTCGAATGGCAGTATGTGTCCTAAGAGCCCAACCACAGCCATTGCTGGTCTTGAAAATGCACAAAGCAATCTTGCGTCCCCGCTGAATGGTCCTATTTAAGCAGTCTGGGCCGCAATTGCACAATTTGTTGCATTCATAGATAGCCTCACCGGAACGTATTTTCAGTCGACCACTTTTATCATAAGCAAACTTACTTCCAGCCATTTTCGAACAACAAGGCGATCCGTGTTCACAATTATCGCACTTGCAACCAATGGGCGGATCATCCATAATCTCTACCCCCTTGCCAGCAATACTGCTTTTAATATAGTTGAAATGAGGATCGGGCACGTCCAAGTCAGCCTTATTCTCTACAGTCACCTTAGCATCTGCTTCTATCTTATTAACAATCAGTTCCCACCGCGTAATATCCCTTAGTTGTTGCATACGCTGCATAATAAGAGGTTTCATTAAGGTTGCCTTCTTTATACGCTCCCTTATCTTGCCAGATTCAATTTTGCTCTTCGACCCAGACAACTTAAACTGAGCAAGCAGCACCAAATCCGACTGATGTGCCAGTATATCGAATTCATCCAAAGCCTGTATATCCACATCGGCTGCTGTAAGTACTTCATTATTTTCCTCGATCTCCCTATGAATCGAATCGTTAATTGTATCTATTGTTGCCTCAAACTTTTGAAGTTCCTCTTCTAGGAATATGCTCAAATGCTGACATTCTCTAACATTGGAAAATGGCTCCCATGTATTAGTACTTGGTGGATAATCCATCCATTTGACAAAAAACAAAGGTTGCGAACAATGTGACTCCATTCTCTCAATTGACTCTACTACATATTCACCTTTTGACTTGCCTTTGTTTTTTTTACTTTTAGATTTACTAGTATGTGTTGTCGGGGTACTCTGGCGTATACGAAGACTCTGAACCGATTCCAGATCGGATACGTCAATAGCGCTCTCATAACCCGAACTTGGACTCGATGCATGCCTAATTGATCGCTCACTCGAAGGTGTCATTGGTAATTGAAATCTAAGTTCATCGTGAAGTTGCTCACGACGGTTTTTTTGGTATTTAAGATTAACTTCCCTAATGAACGCGCGTAGAAGTTGTGTTGATTTGGCTATTCGCAGAAGTTTTTCATATGGAATACGTTCTGTAATTATAAAAAAGAAAGAAAAAATAATAAATAAATTGCTGGAGCCATAAAGAATTTATCAAACAAAAAAAATTACTAAACCAAAAATAGGAATGAAAAATAAGAAAGAAGAATTTGAATACCCTATCAGTTATTTTTATTTATTCTCTCTAATACAAATTATGATTCCAGCATTTTATTTAATTTTTTTTTTCTTAATTTTTAACAAAACATACTGCATATGAAAAATATAACTTTAATACAAATAATAGAGGCAAAATGTAGGTTTAAATAAATGATAGGGATTCAACAAAGACAGCAATGTTTTAAGATGTGTAGAGATTTTTTTTAATGGTGGAATTGATGCAGCGAACTTCTTCTGTTAGTCTATTTATCATGTAAGCATTGGTATCTTGCACTGCCATATTAAAGGTGTACTATCTTATAAATGTTATACATATACTTTTATCTCTACCTAAACATAACCGATTGTATTTTATTCTAAAATTAACACCTTGTTCTGAATTTAATGTGCCAAGAAAAAATATTCTGTCCTATTCGTTGTTGCTTTAAAAAAAGGGCTTTCTTTTTGATTTTTTTTTGGAGAGTCCATGTATGAATCAAACATTTTTCAGCTTTCGTGAATTTTTTTTTTGCATCAAAATGTTATCAATTTTAAATGGAGGGGAACATTTGCAGGGAAGTTTTATTAAAGTGTCTATGATTAAATACTGTTGGTATATTAGCAGTTTTTTATATAATCGACTTTTATACATACAGATCAACAAATTAACACGTTATTGTAAGAAAACAATTAATCTGGATCATGCGTAGTTTTTTGAGCAAATTAAATTAAAATATACTTTTTACAAAAGTTTTTTATTTCCACACAAACATCCCAAACGAATAAGCTTCTTCCAGCCATCTCTGTTCCTACCTAGCTGTCTCCAGTTTGCCATGCCAAGTTAATTTGTGTTCTATTCCACTGGTGAGTCAATTGAGTCATGGTCTTCCTCTTCTGCGCAGTTGTATTTAACAAATATCCGGACCAGAACTTGGATTTCCATTAGCTCTAAGTGACTCAGCCACCTTAGACGTTGGCTTTTCACTTTTTTACTTGGACTTCTTCTTCTCCACTGGTTGGTTGGTGGTCTATGCAGACGGTATCAAGAATCAGGTGGAGATTATTTCTCTCAAAACAGCCTTATCGTCCAACTTTGACACGGCATCTGAATTATATATCAATACCGAAAAAAACGATAAATGTCTTAGGACACTTTAAATGCTTGATGTTAAATAGCAATACCTACTTAGCCTGCGATTGGCAAGAGTAATTAATTTTTTGTTTGGTATCAGCGATGGTATTGTGTTTTGATCTATCTATGATAACGTTCTGTACACCATGTCAGTATTATTATTAGATATCCTTTCTTAATGGCAACATAAACTTGATCATGCCCCCATTGACTGTTAAACCCATCTTCATAGCTTTCTTCTCAATTTTCACAAAAGAGCCAGAAATCATTCTTCCGATATGTCAAACTGGATTCTTAAAAGATTTGCCTCTAATGTTTGCGCGAACTTTTTTTTTGTCTTTTTTGATATCAGAGGAATCGGTGAAGACTAGCCCAAATTGACGAGTTTTGCAGTTTCATAAGTTGACTATCATAATATTTGCTTTACTTTCGCGTTAACCTTTTTTAAATCAATTATTGATTTTATATCTCTTGAATTGTAAAGTTTCGGGTTTGATTACACCCTTCTTCAGACATTTGATAAATAAGAATGTATACAATTCTTATTTATACATTAATTTAAAATCGTCTTTTTCCAGATCTTTTAAAACGGATAAAAAAAACGCACACCCAAATTAGTTTTTTTTTTTTAAATATTGATCTTATGAATGATAGTGATGATATGTGATAGAATGACGTCTGACTGAATATGTACTTATGTCGAACAGAAAAACTCTCTGAAATTTATTTTTTTTTGTCAATCAAATAATTGGCAGTACTCCTGGACATGCTGTGCCATTGTTCTGTAACTTTCGCGTAAATAAAAATTGTCGAGAGACGTTGAAAAATGAAACAAAACTCATGATTTTTTTTTTAATTTCCATTGTTTTATTGACTTTCATTTATGCAAGAGTTAAATAACAATGTCACTGGTTAGTTCGTTTGAATTTCATGAAGGAGGTCTTGTGATTGAATAAGTTTTTTTTAGGATTGCTACCTTTTGAGAGGAAGTGACAAATCATCCAAAAGTATCTTTCTCGTCGTTAATACTCGGTATAAAGTTAGTTAGTTAGTTTGAATTTTATATAGCATTGAATTTGTTATTTAAAAGCTCTTTACATGGATATATGTACATAATATGTTCATACATTGTACATTATATATCTGTGATGTTTGGTAGAAATAATAATTCTTAATGTCCACTTTACATCGCGCTAGAGCCTAAACGGGTTGATTGATTTTCTTCAAATTTAAAATGTTTATGAAAATGTTCTTTGTAAAATTATATTTCGAATTTGAAGACAATGGGTTAACTCGCTAAGCCTTAAGCTTAGTGTGAAGTGGACGTACAACGCAAATTATTTTATGGAGCTATCATGTTTCTGCCAAACCCCACAGATAAACATGCATATCAATGTTTAGTAATAAAAAAAAATAATTAAGCGGTTAAATCTCATTTAATTACATTATTTAGAAAATTGTTGTTATCATGAATACATCATAGTAGAATACTTTTATAAAAAAGCATATTTTGTATTCTAAAGTACATTAGGTTCCCTCATTTTCAGAAGAAGCAAAACAAGAAATCCAAAACTTTTAACCTTCAAGTGGTAATCTAATAAACTTTTGAGGTTAACAATAAGTTATATGAGTTTTTATCTTTGAATTTGCTAGATTTGTGCAGAAAGAAAGACAATCTGCTTTATTAAAACATAAACCGGTTGCGAACTCAAATATCGAGTTTACTTGTGCGCTAATTATAGCTATCATTGAATTATTATTTCTGGCCAAAAAAATATGTCATTTTGGCCCAGCCTATCACATAAAATAAATTTTATTATTTTAAGGATTGAACTACCTTACCTATGAGCACTGAAATATACAAAGTTTTTTGTATGTGGGAGGTTGGGCCTATTTGATTTTTCTTTTGCTGAAAATATTAATTAACTCTTGAGCCTTATTTCTACATACAAAATAAAAGATGATTTTCCTTTCTAAATGCTTCAAAATTCAAGAACAAAATTTACAATGATGATTTTAAACGATAGCTATAACTGGCGCCTTAAGCCTTTTTTTTTTTTTATTGTAACGTTGTAATTCTCAATTCAGTCTACTTGTGGTTCAATACTAATAAAGTTTTAATTAAATCCCAACAAAAAATTATTTGGCAATATTTTCGAATGATACTAAGTTTTTGACACATTTGAAATTATGTATGTGAAAACGTGATGACAAATTTCACCAAAAAATTTCCTTTTTTTAAGAAAAATATGTTTGATGGGAAAAAACACATACTATTATGAGCGTCAAAAAAATGTACAGCTTTTTTTTAGTAAAAGACTTATCTTATTTTTTAAAGTGGGTTATCTTCAATGTGTGGCTTCAGGCCAGGCAGATCAACGATAGGCCAAATCTTCACATTGAGGCAAATCTGGGAAAATACTATGAATTTCAAGACGAGGCCCACCATCTTTTCATTGACTTCAAAGCGGCATGATAGCATAATTCGCGAAGAGCTTCTATTGGCGATGTCGGAACTTGGGATCCTGGAAAAACTGATCCAGCTATGCCGCATGACGTGACAAAATACGCGGTGCAACGTGCAAATGGGTAACAGCTCATCCGAGCTATTCCAGACATGTAAAGGGTTCAGACAAGGAAATGCGCTATAATGTGATTTCTTTAACCTAATCCTGGAGCAGATAGCTCGCAAGAATGGTGTTAACCTGAAAGGCACTATCTTCAACAGGTCTTCGCAACTGCTTGGCTATGCGGACGACATCGACATCATCGGCCGCTCCAAGCGATCTGTACTAGAAGCATTCACAGCTATTGATGAACAGGCGAAAGGCATTGGTCTTTAAGTGAATGAGGACAAAACAAATTATATGCTATCAACAAACAAAGCTTCACCTGTCTATCGCCTAGGAAAAAACGTCACTGTTGGTAGCAGTAATTTCGAGGTTCACATACCTCGGAACAAACATCAATCCCACGAATGACACCTTAGTGGAAATCCGAAGAAGAATTATTCTAGCAAACTGCTGCTACTTCGGTTTAGCCAAACAAATAGGTTCAAAACTCTTTTCCCGAAAGACTCGGCCACATCGAGCAAAAGGACAACAACAACGCCAAAAAAGCCTTCGAATCCCAACCCCCAAGTTCGAGACGACCAGAAAGACCGAAACTCCGCTACAGGGACCAGGCGGTTTCAGACGCAAGAACGCACGGTATCGATGACTGGAGGGATCGTGTGAGGAACCGCAACCGATGGAAGACCGAAATATGGATCGGGAGCCGGATAATTAAGTATCTTCAATGAATTGCCGTATAAAAGTTATCAATATATGTTATAGTAAAAATTGAATAAAAAAAATACAAAAAATACTTAATTTGTATGACGTCAAAAAAAGTGTACACTATTCAATTAGAGCGAAGAATTTAAAACCAATACTTGGTCAGCTTCCCTTTTGTCCCTAGTACATAAGGGAAGGGTCTGGAGAATGAATGAATGCCAATTCCGCAAGAATTTTTTTCCACTCTTCAAATTAAATTAAGTTTTGTGCCTCTTAGCTTAATATGTTCCTCTTTGGATCTGTTTAACAAAATAATCTCACAAATGCTCGATGAGGTCTAAGGCTGAGAATCGTGAAAGGTCTTCTAATTGCTTAGAGAAACTATGGTGTAACAAATCCTTTGCAAATTTCGATATATGCTTGAGGTCGTTGTCTTGTGGCAGTTTCGCAACACTACACGGCTAATTGTTTCTTTAAATATTAAGCAGTCTTCATTCCTAACCGTACTTTAAATGAAGACGAGATTTCCAACGCCAGATGATGCCATACATCCCCCGTGCTGTCAATAATGACGAGATTTCCAACTCCATACATCTCAAGACTATTTCCGAACCGCCTTTGAAATATTGCCATGTAGCCCCTAAAAAATCAAAAGTGAAAACTTCTTAATATACAAATTGGGGTTAATCATTCTGGGAAACGATGTTGTCAGTGGACGAGAGCAATTTTGAGATTTTTGGTTCAAGACAGTTACCAAAAATATAGCAACTGAAAAACGCAGAAAACGCAGGTTTTTTGCAAAAAGCACGGAGGAGGTTTGCTAATAGTCTGGGGGTAAATGGCAACTTTTGGAGTTGGAAACCTCGTCTTAATTGACAGTACGTTGAGGAATGAAGATTACCTTAATATTAGCCGTGTAGTGTTGCGAAACTGGGGGTTAACTGGTTCATGGGTCTACCAACAAGACAACGACCTCAAGCACACATCAAAATTTGTCAAGGAATGGTTACACCATAGTACCTTTAAACAATTAAAAGACCTTTCACGATCCCCAGGATTAGACCTCATCGAGCATTTGTAAGATTATCTGGCTAATCCAAAAGAGGAACATATTAAGCTAAGAGACACAAAACTCAATTTGATTTGAAGAGTGGCAAAAATCCAAGCGGAATTCCCAAGGAAGCTAGTAGAGTCCATCCCCAGACCCTTATGTTCTAGGGATAAAAGAGAAGCAGACAAAGTATTCGTTTAAATTTTTTCGCTTTAATTGAATAGTGTACACTTTATTTTTGACGCCATAAATCTTAAGTATTTTTTTGTTATTTTACTATTGAATTTTTACTGTAACATATTTTGATAAGTTTAATATGGCAATTCATTGAAGATATCCCGCTTTAAAATATAAGATAACTCTTTTCCTAAAAGATTAAATCTATTTGCTTCAACAGTTACGAAAATGAAATTCAAAACTGCACTTTTTTTTCGACGCTCACAGTGTCGCAGGGCATAGAGTATTTGTAGGATTCTATAGTTCTACATTAAAAAAAATGTCACTACCATGTTCATAGATATTTCAAAACAACGCTTTGTAGAATAAAGATGGTGGAATTTGAATTTGTATTGCTTCAAGAAGTATTATTGTTGTTAGTAAGTATACCAACTTCATTGTACCTATATATTTTTTTTTGTGTTCTGTACCCCTTTTATACATATAGAAAAAAGTACAAAATATTCAATTTCTCTAACTGTTAAATTGCTAACCTTTGCTGAATTATTTTTTTACGAACAAGGTATTTCAGTTTTTCTAACCGCCAAAATAAAAGAGCAAATACCTGCAACGATGCAAAGTAATTTTCTTTAAGAATTTAAATGATTCATTATAATCATAAAACTGGTCTTTGTACGTTGTTTTGCATTTATAGGTAGACTTGTTACACTTTCTTCTTTCAACCAACAATTTTTAACTGTGTAGAAGATCTAAATCAATTGAATATAGATTTTAACTAGATAGGTACTCGTTAGTTTATCAAAAACTTACCAAGCTTGATGGTGATGTTTCTTTCGAGCTCGTTTTTAAAACGAACAGTTTGCACTCCTGAAAGTGCTTTCACCACAGTCGATTTGCCGTGAGCGACATGTCCAATAGTTCCGATGTTAATCGTTGCTTGACGGGAAATTACCTCCGGCGAAAGGGCGGTCAAGTTATTGATATCCTATAAAAATTAATATAATTAAAAGAGATTAGGTACAATATTTAACAAATTCAAAAGAAAAAAAAAACTTTTCCATATTTGAGGTTAGGATTTTGTTGAGATTGCATCAGCTGAATGCAATCAACTTGAGGCATCTCAATACTTTTACTTTGTACAATTTTAAACCTTTTGTCTTTTTCCTCACATTTTGGAATTCGCGTTTTAAGTTACGATAGGCATTTTGGAAAAAATACAGCCACGTGCCACCACAATGGATCATGAAGATTTTTCCCTCCCTGAATGTCGAGTTTGCAACGCCAACAAATTCGGTCCGACATTTTCAACTGACCGAATATTATACATAGGGTGGAACAGCTGCGGTACTTTAAACTATTAAGCGTTTTGGGGAATACTTACGAGATTTTCAAGATTCTGCTCTTGTAAATTAGTATTAACAGCGATTTGGCCCTCCGTTGTTGACATTTTTATAAATTTATTATGTTGGAACTCTTGGTAAATTAATAAAAGTTAAATCCAACCTCGTTCCACCGAAACATCAAAATTGTCGACACTTTTGAAAAGACTTTTTTTTAATGACGACGCTCAAAGCTAGGGGATTGTGGATTAACATCGGCGGCGAGCGGCGGCTCTTATGCGAATCTGTGTCAATGGGCGCATTCAATAACTTAAATTAACTTGGCATCACTTAAGGCTATTGCGTTCAGGCATTAGCGTGGTAGACCCCTTTACACGATGATTCCTTGCATAGGACTTTTTTCGAATTTTTATGAGTGCGAAGGAGAAAAAAGATTTGATTTCACCTTCGCACATAAAGAATTTTCGGACGTTCATATGCCAGGCACTTAAAGGGTGGGTCTTACGAGGAATAAGAATGCCTGCATTCTAAAAACAGAATCTAAAAATTAATGGTGGTTTTAATTTTTTTTAATGATAATTTTGTTCGTAAAACCAAAAAGTATTTTATTAAGTTGCTTATGGGTTCGTATCGTACAATTTTTACATCGATTTATTATTCAATGCCTATTGGTCGAAGGGAAAAGTGTGCATACCACAAATTGAGCTTGCTATCTTGAACAATTGTTGTCATAGAGGTCAAACTCTCTATAGTTAGTCCCTTACACCCCGACTCCACAGAACATACAGATGCCCAATATCACAACCACAATCCAATCAGCAAACAGCAGATTTTTTCTCACTGGACAAATTATGTTATGTCATTTAATTTCCCTCTCACCACTACAACTATCTTTTTCAACAATATTCAACCCGAATTATAGAAACAAAGGTCACGTAAACAAAAAACAACTTTTGCAGCAAATATTTACCTCCAGATATAAGAAAAATAAGATAAGAACTCACACGCACGTGAAATATCAAATCTCATGGCCAAACTTTGCATGTGCTGTTTAAAAGTTGGTTTTTGTTGAGATGTCGTCGAACAGACATGGATTTTTCTGCCTCCATTGGTTTTTTTCTCGACAGGTTCATAGTCCGAGCATGGCTTATGTCTAGTGAAGCCGGCATGTAAGAAGATAGAGAGCGTTGTAGTTTTCAAAAATTACTCACCATTATGTGTTTACTTGAGAACTTTCACGGGAGAAATTTAACATTGTGCAAATTTGACATTTGGATTAAATGATTTAAGATCTAGATTAAAAAACATTTAAATCATGGATTTAGTGCATTTTAAATCCATTGAACTGAGGACATGTTTAGAATGAATTATATGAAACATGGACTTAATAAATCCGGATTTAAATATATAATTGGATTTAAAATGTGCAGCTTAAATCCAGAGTGAATAATATGACGGTTAAACTTTTGCAGTGATATAAGACCGATTACATATTGGTTCGTGAATATAACATTAATATTTTATACTCTCCTGATGGGCCAGTTCTATGATAATAATTTCCATGTAGGTAGTGTAATGTCCTGAGATATTCTAGAAAAACAATTAATAATAAATCATGCAACATCAAACAAAAAGAAGAAAGAGAAAGTTCAGTCGAGATAGAGGTACAAATTTTACTTTGTTTTACAACTTCTTGATATTGTGACACGAGTCGCTCCCATGGACTAACTGTCAAAAGAAAAAAAATTAATGTCATTTGTATACATGCAACAGTATCGGAAGATCAACATAAAACATATAAATACTACTAAAAGTATATAAGAGAACGAAGAAACTTCAATTTTCTACTTTTTCAATACATTAGTTTTGGAATTATGCGCACAGAGTCAGTCAGTTGCAGAATTTTCCACAGACGATCTTTTTTGTTCATAGGTGGAGGGAGTTTAAAGTGATAGGGAAGGACTAAATCGTCCATTCCCTGGCAAACTCACACGATTTTTTCCAGATGTTTGCATTCTCTATCACACTTTTTCCAGTTTTTCCTGTTTATTGTATTTATATTTTAGAAAACTTTACTGATAATTAATAAAAAATACATAATAAATCATTTCCTACGATCTGCGAATGCGAATAAATTTGTTTAAACAATTTCAAATACAAATATCAACTCACTCTTTGTTTTAACTTTTTGACTAGGTGAATAAACGATGCTGTCTACAATTTTAAAAAGAAAAATATGGCTTTAAATTTGTTTAAATTGTAAAATTTCGCATTTTATATTTTCCACTCGACCAAAAAGTTATTTTCTGAGAACTACCCAACGCATTTCACAAAGCAGAGAATGAAAAATTCGATCGTATTTAACATTTTTTAACATACTCTTACTGGTTTATTTTGTAGGACAATTCACGTCACTCGGCGACTAAGGAAATAATTAATGCGAAAGAAATGTCAGAATTTATGACTTTTTGCTTTGCAGTTTGTTATTCACAGCTCATATAAAAGGCACATAGCGTGAGTTTCAGGATCAATAAGATTGACAATTGACTGTATTTCAGAGACAGAATTGAAAAATTAATTGTGGTTTTAATTTTGTTAAATGATTATTTTTTTTTTTTTCGTAAAACCAAAAAGTATTTTTTAATACAATAGATCCACTGCAATTGCGGAAATGCTGGTGTTAATGTGCCGTCTACCTCTGAATGCAAAATAAAAAGTACAGTAATGAAGTATGAAGAGGACATATACAGGAATTGTACTGGAAAGATAATTTCATATTTCACCCGATTTGAACAGATAAGACTTTAGTATAGAAAAAGAACGCAAACAATTATCAGCTGTGGTTGCACAAGGAGCTTCAGCACCTGAACTCGATTCGGCTACCATTTGAAATGTCACATAAAAATTGCAGGTTAAATTCGATTGTGTAATGTCAAAAAAATCCGAAAACTTTTACCAACATTTTATTAATTTTTAATTTAATTTATATAAAATTAAAGTTCCTTGATAACAACAAATTGATTTAACTTAATTTTTGAAAAATAAAATGGCTAAATATTTAGCACAAATCATTGTTCTTGGAGGTCAAGCCATCGGGCGTGCATTTGCCAAAGCACTCAAGCAAGAGATCCAAGCATCACAAGAAGCGGCTAAGCGTGCTGGCGGCGGTCAACAAGGACAGAATAGGGCTGCTGCAAATGCTAGAACAGGTACTGACCCATTTATTTGGCTACTATAAATTCGTAAATCTGTATAAACATATTTTTTAGGCATGACACTAGAAGAAGCTAAACAAATACTCAACATAAACGACCTGAAACCAGAGGAAATTAATAAAAGTTTCGAACATCTATTCCAAATGAATGACAAAGCCAAAGGTGGTTCATTCTATTTACAATCGAAAGTCTTCCGAGCAAAGGAGCGCATTGATCAGGAACTAGCTGAAAATGCTCCAAAACAAAAGGATCCCAGAACACCGCCTGAGAACCGATGAGATAACAGTGTGTCCTCGTCACTAGTAAACAGTTTAGTTATTTAGTTAGCTCTGTGAATATAATTTTTTAATTAAGATATGTATTTGGGCAAAGTGTTGATCACTTTGCTGTAGGTCCATGATTTAAGTTTTTCTTCATTAAAAGACGTTTTTAATTGAATTGCAATTCGTCTTTTACCTAGAGTTTATTTTCGAAGGAAAAATGCCAATCGCAATGTTGGTGGTGAAATTGCATCTAATTCAGTTTTTCTCGTATGATATGCGCAGAATTTAAATTTATTAAAAACCTAAAAGAATTAGTATTGCAAGTCATTAATGATTTTCAAAAACTATCTATAAATAAATTTGGAAAGAATGAAATAGGCACATATGTACATATGTAATGTGAAAGATTTTTGGGCAATTTTTTTGATATAGAAACTACTAGTATATATTTTGAATGTGCAAATTTGGTGTGCCCTTACTGTTGTTATTAACAGAATCTCCAAAAAATTAATATCTAATCTACACACATGCATTTGAAATTATGTATTTGATAAATGAATATCAGCTTCTCAAAAACATACTAAAATGCAAGTTCTCATCTATTTTCCAAAAAATCCTAAGGCATATGCTATATTTAAGTCTGAGGGACTTATTGGGAGTAGCGCTAGGAGTCCGTTCGTCATGATCGATAGCATTGTCTAGGATGAAGCGGAGATTTTGTTTTTGTGTCATAAAAGATCCCGAAATCTTGATTCCAGCTTCTTTTCATGGTTGGAGGAAACACGAGTAAGAGAGCTGCTTTCATCAAATGATGTAAGATTAAGTCCACTTTTCAGTGCTATTCGCCACTAAAAACACAAGTGGATTTATTGCTACGAATGTCGTACTGTGGAAATAATTGAATTAAGTAATTTTTTACCTGAAAACATTTAAATGTCATTTAAGGACTTAGGATGTTTTGACAGGAAGCCGACGCGTTGATATGGACTTTAAAAGCCGGTAGTGCATATATAAACGGCCTTTACTAGTCTTAAGATCCCCATTACAATCTTTATTAAGGTAAGGTCATGCAAAGACATGGAAGCATAAACCACCATTTCCTTAACAATCAAAAGATAGGATTTTGTTTCTTCTTCATCAAGATCGATGTTAGCAAGGATTTAACCATCCATAAGTTTTTTTTTATACGTATAAATCCTTTTTCTTTTCTATAAGTTTGTTTTTCATGATCTTTATTTTGGTGCAAAATTGAAAAACAATAAAAACTAAAAATGAAAAAGCAGCTCTTTATACAGACAAATTAAAATAAAGCAATTATTTTCTCAACTCGATCTATTCACGACCATACATTTATTTTCTTATCAAAACATTCAAGGATTAACTAAGGTTAAGACAGCAGAGTCTGATTATTAAAATGAAACTCATGATTTAATAAAAAAAAAACTTAACAAATATGATGATGCAAAGAAGTTACCTTCCAGATTTGTACTTCCAGAGTCATTTGCATAAGATACCTCATAAACTAGCTTAGATAAAGTAGTAAAACATCGATAATATTTAATCAGTAACACCTCCTTGAACAATTTGTAAAATGATTCTTCTCTTAGGATCATATGAAAAACCGTTATTCTTGAAAAGATCCGATTGATAGAACTCTTTAATGTTATCGATGTTTAATTGTTTAGCACGATCAAGAAAATCACGTTCCATAATCTCAACATGTGTTGCACTGGGTCCCTCTTTGCAACGAATATAGGCCAATTGATCCAAAGTCAATTGACGCAGAATAAAGAACAAAAGTTCAGAATAATCTTTCTGGAATGACAAGAACCTTTGGAATGTGTTCTGCATTTTCTTCATGACACTGAATTTTTGTGCTTCTATGAAACTCTCAAGCATCATACGTATGGCCATGTTGACATCAGTTTCTTGAACATTTTCTCGCAGATGCATACGAGCATGAGCTTCAGACATTCGTATAACACTCTCAATGTGGCGTACAGTAATTGGTAGAGATCCAGTGGCAAAGGATTCTTGTCGCAGTTGCGAGTACATTTTGGCAATTTTGTCCTCATCGATGTTCTAAAAGACAAACAAAATTTATTGAAGTATTCTGGGTAGTAAAAAGTTTTTTCATCTTACAGTTAACTTAGGGCGCACATTCTCCTTTGAATAGACTATATACTGACGCAGAACATCCTGGGGAATCTCGTCCACACCACTAGCTCGTGTCTCATCGTGGACCTCTTCACTCGAAGGATGATGTCTTATATGGGAGCTAACGACAAACTTTGCCAAGTGCTCGTCCTTCATTGGATCGAACTCATCTTTGACAACACAAAGTACATCGAAACGTGATAGAATTGGTTCCGAAAGGTTAACATTTTCAGAGAACGTTAAACTGGGATCGTAACGCCCACCAATTGGATTAGCAGCAGCAATAACTGTGCAACGAGCTTGGAGAGATGTCACTATGCCAGCCTTGGAGATCGAAATCGACTGCTGTTCCATGGCTTCGTGAATTGACGTTCGATCCTGATCGTTCATTTTGTCGAATTCATCGATAAGACAGACGCCTTGATCAGCTAGGACCAATGCTCCCGCTTCCAGAGTCCATTCATGCGAAACTGGATTCCTTCGGACGTAGGCAGTCAAACCCACAGCACTGGCACCCTGGCCAGTGGTGAAGACTGCTCGGGGGGCTATTTTCTCCACATATTTAAGAAATTGCGACTTAGCTGTTCCTGGATCTCCACATATAAGAAGATTGATGTCTCCACGCACCTTGTGTTTTTCCCCGGGATTCTTAGATTCTCCTCCAAACAAAGCCAATGCAAGTGCTCGCTTAATGTAGTCGTGTCCATAGATAGATGGAGCAATACTGGTTATGATGCGTTCGGCGATCTTCGGATCTTTACTTAGCTTTTGGATAGTAACTATATCTTCATCTGTCAACGACTGCACAACCTGTTTACTGTCTTTCACCACGACATGGTTGGCAATAATCACAGTAGCAAAAACTGGAAATCCCTGATCGGTATTCAGTGAACCGTCATAATTATTGGTATAAATCCCAGTGACTTCTAGTTCGTCGCCGGGTTTGCAAAGATCGCACAGATCAGCTAGAAGGATGACATCTTTGCTCCTTGGGATACGACCAGCTGGAATTCGACCAGGTGACTCTTGCAGTGTGATCTTTTGGTAGTTTCGATATAGGGTTTGTTCCATATTGATAGAGAAAGGACCCATACTCTGACATTCTGGACAAGACCCGGGTTTTACTTCAGAATTTTGTGACTGTACAAATGGCCCAAGAACATAGCCGCACTTGACACAATCATACTTGATAACCGACAACTGTGGCATAACTCCAGTAGTTGAAGTCACTACACCCAGCGTTCGAACCAATTGGTTCAGATGGAGCTTTCTAAAAGTACGAAGTTCCTCAATAAGGGGCAACTCCGAGATTCGTACGTGAATCTCTGTGGTTACTCGCTCGTAAGTAGGAAATATACTAAGTACCATCTCTTTGGCGACCTTGTCAAAGATTTCCAACATCTGAAATGGTGCTTCGGGCAAAAAATAAGCCAATACATGTTCTTTGTTGGCCAGATCAGTATACGACACCACAAAGGAAGATTTATTTTGTTCGCACATTCGGCGAATGCGATCGCGATATGTGTAAGCACCACGTTCATCGACAAAAGTGCGCAAGAAACTTTGAAATCGATTCGCAATTTCTGTTCTTGGTCCTAACATTGAAACCCACTCCTTGGTCGAATGCCCCTTGGTATCTTCAAGGTTTTCAATTGACTCTACCATCTCGGTATCTTCTTCAACCTCACCAATGGCAGCTTTTTCACCAGCACGACGCTTGGCTCTGGGCCCTGCATCATCGTCTTCTTCGTCATCGAACACCAGGTCCCGATCATCACGATGAATTCCTTGTGCTCGGTCACGTCGGCGCATTTCCGCCTCAGCCGACAAACGTTCTCCCTGAGACAAATCATCATAATCTTCTTCGTCGTCAAGTAGATTGGGATCGTAGCGATCCAACTCGGGCATTGGACGATAGTCATTTTCCATGTTATCGCCGAAAAGTTCCTCACCATCCTCTTCCTCTTCGTCGCGAATAGTGTGGTCGCCGAGGATTTCATCCTCATTTTCGAATGGTTCAAAGTCACCAACGGGAGAGGTCATAGCCGCACGTAAATCTCGACGTTCAATAGCATCGCTAGGTGTTGCAGGCGGTGGAGAGCTCAATGGATCCTGAAAACCGAAAATGTGCCATCTAGAAATGCCACTCGAGTTGATAGGAATACTACTCTACTTACCGACATAATTAGGGGTTACCAAGGATATACACGAAACAAATGACTAAAAATATTGATAATAATATAAAAAACGGTTTAAGTTAACAACTAAATATTAAAACTTTTTAAGAATTATTGCAAATTCTTTAATTAAAAATAATGAAGCAAAGAAGTGATCAACAAATCAAAGTTGCGGTTGGGTTTTGTTTTTGGCGGCAAAAATTTGACATTCAAAAAACTACTAATAGAAAATACAGGCGCTGGTAACGCATAGAGTCTTGAACGGTGATGCCAGTTTCCGTTTAGTTGAAAACTAGATCGGTCCCCTACCAAAGTACATACTAGCCGTATTTGACTACGTATCTATCGATCCGGATTTGTTTGTGTTGCTGTAATCCCTTTTTAAAAAACAGCTGATGCAAAATCAACTCAGCGTATCTGAAAATGTTTTGGATTATGGATACCATATCGCTTTACCAGCAGAAACCGACCATTAATATAGATACTGTGATGCATACACCACACGACCATTTTTTGAACCCTGTTTACATTGAAAAAATTGCATACGGCATAACGGGTTTGTGGGCAAGAGAGGTGGGAGAACTGCCGTGAGAACTGTCGCAATATAACCAAACTGCGACAATCTGAGGTAAAATCAGTCTCAATTTTTAAAAGTTTAAAATTTTCGTGAGGAAACCTGTTTATATTTCTGAGTCCTCTGAGCCCAAACATTTGGTTCTTTTGAGTCATGACTTTTTTCGGCATATTCAATGAGTGCAAACGAGTAAAACCATCTGATCTCACCTTCACACTCATTTTATTTGGGAAAAAGTCATGAGTCAAAAGTCATCATGTAATAGGGCCAAAAGGGCACTAAGCAGACTATTTTTTTTGAAACGTCATCACCTAAGCTCTAGTTTTATCGAGCAACAACTATGTCTCTTGGTGTTCACATTGTCAAAACCAAGATTTCGTTTCATATAAGCACAAGCAACTACCGTTGTGTATGCTTATATGTTTGTGTTTCTCTCCACTCAAATATCAAATAAATACAATTTCATACACTCTCTTTTTGCCTGCTTGTCGTTGAAGTGAAAGATCATAGTGTTTTTTTAAAAAAGCTTTTCACCTTTCTATGTCCAAAATAATAATAATTTTCCGTGTAAACATTCCGTTCACGCCCAAAACAAGTGTGAATAAATTTGACTGATTTGTGCATACAATATTTGTCAAAAACACTCACTCTTGCGCAATAGCAAAAATTGATGCGTACACGATTTCCTGTGCACCAAAAAAAAGTAACTCTTGCGGAATTGGGCCTCTGAGTACCTATATCCCAAGTAAAAATTCACTTAAAAACAGGAGCTAAATAAGGAAGCGTTATGCAAATAAGTGTTTTCCATTGCTTTATTTAACTAATAGTATAGTCAAACCAGGTTTTTAACATCACCAAAATAAGGTACAGGTTGGACTTTATATAATTATTATTGTTCCTCAAAGTCTAAATCATAACAAACAAAATTGGCGTAATAACCCTCCCAGGACTCCCCTTCAATTTAGCCAACTCTATTTTTAAAATTAATTTATTTCAATACCTATTGAAGCCCAACTCTCTGTAGTTTGTCCCTTAAAGAATAGAAAGCTCCAAAATATTAAAAACGATTTTCATTTTTACCCTAGTGGTTTTTGGAAACTTTGCTGCTTTGAAAAAAAAATGAATTCTCAAACAAATTTAAATAAAGAAGAAATAAAGGAATATTCCCTATATTATGTATTTTGTTAATTCGCAGTCGTCTTCTCAATCAGCTTTCAATCAATTATATATTTGTTGCAATTCTCATTGTGTTGTCGGCTCTATCTGTATCTATCTTTGTATCTCTGTTTCTGTAGTTTTGTATTCGAAGAATAAATGTGGCTAAGTTTGTTTAAGGTCTGTGGTGCAGTTAACATTAATAGCCGCGTTTTATTATCGCTCATAACCCATATGCATTGACTTATTATATATGGACTGCCAGGAGCCAACTTCACGACGGTTCATCTTCAACAACTAAGAGCCAGCAGCGCTGGTTGGAGCAAAACAGAAAAATGGTGTAACATTTGACAATTTGGTGTGACGGTTGTTGTTTATTTTTATTTACAATAGTTTAAAAATCCACATCTTTTGTTTTTCAAATTAATCATTTAATTTAAGCGTTTTCCATTTTCATAAAATTGGAAAAACTAAACAGTTGACCTTAATGGATCTGCACGACCAACATCCAATGGACCTACCCCATTTTGATTGCAGTAAGAGGACGCAAATTAGTTTATCATTCATCTGTAGTTTGTACAGATTAAACAAACAAAAACATATAAAACTTATTGGAAATTATTTTCAGGATGTCGACTTGCGTATTCTTGTTCGAACGAATACGGCAAAGGATTCATGAAGAAACGAAACTTCTTTGACATGACTTTTCCGTGAAGGACGAATCGAAACGGTTCGCCCATGTACAATTGAATCAAGTGCGTGGGTTAAGGCTATGGAAAGTGGACAAAGCTCGGTAAATACTCTTGAAAACTTCTATTTGAAAATAAAATTTATTTAATAATAATTTGTAATATAATTCTAGAGTAAGGAATGCGTTGATTGATTACGTAACGCGTGTAACCGCCATCAATTGGGTTACCAAGATGCTATGCCCAGCCGTCTTATCGATAGACATTTCTTTCGTTTATATGTAGTCTCAAAGTACCTTGAAGTGGATTCTCCATTTTTAAATGATGTTCTCAGTGAACTTTGGCGCCTGTCTACTAGTCAAACCCCCCTCCCACGGACAGACACCTGAAGAAACATCCAAATTGTATTAATGCTGGTGGTGGTTTTGGTCCTGTTGCAGATGATGATTATGGTGTTCACATTTCAGCCAAGAAGAGCTGCGCAACAACGGTAAGTTTGTGGTAGAATAAAAATAGTAAATTATTATAAATTTTCATTATTATGTTCTATGGAGTGCACACAAATTTGGTGAAAATATTCGCAAAGCTCTTTCTTATATGCGTATCATGTTCGAACAACACCTTAAGGATAATCCAAAAAAAAAAATCAAATGGAGCTATTAAAAATTGGGATGAATTACAAGCCGATCACATTAGAAACACATTGTTTTATGTTTAAATTAACCATTTGGTTTTAAGATTTAAAGTTAGTTTAATAAATACACATGCTTTTCGAAAGAAACAAGGAAAAATTTTTATCAGCAATGAAAAAAAAGGCAAAAGTCTTACTCATCTTTTTTGAGATTCTCTACACTATTGGTAAATTTTTAAAATTTGTACTTGTTATTCTTCCCCAAAAACACTTTTTTGGTGCAGTGAGTGAGAGTGCATTTTAGTAAGAGCTGTTTCTGTTTCCAAACAAAAAATACAACTTCTGTTGAAACTTCTCAGGGAGAATGATTAACTTGTGCACTAAATGGATCTGCACGACCAAATTCTTCCGTGAGCAACTCGCTCTGCTCGCAGACAATTTGAGTTCCAAATTATGCCACAGATATTAAATTACTTTAAAGACGACAATATTGATCGTAGTGTCCTGGCTGTGTATACTTGTAAGGATATATGTACATACGTCAGCCATCCACCAAATATGTATGTAAAGAATTCATAATGAAACAAGATATCATTTCCGATGAGAATAAATAATTCAATTCAATTTTTGATATAAATTTGTTTAACACATTGTTTAAAAAAAAGACTAGACTTTGAGTGACAAGTCGAAAGGGCGTTGGTGACTTGAAGAGGCTAGTTAACGCTGCAGAGTAAATCTTCGATTGAAACAAATCTTCTCACTGTCGAATTTTGGCATTTGGTTGTCGATAGCGTCGAATTTAGTAAACGCTCCCATTGCTATATGAAAACATGCACATATTCAGCATAGCATCATAGTAGACAATCTCCTGTCGGTATGGTTTCAAGGCTTTGGCTTGTGTTGCTTGGAATTACCCGTCTTGTTCATTTGTTCCATGAGAGTAGCTTCCTGTTCCAGCAGCGCAGATCCAGCACGTGTTAGTGCCAATACAATTAGCTGTTCATAAGGATACCAATTGATGTTCAAACACTCGTGCACATACAATTCCAATTCAAAACCAGACATCAAAGAGAACATCATTTGCTCTAAAAAAAATTTGTAAAGTACCCAAGTTGCAAAATGAGAGGAGTGTTTACCTACATTGTCAGTCTGTTCCGCTACCATATTTAAATGAGAATCAATTCCAGCTGCTTTGACTTGAATATTCGCAAATCACTCAATCAGCCAGCTTGTGCCGTTGACGGACCCGATTGTAAATTTTAAAGTAGTGTGTGAAAGTGGTCATGTTGATACAGTAAGTAATGAAACACTCAACATATACATATTTGAATTTAGAACTGGAGGGGTATTAAAAGCTCGAATCGATTCCCGAAGAAATTTTTTATTGGGGTGACTCCAAATACGAGATGCCACTTGAAGATAAAGAGAACTTAGAGATAATACACTGGCCAGACTTGCGGTTGAATTCAATAAAGAAATTCTGAAAAATTGTAATTTGTATTACCTAATTTATTTTTACAAAAACAATAAATCTCTTGCTCACCAAAGCTATCTTATAATTTGGCATCCAAATTTCAATCTTTGGACTAATTCTTTTAGAAATTGTGGACTCAACGCGATGACGAATTTTTGCACTGCTTGGAGATTTTGGCGGTTGATTGCAAACATGTATGTAGATTTTAGATTTTTTTCAAACTTCGTGAGAATATTTCTATTGGCCCAAGACAAGATATCCACCATCTTTTAATTTTCGTATGCTTCATTCCCCTTATTTACCTACTGAAATATTTGAAAATAGTTATTTTAGTGCTTTAGTATTTTTGCTTTAAAACATTTTCTATTAAAAATATCAAAACGTTTAAAATGGCATATAAAATTAAAAAAAAAAAACTAATATTTATTTTACAGTCAATAGGTCTGTTTATTAAAAACAGTGCCAATAAAACGACAGTTGAACGTACTAAACAATTCTTTTTGAATGAAGTCAAATCTAAAACTAACTCGTTCAACACACTTTTTGTATAAAAAATGTGTACTTCAAGTTTTAAGATTTGATCTAACTGTGATTTTAGACTTCAGTTTTATAGAGATACTAGAACACAGAATATGCTTTATTTTCGTGGACTTAAATTATTTAATGAATTACCTTCTATAATTAAAAATGAAACTGTTTTGTCAAGATTTAAAAAACTACTTATACCACATATAAGAGAAACAATTGTTTAAGAAATTTTTAGTTTTTTGATTGTATACATATTCCTCAGTAAAAAATTGTAACTATTCTCATTATTTTAATTGTAATAGTAAATTTTACTAAATAAAAATATACATACATACATACAAAAATTATAGTTTTTGGACTATAATACGTTTGTTCGTTGAAGTTTACCTAGGATTGACCCAAGTTTTCTTGACAACATCAAGAATTGTCAAGAAAAAAATGGTTCTCAAAAAAACACCAAACGTCGCTAAATTATGTTGTTGAAATAATAGTCAAGTCATTTGCATACTTTTGTAATTCACATCAATAATAGCCTTTAAGGGGCTAAAACAATAAGCGTTAGTCTGTCTGTCTAAACACATGCCGAACAAGTGTAAAATTTAACGTACAATTTTGACATCGATTTATTTTAGTGCCTATTGGTCGAAAGAAAAAGTGTGCATACAACAAATATTTAGCTTGCAGTTTTGAGCAATTGTTGTCATAGGTCAAACTCTCTATAGTTAATCCCTAAGAAGAAAGATAGGAATGAAGTTTCCTAAAACCGCTCAGGTAAACACATTAACCTGAATAGTCAATCAATTTCTTCACGGATGACGTAGTAAGTCTAAATGCCTTATACCTCTTTTCTTTCATTCTTGTCCTTGCACTCCGTCTCGTCCAATCACAATCATAAAGAAGTTCTCAGCTCAGAAGGTAAAAGGCGAGCTCAATAGAATCAACATTCAACAATATAATTACTGGTAAAAGTCAATTGATTGGAAATTGGAATTATTAATTTTCATTAAACTTTTTTATTATCAGGGGAATGGAAATGATGCAAGTTGGATTGGTGTTGAGTGGGACAGTCCCAGTCGAGGCAAACAATTTGAGTGTCAACGGACGGTACTTACAAATGATGGGCATTCGGCATTCCAGATCAGGCAGACAGTTTCGTACGAGACGAGTGACTCACGTCTTTGAGGACGAAGCTCTTGTACTGATACAAGCCACCGCCAAACGCATCTTAGAAGTCTAATCGATCAAGTAAGGGCGAACAAAAAAAAAACTACTTCGTTAGTAGAAAAGAAGGTGGCACGCGCTGTCACAAACAAAGGGGCCTTACTTAGTAATTACGAGAGCAGCAGTGGTGGCGTCAATCTCAATAGTGATGAAATCGACCTCAAGTCCAGTTTCTTCGATGTCATTACATCGACATGAAACGAAAATCCCGATGTAATGTCAAAGTTTGACTGCAATGCACCTCTCGAATTAAGAAGAAATGAGGGCGACAGTATCCAGCAAATTCGGATCCAAGGTCAAAGACTTTTTTAACTTCTACAACAATTGTATCAAAATCAATGATTCATAAAGTCAAAATTAATTTATGGTTAGTTAAGTAATGATGTTGATTAATCTTTCTTTGAAACTATTTTTTTTTAATAATAAAGTTATCATTTCCGTTTTTCTCGGAATCAACTCAAATGTACTTGAGCACTTTTTTCACTGGACCTTTCATTTATATTTGATTGAAGAAAGTAGTTCACTGCACCGAAATTCGGTAAAATTGATTTCTACAAAAATAAAATCCTTTCTTATCCTTTTGAGGCTCATACAATTTATTGGAAGCCTTAAATTGGTTATTAATTAAATAAAAGATCTATTTTCATACAGAATGGTTGTGCGTCAGTTATTCTATCACACCACACAAGAGGAAAATCTGTAGAAGTGAGCTAAATAACTATAAGTCGGGTTATTAGAATGTGTTGAGCACCTGTAGAGCCTAAACTTAATGAAAAACTTCAATTTACCAGTGTGCTTCATCTACATCTTAATTTACAATAAACCACATTATATAAGATACTGATATCTACCAGCATCCAACTCAGCACTTGGTAACAAATATTTTTCAGGTGAATAAGAGAGATAAGTTTTGGTATTCGGTGCAATCTCTCTTTATAGCATAATTAGTTTAGTTTTCCTTAACTGTAAAATGACGAGATTCTACAATACCATATTGAAAACAATACCAGTTGTAAGTTAAACTTGAATGAAAATCGATAGTAGACGTTTACTCTCTTTTCCCCCTACTCTCTAGATTCGAGAATCATTGAAAATGTATTGGGTTGTCTAAAACATAAAGCTTATGTAGAAGTAGTAATCAAGTTAATAATAATTAATTAAGGAACAAACACAAAACAACCAACGCTAGCAAAAACTCACATCCGTTTTAAGTTTTTCAACTTCTTTTAATGTTTTTTGATGTGTGGCATAAAGTTTATCCCATTCTTGGAGCCGTTTTTTACTGCTTTTCTAGAGCTAGGGTCGAGTGAGTTGAGGTAAAGAATAAACTGACGGGTGGCATGAGTTTTGAAGCAATTTGTTTGTGTGCTGCAGCAAAATTTCTGTCTTTGAAATAGAAATTCAAGGAATGCATAATTTACTTTGATATAAACAATAAGAAATAGAAAATGGACGCTTTTCTTAGGTTTTATTAATTATTAAAACAGTTTTGTTTCTTGTTTATCTAACAACACAATTGAGAGCCTTTGGTTTTTTTTGAGAACCGAAATTTCTTGGGGTTGTCAAGAAAAACTGGGTTAACTCTGAGTAAGTGAAATTCAACGAACATCGTTCTTTGAGTTTTAGACCAGCTCAAAACTCAACTACATAAAGGTCTATCAAATAAAACGTTCCAATGAATTAAATATAAATATCCTTTATTACTTTTTCTGTACTATTAGAAGTGGAAGGCGATGATGCAGAATATGGATAATTCCAGAGAACTGAAAGATGGTGTTAAACAAGAAAAAAAATATTTCTTCTTCTCCTGTTGATAAGAAGGAACAAAATATAGGAATTTATGATTTTTAATCGATAAGAAGGAACTTCAAACTTGAACAAACAATGCGGCAGAACATCCAGAAATAGATTATATGTCTGACAGGGATGCTGCTATTAGGTTAATAAAATTATACGGTGATGATGACATGAAAGAATGGAAAAAAGAAGTAAATTATGAGAAGATTTTATATTGAAAGGTTTTTCTCAAGATTAGAGCAAATATTAGAATTTAGTTTTAGAATAAATCTGAGATGAATTGAAAAAAAGAACTTCTAATCAAATGCTATTTGCTTAATAAATTCACTGATATTGGTATGGCTTAATTTGAGATAGCTAGGTACATGAATTTACCATAAATCACCATCTCATAAAGTGTGATGCAACAAAGCCATCCTAGTGTCGGCTACTTTGATGACACCGTCATAAAGTGAACCACATCATGCCCTGGAATGACACCATTTTCAGTCTCTTAAATTACTTTAGCCATAAATATTTAAGAAATTTACCAAATAAAAAAAGGCAAAGAAATCCCGTGGTGCGAGTTTTGTTTGCGGTTATAGCTTCGAATAGGCCAAATACATCAACTTGAGTCAGCTAACCGAGTGCTAACTCTACTTTCAATTTATAAGAATGTAATTTTAATAATGTTTTGGATAACTTACCCAGATCCAGATCCTCAGCAACCGTTCCTTAGTGTCTTAAAATTTTAACTTTTGGGAGAAAAACCAACGTATGGTTTGATTGATAAATAGATTTTCCTGATTGGGACTAATCTCAAAACAACAAATTTGAGTACCCATGTGGATAAATGTGATGACGCTCGTCTTAAAATCACTGACTCCAATGAACAACAAGATCAACACTTAAAGAAAAAATTAATGAATGTAGAAATAACTTTAATTTAATAAACTAAAAAATACATATAATCTATAACAAACTGAAGCAATTTGTAATTGAATAAAATAAAAATAAATAAAAAAATATCTAATAAACGTCAGACGTCAAAGAATAAACTTGAATATAATAATAGATGGCCTTAGTTTCTATGTCAACAAAGCTTGTTTAGGCTAAGATTGTCAAGAGATGGCATTAGTAATAATAACTTTTTTTGCCAGTTTGCTCCAACAAGCAGCTATGTCGATAAAAAGATTTGAACACCTTTTAATACAGCTTTTGTATGGAAATGAAACTCGACTAGCAGTCCATATATAGTATGTCAATGCCCATATGGGTTACCTCATGAAAATGAAACGATGCGGGTTAGTGAGAAAACAGTGCTTAATACCCATCTCTTTTTTCCTTATGGTTCACCTCTTGAAACATATAAGGCCTGTCTCCCTTTCCTTATACTGATGACTACTGCTGACAAGACGTTGACATCATTCACAATGGTAAATAGCCGTCTGCCGGTTAAGAGTGAAAACTTATACCTGGGTTATTGAAACTAACCTCGATAGAAAGCTGGGTCCCATGTTGTTTTTGTAATACGTGTAAAAAGATTACCTTGATCCAGACCCGGAGATAATAAAACGCAGCTAATATGTTACTTTTTTTAAAGCAGTGTTAAAAATGTTTGGTGTAAAAGCCATTTTAAGGATTTATTTTTCAAATGTGAAATGTGCTTTTAGAAACCTCCTACACCACATCCATGCTTTTTCTTTGGAATAATAAAAAGTGCTAACAGTCCCTCAGACGAAATTCGTCCACAATTTGACAGCTTTCAGCTTTCACCAATGGCAATGGCCAGCTCCAGTTTGTTCAACAAAAAAAGTAAATAAACATAAGTTTTTGCAATTTTGCATTGAATTGAAGTTAAGTCGTGTAGTAACAGTTTAACAAATAAAGTTTCTTTAAAAGAATGCAAAATGGCCAATAAAGTCAATAGAACTTGTCGAACATGCTTAGGCAATAATGTAGAGCTACTATCAATCTATAATGGTGACGACAACAGTGTTGTTGAAATGCTAGAATATATTCTTGGCCAACAGGTAAGGAATTTTCCTTAATTCATAATTTCGAAGACCCATTTAATTAAATGTTGTACGTTTGTTAGCTCGAGGTAACTGATGGACTGCCCCAAGACGTCTGTCATGAGTGCTTTAACGACATTAGTCGATGCTACTCATTTAAAATGAAGTGCAACAAATCGTTTGAAATTCTAAGGAATCAACTTGACAAAAGAAAAGATTTACCTGAGGTTGTTATGCAGATAAAAGTTGAACCGGAAGTAAATATTTCTGAAGAATTCTTCGTAACAGAAAACACATCACAAAATACTTTCGACGTTTCTCGACAAGACTTATCAAAAGTGCAAATGGGAGCCTTAACTATTAAAAAAGAGCCTACAGAGGTTATATCTGTTAGCGATCTGAATGAAATTACTGTAAATACGCCCGAAAAGAACAACTCGGTAAGACCTTTACATCGAGATCAGACGCAATTATCTCAAAAAGAAATCCTCCCACCCACATCAACAACTACCGTCTCGGTCGGCAATAACCAAGCTGAACCTTATGATCATTTCCAAGAACAAAACAATGCAATTGATATTCACACGGTTCAGTATCTAATACGAGAACTGAAGGAAGAACGAGATTCCGTTGGTCAACCGCTTGAAGTAGAAGTAAACATTCGTCACTGTGCATCTTGCGGAGCTGGTTTTGCACATTACACTGATTTCAATGAACACGTAAAAAATTGCGGGCAGAAAAAACAAATGAATGTAATACAAGGAAGTCCAAACAGAAAAAAACACTTGTGTTCTTATTGCGACAAGGGTGAGTTTTAAATAGTCACTTCCTAGTTTGCTCATGTTCGTAGGTGATTAGATAAGCAACATAAAAAGTTTACAATCATCTATTGCTGGTCGTCTGAATTTAAAGAAATCTCCCAGAAAATATAGCAAACAGAGCTAAAGCACTATATTACTGTTTATTTTATTTGTGTAGGTATCCACCGACTAAAAATTATACATCTTAACAGAGTAGTACAACAGGTAAAGGATGAGTCCAACTGTTGTACCTGGTTAAAACGCATTTGAACTATTCGTATTAGCGACCAACGAACGAATAAACGAACAAAATATACAAAATATTGGAAATATAATAAACGTTAGTGCTAAGGTCCAAAAGTTAGCATTTTAATAGCTAAAATATGAAAATTTCGTCGCGAATTAAAATCTATTCGTAAAAACCAATTTATTTACTTCAAATGCAAACTTTTAGATTTCAATAATTTTGTCTAGTTTTTTCGAAGAATGTAGGTTTATAAATGTTTCAAATCACATTTTGCTGGCTTATGCGTTGTTCGTTGGCCAATCTCATGTGAATAATCCATAAAGGTTACAAAAAAACTTCAATTTTAATTTGAACTTAAACAGGATTTAAAAAAAAAACACTCGCAGTTAATTTACGTGTATTTTTTTTGTTTCGAAAAATTCAAATTTTCTGATAACATTAGAAGTAACTTCCCAAAATTATGTAAGGCTATCAGCTTTTTTATACTTTGAAAACTACACATAACAAATATAGCTTAAAAAAACAGCTTTAAAGAAGCCTATCATATGCCTTATCATACATACATATACACATTTTCCAAAAAAAATGCTTTGTTGTTCAGCCCTCTAACATCTAAAAAAAACGTCCTTGTCGAAAATAAAATGGTAACATAATTATAATTTACAGCTTTCCCAAGGCCATGTCGTCTCAAAAACCATTTGCGGAAACACCACCAAGAAATGTTAGCTAGTAAATTAAAAGAGGTGAAACAATCTCCAAACAAACATATGTGCGCTTACTGTGATTTGAGTAAGGTTAAAATAAATTTTAAAATGTACTAATTTTACACTTTTAGGTTTCAATCTGGAATCCAGTCTCAGATATCATTTGAGCTCCCACATAAAGGAAACACAATTTAACGGCTCTTTATATGAAAAAAGTCTTAAAAACTTGACAAAAAAATATAAGTGCAAAGAGTGTTATCAAAATTTTGAATTATTTTCACAACTTAAAGTTCACATGTTAGATCACAAAATAAATAACTCTTATGTGTGTAGGTTGTGCCAAAAACAGTTTATTCATGAGCACGAGCTTAAATTGCACAGTATTCGTGTACACAATGATCCAAAACCTTTCAAGTGCAAATTCTGTTCAACTAGATTTATTTCAAAGTATAACCTAACTTATCATCAGCGAAAATATTTATGTGGTGAGGGCAAATGAGTTTTCCATTTGTTTAATAAGAGTTAGGTGGATAGTGGGATGTTAATCCCCAACTTTACTACAGTAAATCAAATCAAAATAAATAATTAAAATACGAATATTGATATCAGTTTTTATAAAAACAAAAAAACAATTTTATATTTTTATATTTATATCTGTAAACGTTGAACACGTAAAAAAGTTGGCTATCAAAAACCCCTGATTAAAAAAAAAAAAAATTTTAATATTCTAGCTGTTAAAATAATTCAAATTGGCGAGTTGTAAGAATTCAAGAGTTTATTTAATTTTTACAACACACTAGGCAAACTGCAATGCAATAAATGTTCCAATAAATATATTGGTTTAGGTCCGTATTATGACTTGCGATTCGCCGAGTCTAACGTTCGACTTCTCAAAAATAAAAATTGCGATTTTGTTCAGTCACCAAGAATTACAGTACGACATGGACGGTAAAGGCGAATGTTTATTAAAGGTATTGAGTGAAATTCAAGTTTTCCAAATTTTAGTAATTTGAGGCGAACTTAATTCAGGCGATCCCAAACTGTAATTTCACATAGTCACATTTGAACGTTCGACTTGACAAATCGGAAGTCATAATAGGTGCCTTTAAGTAAAACTAGAAACAAGCAGTAATACAGTTTACATTATTATTGTTATAATTATTTTTATTATTATAATTATTACCATGTACATATTTGTATTACTATTATTATTTTTATTATTATTATTATAAAAATAATTATATTTAAAATTGGATAAGTGGATTTTAAGTGCGTTGCTTTTCTCTAAAAAGTAAACTAATGTCTAGTTCATTGTTCCTTTATTTTAAAATCGTGACATTATGATGGACGTTGCGTTGTTCCCACACTCAATGTTAAGCCGTTCAACAATCTTTATATGAGTTGAAACTTGAATTATGTCGTTTATAAATAAGGGTTATCCTCTTGTGTGTTAGATAAAAAGCCTTAAGCTACGAGCAGTCGATTTGCGATAGTCGCAAATCTTTGCGAGCACTGACGTCACAAAAAAACTCGCAAATACACCGCAAATGCCTTACGTTTGACAGTGCTCGCAAACCTGCAAATACACATGTTCAGACGATTTGCGAAAGTTGTCCCAAAGTTTTTAAATACATTTGCGATCAAGGTGCTCGCAAATGACATGCTCGCAAATAAGATCGCAAATTTTGCAGTATATTTGCGAGGTGTTCACACGATTTGCGGCAACATTTGTAGATATCATATTCTTACTCATTTGCAGATTTGCGAGCCTGACATTTCTCTATTGACAAATTTGTTTATTTGTTGAGTTTTGTCATAGCTATAGTCTCAAAATACTATATAGGTAAACATATGTACATACAAATACACATAGGTATGTATCTTATATGTATATTTTGGTGATGTTTTATGGGCTGTAGGTCAGTTTAATTTTTTTTAACTACGTAAAGCTTATTTTCATAAAAAAAATGAAAAAAAAAACAAATTTAAATCATACAAAATAATAATAAAAATAATGAAGGTACCTTCATACATACTAAAAACCTCAGCCAATTACTTCAAGTACAACAACAAAATTCATCGCAAATGTCCGCATTTGCAGTGTTCCATTTTCGTGTTTTCGCAAATGGTTGTGACGGTCGCAAATACTCGCAAATTGTCACAAATTATTTTTGTGAGTGTTCACATGATTTGCCAAAACGTCACAAATGCATTTGCGACTTGGGCCTCGCAAATCATACGCAAATGATTTGCGAGCATTTGCATGCTGTCCCAAAGTTGTGTTCAGACGATTTGCGATCAAAGACCGCAAATTGTGACGTAAAACTGACGTCATACTCGCAAATATTTGCGACTTTTGCAAATCGTCTGCTCGTAGCTTTAGCCTTGATTTTGAATTTTCTCATTATGTATTGGCTGAAAGAATTTAAACTCATTTTTTATATACAAATTTCAAATAAATTATACAAATACTTTTTGATTTTTTAAAAAAAGTCTTACTTTTTTTTTGAAAATTTAAAATTAATTTTTTTTAAATTTTATTTCTATATTGGTGATTCCATAGAAAACGACCCTTTACGAAAAATCACAAAATATAACTTCCAATTGAAAAAAATTGTGTGTTTCATTTTCATACCAGTGCTGAGATCAAACGAAGAATTACTCTTGCAAATCGCTGTTTCTTTGGGCTAAGAAGGCAATTGAGAAGCAAAGCCCTCCCTGGAGCAACTAAAGTGTCCCTGTATAAGACGAATGGACAACAATGCTCCGGCCCAAAAAGTCTTTGAATCCTACCCCGTCGGACGGCGCAGTAGAGGAAGACAGCGGAATAGGTGGCGCACGCAAGTGAAAGAGGACCTCAACCAACTTGGCGTGCGTAACTGGAGACAGCTAGCTAGAAACCGAGTCGGCTGGAAGAAGCTTGTTGGTTGAGGCCCTGGTCCACCGCGGTCTGTAGCGCCACTTTACCCCGACGCCACACGGGCAAGTACTGGCAAGCAAGTTGCAATACAAACACATTTGTTCTCTAACACATACAAACCCAATCAACTTGCTCATCAACTGGCTTGGAATTTTCGAAGCCAGTAGTGAAGCAAGTTGAGAAGCAAGTGGAAGGCAAGTGGAGTGCAAACTACGAATTTGACAGGCAGTGTATGCCAACTTTCTTGACAGTAATTGCGCGTGTGGCCTTAGGGTTAAGTAAGTAAGTAAGTATGTTTCATTTTAAAAGTGACAATATCAAAAAATTTTGTATCGCCGCTTATTTCGCAATTGGGATCACCTAGCAAAATAGGTCTCCAAAATTCTTTTTTTGTTACCAGAAGCTCAATACCATATAACTAACTGTATTTCAATTTTAGAACCGGTGGTTATTTTCCCTTATCAGGTCCAAGCACGTTTTTGTGTCATTTAGTTATTCAATAGTAAATGGGCGCATTCGGCATCGTATCTTTAGCTATCCGGATTTGTTTGTGTTGTTGTAATCCCTTGTTAAAAAACAGTTGATGCAAACACAACTCAACGTAATTGAAATTTTTTTCGATTATGGATACCCTATCCCCTTACTAGTCGAACGGGACCAATACAAACTGAGTTTTTCAACAGTTGGTTTGTTCATAGTTTTAAGGTGTGTTTAATGAATCTGTTCCGAACAGAAAATATCGGAAAAGAACAGAAAAGTACAGGATTGTGTGTTCCATGAGTAAAAACCTTGCCCCAAACTGTTCTACATTCTGTCACTTTGTGTTCCATGAGGTTTTTCAGAACAGTTTAGAACAATTTTCTTGCACCTACTTTTGATGTGGAGCAAGTGAGTGAGAAATGTCAAAGTACCCGCTGATTTGTTTGTTTGGGATAAAATTAAGCTTAAACTTATCACAGAAGTACTTTTCTTATATTTTTGAATTAAACATGAAGAAAAGGACATAAAAGAGGATAAAAAGTGTGAATCAATAATAAATTTTAATTGAAAATGAATGCAAACAAATAACAACTGAAATATTTTAAATTTGAAATTGCACAGCTGAAAAGCAAAAGAAAACGAATAAAATCTCATTGAAGTGAGAAATATATTTAATTTTCAATGAGAACTATGATTACTTTTTAGTACTCTCTTTGGCAGTTGTTTTTCATTACGAGTTTGGGAATCGCCTTGCGCGTGTTTGTAAAGTGATAAAATGATAAAACTCTGTGAAAACTGAAATGATAGCTTTTTTTTACTTCACGTTTTCACATCGACCCCCAGCTCTACAATTTTCTTTAGTTATTTCTCAAAACATTAACTTCCAACCTTTTGAAGAAATTTCAATATCGTCTCAGGCCACATCTTTGGTTTGAAAAGAAGGTAGAATAAAAATACTTCCTTTTTTTTTGTAGATTTTCAGAATTTGAGTTGGATAGACAAGCTTTTACTTTCACACGTTATCGTATCGGAAATCGGAGAAATCGTGATGGCATTCGACAAAAACTTATTAATTAACTAATAAAAGCAATATTATGCAAAGATGCACGATTCAGGCTTGTGAAATATCTTATGCAGACACGAAACTTTATGTCTGAATGCCTTGGATTCGAATAGGGGGCAATCATAGTCGAATCTAGTACTGCAAACAGCGAGAAAATTTTGGGTTTCCCTTTCCTGAGGCCACATGAGCGAGTAATCACTAGCGAGTTACTAATATATAGGAACTTTTTGTATGCATTTAAAAGACTATAATGTGTTGGTCACTTGTTAAATGTACACTCATTTTTTTCAGAAATCAAAACAAATAATTATTATTCAAATAAAACAGTTTGAGAGCCACAATGCCTTGTATATATTTGTACATCACGGTATGGTTTGTGTACTTGATAAAAGAGTATTAATGATTATTTTTTTTTATGATTCACAGTATTTTTTTCCGTATTGAAGTTGTATAAGTGCTTATTTTAATTCCTTATCTTTGTTCTTGCTTCGGCAGAACATATACTAAAATTGGAACGATACAGAGAAGATTAGCATGGCCCCTGCGCAAGGATGACACGCAAAATCGTGAAGCGTTCCACATTTTTTTGGGAAAATTTAATCACAACTAATTTAGGATTACATTGTTTATCCAAATTGTCAAAATCAAACATCTTGTTAAACTGCTTTAACATTCTTTATACGGGATAACTGTTAAATACAAAGTATAATCTTACTAAATGGTGCCTATTACTACAAAAAGAATTAAGGTAATGCTTTCGACAGGCCTTCGAAAAGGAAATGTTTTTTGAGTGTAGTTTGAAAACATAGGTACACGTACCTACATAATTATTAATATTATGGATATTACAAAAAAATATGTTTTAGTGCTGTCTACACATTTAATTTATTTATGTTTGCTTCCCCCTAAAAAAATATATTATTGTTTTCAAAGTTTAAAAACACTAGAATAAACTATTTTTATTGAAGTTTATTGTCATTTATTACAATTATAAAATAGTCTTTAAGGCATAACTATTTAACGCTACTTACATCTATACATAAATAACTACTCATTGTCCATTCCCATTTGTTCGTTGAACTCTTCTTCTGTAATTTTCTTCTTCTTTAGCTTCTTAAATAATCGTATATCATTAGCCAATTCCTCCAGATCAGCTTCGGTAAATTTTTGTTTCTTTTTCTTTGGTTCTGCATCTTCAGAAGCCTTTTTTAATTTTCTCTTGGCCCGTCTCATTTCCTTTTTAGACTTAGCATCATCCTTTGCCTTATTCGATTGTGCCCAAGACTCGGTACGTTTGTGAAATTTCTTTTTTCCCGGCCATTCTCCAGTCGCCTCGTAGGTTTTGAGCTTCTCCTGGCGATTTTGTTCTTTCTGTTGATTCTTGTATGTTAACTTATTTACATCGACAGGAAATTTCGGCCCAATAAAACTGTCTGCTTTTGAATTTTTTAGTTCAGGCATTCTTGGCATTTGAAGAAGACCATAGCTGGTGGCAACTTTCCCCAAGTCAAGGTCTTTCATTCGCAGAATGGCATTGCACTCGTGTTTACTGTATGCTCGGATGTGAGATACAAAAGCGCGAATTCCTTTGTCCCAACATCCTTTGTCGGCTGCTTGAAGCTTATGAATACGATTAAGTATTGATTCAAAGTCTTGGGTCTGAACTTCCAGCTGCAGTGGTGATAGTTCGACTTTTTGATTGATTTTCAAAAAGTTAACATAAGCATCTTCGGTGGGAAGAAGGAAGACTAATGCATTACCCTCTGTACCTTGGCGAGCAGTTCGCCCAACTCTATGGACGAAACTCGAGGCACATGCAGGTGGATCCCATTGCACAACCCAATCTATTTCAGGTACATCCAGACCTCGAGCTAGAACATCTGTGCAAATAAGAACCGCTTTTTCGGCTAACCGAAATTTCTCGACAATGCTCTTTCGTTTTCCCTTCATTTTTCCATGAATCCCAAGGACTACAGATTTTTTTAAAAACTGTGGAAGAATTTCCAACCAGTATTCTACGCAAGCACAGGTGGGAAAGAACAACATGATTTTATCGTCGCGATGTTCCTTCAGAAATTCCAGCAACGCAACAAACTTAAATTCTGGTTCCACGATGTTGTAGAAGTTTTTCAGAAGCACTGGAGTGCTAATTGTGGATTTTTCCTTGACTGAAACTAAAACAGGATTTCTGAGACCAGCGCGTATTAGTTGTGTCACCTCTGTGGTTTGAGTAGCAGAGAAGAGACCAGTTCGTCTCTGGCGAGGAATATAGCTGAGAATGACATTAATGGTTGCTTTGAATCCAAGATCCAAAAGACGATCGGCCTCATCAAGAACGAGGAATTCCTTCAAATTAAAATTTTTCAATATAATACAGTTCGGTTTCAGTATTCAAACCATTTAATCCTACCAGACTTTTAACCCTACCAGCGAGATTGAGATCTCCTTTCCGTTCGAATAAATCTTCTAAACGTCCTGGAGTGCAGACTAAAATGCAAGGTCCTTCTCTTTGTATGCCTGCAATGTCTTCTTCAATGTTATTCCCACCGACTATTAATTTTTGTTTAAGAAACGACAACTGGGAATGTGATAGAAACTGGCCCAAAACTTCAGATATTTGAAAAGCTAATTCCCTTGTTGGAGAAACAATAAGAGCTCCAATCTCATTTGGTTTCCATGGGGTCTCGGCTTCTCGTCGCTTAAGTATTTCTAAAAGAGGTACAAGAAAAGCGAGAGTTTTTCCAGATCCAGTGACTGCTTCAGCGGAAACATCTTTACGAGCAATTAACAGAGGGATCGCTGCTGCCTTTAAAATACATAAACCGTTGTCTTAAACAATATTTTTTGACTATTTTGTTGCTTACTTGGACTGGGGTCATACGATCAAACCCAAGATTCTGTATAACTTCCAGAATTGGCTCTGATAAAGGTTTTTCAAGATCCGTCCACTTTTTACGCGACATTTTTCGAATGTTTACAAAATGAGTTTTGACAGTTGTTTGATTTGACGTTTGAGCACATGGCATAAGAAGGAACACTCGAAAAAAGAATGAAATAGGGTGTTAACAATTTAAATATTTCTTGTTCAATTCACATGCGAGTTCATTTATTCATTTATGTATTCATGTAACCGGCGTAAAGTCGTCGTAAATACAGTAAAGTTGTAAACTGCATAAATCTATCTTATTTTCCATACAAATTGTCATAGATAAAAAAGATTTATCTTAAAGCACAAAGTATTAACACTCATCAAACACCCAAGTGGGATAGAATGTGTGATGGTTTTAGAACCAATCTTTCATATTTTCATGTATAAATAGGCTTTTTCCTTTGGAGGTGGGTAAGTACTTGCAAGTACTTTGCCAGCTTTTTTCAATGGAACACATCAAACTGCTTTCTCATGTAAAATGTATCTACTCGCACATGAGAGCATGTGCAGTTGACAATACTAGCCACCTCCAAAGGAAAGCGGCTAAGTCAAATCGTGTAGGACGTGCTGATAAGTTAATCCCCTTTCAAACGAAGAAACAAGTTGCTGGAGATTTTTCTTAACGTTTTCTTTAAGTTTCCTTAAAAATCTCTTGTACAATTTCTCACACGAGGAAACAAAATCTGGCCAATTTTGAGATTTCCTGAAATGTCTAAAAAAACAAACAACAAATGAATAAAAAAATGCCCGGGGATATTTTGTTCACCGCTTTTTCTTCTTGCCTTTCTTAACCCAGGAACTAAAAGTTGCTAGCAACTCAGTTTCCTCGTGTGAAAAGGGGCTTATGTTGTCTTATGTCGTTTTCAATTGGTTTCACTCAAGAAGACACTCATTCTCAATGAAACAGTGCTTGTTACTTCTACTCAATTATGAAGTTTTGTCCCTATATTGGTGAATCATTTCTTTTTTTCAGTTTGTATCAGATTCAGAAGAACTCACTGAGCTGACGGAGCAAGGTTTTTGTTTCGTTAGTTTTTGACAGCAAAACTGGTAAATTTCTCTGAGCACTCAGAAATATAAACTGGACAATTTAGCCAGTTCATATTTCTGAGATCTCAAAGGGTTTCAGAAGACTCAGAAATATAAATAGGATTCCTCACTTTTCCAATTTAAAACTGGGGCTGAATTGGTTTAAATTCGCCTGCTCAATTATTTTTTGTCAAGGGTTTTGGTTATTGAGTATGTTTGTTTGGCCCAAAAGCATAATTTAAACCAAAAATGCTACTTAATTCACTCATGCATTTCTGAGAAAATGGTCACTTTTCAATATTTTTGGTATAACCATTGAATTTATATTAATAGAGGAACCATTTCGTATAAAAACTCAATGGTATACTCGAAACAGTTTTTCACTTACGCCCATATTATTCACTCGTTTAATCCAGATTAAAACTTAAATTCAGATTTAAAGTAATTTGAATCCGAAAACTATATCCGAATCCATATTATTCATTCGTTAAATTTGCAAATAAATTTAATATTTTCGATCCATTCGAATAAATGTTTTTTTGTAATGTATAATATTGGCTTAAATTTGAGTGTTTGCATTTGAAAAATCCGATTGAAAAAGTTGGATATAAAAATCACTTTAATCCAATTTCAACCCAGAGTGAATAATATGGCGGTTAAAGTAATTTATTCCAAATTGAATTTTCGATAGATTTGATAGAAATGAATGCTTTGAAAATTTGTATATAAAAATTTAAGCAGGAAAAGTTAACAAAAACTAACATACAAAAATTGACAGATCTTAGGTTTTTATTTTTTTTTGCACATACATTTTTTTAAGCAAAGATTGGATCAAGACATGCATGAACAAAATAATTATTTTTGTCGCAGTAAATTACGAAAGAAGTAGAGAAAAATTTGTTTTGACTTCTATGCGAGGATATTATTATTCCTTAGAACTATTTGTATTTGAAGAGGTCAAATGAATAAGGGAGCAAGTGACAATTGTATAGTTTTGGATATAAGAGCTCAAAGTTTTTTCAAAAGAACTTTTCTTTTGCTTTAAGCCTAGTTTACAGTTCCAGTGCGCAGATGGTTTTCGTTTCCAAAAATAATTATTTTCCATTTCGGCCTATAGTTTATTATTTAAGGGTAAATTAATGACTCAATGGGTGGTTTAGGCCAAGGCAAATATTTTTTGTATTGAATATTATACAATTTGGTGCACAGAATAGTTGGAAAATTGTTTTAAAAATTTTGATTTTTTAGCACATTAAATTAGTCTTTAGCAACGGAAACTTTCTGATGAGGAAGAAGAATTAAGTACATTACAGTCTTTTGACATTTTTAGTTCCTTATAATAAACTTTCGGAAAACTTTTCTGCACTTTATGACGTTTACAAATGAACGGACGTATGTGCAAATACTTGGATTGGGATTCTAAGAACCTTAAACGTTGAGATTTTCAATCAATTTTGATAACATCGTATAGGAAGTTGAAAAAGAAGATACTTGCTAGATATTAAAGAGTCTTCAGAAAATACTAGTTGTGGTACTTTCTTCATTCTATAATTTTATAATAGAGCATGTAAGAATAGATAAAATCGGACAATATAAAATTTTTACTATAATAAGGAAATTTTCACATTTAATTACTTCATTCTTAAAACTTGATATTTATATTATGAAATTAGTTGCATTAAGGTGGTAAATGCCCACTTAACTCCTTTATGTCTATTTTGTTTATTCCCTTCAACGGAATTGTGGGGGTAAAAACGTATTTAACTCCTTTAGCCTAGTACGCAGATCGAGCTAAAATTCCGCTCCCACTTTTCTCTCCAAACATCAGCTAAAATCCTAGCTAAATTTTGACACAAAATTGTTGTGGAGAATACATCACAACAAACAGCTGTTTTCTGAAAAAAAAATTGTTCAACAATTTGAAACTTTTTCTTTTTTTATTTCAAGTGAATATAATCAACTAAAATGGATTTTTCTCTTTGGCATTGTTAAATCATTTGTCCTTGAATATTTCTCGTTCTTAATTTTCATTTTCACAAGTAAAGCTCACGAAAATCCCACAAATATAAAAACCTGCCACAATTTAGCTCGAGAATTAATGTGCCGCACAATTATTTCACGCGCTAAATTTTGACAGATAGGTCCCGTACAGTAAGAAACAAAAATTTGATTTTTTAGCTGGAGCTGCGTACCTCTCAGCTAAAATGCTTGGCTGAATTGTAGCTTGGCTTAATTTTGGAGAGAATTTTGTATGGGAGCGAAATTTTAGCTTGATCTGCGTACTAGGCTTTTATGCAAACAAAAATGTTTTAAATTTGAAATGCGTGATATAAGTGATTTTAATTCCTTTTTCCACTAATATCATAAAGTTTTTGATTGCATTTACCTCCTTTGCACCATTTTTCGTAGAGCTAAATTGGAAACTAGAGATCGTAGAAAGACGTTAGTCACACAAAAATTTTAATTTCCGTGTAGCCTTTTCGATGATGAAAAAAAAATGGAAACATTTTCAAATATGTCACTTACCCCCGTCTTCATTTGAACGCTTTATTTTATTATTTTGCTTTGTCGTAAAACGGAGGAAAATCTCATCTTCAGACTAATAGCAAAACTTAAAATTATTTATACAAATTTTGTTCATTGAAATTTGTTAAACAATTTTCAAGATCGAAAGTACTTAAACGAAATCAATATAAAATTATTATTGTAGAACTAAAGGAGACCATTCACGTTGAAACTGTCGTAAGGACTGACGCAAGAATCGTACTGAAGTTCGTTGAAAATTTCTACGAACCTTGCGACCGTCCCTACGACTGTCTCAACGTGAATGCCCAGCAACATCTGTGGATTTAACTATAGTAGATTTGAATAAACTTACGCCCCGAATGCGGTTGTCGATTTGCTGATCGATGCACGACTTTTTTCGATCGTCGCGTCGTTCATATTGTGATTGTCGATTGAAACCGATATTTTTCGATTATAAATTTTTGATCGATGCCCTAGGAACACAATTTATATTTATAAACTGAAACGCTTATACAAATGAACTTTCAAATAGAAGATATTGGATAATGGATTATTTATTATGAGCATTTTTCATTCGATTACGTTACACTATCCCATCCATGGAAACCAATCGATACAGTAGACAAATTTCGATTCGATTGCAAATCGACAACCGCAATCGGGTTCTTTAAACTAACATTGAATGAATTCACTCCTGCAAGCCATATTGAAACAAATAAACAAACCAACATTATTAAATGCGTATACAGAAATGTTTATATATCGAATAAATACGATGAATAAAAATAAAATATTCGTTTTGTGTTACATCAATAATTTTTGGAGCCACTTTCATCGAAAGAAACATTAAATATAAAATTCTAAATGCATTTATTCACTTTCAACAATTTTTTCAAATTTCAAACTGAATAACAAAATTTCACGTGGAAAATCAATTATGTTTTCCTTATTCTTATTCTTGTATTTTGAACTGGTTTGAATTTTTCATTCCACAAGGCTTAATAAAACAAAAACTGTTTTTCACTTCGAATTTTTTAAACCATATGGTAGGGAGAAACGATGCACTCAAATGGTAATCTGTAATCAGAGGAGCGTTACCTAGTGAATTAGATTAGATTAGATTAGATAAAGTTTATTTAGCAAATTAGCTACTTTTTACAATTACTTATTTTTCTTATTTTTAAATTTCTTAAATTTAATAATTATTTTTTACAAAAAATAATACCTCTCTTTTAAATTTTACTAAGTTAGTTTCAGTTTTCACATTATTAGGCAATTCATTGAAAATTTGTATTCCTTTGTAAAATAACATGTTTTGAGTCCTTGAATTTCTGAACAATTGCACATTCAAGTTATTACTATTTCTTAAGTTATATGGTTTTACATTGGCTCTGGTTGTTAATCTTCTACTTAAGTAATTGGGCAACATATTGTTTCTAATTTTAAATATAAAAATAAGTGTACCTAAAACTATTCTTTGTCTAACATTTAACCAATTTAGCATTTCCAGCATACTTCGAATGGATGTATATCTACTACAATACAAAATAGAGCATACCTGAAGAACCCAACAATAGTATTGTTGGACAATACTCAAAGTGGGGTCTTACTATTGTATTATAAATTTTTATTGCCATTGGAATACATAGCTTTCTTCTTATTTTACGAAAAAAACCGATTTTTTTGGCAATTTTTTTCAATATATATTCGAAATGTTTTCTAAAATTAAGTCTACTGTCCATTATAACTCCTAAATACTTTATTTCATTTATACATTCAAATTCTTCGATTTGATTTATCACATTATTTTCAGGTAGCAACATTATTTTCGTTTTTTCTACGTTTAACTTAAGTTTATTCATGTTTAAATAATTTTTTATATTTTTTATTTCATCATTTAATTTTCTTGTACAATCACAAAGTTCATCTTCATCAATGTATAAAAGCCCATCATCAGCAAAAAATTTAATTTGGCTATATTTAATTACTTTTTTAATGTCATTAATGTAAAGCAAAAACAAAAGTGGACCAAGGATAGATCCTTGAGGCACACCAAATTCTGTTTCAACTGATTTCGATAAATTATTGTTAAATTTGACAATTTGCCCGCGTCCAATCAGATACGATTTGAACCATTCATATTCCACTCCTCTTACCCCATACATATATAACTTCTTTAATAGAATATTCCTGTCTACGGTCTCGAAAGCCCTCTTGAGATCAAGGAACACTGCTGCTATTTTTTTATTGGCATGTAGTTTCTCTTTCCAGTCAGCTATCACGAAGTTTAGAGCGGATTCACACGAATGTTTTTGCCTAAACCCCGATTGCTCTTCCATAAGTATGTTGTTTTCATTTATGAAATTTTCAAGTTGTATTTGCACTACTTTTTCCAAAATTTTTTCATGCAAAGGAAGCATATTTACCGGTCTGAAGTTTTCATTTTTGTTCGAATTTTCAATTTTTGGCACAGGAACTATTACTGATGTCTTCCAATTGTTTGGGAAAACTCCACTAGATAATGAATGGTTGGTTTATAATATTCAAAAGTGCAGGGCCAACCCAATTAAAACTGTCTTTTAACATTTTTTTGTTCATAAAATTAAAATCACTTTTATTTGGCATCATGTCTATAATTTCTAAGAGATCTTCGATAGAATTCAATGTTTTAAACTTAAAACTGTTTTCACATCTTTCCACACTGTTCACCCATTGTACCACTGGAATATTGTTATTTATTTCCTTAATACTTTTAACAAAATATTCATTAAATTTATTCGCGATTACATCATCTCCTTTAGTTTTACTGCCATCAAATTCTATAAAGATTTTTTCAGTTTTTACATTTCCTTAAACTAACGTTTTTATGCATTTCCACATTGATTTTTGATCATTTGCTCCATTTAACTGATTTTTGATATATTCGCACTCTGTTTTATTTAATTTTTTTTTGTACTCATTTCTTATACTTTTATAAATCGCCCAGTCCGTATCTTGCCCTGTCATCAAAAATTTTAAATGACTTTGAACTTTTTGCGACTTCTGCCTACGCAGATCATCATTAAACCACTTTTGTACATCACCGTTTACAGTCTTTTCAACTACAAATGAATTAATTATATTTAACATTTCATTTTGAAATATATCACTCATATCGTTGTTAACCTGAGTTGAGATACCAATTTCATTTATTGCACTTCTCCTTATTGCTTGTGTAAATTGAAAACTATTAAATTTAACAAATTTTATCTTTTTTATTTTAAATAGAATCGTTTCATGGTCACTAATTTTTATGTTATTTTGAACCTTTGCTTCACAATCTTTTATATCTGTCACCACATAATCTAATAACGACTTCGTAGTACGAGTTATCCTCGTTGGCGCATCAATCAATTGTTTGCAAAGTTTTTCAGCAAATAAACACTCAAGTTCTCTTTTATAAATACTATTTTCCAGCCAGTCTATGTTGAAGTCACCAAGTATCACTATATTTTTATCTGGTAGATCATCTATCCAATCACCAATGCAGTCACAAAAGTCTCTAATTGAAGTACTGGGTGACCTGTATACTGTAAGGAACACAATTTCTTTATTCTCAATCTCAACTTTTACTATCAGTAACCACACCATTAAACCAATTTGAACACTTTTAATAATAGTAGGATATTCATAACAGTCCCTAAGGTATATTATCACTCCTCCTGTGTGTGAAGAGGTAGTTTCACATCTGATTATATGGTAATTGTTAACACTTATTTCTTTATTATCTGTTTTAGTTCCAATATGAGTTTCAGTAAGTACAATCATATCAAATTTATGTTCGTATATACTATTTTGTATTTCACTAAAGTTAGTCGTAAGTCCTTGAATATTCAGTTGCATGCAGATAAAAAACTTTGATTGCTAATAAGCAACTTTTTCTCGCTCTCTTTCAACTCTTCTCAAATACACTGGACAATTTATGTCCCTAGCATCATGACACGGGTCTATATCAAGATTGAGTTTTTTAATTGTAAAAATGCAATTTACACACTGTATTTTTTCATTCCGCTTACACGATATAAATTGCTTTTATGAACGTGTAAGAATTTAGCTAATAGCTCCTATGTTGTCCCTGAATCCGCCAATATGAGTTCTATGCTATTTCTGTAAAATATTGAAAATGGTTTTAACAAGCTTGAGTATTCCATTTTTATTTGGTATTGACAATAACTGTTCCCTAAATGTTAAAGCTGAATTTTCTGATTAGCTGATTGTTTTAGTTTTAAATGCAACTTGTTTCTACCCAAATAGAGTCAAACAGTGACGTATGTTTACATTTACGAACTAGAGGATATTTTCTACATAGGAATGTTGACTAACAAGAAAAGAAAACAGTACAATAAATAATTAATTTGTTTATATTTTTTTTTTTGAGAAATTAAAAATTATTTATACGTTTAAAAATTATTTTAAATATTAATAAACACATTAAGAACGTCTACCTTTAAGTTCCACTAGAACCAGAATTGTTTAATGTGGCTCGTACAAGCAAAGCAGTAGTTTCCAAAATATACTCGGTAACATTTTTTTCTTCAGCTAGCTGCTTCTCAGTGTTGTGTAACTCGTGCTCCAAATCAGATATAGAAGCTTCATTTGATTCAGACAACCTAAGGAAAGTTTTTATATTTATTTATAAACCCATATTATTTGTTTGTTTTATTTTCTAACATTTTCATATCTTCGATTTGTTTCTCACCAACAACCTTCATTTTCGTTAATAGAGTGTTCTTGGAAGTGTAATCTTTTTCCAGTTTATTCAAGTCTTCGATAAGTTTCTCGTTGATTGTTTTAAAATTTTCTTTCTTTCGACTTATTTCAGCGAATTTAGACTCCAATTCATTAAATTTATCAACGCATTCTCTGTGCGAAATATGGAATAAATGTATTTATTTAACTAGGATTATTATAATTACGTACTTGTGAGATTGTAAGAATGATGGTGGATTTAAATCCATAGCGTTTTCGATGCTGGACATAGTGTTTTGCAATTTTCCCAGAGTAACAGAGCGATCTTGATTTTTCTTAAAAGTGGTGCGCTCAATAATTATTTGTTCGTCAATAGCATTATCAAGGACAGTGTTGGTCCTACAAAAAGTATCAATCTGTAAAATATAGTTATATTTTTGTTTTAAATTTAAATAAAAACGAACGATTGTAAACGATCCACTTCCTCTTTGGATACTATATCCATTGTAAGACGGGCCTCTTCTTCGCGCAGTGATTCCAACATACTATTGCATTCTTTCAATTGCTCTTCCAAATAATTTATAACATCTTTTTGAGAGGCTTCTGCGTCAATTATTTCATTGAGTTGGGCTAATGTTTGTGGGGCTAGTGGACGCAAATTCTTGATGTGCTTTTCAATCTGAACAAAAAATAATAAATTATAATTTTAGAGCTTGCAACAAACAATCGATCTACAAACGTTTTTAGCTCTGATTGCGATCTGTTCATGATCGAATTTGTATTTTTTTATTTCATCAATTAGCTTCTGTCTTTGCCGGATTTTGCCACTGGCTAGCGGAACTATTGATTCCTTAAACATGTTGTAGTAGAAAAAATAGTTCAACAAGTGATTCAACATATGGACAGTTTTTTTTGGAGCTATTGGATAAGAATATAAATAAGTTCAAATACAGTGCATGGGTTGGGATTTGCGACTGCGAGGCAGAATTGACATAACATAACTTTTCCAATAAGGAAACAAATCGAGAATGGATATAGTACTTACAAGGATGCTTCAAATCGTAAATGAAGAAACAATGAGATTTATCGGAGATTTTGTAAATGTGATCAATGTAGTTACAGAAACGAACAAGAAAAGCTCGCTTTTCAGTTACATTTTCGCAATTTTTCAGCTTAAACAAAATAAATAAAAATAAACTATATAAAGTATGAAGGTAAGAAAATAATTTGGTTTACTTGAATCATTGGCGATGTATCAAAATTAAACATTTTCAAATAATTTATTAGGGCATTAAACACAAAAGCCTCAGTAGGTTTTGCCAAATCAGTTTCTTTTATTTTAAAAGAAAATATTTGATTCCATTCTTCGACGAATTCTGCACTAGAAAACATTTTTTTATTATTAAAAAATTCTTTTCGTCGCTCACTTTGAACTTTGAGTTTAAATTTGAAAAAAAAAGTTTGAATATGACGTTTAAAACTTCAAGATAAATTACAAAACAGTGCGTTCAGAAATGTGACTAATTGGATCCGTTTGGTAACTTGAAGACCCCTATTACATCGACACTTATGTGGGTATTTAAAGAAATAAAAAGATTTGGAATGGAATTTTCAACTCAAAATCTCTTTCAAAATCTGTTTTAAAAATTCTAATTTAAAATTTTAAACATATCACTCAATACATTTGGGCTTATTTGGCGTGGTCCTTAATTCTGTATTCTGTTATTCTGCTATGAGTTTCCATACAAAAGCTTAAGGCCTGGCGCCCACTAGGCAACTTTTTGTTGCTCCCGATTCAAATAAATTGGGTTATATGGAAGAGCGCCCACTAGGCAACCAAGTTACCGGCAACTTTAAGTTGCTGGAAGTTGCTCGCAGAATTTTTCCCGGCAACTTAAAGTAGCTGACAACTTTATCTGTCAAAGATGACTGTGTTCAACGATGAAATTTTACATATAGATTTTCAGATTTCTGAATTTTCTTATCCTCTGATTCTGATTTATCAAAAATGTTTTTATTTGATATTTACTTTTTTATTAACGTTGTAATGGTGTCCGTGTCAAAAGTCAACACAACGAATACACAAAAACATGACGTCAAATTCCAAAAAGTAGCTCGGAAGTAGCCTAGTGGGCGATGGCGAGCAACTTAAGTTGCTCGGAGTTACCGGCAACTTCAAGCAACTAAAAGTTGCCCAGCGGGCGCCAGGCCTAAGCTGTCAAAAAATCTTTTATACATTTTATTTCTGGTATTCTGCATGCGTAATTCTGTTATTTAATCTGCTAAGAAATCTGTTATGAATTGTAAAACTTTCGAGCTCATAGCAAAATCTTTTACAAATCACGTTTTAGGTATTCAGCATGCCAAAATCTGTTATGAATCATAAAAGACAAGCCTCTCTGGTTTTTATCATAAAAGATTTCAATAAAAACAAGGTATATGGAGTAAAAATAGCCATTTTTCTTTTATTTCGTCAACAAAATATTTTAAAATTAGACAAGTATTAAAATTTATTAAAATCACCAACTTTGTAAGCAAATGAAAAAATTAAAATATTTTTTTTTTGCAGGGGAAAGCACAAAACACTTTTGATGTGGAACGAATATAAAAAAAGCAATCCCATTGGTTTCCCGACGTGCATCTCATACAGCTTTTTACATTGAATGTATTTAATGCAGGAATTTTATTGAACACATTTACTAACTACAAATAAAACAATTCCGTGTTAAATACCAATTAAATAATAAAAAACGAGTGTAAATAAATGCTGGCCACCCATTTTGGTATTTGTCATTTTATTTACAACAGCTGATTATGGTAACAGATTTTAGGTCTGTTCGTTAACTGATTTCGTTTTTGAAGTTTCATAACGTTTTTTTTTAACGAGTTTTATAAAAGTTCGAATATCTGAATGCCGATCATAAAAGATCTTTTATGGCGAAAATCTTTTATGATTCAAACAGGGAAGGCATATCGTCGAAGAATCGACATTAGGTTTGTTTGGTATCTTTTTCCAAAAAAATGTATAAAATATGTCAAATTTTTAAAAGAAGAGAAAATCTGATCACAGTTGGCGAAATTTTAAAAAACATGTGAGTGATTGTAGTAAACTGGGATAGTAGAAATTTATGATTAGAATATCTACTATTACAGTCACATTAAAAACAAATATTTTAATGAAATTAAAAGCAAGTATAATGGCACCTTCATACCCATTGAATTTTTTAGTCAAGTCTAGTACGCAGATCGAGACAAAATTTATCTTTAATATAAAATTTTTCCCGAACAAATTTTATCATGTATTTTTTCCAAGCAGTACGCAGCTCCAACACAAAATTTGACAGTTGTAACCACTGTATGTGAAAAGATAAAAGAAAGTCTCCACCTACTTTTGCGCGGAAAAAGAATGCTCGGAGCATTATTTTTCCGGACAAATTGTGATGTTTTATTTATTAATCGCTTTTTATAAACTAAAATCATCTCCCTGTTTCATTTACTCCATTATTAAGACGTTGTGAGAACGCATGACTTAAATAAAATATAAAATGCTTAAGGAAAATGATGACATAAGAATAAGAATAGAATAAATAGAACAGCTGTTTTAAATCATTCAAAGGCGTAGCTAATTTGAAAGGGTACACAAAGGTCACATACACATAAGAAAATATTGTTTTTTTTTTAATAAAAAACCTTAACTGAATTTCCAAACTGGGTTAGACTGAGTTGGAGTCAGCAGATTGAGTTATTTTGACGGAAAAAGATTTTTTCTCGCTGGGCAAATTATGTCATGTCGTTTCATTTATCTCTCTCACCACAACTGCTATCTTTTGCAACAATATTCAACTCAAATTATAGGCACAAAGGATCCAAATGTCAGCCAATTGCCCTTGAATCACCTTTTTTCCGGAGAAGTAAGAAAACTTCAAATATTTTGAAATTTTTCTAGGGTTTTTAATCCATCGATATTATAGCCATACTTCAACATAATTTGACAGTTGATGGCTTGACAGATTGGGGACAAACCATATTTTGACGAAAAAGTTTACTTGGATCCAAATGTTAGCAAATTGACAGACTTTTCATCATTATATCGTTCGACATCAAGCGCAAATCAATCAGAAGCGATCAATTTTTCTTGCTCTTCTAATGCTTTGACAAAATTTGATTTCTGTATTTAAAATTTTCAAATTTAGGTGAATTGAAGGAATTTCTTTGTTTAGTTTAAATTTCAAGCCACGCCCGCCACTGTTCTCATTTGGCTTTAGTTTTTTTTTTAGAATTTGTCTTGAAAAAAAGGTAGAGATAAAATTTGGCTTTGCTCGATCTGCGTACTAGGCTTCAGGCATGATACAACTAAACAAGATAGCGCATTGCGCATCATTCACATAAAATGACGTCATCGACGCACACAAATATTTTTTCGAAGAATAATATAACAAAGATTTTTTGACTAAAATCCATTAATTTAATATGAAATATCATTTCCTCGAAATAATGCACTTGTTTTTAGGATCCTGAACACACATTTTTATTATAAAAAAACAAAAATATCAGGGAAAATTGTGCGTCGATGACGTAGATGCGCAGGACGGAACGAAAAAAAAACAGGACGGCGTTATCTGTTTAGTTGTATCATGGGCTTCAGGCGCAAGGAATCATCGTGTAATAGGGGACTAACCAATCTAAATCCTTAACAGGGTCCAAATGTAGGCGATGCGTTAATAAGAAATGTTTTGAGAAATGGAATAGAATGTAGCGAATAAAAGAGGAACGCAGGTTTCGGCACAAAAGCCGTTTCCGTTGTTTTTTTTGGTTCCCTTTGCAAAAAATTACAAAATTAAAATAAAACCAATTTGACCCTCCATGTATTATGTATTTTGAGTTGTAATTTAAGCATTTATTTTTTCCTACCAATAAACGAATATATCTATTTTTTTTATATCGAACACAATTTAAGGCGTACATATATATTATTCGCCTTCAAAGAAATGATTATGTGCCTTTTGTTCGGATCAAATTGTACACTAAAATTTTAAAATACATATACTATACAATGTCTGACCATAGAGTACCTATATTATCTAGAGAACCGACTTCAGGGCTTTTTCTCTTTCACCCTACAAGCTGCACTGATTGGATTTCCTCCACATAGCTGAGCATGTGTTAGCTGCCCAATGCATTTTAAATGGAACCACACCAATACAATGATAACTTATCGGATTTTGGCTCAGTTTTGCTCACTTTTCCTCAACTGAAATTCCGATATTCAAAATAGGAATCAGTTAAATTCAAAAACTGAAAAAGAAAATAATATAGAAGAAAAACATTTTTTTCTAATACTTTATAAACGAAAACTATATTAAATATCTCTTTTTATAGCTTTCGGCACACAAATAAAGTAATATTTATGATTAGTTTTGGTAAAAGCAGAGAAAATTTACCTTAAAAGTGGAAACACACCCTTGAATTTCTATGCGTAAGTGCCCTTATCTTGTACCTCAAGAGATAACCCACTGAGCAAAAAATGGCTGACATTTTTGACATTTGTTTTAACTTTCGGTTTTGGCAGATGACAGACAATTTTGACAATTGAATTAAGAATTAGAAATGAAAAAAAAAAAAATTGAAATAATGGTGTTTAATTTTCGTGAAATTTAATTAAAAAAAATCATCCAAACAAAAGTATCAGGTACTAAAATTTGATTGGTTTTCCCTTGGGTACTCTGAACGTACCCAATGCCAATTATCGACTCAGTTAAATGTTATATTTTTCGATATTCCTTTTAACCTTGACTGTTTTTTTTTTGATAGATGAATTCATCGAAGGTAATCAAGAGCGAACCCACGTCCAAGGAGATCAAACAGGAACCCAACATTCACGCAATGCACTCTAAGGAACCTCTAATCCAATCGATTAGAGGGTATCCGAGCATGTACCAGCGACATCAGCTTAGTATGCCTCATCAACATTCACCGCATCTCGCACAGAATTGGGAGCCTAGAAGTAGAAGATAATAAATATTTTTATCGCAGCCAACATATTCTAATTGAAACATACTTTTTTCAGATATTACATCTTTAGTCACCAGCAATCGCAGCAAATGCAAGTCCAACAACAAGCTCAGCATCAATAGCAACAGCGGCAAGAACATCAACATCAATAGCAGCAACAACAAAAGCAGCAGTGTAGCTGGTATACCTGCCACAGTGGCAGTGGTAATCCAGCCGATAGTCGAAGTCCACCATCTGAAAGACATGTGCACAACACACCATCACACGCACTTGGCTATGTTATGTATCCGGCACCCTATGGTATCAAGTAAAGATAAGTTAGTAGAATAAAACTAACCCAAATCCAATATAATTGATTGTTTTCAGAAGAGAAGAAAAAAATTTTTTAACAAATGTTCGGTAAAGTTTCTTGTAGTTTTTTCACTTTGAAAAACAATATTTGTTAAATTATTTTACAAAACCAATCAAACATTTTATCGTAGCCAACATATTCTAATTGAAACTTATTCTTTTTAGAAATTACATCTTCTCAGAGTAGAGGCGCAATTATTTTCAGCAAGTACAGTCTGGCTCACATCAACAGCCTCTCGGATCACAAATGAAGCCCGAGTGTCTACCAATGTCAATACAACAACAACAACAGTTTAGTCACCAGCAATCGCAGCAAATGCAAGCTCAACAGGAAGCGCAGCAACAAGCTCAACAGCAAGCCCGACAAAAAAAAAAAAGGATTTAAAAATAAATCCGGAGGGACAGAAGCCCACAACAGAAACTCATCGGCCACCTCCTCCGCCAACATCGCAGTACTTCTTGCACTCATCTTACATTAGTCCGAGTCCTTTTGGTTTCGATGCCAGTCAACGACTTTTATTCTGTAAATCTGCTGTTTATTTGCAAATTTTGATTGCTTGAAATGGTATGCAGATTTAAAGACCTTTAAGATCATTCAAAGTAACAAAAACTCTTTTCCAATTAATTTTCATTTCTTTATAAATAGCTGTGTGTGCTGTGACTCGGAGGGGCAAGTGCAACCTACCCAATGGAGCTGCTGGCTTCACCACTCAGGTCATCGTGTTGAACCAGTCGAATAGTTACACTCCAGTATTGGATTGCTACACTGCTCACATTGCTTGCAAGTTAGCAGAAATCAAAGAGACGGCTGATCTTCGTTCAAGAAAAAACCAAATGAAATATTTCTATCTATAGTAGTATTAGTAGTATTCTATAAGTTTTATTCTATAAGTAGTATTAGTAATTATATAATATTGTTTATTTAAACTGATCAATACGGAAATTCTCCTACCATTGTAGCCTATGTGAATAGCATTTTACATAATTAAAGACATTTTTTAGCTGCTAAAACAGTAGCTTATAAAAACAAGTTTTTTTTATGAAGTTGGGATATTTAAGTTGATTTTAAAGCGGACAAAAATATGTAGAGTAGTTGCCTAATTTTTTTTTTTTGTCTGTAAGTTCTATTCGCTTGACCTAGGAGTTAATTGAAAAAAGTCAATTTCCGTGTAACGCATTACCTCCGGTCAAAAGATAAAAATAGTTAAAAAAATTTAAATTACCTATGCGAATTTATATAGTATTTGATTTTTATAGTTTTAACGCCTAGAAGTCTGAAATTTAGACCGGTGATAGAAATTGTTTCATAAATATTTTAATTGCAATCAGTTCATGCGAAGATCAAAAATCAAAGGAACCGTTTAATGGTAGGAATCATTAATAACAGTTTAAAGAATAATTTACTTATTTTTTTTAATCGAAGTCTTTAGAAGCCGTTTTTGAAATAAATAAACTTCTAAAATGGTTGTATGGCAAGAGTACCGTTATTTGTAAGCTAAAAATTTTTACAATTTACAATTTATTGATTTCCCCTCTCAAATTTTGAAGAAAATCGCTTCCGTGGTTTGAGCTACACATTGAAGTACAGATAGACAGACCGAACACCAACATACAGAGAGAATTGTGCCACCCACTTTTTTGGTGTTCTCTATCATTGTAATGACATGTTTGATTACTACCTCAAATTGTTCTTCAACAATCCAAAACTTGCCCTTTATTACTATGTATATACATATATCTTAAGTAAAAAGATTTTTTAGTTATCAGCAAAAATGTTTGAATTTTATTAAAACTTCTTAAGCAAACAGATAAAAGCATCTAATAAATAAATAAAAAAAATATGTGAACAATATTACAATAATTCAGCAGCAACATATTCATGTAATTTGTTGATGGCAACTTTAAGTTTTTCATCGTATTTCTTTGAAACTTTTTCCCTTCATGGTACGTATTTAATTTCTATATCGAAAAAAAGACAATAAAAACATGGAAAATAATAAATAAGGATTGTTCTGTTTTGAAAGTTTTATTTTCTTATACGGAATATTAAAACGCCTCTTGTTTTGATAAAATTTACTTTAAATTAAGTCATAAAAGCCAAAAGCAACAAATTGAATTGTAGGTCATATTGAGAAGAAAATGCTATGTGAAAATGTATATGCAAAAAATAGGACTTATGATTAAGAAGAAATTTTTTTTTTAATTTGATAAATTGATTTGAAGATTAAAACAATACAAAAGGCGTTCACTAGAAGAAAGAAAAAACTACAAAATACACATAGTATCGTTTTCAATATAATGAAAGCCACAAACGCTTTCGAGTCCTTAAACCTTACATTTTTTTTAAAGCTTATACAACTCATAGGGAATTCTTACCGTATGTTGGTGTATGTTGTTCAGTTATGTGCAATTTGGTTGTAATGCGCATTGGTCTTTGATGTTGAAGAATTTTCTTAACAACTTCTTGGTCATCAGAGCAAGTTGCAATAATATTGTCAGGTATTGAAACAGCGTACTCAATATCAGAAAACTGCGAAGATGTAATGGAGATGTTTCTTCCAACGGAGCTTACGGATGCTTTACGTTTAAAGTCTGAAAAAAGGAGAATTTATAAGATTTATTTATAAGCAAAGATCGCTTTTGGGTTACTTCCTACACTTTGTGTTCAATGCCAGTTGTATTCTCATAGGCAGGACTGCCAGTAATGAAAAAGCTATCTTTTTCTGTATCCGAATAAGAAGGCTTATGTAAGTCAGCTTGAGCCGAAACATGAAAGACTTTTTGGTACTCGTAGCCATCGAAACATCAATCGTAACTAAATGCTGTCTGACCAGCAGCTTCTTCTTTACATTTAATTTTACGAAATTTTCCCACGACATGATCATCATTGTTGTTTACATTGAGGAATTTTCTCTTGCCTTGGCGGCGATTGGACTGTTCGTGAAAAGTCAAATTCAATTTGGGAACTCTTTGATATTTTAGCCGGAGCATTTGAAAAATAGCTACTTGGCGGTGATTCGGTGATTGAAGACTAAAACGCTTCAGGTAAATGAGTTTTCCTGTACTGCATTGCTGCTTTCGGTTGATTTTTCTCTTTCCAAGCTTTCAATATCATTTAGTGAAGGGCAAGAAGGTATTTGTTTTTGAGGCATAATCTAACTAATTCATGTGATGCAACTTTTGGATAGTGTAAAGGACTTGCGATTTTTTGTGCGCTTTTGTGTCATTTGTGGGACAGGAATTCCCTTCTGACGCAAAAAATCATCGAGAATTTTTTCAGCATCTCGTTTTGAAGACGCTGAACTTATAGAAACTTCCAACGGTGCTTACGGATGCTTTACGGTTAGTCTGAAAAAAGGAAAATTTATAAGATTTAAAGATGTCATAATTATCATAGCTTACCAGTTAAGAATGACGCCTTATCGTGATCTGTTCTGTTGTGAGTAGATACATCAGGACCACCACAGAGGCCAGTATGACTCATTTGACATGGTCGTGGCGTTGGAAGAGGTAGACTTGGTGCGCGATCTGCTGCAGCTAGTGCTTGAAAAATCTCCTCGACTACTACTACTAAACATTGGGTTGCTATAATAAATTTAATGAAATATTAGTTACGTAGATTTGACAAAATATTTAAATAAGTATGATATGAGTATTTATTTATTCTTTAATAGTTTATTTAGTGCAAATATTTATGTAATGTATTTTGGTATGAGTCGATTAATAGTAAGATGCACAGATTTGAATAATCACAACCAAAAATATAAAACCCATAAAAAGAAAAGTTTTCAAAAATCTAAAAAAAATTTGGGTTGTTTCGTGGTGCAAAATTAAGAGTTCTCGTAATCCTGAAGCTCGTAATTAAAACGACCGATTTGGCCCTGCACCAACTTGGTGTGAGACGGTGCTTTGGTATTGAGTGGAAGGTTTTGATTGCTTCCTTGCAATTGAACCACCTAAGTGGTCACTTGGCACACAGGCTTATTATCTTAAAAAATTAATTCGATTTTGTGTTATCATTGTGTGCTATTTCGTAGTAGCTTACACGCAAGTTAAAACACAAACTCCGCGCACAAATTCAAAAGAAATATGCAAAAGTGCATTTAGTTTTTTACGTCATATTGTTTTGTGCGATTTAAAACAAATATATTTCACAAAATAGTTGCAAAATAAGCAATATTAATTTGAGAACACCGAAGTAAACAAACAAAAATCAAGTCGACTAACACATCAAGTTTCACTTAATCAGTCGACTTTTGGCACCTGAGATTTAAGGTATTTATTATTGTTGTACACTTTTAATTAATTATTACTAATATTTTACTTATAAAAAATATAATTTTCCTTAAATACCGAGTTTTTGTTGGAAGAATTCAATATTATAAATTCCACCCAACACAAATTAGAACCGAGATCTGTCATTTTGACATTTCATAATTTAACAAAAAAACAAAACGTCACTTTGAGCTACCCTACCCCATTTTGTATTTTTATCCACAATTCACACGTATTCACCGACACGGAATTTGAGAGAGTTTTCTCTTGGTGTGCTCAAATAAAATTTGCGGGTGTTTTAGGCAGGAGGGGTACGAGTCGGTTCTCTAGATAATATAGGTACTCTATGTGTCTGACACTGAGCCGTTGATGTTACGACTAGAAGACGGAGAAATTGACGAAAGTAGTGGGCCATCCGTGTTACCAGAATCGATGACTGCGAGTGGCATCGTTAAAGATTTGCGTGTCCTCGTCAAGGACTTCCAAAAAGCTGATAATACTCAAAATGATGGTCGGCGTACATCTGCAGTTTTTGGTGAGACGATGAAACACGATTTTAATTTTTTGTTAGCGGAAACTTTCCGTGTTTTGCTGCGCTTTATGAAAATTACGTAGATTTTTGTATGTGAAAATATTTTAAAAAGGGCTTCCTTATCAAATTCGACTCGAGTGGGCTATACATACCTAAGGAATGCATCATTTAACACAACACTTGATTCGCCACTTTTTATTTTAAATAGGTACCCGCATTTGGATTCTTTCATAAACTATTTTTTTTTGTCAGCTGGCTTGGCAATTAGACCCCTTATTGCGCATACACACGTGTAGACGTGTTACACGCGTTATTGAATTGTTTGTACATATATGAACGTGTATTTTATGTGTACACATTTATCATTACACGTGTATTTATTGGTCAATATGTAGATTCTTCAAAATTGAACAGTTTAAAAATCATCTATACTTCTATATTAATAGTCTTTCTATTGAATAGACCAGAAAATAATGGGTATAAAGGAATAATTACGAGCAACGGTTTTTATTATTTAATATAAATATTTGTTTGGCCTATAAGCATGCTAAAAACCAAAAATGCTTCTAAATTCACCCATGCGCTTCTGCGAGAATGGTCACACTGGCCGTTTTTCAATATGTTTGTTATGACTGAAACTAAGCCAAATTTGCTACTTTTACACATAACTATTTGTTCAAAATTAAATTTTCTATCAAAATGAATGGTTTACAAAATTGTAAAAATTTAAGCAAGAAAAGTTAACAAAAACCCAACATAAGAAAATTGTAAAATCAAACGTTTGAAAAGTTATGTGGAATTTTCTAAATTAATAACTTTTTTCAAGCAAAGATTGTCTTAAAACGTGCATAGACAAAATAAAGTAGAGACTACTGCTTTAATATGGCATGATCAAAAATTAATTTGTATTCAAAATTTGCAGAGATACTTATATCCACTGAAGCTTTACCATTTATCATTTTTGAAATTTTTTAAAACATCCATTTGGATAAAAAATTTAAGCTTTAAATTGTCAAATTCGGTTTAGTTTCAGAGTCATACCAAAAATATTGGAAAGTGGCCAGTGTGACCATTCTCTCCGAAACCCATGGGTTAATAGCATGCCAAACAAACTTGTTCAATAATAAAAACCATTGCATGTAATTGTTTTTTTTTTAAATGTGTAGGGTAAGTGTACCAGTACCCGGCCAGTCACTAGTATCCGTCCACTTTCAATTAAATCGTTAATACTAAGAAAATAAAACATTGTTTACATGGGCAAATATATTCTGACAAAAATTCCAGGTACATTTTACGTTTTGGTAAAGTTTGACAGATCTGTTGTAGACAGATCCATGTCAAAAAAATGTTAAGAGTACGAAGCTCACGGCGAGAGTAGAAACTGCGTTTTAGAGTTCGAAAATGTTAGGAAAACCAATAAGAATAAGTTGTAATTTTCGGTATTATCCGTGAGTATACAAACTTTTATTTTGTTTTATTGTATCAACAATATAATAAACTATCTTAAAATTTAAAAAAAAAAAATAATTTAATGTTCTAAATAATTAAAAATATGGTGGCCGGTTACTGGAACACCATTTTTATAAGATGTTTTAGTAACCGGCCAGGGTGGCCGGGTACTAGATTTTTGCCTCAAATCAACTTTTGTATCCCTTTTATGCTTAAATGAAGCAAAATACTTCTAGCTTCCTCTACCATCAACTAAAATGTATTTTACATGTAAGATTTCAGTATTCGGCCACTGTTTTTGTTCAAGGGATTACTATGGCCGGTTTTTAGAACAAACGGCACCAGTATACGGCCACATAACTTATTGTATGTAATTCATACATTTTTGAAGAAAATGAGTGAAGAAACTGCTGCACAAGTACCGAAAGACCTTCAGCGAATTGGTTTTAGATTTCCTTAAGAATAAAATGCACGCCTGGGTCGTACGTTGTTGCTATTATGTTCAAGACGCAGAGGATTCAAAAACATGAGAACTATGGGAGAAAAATCTTTAAAAGCACGAAATATGTACCATATTGAAATTAAAAAACAACTTCTTTGATAGTTTGAAGTGAAAAAAGATAATGCCATCTGAATTCTTGATAAAATATGATTGTATGAAAAACAAAAATTTAAGTCATTGGAGCGATTTTTTTAACAAATTATGTTTTTTAATAGTTATATTTCAAACTTGAAACATTTTATGGGAAAAATTTTGGTATGCAAATTATAAGGATTTATTTTTTTATTATTAGATCTTATTTGAAATTTTTATATAGGAAAATTAAACTGAATCCGTTGAGTCGATAATGAAAAAATTCAAAACAATAAAAACCAATAGGTTTTATCAAAATCATAGCAACCTTTTTAGAAAAAAAATAACTTTTTCCTTAACGGTTTTTTTAACATTTGTGTGGAAGGTACCGTTATTTATTACAGTAGAAGACAAATACAAGAAAATCTCATATAAGAAAAACTCGCTTATAAGACAGGCATTCTAAAGCACCATGCACATTTCCATGAAGTAACGTGTAAAATGAATCTTATATAAGAAAACCGTTTATAAGAAAAACACTGATATAAAAAACTTATTCTGTGGTATAAAATTTAAAAATTTTACGTCTTTAAGAAACCACAACGTATAATGTGATTTTGAAGGAAATTAATATTTTAATGATTGTTCTTAGCATGTTATGAGTGATTTTTATGAATTAATGCAACTACAAGTTATTTACATACAATTTTTCAGTGAGTAGGTTCTTTGGAAACTTATTTCAATTGATTTAGTGATATTTAAAGGAAATGTTCTTTCTCAGAATGCGTTTATCTAATAAAATAAATTTTCGTTCTTATATACAATTTTTCATATAAAAAAACACTGTTATTAGAAAGAAATTCTCTGCATTTTTTGACATTCTTATGTCCTTCATCTACTGTAAAACTTTTCCTTAAATATTCTAAGAAAATATTAATTTACAAATACCCTTAACTACGTAGTTTAAAAAAATACATCAAAGTCGTTTTTGAAATATTTGATTAAAAAAAATTGAAACATTTTTTTGAAAATCCAAAACATATTTTTTGAAAATGTAAATGAATATTTATTTTCTACTGTTTTGAAGGAAATCGAAGATGAAAATGTTTTTTTGGGGGGTACCATCAATTATCATGGGGGGTACCATCAATTATCATAGCCTTTACTTAATTAACTTATTGATTTTTTTTTTTAGAAAATTTATGGAGCCTTTTTTGAGAAAGTTGCTTAAAAATGTATGCCAGATACCGCTATTTTTTGTTCTAAAAATTAAAGATCTGTGTGGGTGGATTTGCTAAAAAATGCTATGTTACAAGTTGGAAGAAAATCGATCCAGTGGTTTAAGCTGGTAACTCAACGGACAAATAGACATAATCTTAGAATCGTGAGACCATATTTTTTCTTCTTCCCTATCATTGTAATAACAAGTTTGATCAAAACTTCGGGTTCGATTTTTTTCAACGAATGCATAACTTGCCATTAGTGCCTTGTGCCTACTCCTAATCGCAAGCAAAAAAGGGCATGGCCGGACATTGGATCAAAGTGGCCGGATACTGAAATTCGGTGGCCGGGTACTGGTGAAAATTCCCTTTTTTTAAAAATAAATCCATATTAAAAAATATATTGCAAGCACTTAAAGTTTATATTTTTTATTCAATGCTAAACATGATCCATAATTGGTCAAAACAAACAACATAAACGAATAAAATCAGCTGAATTAGTTATCCAGCTTTAAAGTAGAAAAATGCGTTAGGTGGCCGGTTACTGGTACACTTACCCTATTCAAAAGGCTATAATACGTAAACACTTCTGTACCTAACTTTTTAACTGACTTAATGGCAACGTATATTTTTTTATTTGAAAGGTATAGCCAACCGGTCTGGCAGAATATAATTTTTATATTTACATTTATGTTGCCGTCGATTTTTCCACCACTGGACACCACTAGTTTATACTTGTACTGAAAATATCACATTTCACACCTTTTTTTAGAAATTTGCTCAATGGCTTGCTAATATTGTTTCTTTTTTACTTACACTTTACACTTTTACTCACTTGTATCCGAAAATTATTCACTCGTAAAATCCCCCCTTTAACTCAACTTTATAAATTCATTCGACTCATAATATATTTTTTTCATACTAAATAACATTGACATATATTTTGTTTGCATTTAATTAATTCGATTTTAATGGTTGTGTTTAAGATTCACTTAAATCCAGAGTGATTATAAAATGTTGGTACGCCAATTTTGAGTATCTATTAATATACAAACATAAATTTATAAACTTAGTTTCAAAAAAATTCAATGTTTTTTAAAATCCAAAGTTAAATTTTTTCAAAATTCTGTAGGTGAAGATTAACGCTAATACCTGTTTAAACGTGTCTTCTCATTAGATAATAGTTGCTTTATTTATATAACTTAAAGTTTTTACTTAAAACATAATAATTAATTGATAAATTGACTGTTCGAACATAGGAAACCAAATTTGTTCGAGTTGCCTGTTCGAACACTAGTGTTAGACTTTACATAATTTCGTCAAAATTGTTTTTTTTTTTCATTCATTTTCATTTTTTTTCTTTCGGGTTTGGGTCAGTAACATGAAGAAGAACGTTGGATCCAGTATTCGAACACCTTTTTCTTCTTTTCTTCCAGTGTTCGATACAAGGAACCTCATGTAATTGTTAGCTTCCCTTGTTCGAACAGTTTTTGAATTGCGTTCCAACTAAAAATCCGTTAAACGGTTTAACGTTTTGTTTTACTTCGTTTTTAGTAGAATTGAATTACAAATACAATTTGTTCAATTAAACTGAGAGAAAATTACTTTTATGCTTTTTTGGGGTTGAAAATGTGTACGAACTCTTATGTATTCGAAATAAGGAAACATGTACGAGCTTAGGAAACTCGTCTTCGACTACTGGGGAATTAGGCTGTTTTCACATTTTCTATTTTTATAAAAAAAAGTGGTAATAGTTACTACAAAAAACATAAAAGTAATAACAAATATTTGAGTTAAAGCTGCTAAATAATTTTACATCACATATTAACGTTCAATGGTTCATTCATACTAATTAATTACTTTATTGCGAACCTTTGACTATTGGGGGCATGACCCTATGCAATTTTATTGACATTCAAAAGGAGCTTTTGCATACAAATTTTATTGCAATCGGTTGAGCCCTTAATAGGTCTGAATGAAAATAATAAAATGGAGCCAAATATAAATTAAAATATTTCTTCTGGTATCTTTTAATACAGCCCAAAATGATAAGTGCAAATGTAAATTGCATAATTTTGTATGCATTAAGCCTACAAGCAATGAAGTCGAATGGATAATTTACACCGCAACAAACCACAAACATCCCAAATGCATTTCTTTACTTTTCATTTCTGGTTAAACATTACAACAAGAACATCAAACAGCTCGTCCCCAAACTTTTTTCCGAACTTTTTCCCAAACTTTATCCCAAAAGTAAAGAAACAGACCTAATGTGAAAATCTAAAATAATAAAAAACCGTTATATGGATGGTAACGTTAATATCCGTTTTTGGTAAAACAAAAAATTTACCAATTCATAATTCACAGATTTGTTTTAAATCAAAATCGCTGGAGCCGTTTCTGAGTTAAACGGTTGTATAGCAAGTACCGTTATATTTTGAGATATATTTTCCCCTCTGGATAGTTATCAAAATTCTTTGAGTTTAAGAATGGTGTTATTTTTTAAGGAGAGAGGGGGAAAATTGTGGTGTATAAAACATAAAAATTAATCTTGGAACAACCTAAGGTAGTTTTAAATGCTGAATCAAATGACACGATAAACAACGCAATGCCTTATTGCCATTTTAATGCAAAGATGACTATATTTTCGTTATAAATAGGGAAAACCAATTGATAATAATGGTTCGTTGATGAAACTTGGTTAATTGGTGGTTAATTTTTCATGAAAATCAAAAAATCAATACAAAATATCTGTAGCTAAAGGGTGTGTTTTGAAGGAATGAAGAATCAAAAGAATTACAAAATATCTATGGTAAAAGGGCGTTTTTTGTGGGTGAAGGGAAATATAAATTTTTTTTTCAAAAAAACCAAACCCCCAAAAACACCCTTTCAGCCTACATATATTTTTGTAAACTCCTTTAATTCTTAATTCTCGTAGTAAATGAAACACATTTACTAAGTTTCGTTAAATAATTTTGAAAAATACCCCCTCATTTTCTCTACATTCGAAAAAACACCCTTCCATGTGAAATATTTCTGTAGACTTGGGATTCTTCATGATGTTTGTTAAGAACACATTTTTACCAAGATTCATGGGGGTACCACTTTTATCACAGGGCTAATGGTTATAAACTAACCACTACACTAACCCTAAAAAAAACCTTTCGCCAAAGATATTAAGTTCGTTCGTTGAAGATTACCCAGGGTTGACCCAGGTTTTCTTTACAACCCCAAGAATTGTTAAAAAAAACTGTGTTTTTCGGTTCTCAAAAAACACTAAACGGCTTCCAGTTGTGTTGATGAGATAAGCAAGAAACAAAATTTGCTTTAAAAATGAAAAAAAGAAATCACAATTTCTATTTTTATTTGTTACTAGCTGGCCCGCCCCGGCTGCGCTCGGGTAGAGACAAAAATAATACAATTAAATTATAAATAAAGTGAACAGTATAAATTATCAGCCTTATTTTGAGTTTGGCCCGGAAAATATTTTACACACAAAATTTGTGTGTTCCCCTGTACTAAAACTATTATAACTTTCGCCCGAAGTTCTCTTGTTCTGAAATACACAAAAAAAACTTGCACGAAGAGCACCATGTTCCCGTTCTTTGGTTTGCCACCAATACATTTCGCAAAAAATGAGTAAGTACTCACGATTAGTGAAATTTTCTGACATCAAATATTTTTTCGGGTGAAACTCATAGCTTTTGGTAATCCGAAAGAAGATTTCGAAGCTCTCCGATGCAGAATGCCAAACGAATATTTTGCAAACCTTTTCTTGATTCGGAAGTTTGGGTTTCGTTGTATTTGTGCTTTTGGTTGTTGAATTTGGGTGATGAAACATTCACAGCTGTTTCTTTGAATGCTGATATTCCTCACATTCTTGGGATTTTAGTTTGAGTTAAATCCTTACCTAAGAAAAAATCCACAACATGGTGTGAAGATAGTGATAATGGAGGATGGAATTTTTTGGCTATCCATTTTTTAAATAAGTATTTCGTTTCAACTCCAAATTTAATGATAATGAATAGCAATTACAAAGTTGGATAACAAAAAATTTACTTTTGACGACTTTGACACAATTGAAAGTGTCTTCTTAAAATCCAGAATCGTTTTTCTCTTCTTTTCAGGAGAAGAACTGTCATCTAGTGCCAAACGAACGTTTTCAGAAGCATTCGGAATGGACGATCAAACGAAAACGCTATCACAAGAGGCGAAAAGTGAAATGTCAATTTTTTCAGGTAAAATGTTATTCGGATAAAACTTACAATATGGATGTATTTGCTAGGCGGATAAAAGGTGTGTTTTCTAGTACGCATTTTTATTTTTAAAATAAAAGTAAACTCCATCACCGACTTTTTGTTCTTATGTCCACTTAAAAAAAAAAAATAACTATCCACTTTGTTCATGAGCGAACATGTTTTCGGAATTCTTTGCGTATTTGTTAATGAAAATATTTTTTAGGCCGCTTCCATTGGCCAACACAGCCAGTGTGCATTATATAAAAGGATGATTATCTATAATTGCGCTTGGTTCACTGCAACAAAGAATCTAAAATGTAATAAATACGTCCAGCCATTCCAACTTGATTGAAGGGCAACTGACAAGAAACGCAAAGAAATTTAAAAATTGTATACGATTTTTTTAATTTAAAAGCCATTTCCCCTTTAAATAGAAAACATAAAGCTAATAGTTCTCAAAATCCATCCTCTAAACTTATCCTTTCAAACACAAAATCATTCCGGATTACCATGAATGATTCAAATTGGAGCCGCGCTGCGCATAATCTTTCCAACATCAAAAGAATTTCAAGTCGTAGTTAATTTTTTATTTACTTCCCATTTCAACGGAACATGTTAACTCCATTTTATAATTTGCTTGTTTACGTCCACTTTACATCGAGCTAGACCGTGGCTCCCAATCTTTTTTGTGTTACGCCCCACCAAAACTTTTCAAAAATTCTCATGTACCCCCAATATTGTATTTATACAATTTTCAACATTTAAAAATTTGTAACAATCACTTAAAAACTTACTGTATTGGGAGGAAATCACCATAATCATAAAATCTTTCTTTCAGTATAAAGTAAAGGTCACTCAGAATTTCTTTTGTTCTTCACAAAACCTTAAAAATTCTGCACAAGCCAAGGTTAGAACAAGCCAAAATTGAGTCCGGACTCTTTTCGAAATAAAATGAGTGCCGAAAGTGAGTTTTCTTCGCATTCAATTAATTTTTTTAATTTAAAACGGTTGTAATGCATCAGATTGTAATTGCTCCATTTAGAATCAAATTGCCCCCATGTGGCCCGTGAGACCTACGTTGGGAAACACTGAGATAGAACGTAAACGAGTTCACCGATTTTCTTTAAATTTGGAATATGTTCGTTGAAAAATTATTTTTCAAATTTGAAAAAAAATGGTTTACGCGTTTCTCGAAGCAAATTGGACGCAAATTAAAAATGCAGTTATAATGTTTCTACCAAACCCCACAGATACCCACATTTATAATATTAGTAAAGAATAAAATAATATCAAACTGTTACAAACAGGGATTGCAATTTTACGAGATTTGAAAGAATTTGTGTTTTTTCAGATGGCGGCGAGCAGAAACGAAGACAATCCACAGAAGCGTACAGTTCCGAAAAAGTACGTCTCATTACAAACTTATTTTTGCTATTATATTCAATGTATGTATATTCTTTAGGCTTATTTTAATGATCAAGAAATTGTATATATTGATGAGGATGAAATGCTTTGTGTGCGTGGTGCAAGTCCTGTCCCCATTGTCGTTGAACGATTAAGTTACAGTAGAAAATCTCCACTTAATGATTGTGATACCATTTCATTCGATACATCTCCTCCAAAAAGAAGAAGAACTTCCGGAAAGCGACGCAGAAAACGAACAACTCCAAGAAAAGTAATTACTGGAAAAGGCGTATCGTCGGATGAGCACAATGAACTACAAAAATCGAACGTAAGTTAAAAATTTAATCGAAATCAATATAATATAAACCTTAATTTGGTTCTTAATTTTAGTCAAGAGATAGCAGTCAATCGCCACAAAAAACCCAAGATAAACTTCCACAGCTCTGTAAGTTTTATCTTCAAGACTGCTGTGCCAAAAAATCGAAATGTGAGTACATGCATTCAGAGTTTCCGTGTAAATTCTATTACATGGGAATAAAATGCGAAGACGAAACGGCCACAACAAGATGTAAACTATCGCATGGGGGTCCATTATCTGAAGAAATGCTTAATAACCTTACTCGACATATAAACACAGCACCCATTGATGTTTTGGGTCAGGAGTTTGTCGATATGCGATCTAAAATGCCAGCTGGCGAGATAAATCAAATGTTACAAAAAACTCAAGATAATCTTGCATCATCAAAAAACTTTCCGAACAAAATATCTTCACCAAAAAAAAAATATTCTAATTTTTTCGATATACTTAAGGAAAAATTATATTTTCTCAATGAAGATCAGCTCCATGGATTGCAGCAACTTGAAATTACTAAAATTGATGACTTGCTAAATTTGACTCTGGCGCAGTTAAATGCAATTGGTATTCATGCGACTCAAATTGAAGCTATACAAATGAGTTTTGTAGCTGGACAAGATACAGATATGAGAAATATATTACCAACACAATTAGATGTACTAAGTAAACAAGAAATCCCAAGTTTTGAAGTTGTTTGCTACAATGATGAAAACATTTGTGGACAAAGTTGGTATGAACGAGAAGAAGGGCCTTTGGTGATTGATGAAACTAATGATGCAGATGATGGCGCAAATGGGGTATGAATCAAACACAAACAACAAAAATTAGAACCATAATAATATTTCTTTTGTTTTAAGGATAACATTCCGGAGGAAGATGACATTATAATTGATGTAGTAGGAGAATCAAACAGTGATTCTTATTCAAGTATAATAGAGGAAGAAATTGGTAACGTTGAACGTGAAGTAGACATTGCTTGCGCTACAGATAGTCCAGAGAAGTCTCAACATTTCGTAATTGAAGAAACTCAAGAAGGATTAAACGTACTTCCTAATTCTATGGTATTTGATATCGGATCCTCAAAAACTGAATGCTCAAAAGCTACCATTGAAATCAACCAAAAAGAACCAGAAGTACTTAATAAACCTGAAGAATTACAAGAAGAAATTCAGATTTCACAAAACCAGGATGAGGCTCAATTTGATGTGAATATAAAAAATCCGGAAGTACTTCAATCATCTGACGAATTACAAAACAAAATTCACGACGAGGCTCAACTCGATGAAAACATAAAAGAACTCGAAGTACTTCCAACACCCGAAGAACAACAAGAAGAAGTTCAATGTCCAACAATTGAAACCCAGTCTCAAGAATATAAAAATATAAATGATACAACTAAAGATTCTTCTGTTGTTGGAGATAGTATTGAAAAACAGATTGAGATAGAAACTTTGAAAGATGAAGGGATTCAGAGGCGTATCAATTCACCTAACAAAGAAATAAAGCAACAAAATGATATTTTCCAGGGAGAGGAAAACCCTCCACTTGTTCCAGATAAAGAAGATAAAATTACACCTTCGAATATACCAATGAAATCGCCAAACGTAAGAACATGCATTAGTAGTCCACGCTCTGAAAATGTCATCGCAGAAATTGATCTTACATCTGTAACACCACCAAGAAGATCATCTGAATTGCCTCTACCAGTTCGAATTAAGAGCGAACCAACAAGAGAATATATTAATCCATTTCAAAGAAAAATTATTTCTCCAGGTATTGAGACTAAAAAGCGTTATTCTCCAGTAAAAGAGCAAAGAACAAAATACGTAACACAACCGAATTTCAAACAAGGTAAGTTACCTGGCGGTAGTGAATGAGCCGACATAAATTTACCTCGAAAATGAGTTAATAGTGAATTGAATCGTTTATTTTGAAAAGAAAACAAGTCTATTCTAGGAAATCTTAGAATCCAAGTTTTTAAAATGAAAGAAATTTCATTCAGTATTTTTTTTAATTAAAAAAAAAGAAACAAAATCACCGCATTTTTCAAGATGGTGGCCTTTCTCTTACTATCCGGGCACCCCAAAATGTTGGTTTTATAATTGGGGCATGTTGCCAAATTGAATACATATTCAGCCTTATTGTGAGTTTCACGTGAACAACATTCCACGCGGAAAAATTGACATTTCACTTTTCGCCTATTGTGAGTCTCACCCGAAAATGATAATTCCCTTTTGTTGTTAGTACTCATTTCGTAATTAAGAGCTTAAATTGCCACTTATTATTGACGGGGAACGAAAGAAAAAATAGAGGGTACTGTCTGGTGCCTTTGCACAAATTTTCTATTTATTTTAGGACAAGAAGTTCAGGCGAAACTCATAATAGCTTTTAAAATTCCGAGGGAACAAACATTTTTCGTGGGAAATATTTTCCATGTGAAACTCATAATAAGGCTGATTTTCTTATGGGAACCGGCCCATAAGCGACGTATGCGTCAGCCGTAACGGACAAAGTAGCTGAACTTTTAACTTTTCCACTCCGGCAGATGCGCTGACAGCTTTTTTTTTTTAATTTAAAGTCGTCGTTAGGTGTGTGTGTGTGTTTGGATTTCAAGTGGTTGTTATGTGAATGTCGACGCATTCATTAGGCGCGTCTCACCAAATAAAATCTCTGAGCGCTCAGAGATTTTTTAAGTGGGACAAAAAATATCACCTGAGTACTGAGATTTTTTAAGGAGATTACTGAGACGAAAACTTTTTGGATTCATTTCTCAATGTTCTTTCTCTGCTTAAACAGCTGTTCATGTGACAGGCAAATTGCAATTTCTCGCTGATGTGCAAATACTTAAGTCGATTTAAAATTCAAAATAAAGGTGAAATGTTTATAAAAATGAAAATAAATTGAATTTGCTATTATTTTTCAATCATTTGATAAAGTTTTGTGCTTATAAATTGAAATAATTTAAGAAAAGTTGATATTTGTTTCCAGAATTTCAGTACAAGTACAATTCTAACACCTGTTTTTATACAATTCAACGGAGAATCTTGTCCCACCAAAGCATTCCGCCTCCGTCGACTTGACATTGAGCGCGCAGTAAGATTTTAGTTGGTGAGACGCGCCTATTGGGTCACCTCAATCAGTCGTATCCGTCAGACGTCAATAAAACCATCGCCGCAACGTACGCACGGATTCTATGGTTCGGGCCCTTAAGTTAATAAAATTTTAATACATTCTTTGACTAAACTTGGTACACCATGAACTTCTTGGACGCTTTTCTTTAAATCTATTGATAAGTATAGTTAACAGTTCCCATGCGAAAAAATATAAAAAATTTTCAAAACAATTGTTCACCCTTTATTAATAAAGAATAAGTCTAAGAATGGAAAACAATTTATTTTTGAATGCAAAAACCATGCAAATAACGCTTTGAGGTGTATATATAGTTTTTTGGAAGTTTAAATCGACCATACAAAAAATATTTTTTATTCACCACACCATTTTCTGCAATATTACTAACATAAAGAAGCTTTTGTGTTAACAGTTTAATTGAAATCGCTATAGCCGTTATTGAGGAAATCGAAAGTAAAAAAAACGTTAATACCTTTTTTTTTAGTTTTTTTTTTCTAAGTACACATTGCCTACAGACAATAGTAATTTACTGATATTTTTACCAACATCTTTAAAGCCGTTTTTAAGATAAACAAACTTTCATCTAACCGTCGTATGGCAAGTACCGTTATTTTTGGAGTTTCAAAAATTCAATTTGTTCAAGTAAAATTTATCAAAAACAAAGAAGTATCAGTTTTGCCCAAAAATGGGTTTCGCCGGTTTTGCACTTAATTTTATTTTTGTGCTAATGTTTTGACGAGCATGTATGAAAGTGATATAATTTTAGTGACTTAAGCTAAGAGCAGACGGCATATAAATAAAAGCCGCAAGCATTTGCGACTGTGACGTATTTGTACGTCATCATTTGCTACACATTTGCACAGTGTCTGAACCACAGTACACAAAATCTAAGGTATTATACTGCGCAGGTTGTCAAAATTGAAACTGTCAGAAATAAAAAATGGCTGTGAACATGAGGATTTAAATACACGTACAAACAACAAATTAAAATTGAAATTGTCAGAAATAAAAAATGGTTGTGAACGTGAGGAAGAAATACACGTGAACAAAACAACAAATAATGGCATTTGACACAAATTTTGATGTATGCGCAGAACTTAAAAAATGTCAAAACTCCAATGATGTTACCAATGATATTACCTTTAATATGTGTACTGTGGTCTGAACGCCTTTTTGGGGCAGTCCCCACATGCTCGCAAAAAATTTGCGAATCATGTGCGACATCCAGATTGCATTTAGTTTGCGACTTTTTTGGATATCGTGTGAATACCCTCGTATATTATTTGTGACAGTTTGCGGTAGTGTGCTAGCCTGAAAAATAGACATTGTATATCTCATTTGTGAACATTTATTTGAAATTTTAATCGGCGCCAAAAGTAGTTTTGTTTTGTTTTTTTTTTAACTGTGGACTAGTTTTGATTTCATTCCTGCTCTATGTTTTTCGGGGGTGCTGAATCCGAATCTGAGTTTTCACTTATGGCTTGAAAACTATCAATTATTCTTAAATTTCATCAACAATTATTGAAAGTATAAACAATTTCCAATAAATCTCAGCTTAAGGTTATACCCGTTTGGACTCTAGCGCTAGTTGAAAATTGATGTGTTATAACTGTTTTCGAAAATCCCATCGAAAGATCTCCTTAAATATGTACTTTGTTTTTATTAGCACTTCAAATGTTTGAAATGAGCTCTATGCACCAATATGCATATGCAATGCCCAAGAAAACATGGGTTCGCAAACCTGCATATGGTTGGAATTGGGTGATGCGGATTTTGTAGCACATCGTCTGAACACCCCGCAGTATAGACCACAACCTTTGCGATGATATTTGCGGGCAAATGATTGCAAGCACCTTGATACCAAATGCATTTGCAACTTTTGGGACAATTTTTGCTCATCGTGTGAATATCTTATGTGTAAGTTTGCGGACACTGATGTAGAAACATAATTTGCGACTTAATTGCGATTTTTTACGTGATGTCAGACTTGCAAATGTTTGCGGCTTTTTATATGCTGTCTGCTCTTAGCTTTACACTCATTCTGGACCCATGTTCTGTAACTATCTCATCGATAAAATTCGTCGAGAAACGATGGAAACTGAAACAAATTGTATGAGTTTTGTTTCATTTTTCAACGTTTCTCGACGAATTTTATCGAAGCGATAGTTACAGAACATGGGTCCAGGACAACAAATTAAATATTTATTTTCAAAACAAATAGGGTTTTGGGGCACAACACTATTACAGCCCTATTATTGACACGATTTAAAACTAGTTTTAACATAAAACTAGTTCTATAGGGGTTTCGAGTTTCAAGTTTTGAACAAATCGGTATTATTCAAACAAAAATTGACATCTAAAACTCGAAATCATAGAACTAGTTTTGGATAAAACTAGAAATTCGTAAAACCAGAAATATCTAGTTTTAAGGACTTCAAAACTAGTTCTGAAGCCTTTTTCTATTATTCATCAGAAAATTTAATTGGAAAAGTTGTAAACGTCAACAAAAATATATTAATTACGAAACGTCAACAAATAATTCAGCTTATTAAATAAGATTAACGATGGCGCGTAAAAGAATATTCCGGGAGTTGGGTCTCAAGAGCTATGTGGAAGATGAAGACGATTGGATTTTCGACGATTTTATCATAGTGATAATGAAGAGATAAAAAGCGCCAATACACATTGCGGAATTATTCAGAGGTCGATGAGTGGGACGATTTTGCGTTCTTTGGCAGCCAATGAATTTGGTGCATCTAACCCAAAACCATCCAAACCGGACTTCACTTCAAATGGTATTTTATGATTGTTGGCGGGACGTGGCCCACCCCCAGTTGTTATATTATTATGGCGTTCTCATGCTTTATCCTTCCGCAAATACATCAAAATGAATTGAATGTCCTTTTTTGTGGTGGTCGCTTTGTTTGTCTCTTTGGACAAAATACAATTTTTGCCATGGAATAAACAAAGCGATGCTAGTGTCTCCATTTCCGCTTGGGTCCATTTTTCACCTTGAATTTTTTCCCTTTATCTTCAATGGTGATTCGTTTTCGTGGACGACCCATATTCTGATCTTTACAAAACAAGATTTAAATGGTAAAAAAGAATGTGCACCAAAACTACTGGTAAATACAATACCTTTATTTTATTTTTATATACATACTTGGCGGTCAAGATCAACAATATGAACGAAATAACAGTTTGAAAATAACCATAATTTTTCGACTTTACAATTTTGTTGTCAAAATAAAAACGATAAAACTAGACGTATATATAGTCAAAACGAGAAACTCATTTCAAAACCTAAACTAGTTTTATCTCCAAAAATGAATAATGCCGATTCTATTTTGAAACTAGTTTTGGCTAATTTTTATAGAACTTGAAACAAAACTAGTTTTACCTAAAACTAGTTTCATTTCTAGTTTTACAAATTCTCAATAATAGGGCTGTTAGAGTTTAGACTTTTTCAGTTCTGCGCATTATCAAATTTAGTGCCAAATGCCAATATTTCGTCGCCCTAGTATTGAAGTGCCGTACAGGCCAAATCGCATTTTTGACCTGGATATGCAGTCTTATGTATTCGGGGGCGCTCTTTTCAAAACTGTTATCCGTTTTTTTCTATCTCTTTTCATTGCTGAGATATTCAGAATGGTTTTGACGTATCTATATCATCCATCAAAATCATCAAGTTCGAGTAATAGGTCTGTTTCTTTATTTTTGGGATAAAGTTTGGGAAAAAGTTCGGGAAAAAGTTTGGGGATGAGCTTTTTGATGTTATTGTTGTAATGTTTAACTAGAAATGAAAAGTAAGGAAACGCATTTGGGATGTTTCTGGTTTGTTGCGGTGTAAATTATCCATTCGACTTCATTATTTGTAGGCTTAACGCATACAAAATTATGCAATTTCAATTCTGTTAACATTTGCACTTATCATTTTGGGCTCTATGAAAAGATACCAGAAGAAATATTTTAATTTATATTTGTCTCCATTGTATCATTTTCATTTAATTTAATTAATTTAAACCGTTTTATATACGCTACTTGACAAATTTAATTTCACATTTTTTGATCAGCTGATTTCTTGTTTGACAAGCAAGAAAGTGCCGGAACTAAAATGTTCGGGTAGATTCTTGCTGGAGGGGAAATGAAAAAAAGTCAAAAGGTCTGGCATTTTTGTGTCAGAAAATAGTAAAGAAACACGTTTTGGGTAGATTTGGGTTACTTTGGGAACCCGCGGGCGAGTAAAGAAACAGACCTCTAATGTTTGGACGTAAACACCAAATTTTGGCATTTACGTCAAATTTTTCATGCAATTTAGGATAAAAAAGTTTGAGAATTGTTTTGACGCACGTCTTATTGTCTTACAACGTAAGTCATCAGAAATTAAATGCTCGTTCAGTATTGATTTCACGTATGGTAAAACTGGAATAGACGGAAGCTGTCGGAATATTATGTTAAAACCGACCGAACAGTGGCTTTCGTAAACGTCAATATCACAAGTCACCCATAATAAGTGGTTCAAAGCGAAAAAAAAATGTAAATGATTTTTTGTTCCATGTTAATTTTCTTATACCTATTTACAGCACAGAGTGATATGATTTTAATAATTTACTTTGCTAAAATTCGAGGTGGTATAAATTAATTAAAAGAAAACTTAAGGTTTTATTTCACTCATACATCAAACAGAAACAAAAATTGAAAACAACAAGCGCCTAATTCTTTTTTAGCTTGCTTACACCGTTTTTATTTTGCATACGTCCACTTACAAAAGAGCGGTCGGTGAGCGCTCTAAGGTCTGACGGGAGAAGTTAACCAAAATCAAACGAAGAGTACAACTTCGAAATTATGTGCAAGTTATATGAATTTCTTGTTTATGGACTAAAGAAACTTTAAGAATTTTGAAAGAGAATCTTTGTTTTCTGTTTTTAAACTGTGTCTTTTATTAAGAAGAACAATATTGCATTCAAAAAGTGAGAATACAGAATCTTAATTTAGTTCATTACTGTAATGCCATATGGGTTTTTTTGACGTATGTACGTGTGTGAAGAAAAGAAACTTCTGATTTTTATAGCGTATACGGCAAACTCATTTTGGACAAAAACTGAAATATTTTGAAATCTAAAAGAGTTTCAGATGTCGATTAACATGTATATGGGACTTCAATTCTAGGACGACGATTTGTTGCTGTGTTTAGGTGTATTTACTTCCTCACGTCGTCGTCAACCTTTTTTTTTATTTGCGACAGTTTCAAATTTGACAACCTGCTCAGTATAATAACTTAGATTTATGTACTGTGGTTTTGGGGTATCTCATAAAAAGTTATTAAGAAAACATTTCTTAATAGATATTGTGTGAAAAATAGAAAAATCCCAGCGGTTGATTTTTTGCAAATGAACCCTATAATCCGACTTCACAAAAACGCAAAAATGGCGTATATGGCGTATCAACACTAATGCGACATTATGTCTTGTCGAACAACTTTTATCTTTTTGCGAAAAGATTGTACTTTTAACAAAAAATAGATATAAGGAAGAAAAATGCGATCTTTGTAGTTTGGAAGATTTGATCTGCATTCACCTATATAATATGCATGCAAACACTCTTGTCAAACTTCAAATCGAAAAATTGATGTATTATGTATCTGTACGGATGACGTATGTGTATGAGCTCTGTTTGGAAATTGTCTCTTGTCACTAGTAACACTCTAAAATATGCCCGGAGGTTCCATTCAAAAGAACAATTCTGGTCTTTGAGATCAAATCTTTCAGATTTCAATGAAAAACGACAGTAGCAAGACTTAATTTTAGGAATGGCTGAATTCCAAAACGCAGTAATGCAGCGCATCATGATTTTTTAAACTTTTTTTTATATATATACAAAATATATATACTACAATTCAACATTTACTGTTGCAATGCATTAAAAAAACAACACAGTTAATAGAATGTCCAATTTCTTACGTTAGTTTATCTCAGAAAATTACTAAAAATTATATGATGCGCTGCAATACTGCATTTCGGAACTCAATTTTTCCTCATTTTATTTCATATACAAAGTTTTGTATCACAAAACAAAAAATCAAGTAACACTTTGAATAAATGTTCAAATAATCATTAATATAATATTTTTACTTGAGTCTTGATATACATATGTAGATTTTACGGTTTATAGATCATCAAATGCAAGGCGATAATTCTTCTGAGGATTGGGATGCAGATGAGAGAAGTGATATAGAAAGTCCCTTTAAGGAAATTGGTATAGAATTTGATTATATAATAATTTAAAATTATATTATTAATATGTAAAATAAATGCAGCATCTCCCGATCAATCTGAAGATGAGTTTACACCTTTTGTAGCAGATGGAACATGCCCCGAACTACCACGAAGAACAAATAATTTGGACAACTATCAGCCTGCTTTGGAAATAAATGCTCATCTTACTTATCCTCCTATGGAATACAAGGTAAGTAAATACATACATATAACAGTTCACTTTAAACTTCTGAGATCCGAGAAAAATTTGAACCACAAGTTTGAGATCTGAGACGTGATTTTTAAAGGATTTTGTTTCATGAAATTGAACTCATAGAAAGAGGAGGTAGATAACTCTTTTGACTTCTGACTAGTTTAACAAGTGAATTTATATCCAAATTATATGTAACTTTTTCAAAATGTTTGCTTACAGCTCTATGAGATTTACATGCCCGAATATGAAGTAAATAAACCAACACTTATGGAAAAACTTCTCAAAGCAAATAGCACAGATCCTCGATTAAAAAAATTTATTGAAAAGGAAAAGGTTGTGTTCAATAAAACGATTTATTTCATATAAATTATATTATGATTTTTCAGAACCATGGGATATTCCCCAAAGCCGAATACAGTTTCTTTCCACCGAATATATCACAATGTGATCCACGTCTTCGTCCTGGCGCTGGCAATAGCTGCCAAGAGCAATTCTATAATGTCAGTCGGGTACTTTATAGTTATCTACAACGATCACAATGGTACCAAGAATTAAAGTCTAATCTTAAGATTCAAATAAATCATTCTGTGTCCGACTTGGTACGGGCCCTGAATTTCTTCCATAAAGACCCCTCGCCTCAGAAAATTTTTGATTTATTTCAAATTGAATGTGCTGGGGTTCTTTTGGAGATAATGCGGAATGTTGGAATTTTCATTGACGTAAATGGCAATATAACAGAAGAAGCCAACTATAAGCAACTCTGTGCCCCGTTGCAACAACATCAACAACAGCAACCACCTCCAGATTTTGTTAGTGGTTGTCTTGGTCCTCAAACGAAGCCAGGGCTATTGGGTTTTGCACCACCTGGAGTCCCTCATCCACATCACAACAATTTACCAATGAGCATCGAAAACAGTTTTGCAAGACAAGCGTTCGGCCACGATTGTCCTTGCAGCAATAATAGCAATGATTTTCAATCGATTGGACCTTCTTTCTATGTTGGAGGTCAGTATGCAATAAATCGCAACCAGGAACCAGGTTTTGATTCTGGTTTTCAACCAGCGCCGTCATATCAAAGACAAAACCAGAAAAGAAATTTTAAAAGGCGTTAAGAAAAATGTTTTTTTTTTTAATTTTATTTTTTGTTATTTGAATGAATTGTTTTAAGTTTGTTATTTTCTGTGAGATTTTTTCTTTGTTTTGTATCAAAGTTACAAAATATCATAATATTTATGTTTTGGACGTTAAAAATTATGATTTTGTTTATGTGGAGCATAATACAATTAATTTTCTGTTCATATATTCAGTAAAGAATAGTTTTTTCATTGCTTATCATGTATTTTGGCATTGGATTTTCCAAGAGGCTCAATGGTCTAGGGGTATGATTCTCGCTTTGGGTGCGAGAGGTCCCGGGTTCAAATCCCGGTTGAGCCCAAATTTTTTTTTTTAATTTTTGTTATAAATATATATATGGTCATATATGCGGTACTGGTGAACTTATTAAGGTTTATTTTTCAGTTTTAGTTAATTGTTTCTAAGAGCAAGAAAATATAAAACTGACTACTCGGTATTTTGCTTATATTTTTTTGTTTTTTTTTTGTTTGTGGACAAAATAAGTTTCGATTAGAAGACAAGATACAAGAAAAGTTGTTTGGTGCTTTGAGGAAACTTACGTTCCGATCATTGTCAGTCCCATTTCTTTCCATTAGTATATTTTATTTCATCACCGCACACTAAATTTATGCTCTAAAGGTTTACTTTTTTTCATTTAATTATCATTTTGCTTTGTTTTTGTTTTGTGTATGGAAAAAACTTTGGGGCGTTTAGGAAGGAAGATCATCAATATTTTGATGAACAAATAAAGCTTAGGACTTAACCAATATTTCAAGCCAAAAAGAATCTCAGAAAGGCTAAACTTTCAACATAATTAACTTATAATCAGCCTTATCATGAGTATCACATGGAAAACATTGGCCCCGAAAGATTAATGTTCCCCCGGAATTTTCAAAGCTATTCAGCCTTAAGTTTCACGTGAACAGCATTCGACGCCGAAAAATTGACATTTCACTTTTCGCTTATTGTGAGTTTCATTTCGTAACTAAGAGCTTAAATTATCTGTTGTAATTTGATAACAGCGAAAAAAATAAAAACAGAGGGTACTGGTTGATGCCTGGGATTATTTCAGGCCAAGAGAGAAAAGTATCGTTATACTAAAAAACTCATGCTTCAAAAAAAACTTTTTATTACGAATAATTTTGGAAGTGAGTTTTAAAACTGATTTGGTGACGACGCAAACAAAAAAAAAACTTTTAAAAGCGGCCAGTCACTTAAAAGGCGAAAAACACAAATTAAAAAATTAAGAGAACAAGATCGTATTGAGATGAAACAAACACACTACAGCTTCAGGTTTCTTTTTTTTGAGGTTGTGTTTTTTTAAAGATAGTTACTGTTATTGCGAAAGACAAACATTTTTTATTATTTGAAGGGTTTCACTTTCTTGAAATTTTTTCAAGGACAGTTTTGAAAACTTGAGTTTGTTATTCTGAAAGACCCTTCAAAGATTTGATAGGGATAATTTTGTTTAACCTTACCCGTGGTTGGTTAAAAAATAAAAAAACAAAACAAAAAAGAACTTTTTTTGTTAATCTTTTGTCTCTTTACAAATATTAATTGGATGATTAATGTTGGTATTCAGATTAATTATACCTTGAATACTCCTGTAAGTTTTGAAGTTAATTTATTGAACCATTTTGCATGTTATTCTAGTTTCTTTTTCTAACGGTAAAACAAAGGAATATTTTTTTTAACCTTTTTGTCTATAAAATCTTTCTTCCCTGCAACACTTCCACACCCTAATCGATACAACTGACGAAAATATCTATCAATTGGATACATTCTACTTTTATAAGCTCGAATTATAACACAATTTATTTAAACTGAGAGAGAATTAATTAATGATTTGTGGAATCGATCTCATACAATCAATCGTGTTCTCATCTTTTTGCGTATCAATACGAGTTTTGTCTCATAGGAGCTTTCAGTTTGAGATCGATCTTATCACTGTGAGATCTAGTTCAACACGTGAGATTTAACTCAGGCAATTTATTTTTTTTGCATACCATGCTAGGAAAGATCTCGAAAAAGTGAGAAACAGGTTGAACTCTACTTTTTGCATATGGCCCAACGCCAAAATATTCATATTTTTGGCACCTCATTTAGATAATTTTACAAAAAAAATTAATATCTGATAGGTTTTACGAATAGATCATCATAAAAGCTCGGTTAGCTTCAGTATTTGGTCAGCTAGAGAAAATCGCTCCAACGATTTTACATTTTTTGTCTCCATTATATCATATTCAATCAAGTATTAAAATAGTTTTTATTTTTTTTCATTTAAAACTCTTAAAGAAACTGTTTTAGCTATTTTAAATACCGTACTTCATGCTTTTAAACATTTTTCTCTCATGATTTTCATGTTTCTACATACAATTATCTTAAACCCTCAGTGTCTTGAACATAAGAGCAAGTGCGTGCGACCCGTTTGATGCAATTCTCTTTACATTTGTTTTTTGTTTTTGAATTGTTGGTGCCTTTTATATACGTTTTTGTCTACAGATGACGTAGATGCGTAGAACGAACCCTAGGTAAACTTCAACGAACGGTCCTAGTGCTAAACGGATAACAGACTTGAGTTCAGCGCGAAAAATTACCGTTGGGAGACTTATGTACTTTTACGTGTCGAAAAGTTAACACTATCACCGTTTGAAATAAAATGAACGATTGGGTCGCACGTACTTGCCGTTAGACGCTGAGTGTATAAGAAAATTATAATGTAAAGATATGGAAATTATGAGAGAAATGTTTAAAAGCATGAAATACGACATTTAAAATTGCTAAAAAAATTCTTTGAGAGTTTGAATTGTAAAAAAAAGAACGCCATCTTAATTCTTGATTGAATTTCATTTTATGGAAACAAAAGTTTTAAATCGTTGGAGCAGTTTTTTTTTTTTTTTAATATTTGAATATTTGACAGATTTTTTAAATGCTTCCCACGGATTTGAAACGATTGAATGATTGAAAATCTAGACAATCTCCGAGTAAATTTCTGAAATGCATGTTTTCCTTATTAAATTAAAACATTATTTTATTATTAGGTTTAAAATTTCGTTGAAACATTTTATTAAATTAAAAAGTTATAGTCAAAGGATTAACGTTCTGCCAACTATTTGATCAAAGAGCAGCGGATTTTTTTTTTATTTTCAGTGTAACCAGCCGCCATTTTGAAAAATAAGTGACATCCAATGGCCCGATTTTGGTAAACTTTTTTTCTCACGCAGAAAACATCAATTAGAACTAAAAACGATCAAATAACGTTTTGTTGGAATTTGTCCCACTAAAAATCTCACATCGACTCGTCTAAAGGGACAAACTACAGAGAGAGTCAGACCACAATTGTTCAAAATTGTAAGCTCAATATTTTGTACATAAAATATAAACTTTTTTTAAAATAAAGCCTTGGTGAAATGGGTAGACGCGCAGGAGGGGAGAGGGTTATGCTTTAGACTCAGATAAACAATAAAAAGTAAAGACCAGTCTGTTAAAAATTATTGTGATGTACACCCATTTTGTATATAATTTGACTGAAGGTACTTTAGTGTAGAATGCCAATATACATATACATTTTGCATCAAATTAACGATTTCTAAAAAAGAAATTATTCCAAAGGAAAAGATTTCAGATTTCTTAACTTTTTTTAAAATAATTTCGTCCCGCCTGGAAAAATGACTAGTTTTTGTCAAGTTTAGTCATTGCCCTGAAAAGGGCTTGGTAGGAGATATCTAGACAAGGAAAACTTGTCAAAAGCAAGTGGAGCCCTCGCTAGGAAAAACTAAAAAAACAAATACCGCATATAAAAAAAGCAATCTTTTGTACCTACCCATCATACAATACTAATAAAAATAAAAATGTATAGTTTTTCATTTTAAAAATTACGCAACCTGTATTGCGAAGTACCTCAGTTAGTTGGCGTATTGAACTAGTTATCAGAAGATCCACAATCGAAGCCAAGTTACAGACAACTTTTTTTTTGTTTCTAACTTTTTACTTAAGGGGTGAGGGTCGAGACAAAATCGAGAGTTACCCGCATGCTTGAAACTTGTTAGCGTCAATGTTAAACTTTCTAGTGCCATGTTAAAACTAGATTGTTTTTCCAGGTGGGTGATATATCATAGCTCCAAAAGCTCCAAAGAAGATAAATTATGTATTTTTAAACAAGAAGTGTACATTTTACTAATCCAAAATGTACCTATTAATAACAATTTAAAATCAAGTAAAAAGATATGTACATGAAACCAGGGCAATAAGAAAAAAAAAATGGTTTGACCTCCATGAGCAAAAGCAGGTAGAGTAAAGTCCGAGCATATTAATAATACACAAAAGTAATCACAACATAATGAGGTATAATGATTACATTTTGTGTGTATCTTCCTACATACCTACTTACTAGCTTGGACATCTAAAACTTGAAGTTAAAACACAATAAAATTTACTAGTAGTTGGAGTGTTAATAAATGCAATTTTTTTCTCTCAAGAATGTTCATTGTACTTGTTATCTGCATCATCATTTCAACCAAATAATCAAATTATATATAAACTGCTCAATGTACATAGTTATAAATCTTTCTTGATTTCCCTCACCAGAGCACCAGATATTTTTTCATAACCATCTTCTCAGAAATACCTTCTTTGTCCCAAGGTTCTATGACATCTTCTTTCCAAGAATTCGAATCACTCACTATACAATTGAAAATTTCATTGGTATTCACGTCTTCAAATCTATAAACACCCATAGTTAGCAAAAAATGTCACATGCACATCGAATAGCATCTCTTAAAACAAAGACTTAAGGTCGACGACAGCTCGAGTTGCTCTATAACAATAGTTAATTTCAATTATTAAGTGCTCCAATAATTACAATTACCAGCAATGAAGTTTCCAAATAAAAACAAATAGTCACATCATCAAAAAGATAAACGATTCAAAAATTAATTTAAAAAAAAAACGACCAAAAGAGGCCATTCAATTGACGACGAAACACCCAATTTCGCAATGAAAGAAACAAAAAAAAGCAATTAATAACTAAACCAATATACGTTGTGCATTGTCAGCACAAAAAAATTCTTCACGTAAAGACCCAAATTCAAATCTGGCAAAAATTGCATTCGATAGCAATTGTATGCATATCACAAAACAATGCGTTTTGGTCAAGTTTCACTTGAGAATACTATTTTCTGTTTGACCATTGAGCCATTCGAGACATTCGAGTTTTAACAGTTAACGTGAACAGTTCTCTCACCTCTTGACCAGGTGGAATAACACCAAGTTACAGTGATATTTTAACACGATGGCAAGAGTAAGTTTTCGGTGCTTCTTGTTTCGTGACGATGGATACCTTATTCAAAAAATTAATTTTTTGGGATATTTTTTTTTGTAGATAACCAAGTATTTATTGGTTGCGTTGATCGTGGCAGTAGCTTTCAATCAAGCAGCCAAAGCCCAGGAAGAAGAACCAGCAGTAGAACCAGAAGCAGAAGCAGAAGTTGTTGAAGCACCTGCAGAAGAAGCATTAGTAGGAGCACCAGTAGAAGGAGCTCCGGTAGAAGCAGAAGCAGAACCCGCTCCCCCTCCTGCTGAAGAAGTAGCACCAGAAGCAGAAGAAGCTGCTGAACCCGAGGCTGGCAGTACAGTCGAAGAAGATAGTGTGAGTAAAGGATTATTCTTCATACATATGTAATGTACCTCCTGAAATTCATGTTTAATTTTGTATGTTTTTTTTTTCAGGTGCAAGTTGGTTCTATTAAAAAAGTTGGATCATGGTTATCGAAATACGGTTGGTGGAATATCTGGAAAGGAATTGGATTAAAAAAGGCTGGTGATTGGTGGAAATGGGATAAAATTTTCAAAGAAGACTGGTGGAAGAAAAAGTGGTTCCTTTTAGGTTCGTCTCGTGAAGCAGAAGAATCCAAAATGATGTTGGTTTTATCCGATCCTCAGACACGATCAATGGGTGTTAATGCAGAAGAAGATGCCACGTATTTCTTAGCTCCTCCTGGATTTGAAAATGAACTTGCAAAGAGGGGAATCGCAGTCAATCCATCGATTGTTCCAGTAAGAAAAACCCAAAAAAAGCAATATCAACAACAACAACAACAACGTCCCAAACCAAGACCTCAACAACTACCCCAACAATACCAACGACAATATCCATATCAACTTCAGAATTCACAGTATGCCCAACCTTGGTTACAAAGAGCTTTTCCAGGTCTAGATATGTACGATCGTGAAGGTGGTCAGGGATCAGAAATCGATTCAATTCGAATGAGGCCAAATGCACAGAGTCTATCAAGGACTATGGTTGCTTCCCTCAAGCAACAGATTCCAGATATCATTCCTCTTGGATCATCAGATCCAAATACCCGTATGTATGCCTATGATAGTAGTGGGGTTATGCAATTACTTCCACAGGAGACACCATCACTGCCATCGCATCAGCAATATCGGATGATGAATGTTGAAACACAGAATCCAGCTGTTCTCCAATCGCATCAGCAATATCAGATGATGAATGAAGATACACAGAATCCAGCTGTTCTCCAAGAGTATCAGCAAGCTCGAACTGGTTTTCAGAAGATGGCTAAAACCAAAAAATCCGAAATACCACAACGTACTGGTGCCAGCTTGAAGATAACAGAACCAGAGGCATTACCTGTCCCAATGCCTTTTCCCAGAAGCAATTCCATTACTACAAAGGAGGAGATCGAGAGAGCACTCAACGATGAACAAACCCAAAAGATGCTTGAGCAATATGCTAGAAAGAACTGGAAGACTATTAGGAAAGATGCTATTATCTTGAAATTTGTACCCAAAACTGACATGGAAGCACGTCCATCGGTAAAGAGACAAGCCACTATGAAACAGGAACAAATGCCAATGCCACGAAACATGATGCCTGAACAAATTAACTCGGCTTATGCCAAAGATTTCCATGATTGGGCTGTCCAGCAAGGGAGAGCTATGCAAATGTCAGATCAACAGCAACTATTCCGCCAACCCACCCCAACTAAAATGCAAAACCTTATGGAACAGCAACCACGAGAGGAAATGCCACAACCAATGATGCAACACGGACCAACGACGCCACAAGAGCCACGTCAAATGCAACAAATGCCAATGATGCAACAAGAACCACGTCAATCTATTCACGAACAAACTCCTTCCATGCAACAACAAATTCCGACTAACAATAATCAACAGCAGGCAATGATTCAACAAGAACCCCGCCAATGGCTGCAAGAACAACCAACTATGCCACCATCAATGCCACGTCAATGGGTTGAAGAACAACCCCAACAGCAAAAAATTATGAGTCAACAAGAAACCATGCCACAAAATGAGCCAAGGCAATGGGTTCAGGAACAGCAATGGATGTCAATTGATCCTTCCATTCTGGACGAGCTTAAACCCCGTCAGATGACACATCAGACTGCTCAACCTCAGCAGCCAGCTGAAGGTTCAACCATGACTGATGGAGGGAAATTGGAGAACAAAGATGACCAACAACCAATAGTGTCGGAAATGGGCCCACAAACCGAAGACAATGCTCGCTTCTTTAAGAAAGGTAATTTATTTGGTGTAAATGTCAAAATTCCTTCCACTAATTCATTTTCCCATGGCCGAGTAGTTATAAGACCTAGCCACCCAGTCTACTATGAGACTCACAACTATAACGTCCACACTACTGATTCACATCATGGATATGGAGGTGGATACGGAGGAAGCCCAAGCTATGGAGGAGGTTCTAGCTATGGTAGAAATTCTGGCTATGGTGCAGGTTCTAGTTCCGGTTATGAACCATCTCACCATGGTGGAGGCTATGGTGATCATAGTCAAGGTTCTGGCTACGGTGGACATTCTGGATCAGGTTATGGTTCAAGCGGTAGCTATGGCGATGATCATAGTGGTACCTATGGTGGAGGTTATCATGCAGGCCATGGTGGCTATGGTAACGGTGGAAGTTCTGGTTATGAATCGTCTCCTGGAGGAAGTTATGGCAGTCACGGTGCTGGTTACAGTGGAAATTCTGGATCGGGCTACGGTTCAAGCGGTAAAGGTGATAGCTATGGTGGAGGCCATGGTGGAAATTATGGTGGAAGTCATGGTGGAAACTATGGTGGAGGTCATGGTGGTAATTATGGTGCAGGTCATGGTGGTGGTTATGGCGCAGGTCATGGCTCTGGTTACGGTGGTGGTCATGGTGGCGGATATCGAACAGCAGAAATGGGAGGAAGCCCAATGGTAAGTTCAAGAATTTTACCCTATAAAAACTTCACCAGCATTCCATACAGAATTCCCTACCTTTTTTTTAAATTAATCCCGTCCGTCCAAAATCACACACATTCATCATACTAATATCCATCCATTTTGTTGTTCTTACACAACATGCCTCCATATCATTAACAGGCGACGATTTTTTAGAAACCAATCGAGCTCCAAGATTCCAACCTTTATCGCAGCAGAAACAATATGAACAATCATCCAATAGCCAAATCGCCCACAGATGAAACAAAAATGTTGTCCTATTCAAGCGAATCACCACAGAATCAACAAGAAGAAGAAAACAACTCAGAAGATCGTTTAACCCACAATGAAAGAACCAGCACAGATCACCATTCAGTAGCAGATGAAACGTCGAGGTTAGCAAGTGAGCCTAATATAAGTCATATTAATTATAATACAGATTATAGGGTCAAAGGTAACCGATCAAAGCGTCACGTTTCAATAGAATTTTCTGAAATAGGTAACAAAAATGCGCACAGGTCTAAGCGCAGCATTCCACAGTTGAGAGAGTGTCATCGCTCGATACGTCAGGTATCATATGGTGGAAGCCCAGGCTATTCCACCCTTGAGAGTATACCAGAATCGTCTCTACAGAAGCTCAGAGAAGGTTATAAAGAAAACTTGAAAGAGATAACTTTACAGCCGAACGAAGATCCCACCGAAGCCTTGATGCGTTTAAATACTCAATCTATACAAGAAGCTTTGTATAGAGCAAATACAGAACCAATAGAGGTTAACGGTACTCCGGGTCAAACAGTCGTGCACAATGAAGAAGCGGGCCAAACAATGGTTCAAAATCAGGGACAAGCTGGTCAAGTGGCCGCGAGACCCCCAGTTTCAAGTAATCCATACCAAAACCAATGGGCTTCACAAACTCCACTATACACTGTTGAGAATGTAAGATCTCCATTGATGTATAATAATGGGAACTATTACCCAGATTCGACTCAGAACGGAACAGTTCAGACCGTTTCAAGTGTGTATCCAAATTCCTATGTAAGGAATGACAACTCAAACTCAGCTTACAGTGTACAGAACTATGGTAATCCTGAGCAAAAGTATGGAAATATTGCACAACAGAATGTTGGTCCGATGCTCCAAGGCAGATCAGAAGCACCAACTGTATATGGAAGACCACAAATAAGCCCATCATCAGTTCCTCTGCAAAGTATGACACCAAGATATGAAACACAATATGCAAATCCAGTTCTTCAACAAAATATTCCAGTTGTAAATAATCCTTCCTACTACTATCAACAACCTGCCATTGCCCAAGTTCAACACCAAGTTCCATCATCAGTACCAATTACAAATTACAACCAACTTTCTGCTGCCAGATCAGGATATAAAGTTCCTATGCGATATTCCGAACCTTTGAGACAAACTCAAGATTACTTAGCCGGGCAATATAATAATCCTTCAAGTAATTCCTTAAACGATTTGATGGAAACAATAAAAAGACGACTTTCCAACTGCTGCAACAAGTGCAAGAAACAAATTCTCAAAGGAATCAGCTCTGGAATTGTCTTCGAAGTTGAACATGGAAGCAGTGATGATGATGATGATGAATGCTCGACATGCAAAGCATCTTCGGAATTTTTATCTGAATTGAAACACTTGCAAAACAGTTTCCAAAGAAATACCACACCAAAAATGTCTTCCAGGGCGTATTTAAATAATGAGAATATACACAATTCTCCATCGTCAAAGGCATATAAAAATGAGAATACATTCCGGTACTATCGAGACCCTAATGCTATAAATCGACAAAAACCAACACAAGCTATGTGGGCAAAGAAGTCAAGACATGATGAAGACAGTGAAAGAAATCGCAATCGTTTTATGAATAAAAACTATGACGATTTGGATTATGATTACAATATCGAAGGTGACTATGATCGCGACCAGAAGAGACAACCTCAACGATCAAATCAGGAGAGAAATTTCAAAAAATTGACAACGAGTACGTCACAGCGCGATTATCAGGACAACGATCACCAACAACATCGAAATGGGTATTCTTATAAAACAAGATCGCAGACTTCAAAGCCTGATAATAATCGCCCACTCAATAGACCTGAATCTTCATCAAACATAGAACAACAACAGCACATTGATGACTATCAAAAGCGAAGGTCTCAAGAAAGCCAAGGGTACAAACGTGTCAATGATGAACAAGTTCGCAGACGACTCAACAGTCGATCGGGACCCAAAGAAAACAAAGCGAGTGGTTATGATTATGAAAAACAAGTTCAAAATGAGAATTCTTATAAAAATAGTGCATACAATCACAACACCACTACAACCCGTGTTCGAAAGCCAAAAATTAAACCAGAACAGACCATAGAGTCACCGTGCAAGAAAATCCAAAAACAACTCAAAGAACTCGAATCTAGAGCAGACAAACTTGACAATGATGATGATGAAAAACAGCAGGATATGCTTGAGAAAAAATCCAAACTTATCGAATTATTATATTTTTTATATGAAATGAGCAAATGTAGTATGGGAGAACAATGTCAAGCAACAACTGAATTAGATCAGGCTAATGCAGTGTCTCCGATTGCGAAAGACTCCGAAGACAGTGCTTCGGCAATGAGTAGACGTGTTAAAATTCCCAAAAAGAAAGAATTCAAAACAGTAGATTATGCCACAGTTAAACAAGCTTATAATTCAAGTCGAAATAATGGCTCTGATGGGAAAAGAGTAAGGAGTGTGGATAATTCTGATGAAGATTGGTGAACAAAAAAATTATACACTCACATTTATATTTTTTAATTTATAGATAATTTTATTTTTTATTTTATTTTAATTTATTAAATTTCTATTTATTAAAAAAAAAACAAAAAAACAATAATATAAAAAACTAAACTTTTACACACTAATATATATTTATTTAATTAAGGAAGCGAGTGATTTAAAATACTTTTTTTATTTATTTACAATTTTGATTTTTTAACTTTTTTACAGAGCAAATTTTTTAGTTAATGTTTTCAGCTAAAAACAGGTGGTTTTCTTTGAGATGAGTACCTTCTGCTAAATCTTTAACGGAGTCAAATTTAAACAATTATTTTCCATTTTATGAATTTAAAAAATAAATAGTTTTTGTTTTCAATTTTCCTTATTTAAAGGGCTTTAAACGTCATCGTTTTCTGTCATTCGAAATAAACTTTTTTTGTAATTGTAATTGCAATCCAAAGAGTTATTGTCGAATATCATACATTTTAATTAATTCATTAATTTTTATTTTTGAGAAAAAATATTTAATTTTTTGTTATTGTTTGTCCAAAATTCATATTTCTTACCAGTTTTAAAATCAGGATAAAATAATTTGGACTTTTCTATGAACTCTACAAAATATTGTACGAGATTCTGTGCTCTTTTGACTGCTCTCTTCAGTAACATTCTCGTGAAACTCCTTTCACAAAAAAATGTTTTTTCTATATCTCAGTTTATTTTCCCCCTTTTTTCCTTAATGGTTAACTGGAAATGTATTATAATTCAGAATTTCTAGGAACTCTTTTAAAAACACCATGTTCTTCATGAAAATTTCAAGCCTGGTTCACAATGCGACAAGGAAATGAGGTATGCATTACTTCCTCATTTCAAATTTGTTTTTAAAAGAGAACAACTGCAAAGAGATCTCGTCACGTTGAGGCGTCTTGTTCCCTCGTCGCATTATGAACCAGGTTTCAAAATGCGACGAGGAATCAGGCTTCACAATGCGACGGAAAAACGAGACGTCGTTGTGACGAAATCTCTTTGCAGTTGTTCTCTCTTAAAAACGAATTTTAAATGGAGAAATAATGGATTTTTTTTTTGATTTTTTGTATATTTTAAATTCGTTTTTAAGAGAGAACAACTGCAAGGAGATCTCGTCACGTTGTCGACGTCTCATTTCCTCGTCGCATTGTGAATAAGGCTTTACTGAAAAGAGCATTCGAAGGAACATTTTCTTTCGACAAAGTTTATAAAGGAAATTTCAAGAATTCTTAAAAAATCTTGTCTAAAAAATAATGCTCTTGAGGAATACTTTACAAAATTTTGTCTAAGTTCTATTGCTCTTTTGAATGATCTTCTCGGCCATTCTTATGAAAAGGGTTTCACCTTCTTTATTCTCTTTTTCTACATCTCAGATATTTTTTTCTTGTAAAAATGGCTAAATATAAATAACAATGCTAATTTCTTTAATTTGTTAGTTTATTTGTTTATAAGTTTCATTGAGGTGTCATTGAAAAAATTATTCATAAATAGTAAAGACATTTGATGCCTCTTTCAAAAAGAGAACAAAGGGCATTTGTGACGTAATTTTGAATTAGTTTAGATAGGAAAAAAATTTCAACATCAGCTTGTGACTTATTTCAAAAATATTTCATTGTTCTATTCATGAACTTGAACTCGAATATTTTCGTGATCGGATTTCAATGAAAATTCATGATATTTCTTTTTGTCTGACCATCAACGTGTTTAGTCATTCTTTTTCTATACTTACCTCATTTTTTTCTTTTTTTTTCTGTCTGTTAATTTTTTATTTTTGTTGTAGAAATATGAAGCTGTGCTTTTCTTAGTTTGGTTATGCTTGACCTTCGAAAACTGAAGCAGTTATGTACAAAAAAAAACACTTTCAATATCATCTTTTTGATAGCTCATATAATATGAGTGATTTTCATCAGAAGTCTTTGTGGCTTTTTTTTTTCTTAAGCCTCTTGAAGAGCTATATACATTTCCCGTTCATGGCTAGGTATTCATTTGAAAATTTTAACAGTTCCTAAGATGATATTTCAGCTACTCATCTTCTAGAAACACTTTGAAGAAACTTTATCTGTTAAAAAAATCTTAGAAATAAATGAAATTAAAAATGTGTTGGAGTACTCACTCCCCCAAAAATTCACTCGCAATTTTCTATTTTATTTAACAAAAAAAAAACTAATTTATTAAAAAAACTTAAATATTTATTTGTTAATTTATAAGTCAAGCGTTGTGATTCCATTTGAGGCCATCACAGTGACGCAAACAAAAAGTTACAACTTAAAATATTTATTTATTATTAGAAATAGATACTAAACCTTAATATTTAATTAAGTTGATGTAATAAATTTCAAAAAATAAAATTTCTTTTGTACACTTTTACTTATAATATTTTTTTCTTCTTATTTTTTGTTTTCATGACGTGTATAATCATTGGACATCATCATCATCATCATTCACATCAACAACTTCATCATCATCATCATCAATGGTTATCATCATCAATGGTCATCAACATTTCACAATATTTCATCAACATTTCCATTTGAAAAAAAAATTTAATTGCACATTTTTCAAGATTTAGATTCCAAGGATGTGTGGGTAATCATCAAGAGGCACCACCAATTTTAGGTGAAATCAATTTTTTCTCATTTACACCAGGAATTTTAGAACCATTTATGGGATTACGTGAAGTTGATCGAGAAGATGATCCATGGAATCGACCACATAGTTATCGTGATGATAATAGTTTTCATTATTCAACTGGAAGGCATCGGGTTCGACGTGAAAATCCATCATCTTCATCGTTTGGTTCGATTAAAAAAATGTATTTATATGAAATTGATGATTATGCCGCATGGAAAGCAAAAAGACAATTGGAACAGATTATTAGTGCTTTGAGGGAACCATTTAATTTTAATCCAAATTTCGGCTTTCCATTTACTTTTCCATCATTTCGATCAACTTCTGGTACGACGACTAAAATTACAATAAAACCTCCTGTGGTTAATTATAGCAATGGTGATGATAGTAATAATGATAAAATTGTAGATTCTGGGGTGTGACGAAGAATGGACAATATATTTAATTTGAAAACAAAATTATTGAAATGTTTTATTTAAATTTTGTTAGATTTTAGGTCCATGCTTTTACCTTGAGTCTGTGTGAATTTAAGTTCAGAGTCATAGAGATTTATGTAGTTTATGCTTTATTTAAAAAAATATTAATTTTTCCAGTTGAGGAAAATGATAGAACTATCAAATATTGTTTTATCAAAAAGTAAGCAAGCAAATCCAATTGAAAAACGTTGGTAAACAAATTTCTGGGAAAACCTAAAATGCACTTCTGTATTTCTTTAACGTTACATGCACGAAGTTTAATCAAAATGATAATGTCGGGTTGATGATTTTTAGCTACATATTTGCAGTTGGAAATAACGGGTGATTTTTTAAGAGGTTTAGAACTTTAAAAAAAAAAAACACAAAAAATTCGAAAAAATGAATGAAATATTTATTTGAATCGATAGTTTGAACCTTGCAATTTAATGTTTAAAGATAATTTCATGCAAATGTTGACCGCGGCTGCGTCTCAGGTAGCCCATCCGCTGAGTCCAATTTTGGCATACTCTTTCACACATATCGGCCGGTATCTTCCAGTGCGTCAATCGAAGCGGGCTTGTCCCTATAGACATTAGCCTTGACATACCCCCACAAAAAATAATCTAATGGTGTCAAATCACACGATCTAGGCGGCCAATTGACCGGCCCGAAACGTGAAATTAACTGTTCACCAAACTCGCCTCGCAATTGCGCCATTGTTTCGCGTGCTGTGTGGCATGTGGCACCGTCTTGTTGAAACCACATATCATGCAAGTCAAGAACTTCCATTTCGGGCAAAAAAAAGTTTGTTATCATCGCTCGGTAGCGTTAACCATTGACAGTAACGCTGCGATTCGCATCATCTTTGAAGAAATATGGCCCAATAATGCCGCCGGCCCATAAACCGCACCAAACAGTGGCTTTTTCGGGATGCATTGGTAGCTGTTGCAATGCTTCTGGCTGATCTTCACTCCAAATGCGGCAGTTATGCTTATTTACGTACCCATTCAACCAAAAATGAGCCTCATCGCTGAACACAAGCAGCGCGCGATGAACATTTCGATCCGAGCACGAATTTTGATAGTAAAATTCAATAATTTGCAAGCGTTGTTCATTTGTAAGACAATCCATGGTTAAATTGCAAACCAAACTGAAGCTGTTTGACAGTGACACAAGGTACTAAACACACGTCAGCTGTCAAAACCAGTGTTGCCAAAACCAAACCAGCTAAAAAATCACCCGTTATAAGTTTTGAGCTTTGCACACAAAATAATAAACTATTTAACGGTTCCAATTATGGTTCTAACTCAATTTTAGAATTGCACAGCAGTATCCGTTCGCGGTTTTGTGACAATTGTGCAATTTAAAATGTGTAGCTTAAGAGTTTAGATTGTCAAATATGTTATACTTGTAAGCAATTTTCAATGATAAAAATTGCGTATACGCACCAGTGAACACGAAAAAAACTAATTTTTTTAGTTTCGTTAGATTTATTTTTTTTAAATTTGTATTATTCTTCACAATTATGGTGCGCTGGAGATTATTTGGTTAGTGTGGATTTATGTATGTACATTAGGGTGGTCGTTAGAAAAAGTAGGTCACCTTGGGTGGGCCCTAATCTTCTCTGAATGAAGAAAAAAGTTCCTATTTTTATCAGATTTTTATTTTCATCCCCTATTGTCATTGTAGGGCTTCAATCAATTCAATCAATCGGGTGGCACAACAGCTCATGAAGAACTAGAGCCTAGTGACTTACAACTCTCAACGATTCCTGTTGACAGGAATAGAGGAGACCTACAATTTTTTCTCGAGTACGAACGGCTAGATGAGAAGCACTTATTCATGACAAGTATACTCTTGGAGGATTTGTCAGTTCCTCGCAAGAGGCAGTACCTCGGGAAAAACATTTCTGTTTTTAGGTAGCAGTGGGTGGAAATCGAACCCAGACCTTCGGCATGACAGTCCAATGCACCAACCATCATGCCACGAGGTACTACAGGGGTTAGTTAGTTTATTTAGCTTTTGTTTTTGTTTTGCATACCAGGGGCCTATAACACAAAGCTACACGCACTTGTAATACAAGTGAATCCTCACAATTGTAACAAATTTTTGTAACAAAAAGCTATTAGTCTAGCTGGCTCTTTTACAAGTGTAAAGAACGATCATTACAAGTGGGAAATTTTCAATAATATTATGTCGTGATGTTTTCTTTCTTTTCTACCGAAAAAAAAACCTCTAATTATTATGTATCTATGAGTTATATTTGATTCAACGCTTGTGATCCCAATGGAAGTGTAAGTTGTCTTAATAGTTTTGTAAATAACACAGGTTAACAAATATGCATTAACATGAAAACACAATAGAGTGTTTTTATGCATACTTGTATATTTGGGCGCTGAACTCAAATCCGCCAACCTTTTTCTGCTCTCAACTCGAGTTTTCGAAATATTTTTTTAATTTTATAGCCAAGCGAGGAAGCTTAAAAACAATAATTGTCAACGATTTCTAAAAGTACTACTCTTATAAGTAGAGAATATAATAGTGATCGAAGGGTAAATGGATCTTTAAACTCTTTTGAGTTGCGAACGGAAAATTTTGATATCATCCGCAAACATAAGGCATAGAGAATTGTTGATAAAACTTGGTATGTCATTGACCAACAACAGGAACAGAAGGGGTCCCAAGTGACTACCTTGAGGAACACCAGAGGTTACATGAATTGCTTCAGAAAATAAGTCATTAATGCGGACAAGCTGTGTTCTTCCATTGAGATAGGATGCAAACCATTTTAGAATACTTGAATGGTAACCGATGGATTCCATCTTTTTTATTAATATAAAATGGTTGACCCTATCGAAAGCCTTCGAAAAGTCTGTAAATATAACATCAGTTTGAAAACTATTTTCAAGATTTCTAGAGATTTGGTTACAAAAAATTGCAAGGTTTGTCGTAGTGGATCGACCAGACATAAATCCATGTTGAGATGGCGAAATCGTTTCTTTAAGAATAAAGATAAGTTTTTCATAAACTATTTTTTCAAAAATCTTGGGAATAGTAGACAATTTACTTATGGGACGGTAGTTTGAAACATCTTGTTTGGAGCCAGATTTATGAATAGGAATAATGTAGAAAATTTTCCAATCGTCAAGAAAAAGACCCTTATCAAGAGATGCATTAAACAGTAGAGTTAATGGCCCTACAAGACCAACAGCACAGTTTTTCAGTACAATTGGTGGAATGCCATCAGGTCCCGGTTGATTATCATCATTGAGATCACTTAAGGCAGAATCAACATCTTTGCAGCTTAAGTTTAAGCTGACTATATTGATGGAATTATCACTTATAATTGGTGAATAATTTTGAGGAACACATTGAGGGGAGTATACCGACTGAACAAAATTAGCAAAGAGGTTGCATATGGTATTTATATTAGTAGAAATAGTCCCTAAATACTGCATGCAATTGGGTATCCCATTCGAGCATTTTTTGTCATTTATGTAAGACCAAAAATGTTTACTATTTAGTTTTAAGCAAGATTCAGTACGACACAGATAATTCTTGTACAAGAATTTATGTAAAAAATGGAATTCTTTCTGAAGACGAATATAGTTACTCAGGAGTGCAACATCATTGACGGAATGGCGATATAATTTATACGACTTATTCTTTTTATTATTTAAGTTAGATAAACGTTTATTCCACCAAGGTGGCTTAGAATTATTATAGGCAACAACTTTAGGAACAAAAGCTAAAGCTAAATGGTGAATACTATTCTGAAAAATAGGATAATTACAATCTTTGATATCAGCAATAATTTCACTATCGATAAATATGAGATCAAGGATACGATTTAAGCTATTTGTAAAATTATTAATTTGAGTGAGATTTAGTCCCGAAAAAGAATCTGATAACTCATATTCACATTCATTACTTATAGTAGATGCAAATAGACAAGATTCATCAGGATCGCATACCAAGTTTATATTACCAATTTTATTTTATTATTTATTTATATTAATAATTTGATAACATCACAGCAATTGTTTATATGCATTTTAAATAATTCAAGAGGACTACCTGGTGGTATATACTCGTGACTTAAGAATATAGTTAAGTCACAATTTTTGTTGATTATAACTCTCACAGCGATTTGATCGACGTCGTATCTCGATGGTAAGGTTGAAGATGACGAAGGAAGATTGACTTCGAAACAGGAAAATGATGAACTGACAGCAATCATTACACCACCACCTCTTGTTTGATTGGTTTTTTCAAGACATCTGTCTTTGCGGAAGACCGAATAATTATGACTATCAAACAGTTCAGAATTATGATATTTATTAGTTAGCCAAGTTTCAGTAAAAGTTAGGATTTCATACTGGCATGATATTGTATTAAGACGAAGGTTGTTGATTTTTGTTCGTAGACTACCAACGTTTTGGTAATATATAAAAAAGTTATTTATTTTAGAAGGTATTGAAGAATGAGAAACAGGAGGGACAATAGAAACCGGACTTACGTAGTTTCGGTTCTCTCCGATGCCGCTTCGTTTTTTTTCCGCAAGGTGAATTTTTTAATTTGGACGGATCTAGGCCAAATCTTTTGATCCATGGCAATAGAGAGCATGTTAGACGGAACACTAATTTTAAAATTTACGTATTTCAAATCAGATAGGTTTGTGTCAGTTTTCACTAACTTAAAACACTTTATATCATTTCTGGGAATTTCATAAACTCAATTTCAATAAAATTGCAGTAAGGCCACTATGGTTCTCACGGCCTCGTAGGTAAATACATGTTAAGAAATATTATTCCTTATTTTAGCGTGTTTTTTTTTTAACTATGTATGTTGGGTTAGATGAGAACTTAAAACTAATCAAGCTTTTTTCGGAGACTAAAAGAATCATCAAAAAGATTTAAACCGAATTTTGAAGAAGAAAGCTAATATACTTTCAGCAAAGATTGCAAATTTAAATAATCTGAAGTTGTTACATCACCTAAAAAATAGCAAAAAAAGGTTTTTTCTTCATTTTCTTAACGGGATTACTTCGAAAACCAGACGAAGGATTTAAATTTTGCAGCAAAACACATATTAAAAATGACGTTAATAAAAAAAAATAATAATTGACGGTGTCTACAATTCTACTTTTCGTTCATTTGATTGGTTAACCCATCGGAAAATGACAAATTTATATATTTCTTTTTTCTCGAATTCTAACCAACACAGATATTTTTTTTTTAAATGGTTCGTTAAAACATGTCTACACGTAGATACTATATCTGAAAAACATGTGCATTCTATTTTTTCATTAAACTTAGAAGGTGTGGGATAGTTTCTTCCTCCTCCTCGTCCATGCAGCTTCTGCAGAAATCATTTGAAAAAACACCGGGTCTATTTTCGTGTTTACCTATGAAGCAGTGTCCAGTAATGACACCAATTGTGGAGCTAATATGGAATCTACTCAGAGATAACAAACATTTCGATCGCTTCGGATCCAGTGTTGGGCAGATCTGTTTCGTAGCCAGACAAGTAGTGATAACTGTCCATCTGCTGTTTGTCATCATTATGAAATCTTGCTTAAGCATTAGTTTACATGCAGCGATCGGTATTCCAATATTCATCTTGTTAGGTGATATTGGTGTACTAGTTCCTATCCTGGCGAGTTCATCGGCTTTACAGTTTCCTAGAATATCTCTGTGTCCCGGCACCCAGAAAAGGTAAATGTTGAACTGTTCTGCCATCTCCATTAGAGACGATCGGGCAGTTACGGAGTTTGTAGAAACAGAGCCTAAGGATTTAAGGGCAGCTTGCCCTTGAAGATACCCTGAGAAGATACGGATATTCAAAGTAGATATTACGTTTTCTTTGAGCCAAGATAAAACTTCTTTTATCGCCAGGATTTCCAATAGAATTATTGGACCATTGAGAGATGGCTCTGAGACGAATAGCTGTGCTCGCCGCCACTTGTTTAGTGAATATATCGAGGGGTGTGATGTTAAGCAGTAGGTCTAAAGCAGCGGAAAGTGTCGAACGGAGAGCTCCGCTGATACACATGCAAGCCGATCTCTGTACTTTGCTTAGCTTATGACGATAAGTTGCTTTATCTAAAGCAGTCCACCATACTCCCACCCCGTAAGTGAGTATCGGTCTGATGACCGCTGTGTATAGCCAGTGGGTGATATGTGGCGACAAGCCCCATTTGTTTCCAATAGCTTTTTTACAGGAGAAAAGTGCCACTGTGGCCATTCTAATTCTTTCTTGTATATTTGTTTTCTAGCTCAACTTTTTGTCTAAAATCAGACCCAAATATTTAGCTTGATCTGAGCAGTTAAGTGGAATACCATTTATTGATGGAGGGTCTATATTCGGAATTTTATATTTCCTTGTAAAGAGGACAAGTTTAGTTTTGTGGGGATTTTCACCTAGTCCACATTTGTCTGTCCATTTAAGTAGTTTTTTGAGGGCGGTTTGCATTAATTCTGTTATGATTTGAAGATGCTTTCCCGATATTGCAATGGCAGCGCCATCAGCATCATAGAGTACCCATACTATCTAGAGAACCGACTCGTACCCCTCTTGCCTAAAACACCCGCAAATTTTATTTGAGCACATTAAGAGAAAATTCTCTTAAATTCCCTGTCCGTGAATACGTGTAATAGCTCTAAATGTGACGTTTTCAATTTTTTGATTCAATTTTTTGTTGTTTTCAGTCTAATAAGCCAAAATCCATTAAGTTATCATTGTACTGGTGAGGTTCCATTTAAAATGCATTGGGCAGCTAACACATGCTCAGCCATGTGGAGGAAATACTCACAGTGCAGTTTGTAGGTTGAAAGAGAAAAAGCCCTGAAGTCGGTTCTCTAGATAATATAGGTACTCTATGATCAGCATATGCAATAACTTTGAAACCATCCGCTTTTAGATTGACTAAGGCACCAGTTATAGCTATAATTGAAACTCATCATTGAAAACTTTATGGATAAATTTTGAGACATGTAGAAAGCAAAATCAAATATTATTTTGGTAGACAGATAAAGCTCAAGACTTTCAAATAGGCCAACTTTCCACATAAAATGACTTTAAAGATTCCATTGATCATTGGTAAGGTAGTTCAATAATTGAAAAAAGAAAAGTCTTCTTACGTGGAAAGTTGGGCCCATTTAAAATTTTTGTTTGACTAGAAATATTAATTAAGTCGTGAGCTTTATTTGTTCACCAAAAAAAATAATGGTTTTACTTCTTAAACGTCTCAAAATCCATCATTAAAATTTTCAATGATGAGTTTCAATGATAGCTATAACTGGCACCTAATAGTTCATTAATTACGATGTTCCATAACAGATCTTCTAACAGAAAATTCACCTAATGTTGAGCTAATTATTCTGCTTCTCAGCATGAGGCTGATTAATAACTCCCTAAGTGAGCTATCAACATTCAAGCTCTTAAGCGCGGTTGTTATTGCCATATTGCTGACGTTAATGAAAGCACCTTCGATATCTAAGAATGCGACCAGGTGTACTCTCTATGATGAAGGGAATATTCAGTAGTGCGTACCAAGTTATGCAAGGCCGTTTCTACCGATTTTTCTTTGCGGTAAGCGTGTTGTGCCGGAGAGAACTGATTGGGTTCTATGACACTACGCAGATGGATATCAATCAGTCGTTCTAAAGTTTTGAGAAGAAATGATGATAGGCTGATAGGTCTGAGATCCTTCGGATTTATATGGGAGGTTTTAGCCGCTTTGGGTATGAATCATCATAATTGCCTTGAAAAAAAATCTACCAGATACATTTCTCTTTAAGTCTGGTTTTTCATTAAAAACCAGCAAATAACTTTTATAAATTTTGTTGTAATTGAAATTTTTTACCACCTGTATATTTGACACCTTTGTTAATGAAGAATTTGAGGCTGATTGAAATTTCGATAGGTATCAACATTTTTGACAACCGTTATACCAAGTTTTTCAATTGGAATATTCACTAGATCTTAAGTCTATATAAGAGTACAATTGACAATTAGTCAAAAACTTTGATAAATGACCAACATAAAGGCTCACTCAAACCAAAGCGAAACATTTACCGACGACAGTTTTTTGTTGTTGTTTAGCGCTGTGTATTTGTCATATTTTGTATTATTGTAAATGATTTGCTGTGATTTCTGGTTGGTTTATGGGAGAGCCTTAATACCGATTCATTAATTTTGTTGATGCTTATCAAAGATTGTCAAGTATCGTGTTGATATTTGTTAACCATAAATAGGGCTGCTCGAATCTCTGAGAGGTACCTACTCTTTACAAAACCTAAACAAAAACTTGACGCAGTATTTTTGTAGGTATACATTATAATGCTGATTTTACTGGAAGTTTTACCTGAAGTTTTTTTCTGATTGTTTTTACTCTTTAAAAATTCGGCTTTAGTACACTTCTTTTGACTAACATGAAGAGAAAAAAGTTAACAAAAAAGCTTTTGTTTTGCGCTTATGCCCTTCTTCCAACTACCAATTCTATTTCTTAAATCATGATGAATCAATCAAATCAGACTCCATCCTTAAAAATAATAATTTATGTACTTGTTCCCAAAAAAATCATATCTATCGTTATTTTATACGAAATATCTGACTTAGTTCGTTTGCTCCTCATTTTTGTTTGACGACAATAGTTTGAGTTGATGATGGGTATGTAGTAAGTAGTATTTGTATGATTGATTCAAAAAATAATTCGTAATCAATTATTTCAAATAAATAAATCAACATGCTCCAATTATTCATCCAAGATCCAAACAACAAATAAAGTAGGTACATATGTGTAACATATTATTTTCCCAAAAAAACAAAACGAATTTGTGCGTTAAACACATAAGTACCTATACGTTTTCAAATGCTCCCAAAACGAATTTACTATTGTGACCTTTATATAATAGAATAATTGCCCTGCAGCCAACTTCATGAACGCAATTATTATTAAGTACGGTTTCTATAATAATCAACTGTACTATATAGCACTAACCTGGCCCATACCATTGCAATTTATTTACATACAAGTTAACGTTCAATGCACGCCACAGTGACCCAATGAATGAGGGGGTATTTAAAGTGATAAAAGAAAATCGCTTGTCCAAAAGTGATGTCATTTGTGTTAACTGGGATTTTTACTATACCTACGTTGTGTGTGGTGTGTGATGGTCATAAGGAACATAAAACCTCACATTTGCCTTAATGAGCTATATAGTAACCTTCTATGTGAAACTACCCTTAAGGCTGGTGCTACATCATTCTGATTCAGAGGTGTTTTGTGTGTTATTTAAAATTTAGGGTATGATGGGTTTGTTCCTCAATAAATAACAACTTGCAATTGTTTGCTATAAATAGGTATAAGCAGTTCCGCTAGCATAGCAATGAGCTGTCAAAAAAGATCTATGTTCCTTTTTGAGCTGAGAGCTTTCAAACCATTCAACTTGTGTTTCTTTTTAAATCGGCTCAGAGTACCCTCCATGAGCTCAGTATAAAACAGACCAAGCGAATGTATTAAATAGCTGAGTGCAGCCAGCTGCTTCACTCTTTTTTTCACTCATTTCAAATGGGTGCGTTCAACACATCAATTTAAGTTCATATTTTTGAATTGTTCAAGGTTTTGATTGGCCAGCTGTCAGATAAAAATGAAGTCAGTACTTAATTTTGGTGCTCAGATGTGTTTCAAAATTTTATTGTAGGGCTCTGAACATACTCTGCTCAGAGTTCACTCCAATAGCTTGAGCTCTACTCCATGCTCTGCTCAAAGAAAAAAAAGAAGAAAAATGACTTATCTAGGTTAGGTGTACGAAAAATGTATAACTTGGCCACACTTCGTTTGAAGGTACCCAGTTCTGAGTTCGATAAAAAGATCAGTCGGAAAGGAAAATACTAAATGAATTCATGGAGATTGTACTCAATACGAAAAAAAACGGATATACAAATTATGTCCCTACAATTGGCTAATTCCTGTATCCCATTATCTATCTAGACCTAATAAGGTAGCATGCAGTTTTTATCCAATAAATTGAAGTTATTCTTTATTTGTTTATTTGTATATTCAGTGTCTTTGTTAAGGTTTTCAGACCAGAGTCAAAGTTTGTTAACAAAATTCGCGTGTCATGGACAACAGCACGAAAGCAGTTCATTAACACGGTACAGTATTCATTACAGCGAGTCCTTTGGCAATTTATTAATTGTGGAATGCATAAAGCATAAGAGACCTGCATATAAACGAGAAGAAGTTATAATTTTTAAACTCAAAATGATTTGATTCGGAAGCAAAGCAAAGTGTAAACTAAAAACTACGTGAGGGTCCAGCTTTATAAAATATTTAGTAAAAATTTAATTTTTTGTGACACGATGGATGGTTGGATAACAATAATGAACTAAAAACTGGACCCAATGCAATTTGTAGTGTTGAAAATATTTTCCAAAACAAACGATATCAACGAGTTCTTTTATTTTCCTAAACGATAATAATGAGCATGACAGACATAACTGCCGGTACAAGCTACCTTTTTAAATGTTTATAGCTTATTGCTGATTATAAAGTTTAAAATTTAAGTTTGTTAATATTAACGAGAAGTTATTTTAAGTATAATAGAGGCTGTGTACAGATTATTTTTTGGTACATGATTGAATTGGTAAGAGCGCAGGTTATAACTTTAAAAAAAAACGACTGAGTTGCTTTTCAGAAAAAGTTGGTATACTTTTTTTTGCTAAAGTTCCACAGATGATTACACTTTACCGTATAAACCATATCAGGGTGTTAAATTAAACTATGTATTTATTTTAATCGAGTTCAATCGGGTAGTATAAAGATAGTTAGTTTGCAGATTGTAAAGGGTTTTTCAACAGGGATGCTACAAAAGTAGAGCGACAGGGACAGCAAACGGCGCCATATTTCTTGCCGCTCTTTTGACATTTGTCTTCAGTAAGGTTTGCCATTTTATGATGGAAAGATATACGAGCCAACGAGTCGAAATTATTAAAATTTTCTACCGAAATTCGGAGTCAGTGGCCTCAACGTTAAGAGCGCTACGTCCAATTTATGGTCGTCATAATCGTCCTAGCAGATCAACAATTGAGCGTCTAGTGGAAAAATTTGAATCCACAGGCATAGTACAAAATGTTCCCGTGCCAGTGAGACAAAGAAGAGCCCGTAGTGTCGAGAATATTGCTGCCGCTGAGGCTTCAGTTGCAGAAAGCCCAAATGTGTCTCTCGCACGTCGTTCTCAAGCGTTGGGCATCTCTGTGACGTCGTTGTTACAAGATTAAATTGACGCAAGAACTGAAGCCGCTTGACCACCAGAAGTGTCGTATGTTCGTGAATTAGGATGAGCAACAACTTGAAAATGATTCGGATTTTTATCGAAAAATCATCTTCAGCTCATTTCTGGCTGAATGGCTTCGTCAATAAACAAAATATGCGGTATTGGTCAGGCAGCAATCCACACATACTCCATGAGTCATTATTGCATCCGGAAAAAAATACGGTTTGGTGTAGTTTATGGGCCGGCGGTGTCATTGGGCCGTACTTCTTCCGTGATGATCAACACCGGCACGTTACTGTGAACTTGGAGGACATGTGGTTCCAACAGGACCACAATCAATTTATTGGAAACCAAGTTTGGAGAACGTGTTATCTCACAAAATGGTCCAGTCGCTTGGCCACCTCGGTCGTGAGATTTGACGCCGTTGGACTATTTCTTGTGAGGCTACGTCAAGTCTATGGTCTCTGCCATCAAGCCAGCGACGATTGATCAAATTCGTACGAATATGGAACGTGAAATTGCAGAAGTATCGGCCTATTTATGCTTGAAAACCGTCGAAAATTGGGTTCAGCGTCTGGACGAGTTCCATATATAATGGCATCGAACGTCCTTTCACAGGAATAAAGAATTTTATTGATATCCTACACGGTTTTTGTTTTATTTAAAAAAAACTTTTGTAGCGCTCTTATTCAAAAACCTGATATATTAGCAACATCACTTATTTAATTTTACTCGAGAACTACGTAATTTTTAAATAACCATTTTCCGGTGTAAAATACAGTTATAATAGTTACTCCGAGTGCCTTATTCCGTGAATCGTCTAGACTTATACACTCCGATTGTCAACGTACGAGGTACAAAATTCAATTTTGTTTACTTACTCACTTTAATTGACCCAAGATCGCTCGGTGGTCTTGGGCTTCAAGTAATAGACCTCACCATATCTATCTCAATCTCTTACTAATTTCCTCCAGTTTTGTATATACCAAGTCGGCTTAGCTCTTCGTTGTATAGTTTTCGGCAAATATTATTTGCCTATTGACACAAACTAAAAAGTCAAAAAACAGCGATTAGCAAGAATTACTTTACGTTTGATTTTCAAACAGATATCATTTGCAAAGTTGGCAGCAATAACCAAGTAACATCTATTCATAGTCACGTTAATAAACATTAGGATTTCCATTATTTTCCGAACTCATTTTTCTGCAAAGCACACCCCCTAAATCCACTATGGTTTTTCGTTATTTTTGCAGGGTCCAAGGCGGGTAGTGAATTCTATTATTCTCTTTTTGACACCCCTGGTGAAATTCTGTACCTGATTTCTGCTAAGGCATTTCTGCATCTCCTAGACTTCACGCTGCTCATTATCTTTTTTCTGAGCAGCGGTTTTCATCCCTTCTCTTGTTAGCGAAGATCTGGTGTTAAGCCATTGCCTTCCTTTGCTACCACTACGACCTGTAAGCCTCTTTTGTTTGCTTGAGGACATTCGGATTTAAACCAGGTTTGACTGTGACCTGATAGAATTTTGGAACCTCTACAGCAGGATTGCTGATGGCTTGTTGGCATTGCTGACAGAGGGATTCTGGGGCAATCTCATCAGGTTCCTCCCAAGCCCTAGGAACACTTGATCAGCTATGGCGGGCTCTTCCAATTGCAGTATTTCAATGTTTAATTTTGTCCTCTTGGTTGAAGTTCTCCAAAAAGCTTCCATAAAGCTTGGCATCAACCAGGTATCTGTTGTGATCCGAGTCACTGCCTGAACAGAATGGAGACGGAGCTGCAACTGGATCTGCAACTGGAATAGCTGTCAAAATGTTGAATACACACAAATCCATAGATACGAACAGATCGCGACGCAGCTGCAGACGGAGTTGCATAAGCAGCTGGACAAGTTGGCCAACTTTTAAGTTTTGCATACAGCTTTTTTGACGTTTCAAAATTGTGAGCGCAACCAAGTGCTTACATGGGGTTTGAAGAGAATTTCAAACTCTTTTTAATCTCTGATAAAGACGTAAAGTAATTTTAGCTTCCATTTCATCATTATCTACATACTTTTATTTTTGTTTTATTTTCTTTTTTGCAGAAGAAAGTACTCCAACAATTTCGAACTCAAGAGAAAAAGAAATAAAATATCCTGTCGAAATAAAGGAGCTGATCTTGGAGAAAAGAAGAACTCGAAGAAAATGGCAAGCTACGAGATTTCCAGGTGATAAGGCAGTTTTTAACCGTCTTAACAATGAACTAAAGAAAAGAATCTGTGAATTTAAAAGTGATTCACTTATTAGATTCCTGAATAGCCTGACGGTGGATGGAAAACTATGGTCTATGGAAAACTCCTTATGGAAAGCAGCTAAGCGCCTTAAAAGACCACAGGCACAAAACCCGCCAGTAAAATCTCAAGATGGTAAATGGATTGGAAACTCAAAACAAAAGGCTGATCTCTTCGCTGAACATCTCGCGAATGTTTTTATGCCATTTCCAGCAAGCACAGCTACAGATCCCTTACAGTTTGTTGATAGAAACGACGAATGTGAAATTCCTTTTGCCACGCTCAAAGAAGTAAGAAAGTATGTGTCAACATAAGTTGTCTAACAAAAAATCACCAGGGTACGATCTAATAACTGCTCAGGCTTCGAAAGAAATGCTCTCAATAGATTTCAAAAAACTCCAGCTTATAATAAATGAACAAAATGTCCCAAACTAATATATTTGCCATTTCATTGGAAAATTGCAGAACTCATACTCAAAACAAGGTAAGCCACCAAACACCAATAGAAGTAAAATCTTACAGATCTATTTCGGTTATACCAACCACGGCAAAAGTTTTCGAAAAATGCTCCTGAAGAAGCTTAGCAAAACAACAGAGGAAAGAAGACTAATTCCGAAACATCAGTTTGGATTCAGAAATAAACATTCCACGATAGACCAAGTGCATCGGATTACGGAAGTTGTGGAAAAGGTACTCGAAGAAAAACAAGTATGCTCGGCTATATTCTTAGATGTTGTTCAAGCCTTTGACAAGGTTTGGCACTTGGGACTTGAGTACAAACTTCATAGGGATCTTTCCAGGCAGTACTACGAAATACTGAAATCCTATGTTACGAACTGACTCTTTAGAGTACGGTACGACCAAAATTACTCGGAACTGAAGAAAATTGAAGCCGGTATACCACAAGGAAGTGTCCTAGGACCAACTCTGTATCTGTTATATACAAGAGATATTCCAGTGGACATCAACGCTATCATGGTCACCTTTGCTGATGATACTGCAATATTGGTGCCAGATAAATCCGTTACAAAGGCTACACAAAAACTGCAAAATGCAGTCGATAAAGTTAGTGATTGGACACAAAAATGGTGAATCAAACTTAATGAAACCAAATCGACGCACATAAACTTTACAAACAAAAAAATAAACAATGTTCCAATTCTTATAAACAGTGCAGTACAGTACAGTACCTTACTCCAATACTGCCAAATACCTTGGAATGACTTTGGATGCAAAGCTTAAATGGAAAGAGCACATCAAAAAGAAAAAAGACGAACTAAACTTGAAGTACAGACAAATGTACTGGTTACTAGGTAAGAACTCTGACCTATCTATCCAGAACAAGCTAATGTTATATAAGCAAGTACTGAGACCCGTTTGGACATATGGCATCCAACTATGGGGCTGTACAAAGAAAACAAATGCTGAACCCATCCAAAAATTCCAAAGCAAGGTCCTTCGCGGAATAATAAATGCCCCTTGGTATATAAGAAATAGCGATCTACATCGTGACCTTCAAATTGAAATGGTTACAGAAGTGGTTAAAAAACACGCTGTATCACACAATCAGCGACTGCAAGGTCATACCAACTCCGAAATGGAGACCGTCTTAAATGTACGAGACAATGTTCGGAGATTAAGAGGAACCAAGCCTCATGAGCTGATAGTCTCAAAACCATGGAAAAGTGATATAACTTAAACTTCCCACAATGCGATTTATAAATTAAGAAAGAAAAATCATTTATCGATCTTTCATAGATTGGTCCTGATTCACCGGTGGTTTTAGTGCGGTAAGAGTCCCACACTACTCGGTACCGATTCTTACCGAGTGTCTTTTGAAGATTTCCATGGGATAATAATAATAAAAAAAATTCTATTTTTGTGTTGAATTAAACTCGCACAGCTGACTTCAAATGCTCAAAATATCAGAAAGCTGTACAGCACATTGTGGGCGAGTAAAAAAAATCACGTACAGCATTTTTTGACAGCTGTTCCAGTTGCAGCTCCAGCTCCAGTTGCAGCACTCTATTCTGGTCAGGCAGTCAATGTTAGCTGACCTGTGCGTACACCCAGTTTGCAAGAGAAGTGAAGTGTCAATAGCAGCATAATTGATTTGGTGGTAGGTTCGATCATCAGGAGACTACCAAGTGCCTTTGTGGATATCAAGAGGAAGACAAATCAAGTGCTACTCAACACCATGTTCTTTCAAGCTACGAGGTCAATAAGCCTGAGCCCGTTTCATGTGAAAAATGCTGCAGCGGGAGATGCACTGCATCATTTTTGACATCTATTCCAGCTTCATCTCCAATTTCGTTCAGGCAGAAAGTCGTTAAAATATTATAAAGACAAAAAAACACTTAAAAATTGAAAGTTTTTTTCAAACTCAGTTTGAAAGAGTGGAAATAGAGTGCAAAAGTGTTCTTACCAAATGAAGGTTACAGCCTTATTCTTAAAAGTAAGTCCCTCGTTTAAACCTATACACATTCATTTCTGAATAAGACGTATTTAAGTCCACTTAAATAAAACTTATTTACTTCCACTAGAAATAGAGGAATTTAGTTCTAATGGAGGACATATTTCACTGAACCGATTACCTTATCTAATTCAGGCTTTCAAGTCACGAAATTCGATTTTTTTTAATGATAACTGATTAATTAATTGATTCATCATCATTGTAATCAAAAACCAACTCTTTGTTATAGTTAAATTATTCCTGGGTTTAACAAAAAAAAAAAAACTTCAATCGAGAGGGTCCTAAGCGTTATGTAAATAATTTTAATTTGTCCTTACAAGAGACATGTCTATGAATAATTTATGCGTTTAGCTGGCAGTTTTACAATGTTAGCATTTTGTTGTTCATGAGCAAACGTCACGCGATTTTCTACTTGAAGCTAGAATTTCAATAGAGATATTATTATGATGGCAGAGAGTCTTTTGTATGGGACCGGGACGTACAATGTATGACGTGTGGAGTAACAATGATATGGGCGGGTGGTATACGATGTGCAAATACAACGTATGAATCCTAGATGGCGCATTGTGTCACATGGTTATGTGCTTTTTACGTCGCGGCTAATTAAAGCCTCGCGTTCGCAGTTCGCACTCAAAAGCATTTAACACACAAAAAAGTACCACAGGGAATAAAACTTCGAATACGTGCCATATGCTTGAACAGAGGTAAATATGCAAAGAATAGTTTCATTCAACACTCATTGCTGATGGCATTTTATAAAGTGATATCTCTCTCGGTGTCGGTGTTCTCTTCCTGTCAGTCATGGTGATAAAAAATGTATGAGAATAGGAAAAATTACGAAAATCCTGCATAACTACGCTTTGCTGCGAACTTATTTTCAGCGATTGTACATATTTTTTTTTTCTGCTTCCGAATTCTACCTTAAGCGATTTGAATGGAATTTATTTGTAGGAATTTTGCATATGAATGCATTATGTCGGACTATATAAATGATTGAGATACATTCTAACATTATGCACTATTCATGAGTATAGATATAATGTAGTAATAATGTAATGTAACCTACAGGATGCACTTTGCAAATTTTGGAATTATTTGAAACAGTTTAATAGGAAATTAAACACTTACTCAAGGCTTTTGAATTTAATTGAAATTAAATTCTATTTCTACTATTTATTGATTACTAGCTGAATCGGCTTTCTACTTAAAATTGATTAAATTATTAATGTCCTCTCGAAAGTCGAGCCTCTCTATGGAGATAATTAATTTCTTTTGGAACTAAATTGAATTCAATCTAATTTATTTACACACGATTTCCGTTTGTCACTTACTTACTTACTTTTGATCCAGCTTATAGCCCAGAATGTTGCATTGCAGTTGTTTTCATGAGTGTCAAGTTAGTAGGGCTGGCCACGATACCAGAAAAGTCTCGGTATCGTTTGGTATCGGTATCGGAAACCGAAACGATACCGAGACGATACAAAACAATAATGCAAATAATCAATTTTTTTAATTGGTTTCTCGCAAAAGGTTCTTATGAGCTGGGAGAAGGTTTAGGCAATAATTTTAATTAAAACTGCTTATTGCCACGCCCATCTAAGTTATGCTGAAGCCCACAATTTGGATGAAATTTTCCGACTTGGTTCTCTCTAGTGATGACTCCGCGCTAAAATTTTTGTGTCAAATTCCTAATTGGAACTTTACTTAGACTAATTAAAGGCAAATAATAAAGTAGTAAAATGTTATGATTAGAAGTTTTAGCCACTTTTCGAAAAAAAGAAACATACAAAATTGAACGACAAATTTGAAATTGTCAAAACTTATTAATGACTAAATAACTATGAATTATTAAACCAAAAATCACTCGGTTTTGACAGTTTTTACCACTTTTTGAGATAGTGATATGCTAACTTGATGTGATGTTAACAAATAATGAAGAAAAACATAGAAAACATTGCACGACAAACTGTCACAACTAATTCAAAACTTGTTAATAACAAATTATTAAGCTATAAACCATTCGATATTATCAGTTTTTACCCTTTTTTTACTTTGCTTACTTGATATCAAGCTATTAAAGGACCCAAAAAAACATAGAAAAATAGCGCAACTAGATTTCATTTTTCACAACTAATTAAAGACTAATTAATGGCAAATTATTTAGCCATAAAACATTAAGTATAAGAAGTTTTTACCACCTATTCATTTTTAGATTCGTCAAAGTTGCTTTGCTAACTTGACACTCATGTTGTTTTCCGCTTCTGTGTGTCACCTGGTTGGAGGTCTTCCCCTGCTTCATACGGAGGTTGGATTCGAAGATTCGTCAGGTTTGTGCATTGCTGTACATAAACTCCACTTCAGTCATTGCATTTTCAGCTTTTTGATCAGGTCAACGTTGCTGAATAGCCCGTAGAGCTCATCGTTGAATCTCCTCCTTCAGATTCCTACAATAGACTCTTTCAAAGAATCTTCCTGTCAAATTATCCAAATAAATTTTGGAATGGAGAAATGGATTTTTTATGCTGTAATAAGACATGGCTCAGGATAATTTGTCTCTTTTAACACTATAATATGCGACTTTAAAATTGATGAATAGTGGCCTAATCATGTAAAACAAAAATAATCGGACGATATCGTTTTGAAAAAAGCCGTCTTTATTTTTCCCAACGGATATGATAGAGATAGCAATGGTGGAAACGATATCGTACTATCGTTTTCATTTTGAATGATTAGGCTCCAGATGGTGTGTACCGATCTGGAATTCTTGGATCTTCCACAATCTGGCTTGCGCCTGGCCAAAAACCTAATTGATAGGGGTCGATCAGATCGTTGACAAAAGGCTTAAGGTGATCACACAATATGTTTGTTCGTGTACTTCCCAAAACTATAAATTTCTGATAATTTAATTTTCCTTTGTAGTTGGAAAATGTGGTTATGTTGATGAGTTGGTGCATGTTTCCTTACCAAGTCATTCATCTCCCGCCGATTTAAATAGTTCTGCTAGGGGTCCATCTACACCAGCAACCTTTTGCGATCAAAGTTTAGAAATCACTTACCGGAATTCATCAAGGTCGCCATGTATGTATCCACTACCATGTTCCCGTTTTCATCTCGATGTTGGCAGGCTTGCATCCATTCTAGTCTTGATGCTTTGGATAGATTGTTTTATTGTGTTTTTGTCTTCTCAATAGACTCAACCTAACGCTTCTTGTGCTCTATATTTAGGCACTCCTTCCTGTTTTCTTGCCCGTAGAGCTTCCGTGCTTCTCTCTGAGTTGCTCCTGTTCTCGTCGGCAGTATTTTTAGCTAAATCCACGAGCTAACACTTTTCATCAAAGCTGCAGTTTCGTTATGGTCATCTAGTGAAACTCAGCACATCAGTGGCAGCACTTCTGATGGCTTGTTGACAACGTCTCCATTGTACTTGATGCTCGTGATGCGCTTCTGATAAATTAAGAGAGATGTGGTTGGCAAAGATTCGGGCGATCTCTTGTGATGTTTTGGCTTTCTGACACCAAATTTTTTCACAGCATCTGGTCGGTATTGTGACGTCTTGGATGTCCGCATACTTACTTAATGTACTACCAAAAAGTTACCTGTCCAAATATACATAAAGGTATTGAATAGGATGATTTTTCATCCCTTCACCGTCGTGAAATCATCCTGTATCCATCATCGTGTCCGTCATCGTAAGTTTCATCGTGCAGGCTGTGTCTCCCGATTGTCAAATCAAAATTGTCCTCCTTTAGGAATCTGTCGTTGAAGTCTCCCACAGTAATCTTGGGGTCGTACTTTGGGCACTTATCGTACATAAATGCTTCTCTGCTTGAGTTTTCTCTCTTTTCTGTGGGGATGTGGATGCAGATCAGCATAATGTTCTTGAATTTGTTTTTGATGTGGATTGTGACCAGGCACTCGCTTGCACTTTGAAAACCCAAAACTTCTTGCAGAAGTCTACTACTTATCACAAAACTACAACCACTGACCCTGCTCCTTATAGCACTTTCCGTAGTAGATGTAACGCCATTCCATCCATTGTATGACTCCTCCATTCCTAGTTAGCTATAAGCCTTGGTTCATATGGAAAAGTACCGTAGGTATTTTTGCGATATCGATCCAAACAACAGTGTAAGTCCAAACTGCAAACGTACAAATGACGTGTGAAAAGTTCTTTGTAGATATGTACGAGTATTTATATTTTTCGAATCAACGTGCAGTACATTGCCGTGTGAACTAGGTATAACGCCAGACTTAAACTTATCCAGGGTCTCCACTAATTATTCGGCAGCACGTATTGTCTGTAGAAGGGCAGCACAGCCCTTGTTTAGCTTGCTGGGGTCTACAAAATTAAAATCATACGAGGCTTATTGTCATTTTGGAACCAGAAATTTTGTACTTGATAGGGAAGCTACCCCGTATCACAATCCTCATCCTGGATGACCAGACTCTTAAATAACTCTAACAGCACATAGCTGGATAAACCACTCCTATTCCAACTTAGCTTTGAATTGTTGGAGTAGCCCATACAAAGTGTTAATGTTTAGCCTTGCTGGAACTGTAGATTCCATCTTGACTATTCATCCACTGTCATTTAAAAGTTAGAGTGGCTTGGTGGGAGCACACTTTCGTTGCAGGGTAATTAGAAGTGAAGTAGCCTGGGTTTGACCAAATAGCCCGACTGTCGATCTTCGACTGAGGATTGGTTGAGACACGTCTGTGCTTGATGGATATCCTAAGACTGACCGAGGCACGTTTGTTCTGAAAGCTACATACCAAGAAATTCTACACAAAGAGAAATAAAGAAGCTTAAGTCAAATAAAGCTCAAGGATATGACTTAATCACGGCAGACATTTTAAAAATGCTCCTTCGTAAAAGACTTATTAACCTCCTTTACATAATAAATGCCACTCTTAGGTTAGAATATTTGCCGAGCCAATGGAAAGTTTAGGAAGTCATAATGGTTTTGTAACCTGGCAAACCATCTTACGAAGAGAAGCCCTACAGACCAATTTCGGCTTTCTATAAATTCAAAAGATTTTGAAAGAATACTACTCATGCATCTGCAGCTGATAATAGAAGAGAAACAATTAATACCTGAACATCAGTTCGTATTTAGAAGCAAGTATTCGACAGTTCATCAAGTGCATAGAATTACTGACGTAATTGAGAGAGCTCTTGAAGAAAAGAAAATCTGTTCGACAGTCTTTTTGGACGTATCGCAGGTGTTTGACAAGGTGTTGCACGAAGGCCTCAAATTCAAATTAAGACAAGTTCTGCCTGAAGGACTTTACAACATTCTAAACGGATATCTAAACGAAAGACTTTTTCGTGTAAGACACGGAAATGACTATTCTAAATATTCAAAGCTTAGTATTGAAAATAAATTGATTTTATACAGACAGGTACTTTAACCTATTTGGACTTATAGTATACAACTTTGGGGTTTTACCTGCGATACAAACTTAAATAATATACAAACGCTTGAAAATATATTGCTTAGGTCATTTGTAAATGCTGCGTGGTATATAAGAAACGAAGATCTTCACAGAGATCTCGGGATTCCTACGGTTCGGGACGAAATAAAAAGTTTCGTGCAAAAACATAGAAATTGACTATTAGAACATGCTAGTTCAATAATTATTGACATTCTTGACGAGTCGAATTTAGTAAGCCGTCTGCAAAGAACAAAACCTTCCGACTTGATGCGGTGAATAGAAAACCGCTTTAAAATCGCGTATTAAGCATGAACTTTCACCGAAAAGTAACATGCAACGTGTTACTTAACTTCGTTTAAAATAAATTGCTAGTTTCAATTTAGGTGCAATCGGGAAGTGGAGGTGATTTTAGTGTAGTAAGAATCTCACACACCTATAGAGCCTTATGCAGGTCTTGCACCTACCCATGGGAAAATCAATAAATAAGAAAAACCTTTATTCTGTTCGACGGATATTTTAATTAAATTAACAAACATTTGCTGACAGCAACAGGTTACCACAAATAGCAACACTCAACAGCCTACTCCACTTCGACCTGTCGCCTATCGGAGGCCCTTCTGCAGAAACTACATAGTTCCACAACCGCATAACTCTAGGTTTCATCGGATGGTACGTAAAGTAGGCTTACCCCGTGGAGGGGATTGTAGTTTGTTGCCTTGTCCTAATTTGTTACTTGTCCAACCAAAAACAAATATATTCTATTACCGTATGCTGACAGGAACTTATCTCGTTTTTCGTCTCATATATTATCTCATTCGCACTCATTATGTTCGAAAAGCTTTAGACCCAAAGAGTCAGCGTGTAAAAGGACAAAAACTTAAATTCGTTTTTTCTATTTCTACTATTGCAATGAATACAATTTCACAATTCGTTCCATTATTCTATTGTTTTTCTCGTTTGCACTTACGGTGTTCGAAAAGTCACATGCGTTTAGAATCTAGATAAATCGTTTAAATTTAAATTAAAACTTTAACATTTTGTGATTTTCAGAAGTTTTTCTAATCCATTGTCTTTCTAGCCATGCTGCAATGGCATTGAAAATTGAATAGCTTGATTGATAGGTGACAACCAATTTTTTGACATTTAAAGAAATTATTTGCTACTGTCAGTTGAAAACATTCAAATCGGGCTACGGCTCGGTGTAAACAGCTCCTTTTTCTCTTCTATTTATGGTAGTGTTATATGCAGTCACCAAGAATTATGCTCCCTTAAATCCCTGAGCTTAGCCTTCAAAAAAAGTCCATAATCTTTCCTTTTGTGTCAATAATTATTCAATATTCACCCTGTCATTAAAAGAAAAAATTTGATAATACTTAATAGAGTCCTGCATCAAACTTAAAACTGACAAGAATTCAATAAAACTGTTTTATGAAGAAGATAATAAAAGCTTCGTACAAAATAGTTTATTTAATTTCGCCTAGGGATACAAAAAATAAAAGAAACAACAAAACAAAAAAAAAAAAACACACCTACAATAAAAAGACAATCTTGGCAAAATTTCCAACTGGTGTATTAGAATAGAGCCGTCACCTCCATCGTCATCTTCTTCTGATACTTTTGCCTGCATCGATGCACACTATAATGGGCGAGGACGACAACGATGATGATGATGATTTTTTTAAGGGGAGGGGAGGGGGCTTAATATTGAAGGACTTCCAATTCTGTGTCAAGTTTTGGACGACATGCAATTTTGGCTGAGCACAAAGTGCTCCTTGAATTTATCCATCATGAAGCAATCCAAGCGCAACTCCTTGTCGCTCTTAATATTGGTTTGTGATGCATGCACCTTAAACTTGAAAAAACCGCCATTATAATACTTCAAAGCTGCTGCTGCTGCTGCTGGTCTTGGAGCTCTTGCTGATACTATTTGGCTTGGTCCTGTTCGATAAGTCTATTGCTTGCAGTAGTTGTCTCCTTATTAATTTTGAACTGAATATTTTTTTTTAGTTTCGCTGCCCATGGACGACATCCTTGCAAATCCTTTCGAATTGCTTTTGATGGTATTGTTGTTGATGCTTCTGTTTACAGGCCCAGGCATCACAGAGATGTTAAAAAAAAAATGTGTGTCGTGTATACGTTTTGTGTGTTGGTGGAATTGGTTGGCTGGCTGTGACCTAGTTTATGGATAACTTTGAAACTGAATATAAATGTTGAATGTGGAGCAGTATACATAAAATTGATTGGGCACAAAACAGGGTTGCCATTTTGGAGATTTTGTATTGAAGGAAACTAAAGAATACCATTATTGACATTGGATTTCATCTCGGGAATCTTACTTAAGACTCTTTAGTCCAGTGAGAACCTTGTGTAAGCACGAAGTTTTTTTTTAATTCAATCAATGTTACATCAATTATATTGGACACAAAATTGGTGATGACTAATTTTGGAATTGTCCCAATTTATCCAGAAATGGGCTTCGTGGCCCTAGATGGATTGTGGTGAAGATTCGAATCATGCAGGTAAAAGTCGGAACATTTTTCAAACGAAGCACGTTCTTCAACGCTTTAGACCTCCATGGAGATTTTCCGAACCCTTCTGAATAATTTAAAACAACAAAATGATCATTAAGAAGATAAGACTTCGAAGTACTTTACAAGTAAGTTTTTTTCATAAATTTTACACCTGGCAACCCTATTTGGATAGTGTAACATTTTATGTGCATGCATTTTGCCCATGTGTTAGTATATGTATAGTGCTTTTATTTTGACATTGATATGCTGTTGCAGGATGTGGATATCTGTATATGCATTTATTTTTTCGGGGGTGGCCATTGTTATTGACTGGTGTCACATGGAATGGTGTCAATGTGCCTCATTGTAGTATTTTTACAAAATCAATGGAGTTTGACTTTGGTACAACTAGCGGCAACTGGGGGATAGATGGGTTGCTGGTATTGTTGTTAACATTGGAATCCTCCCACATACTTAACAACTACTATTATGTACTTCCCTCATAAAACATGCACATTAAAGTAAAGAATCATCGTCTTCTGATGGCTGGATGGTATGAGGAACTTTTAAGTTGACTTGGCAGCGTATGCACAATCGATGAAAATATATTTTTGTCTGGAGGTCGTGCAAAACAACCAAACCGAAATTAATGCATAATAATAGTTGTTCATTATTTTTATGGAGGTCTAGAATATTTCTTATGAGAATTAATATTATCAAGTTTAATTTCAATAGCTTTGTTTTTTTAAGTGGTTAGACCAGAAGAAAAGCAGCAGCATTTTGGCAAACAAAACAAAATATGGACATTTTAGAAGAATAAAGACAACAACACAAGTCAAGTTTGAATTTGAGCTTGGATTATAAACTTTTAATAATGGTAGAGTTTAAAAAATGGCGCCCAATCTGTAGCCCTGTCAGGAAACCGAAATCCCTGCTCTTTTTGCTAAGGATAAAATTTAGCTAGGAACCCCCCCTTTTTTTGGGCAATTCTTAGTATTGTGAATATGAAGAAACTTGTGAAAACAAAAATATTTCAGTGGTGCCACTTTCCAGGAACTTAATTTGGTTTGGCATTGTCTGAAACCTAAGTTTCAAGTCTATCTCATTGTGATGCATTACTTGTTAGCTATTTGTGTTTAACACTCTCGTCTCCCATTGATCTTCAATATCAATTTAAGATCATGTAGTCTTATAGTTTATTACTCACTAAGTTTCTTACTACGTACCTGCTTACTAGCTTAACTAAGGTCTTCTATAATAATCTTCTTCCAGCCAGTTCGGGTCCAAGCTAAATATCTCCAGTGTTACATGCAAAGTTGGTTGAGGTCATCTTCCACTTGTAAGCAACACCTTAGTCTCTTAATCTATTTCTTCTCTGCTGTCATCTCTTGGGGTAGATGCAAAGTCCCTGGAGCCAAATTCAAAGATCTTCCAGGCTGGAGCTCTTGTGTCTACCCACTCCAGTTGAACCAGCCACCTTAGTCCTTGGCTTTCCACTTTTAGTGCGATTAATTTTTCCCAACGATATTCCAAAATTTTTAGGATTTGAAAAATTCTGCAAAATAAGCATTTTTTGTATTGGCGAATTTGCTATTTGATAAAAACCTTGTTCCACCCAGCCATTTCTATATACTTGGAAATAGGAACAAATAAAAATAGGCCAAATCACAAAAGAAGGGTAAATGAGGGAGCAGTTTTCATGATTAATACATTGAAACAGTTTCCTTTTAAGGTCTTTTCTCACAGCTGTACCGTTACTGCTAGTCTTTAAGCCATCGTCCATTACCAGCAGAAAAAGAATCGTTGGCAGAACATCCCTTTGTCACACATCTTGTTGCACTTTGGAAATGTCGGATAGCTGGCCATTGGCAACACAAAACACTGCGTTGGAAAAATTCCTCTACCAAGAAGTGATTTCCAAACACATTTAAGGTTAACTCGGTGGAAGGCCTTCACAGTTCTTTAATTTTGTTATATAAATAAATATTAACTTTTAATCATAGTCTGTTAGCTGTAAGATTGTTTGTAAATGTTACATAATAAATAAAATCCACGAACATAAGTTAAAGTGGTGATTGAAACTGGTGAAACTGCTCAGGAAGAATGTACGCAGGGTGTTGATATGGTCCGCTGAGTGCTTGATGCTTTTTGATTATAGACTTGATTCTAAAATTTATCAACTCGAGAATGGTGGTTGCCATTAGTTGTGGAAAAACGGAATACTACGCTAATTGTTGCAATTCTTAAGGTCACCTTTCTTTGACAGCTAAACATCAATAACTCCATCCTTCTAGTCCCTGTGATAGGTTTTGTTTTCCCAAACAGTTTGTATCAACGGATAAAGAATACAAGCTGTTGAAACTGTATCAGCTTTCCGGAATTAAGTTGGTATTCTATTAAGACCAGTTGTTTTTTTGTGTTTGATTTCCGCTACTAAGAGGAGTTCGGTGTCAATACACCTGCAGGGCTACAGGACCTGTGAATCTCTTTGAGTTGGAGCACTTCAGCAATCTGGTTATCAGAATCTTCATTCAGAAAGGCTCAAAATAAGTAATCCAGTTAATGCATATTCCTAAGGAATTTATCGCCTTCCAATTTGAACAGTTCGGAAGCAAGGCTATTTGCTATATGCTGCTTTATTGGACTAAAGCTAAGGTTAAGCTTTTTTGACTTCGTCAAGATCGGGTGGAATGGTACAATCTGCCAACCAACAACTTGTGATATAATTTTTCCATATCGTTATCCCGACAGTCTTTGGTTCAGGCCCTGTAAACATCAGAGGTTCCTTATGCCTTCATATAAAACTTCCAAACTCCATTCCTCCTATGAGATATCTCTATTTCCTCGAACGTATACTTCTCGTGCTCCTTCTATTTCCATCTAATTCTGAGTAGAAGCCAGGGTTCTTCTGTTTATTTTTGCTCTTAGAACTCACAAGCAGCTCTGGTTTTTCTATATCTACAGTGCCACTTTGGAAGCCAAGTACGTCAGAGGTGGGATTCCTGGAAATTCTTTCTCTATTTTTCTCAATGCTTGATGATGATGGTGGGGAGCTTTTTGACAGGTTATTAAAAACATGACCGGGAAAGGACCTGATGATCCCTCGTGACTGCTCGCCTCTTCACCAAGATCCCTTGTTTTGGCTTTGGTTCTGGGTGTTCGTAGCATTACTTTGGCTACAACGAAGTACTGTAGTACAAGTCAACATTAGTCTCACGGACAGTTCAGACGTTCTTGATGCTGAAGGAGCATGTTGCATCGATTAAACTTTGGTCAATCTGGTTGAGGACTGACAGAGATTTGTATGTCCTCTTGTGAGTTTTGAGATGTGGAAACTGAGTGCTAGTGATCACAGTGTTTTGCTCTCCAGCCAAGTCGATTAACCCGTCAGTCTATCCATGAAGAACTCAAGCACGTTGCTTCCAGCCATTTAGTCCAAGGTCTCTGGCATTCGCTATAGCGTGATCTTCTCAGAAGGGTCTTCTTCATTATCTTGAACCTAGGTGCTGGGATTCAAAGACTCTCTTGGCTGAAACATTATTGTTCCTTTGCAAGATAAGGCCATATGGCATTGTGGTTGACGTGTTTTGATTTTCTGGGCTAAGCCCACACATTGATATACAACTTATAAAGCTCTTGATTGTGTTGTCTCTTTCATTTGCCCTCCTCGCACATAGGACCAAAAGATCGTCGAAGACTTTTTCTCTCAAAGGAGCAAATTATCAGCTCTCCCTTTTTGCTTATCGCCCAACACTCGGTGCAGGACTAGCAGTAAAAGGGTTTAATAAGGGGGGACATTTCATCTTTCGTGTGAAGAGCTTTGAGCCCATCTGTTGCTCTAAGCTGAAGTAGCACCGCTTTGCTAGCGTTATTCTTTATTGTCTCCACCAAGATGTCATTAGTGAGGTTAATGCTTACTTTGAGGTAAATGAACTCCTTAGCTATTACGTTTTGTCGTAGCCAGTTGATAGATTAGAAGACATATTTGGTCTTGACCAACAAGTTTCGCCTGTTCTTCAGTTGCCGTAAAAGACTTTATAACGGCCTGTTGGGAGCGGCCAATAATGACGATTTAATCATATACTATAAATTGAACACATCTCTTGAAAATATTGCCTTAATCTGGCAGACGGCAAAGCCATGTTTATATTACGATTGTTAAGAAATTTGTAAACTACTTAAAGAAGAATAATAAAAAACTACTACTACTACTACTACTATTGCCTTCAGTGTTAACGCCTGTCCTGCGCACTTTTTTCTCCAGAACGATTGAAGTAATCACATGAAAGTACATTTCCTTACCAAAACCTTTTGCATGTTTGGATTAGTTCGGAAGAATATTTCCCTATATATGCACATTGCATACCATATTTTATAATACCACGCAATATGGCTGGATCAGTTTTTTCGGGACCCCAAGTTCAGTCACCGTCATACAGAGCTCCATGCATGTTATCATATGTGGATTTGAAGTCACTGATTAAGACGGTGAGTCTCGACATGAAATTCATTCGTCTTTTTTAGGATTTTCCGAGAATGAAAACTGCCTCGATACTGTATGGCAGAACGGCTTAAGACGTTCACACAGCACCTTGTGGCTAACCTTAATCAACGTCACATTATATCACCTTTTTTGTAGATTGGACTTATGGAATTGATAAACTAGTTATCAAGCATGGTTCCTCCCAGCCAAAATTTATTGATGAGATGTGCTTGAATATGAAATACTTTTTACACTTAACTGCCTGATCAGAATGGAGACGAAGCGCAACTGGAATAGCTGTCAAAATGCTGAATACACACAAATCCATAGATACGAAACAGAACGTGACGCAGTTCCAGACGGAGCTGCATACGCAGCTGGACAAGTTGCGCAACTTTTAACTTTTGCATGCAGCTATTTTTGTGTTGAATTAAGTTCGCACAGCTGATTTCAAATGCCCAAAATATCAGAAAGCTGTACAGCACATTGTGGGCGAGTAAAAAAAAACACGTACAGCATTTTTTGACAGCTATTCCAGTTGGAGCTACAGCTCCAGTTGCAGCACTCTATTCTGGTTAGGCAGTAAAGCGGATATATTGATATCAATTAAGTTATAACATTTATTAAAGTCATTCTTCATAACTTAAGAGGTTCACTCAGACCATAACTGACTCTGAAGCTCAATATATGTATAAGAAAATTCTAGATTTCTAGTGGATCTGGGACGAGTATTTATGTTTAGTTGGCTTATAAATATAGGATGAGTCGATAGATCCCGATAAAAGTTGATAATAAAACATGATGTTGTTAACTTCTCTCCTTTTTTTTCAAGTGATGCTAGACTAAGAAGATTAAGTCAGCTTTCAAACAGAGGAAAGTGTTGAAGTTGGGTTCCATGGAAGATGTCTAAGAACATATAAAAAGAAACGTTTCTGGACACTTTCAAGTTCTTCTTTATAGCAATTTCGTAGTTAGGACACAAAATATAACAACATTATTCCAAAACCAGTCGTATAAGTGCACAGTAAAGTGTTTTAAATATGTGAGGGTCATTAAACTCCTTGGAGAACCCCATTTTTAATCCAAGATGGCCCCTTGCTTTGCTGACTATTGTATCAATGTGAAGGTTAAATGAAAGTTTACCATCAAATAGATTTCCCAGGACATTGAACATTTCAACCTTATTAACCAAAACATTTTCGATCAAGCAAAAGGAGTCAGAGAGAATTCGTCTGCCGAACGAGGTCATTATCTTGCATTTTTTAGTGTTTAGATGCATTCCGGTTTCTAAACATAACTCAGCCACGTTTTCAATATCGTGTTTTAGAAACAGATGCCCATTAGAGCTTTTAGAACCATAAAAAGTTTAGAGTCATCAGAAAACATAAAACCTATACTATATGAGATGACCGAGTGAGTATCATTGAAGAATAGTATAAAAAGAATAGGTCCAATATGACATCCGTGAGGTACTTCATTTATTGTTTTCGAGGTGGCATTTTTTAATTTAATAAGCTGAGCCATTTTTGCTAAGTAAGATGCTATCCGAATCTGTATCCAATTTGGAAAGCCGTTACGGTTTAGTTTATAATGCAGTATTGAATGGTAAACTCTACCACATGCTTTTAGCCGGATTTACATGGGTAACAAATTGCCATTAATTCACGTCATTAAAGTGGCAAAATAATAGTCATATCAAATCACTAATGGAATGCATTTACACAACGGCGGAATAGTGGCATTCTGATGTTCTGTCATTATACTGGCAAAGAATGAGCGAGTGCATTCTTTAATGTGTATTGTCATTATTTGCAAAATGGTGTCACTGTGCATTTACATTGCTTTATTTGAATGGCAATATTTAATACCAGTTGGCTATTTTATGACGAATATTATGGCAAATTCTTGAATCATTTACACTATTATTACAATTTCTCGCTCGTGTAAATCCGGCACTACTGAAGATAGAATACATCAGTTTGAACGCCACCTGTCAAATTCTTATTTGTTTCCAATCTGGCAATACCTCTTCGTTTTGACAGTTATGATCTGCTTGGTTTGCCATTTCGTAAGCCTGATTCACAATGCGACGAGGAAATGAGACGTGAACGTGACTAGTTCTCGTTGGTTATGTCAAACAATTTTCAAACAATGATAGCGAGAGTATAAACAAAGCAGCGTTTCTCGTCGTAACGTCACGCCAAGGCCTCGAAAAATTTAAAAAAAAGACGCGACGTGAAGACGTCTTTCTTTCTTGACAATATTTCTTCAATGTACATAATGGAAACAAAATTTGCAAGAAAAATTACGATTGATAATCTGTTGTCTGGAATAATTTTTATTCAAAATTTTTTATATTTTTTACAGAAAATTAGTTCTCGTACTTAAAATTACCGCCGCATTGTGAATTGGGGATCGATTTTATAACTAGAAAAAGATGACAGCTTTTCACGTCACTCTCTCATCTCGTTTCCTTGTCGCATTGTGAATCGGGCTTTACTGCTGAAAAAAGTTTGCTAATCGTGCAAATTTATAACCAGAGTAATGGCTTCGTTTGCGAGACGCAACGCGAAACAATTTATTTAAGGAAACTATTGGTGAGAGCATTATATCGTGGGGTCATGTGAAACTGCTTATCTATGCATATAAGCCCGAGACAATTGATGCCTTGGAAGAGAATATTTGGCACCTCATCAAAAGTTTCCTTCAATAAATTTATTGTTTCGCGATGCGTCGCGCGAACGTCAACATTATTTTGGTAATAAATTTGCTCAATTTGGAAAAGTTCTTTTTGAAGTCGATTAAATATGAAACGGCAAGCCAAACTAAGTCCTCTATTACACGATGATTCTTTGCGTATGACTCTTTTTTCGAATTTCTCTTTGGAAATCATCCTGTGAGTCACGCGCTATTACACGTAGCTTCTTGGCGCTTGATGCAAAATTGATAGTTCTCCTTAATGTCTTAGCGCTTTGTATAGGAAAAATACGGACAGTGCTAAAAAGAAACCTCAAAAAGAGACTCAGCAAACTTGGCACACAACGCAAAGGGCAACTGGTCATCCATCTCATTTTTTTTCTCTTTTGTACTCATTATGTTCGAAAAGAGTCAGACGCAAGGAATCATCGTGTAATAGGGGACTAAGCATAAATCAAATGACAGCTGCCAAAAAGACCAACTCCGAAAAAAGTATTGCCAGATTGAAAATTCCACGTCCATGTTGCTCTTGTGCAATTAAACCTTGGCAGAGAAATTAAATATGATTGCATAAAATGTTTTCAAATAATTTTAGAGTACATGAAAGTTCTGCAACACCTCGATAATTTTCAACTACATTTTCAGTCTTGTCACAGTATTTTATTTTATTAGAGCTAAAGGTCTCATCTACCTTATAGTCATATAAATAAATATAACAATGGGCTGCATTAAACCTAAAAGCTTAACACTCTATAAAACAATAATTTCTTGCATTTTTATATAACATAAATCTTTGCATTTTCTTCCTTTTGAAAGTGAATGCATTTCATGTTTCTTAAAATGCACAACTTGCTTTCATTAAAAATAAATAAATAAACGTTGCGTGTCTTTAATGCATTAAACAAACGATTTAGTAAACCTAACAGGTGTGACAGTTTAATCACACTCACTGATTGCTTATAAGCACACAGTTTAAACAGTTAATTAAAGTGCAACATAAAATCAATTTAACCAGTTCAACCCAACAATTATATATATATTTTAAATTAAATCACATATCGTTTGCATTGCAATTCATTGGGGAATCATTATTTCCGGTGTTCAGTTGATTCTTCCGGTCAACTTGGCCGTCCACTGCCATCGATTTGGTACCTAACAAAAAAAAAAAAAAAAAAACAACAAAAATAAAGCACACAATTCGCCACACAAAATTTACGACATTAAAATCGGAACAATTTAAATTGAAATAAACACGTATTTTGAGTAAGGTACGAGTATGTACCTTACCTACATAAAATATAATACAGGTATAGTTCTTGAATTTTGTGTTCCTTATTGAAACCCCTTTGCTCCTTGCTTGCATCTACTGCTTTTCGCCCTTTTTGCCCACAAAAGTGAAATGTATAAGTGCCATAACAGGCTCTTACCGTTAATTATGCAAGCTTTTTGGCATTTTGCCATTCCTTATGCCAGAAAAGAGCAAAACCAGATACCTTTACCTTTGTCTCTTTTGAGAAGGTGCAGGTGCACTTGCCATTTCGAACGAACTCTTGACAACGACAATAATGCAAAGTCGAAGTTTTCAAGCAGAGGGAGGCAGATTCGGTACAGAGGATGAGCTCTATGCTCTCTAATAGCTTACCAAAACTAAACACATACTTTCTCTAAATTTGAATGTAATTTTCAAAACAAGCAATTTTTTTCGTTGTCCTTATCTGCATCAAGATTGCAGGATTGTACCTAATAGAAGGTTGTTTTTGTTAGAAAAAGAAAATCAAGCAAAGGTTCTTGAGACCCTAGGACAACAAACAAAAAAAAAAGAAGAAGGATTTCCGCAAAGCCCAAGTAGGCATAACATTAAATTTCAATGACAACATACCTATGCAAATAAGAGGAATTATAAAAGACACAAAATGCATGTGTGGAAAATAAGGACATTTTGTGATATCTTTTTTTTGCTTGCTTCCGTTTCTTTTTTTTTTCGTTGTTGTAGAAAATGATGGTAGTTCTTAGCTTGATGATAATTTTTGTTATTTTGGTGAGAGTGGCAAAGATCTATGTGTAAGGATTGGAAGTTGTGTAAGATTTGCGAAAACTTTGCTAAGAAGGTAAGTACACACGTAACGGCTGGATTAATAAGTGAAGGCAATTTGAAGTTTAAATGGTATCTGCTTAAGGATTTCCTTGAAAATTTAAACGAAAAGTCCTTAGCCAAAGAACAAAAAATAATCCAAGGTGAAAAGAAAATTGTTTTGGCAATGGAAAAGTTTCTTTGTAAGTTTTAAATTATATCACAAACTTAACTTGTGAGAAATTTGCATATACATACATTCATATGAAGAAATATAACACTATAAAACATATATATATAGTTTGTGAGGCAAACTGTATTATGCTTTCAATTAATTATTCTTTGATTTTCGTTAAAATTTTCCAAGAAAAGTTTTCTGTGGTATCAACTCAACGCTTTACCTGCTTATGATAATTAAGTTGACTTGAATTTAATACTTTTGAGTATTTTTTTTTTTTATACAGCTATGCAACTTGTGAGAGTAATATTTAAAATTTAAGTCCTTGATAAAATGCACATATTTTGAATTTGAATATACTCAGAGAAAAATCGCAGTGCTAAAAAATCCCATACTTTTGGGGCTATTTAAATTCTTTTCAAATCTAATTTTCTTGATGTTAAAATGACACCCAGTAAAGACTTAATTACATAACGAAAATCTAAAAATGAATTTAAAATTCTTGAATGAAAATAAATTTCATTTGAGGCAAGTTCTACCTGAAGGACTTTATAACATTCTAAACGGATATCTAGATAACAGACTTTTTCGTGTAAGACACGGAAATGACTATTCTAATTTCAAAGAAACAGTGGCTGGGAAGACAAGGAAGTGTATTGGGTCCAGTTCGGTACCTTTTATTTAGAGGTTATATACCTCAAGCAGAAGACACGCAACTGCATACTGCAGCGAAGCGAAGCTACAATTAAATTACAAAATGCTCTTAATAATGTCAATGAGTGGACAAACGTGTTCCATTTGCAAATGAGGCAAAGTATCTGGGAATGACTGTGTGAACAGAATGGAGACGGAGCTGCAAGCTGTCAAAATGTTGAATAGTCACAAATCTAATGATACGAACAGAACACGACGCAGCTGTGTCGCAGCTGGACAAGTTGGTCAACTTTTAACTTTAGCATGCAGCTTTTTTGACGTTTCAAAATTGTCAGCGCAACCAAGTGTCAACATGGGGGTTGACTCTCGTCCTAAACTCTTTTTAATTTCTGATAAAGACGTAAAGTAATTTTAGCTTCCATTTCATCATTATTCATTTTAATTTTTGTTTAAATTTGTATTTTTGTATTGAATTAAATTCGCACAGCTGACTTGAAATGCCAAAAATGTCAGAAAGCTGTACAGCACAGTGGGCGAGTAAAAAATACTTTTCACTGAGTATCTAGTTTGTATTTTTAGTTTACTCTCTTAAGTTTGCGTCGTTGAGTGAAACAGGATTTAGCTTCAATTTGGAATTCACGACCATCAAATTGTTGACGTTTCTGGGTTCAATCTCGTTCTTTTTTCAGTAATTAAGTTTCCAGACTGTGAAAAAGCTCGTTCTGATGCTGCTTTTGTTGCCGATATGCAGTTGATAGTTAAATGAGTTTGGTGAAGATGTTTGAAGAGATTTTTATTTTCAAACCACCATTGAAGCATATTTACAGTGCCGTTGGAGTTGTATTGAATATATCTGTCAGTTTCAATAACATATAAACTATCATTTGTTGTTGAATTTTCAACCATAAAGTCGGAGAAAAGGTCTCTGGCCCTTGATGACGTAGACGGATGATCTTTAACATTGTCCACAGATGTCGAATGAATTGGAGGAACTATAGACATTATGTAATCATATATTTCCATTTTCTCTGTTTCCGATAGTATTTGCATTTTATTGTAATGCTGGAGCTTTGAAAACTATTTTTATTTCGGGGTAAAATAGGTTCACCATATAATGTTTTATTTTATTTTTAAATTCTATTAAAACTGATAAGTCAATTAATTCTTCAGAGTACGATTTCACTAGAGTATTATAGTATGGAAATACTAAATGTGCTGTACATGTTTTTGAAGACTGAAGCTCCAAAAAAGCTTCTTTGAAAGGTTTTAAAAACACAACAATTTCACTCAATAAACTAGAATTTATGCCTTGAATGCGATGAAACTGTTGTTTTTCTTGGAGAATTCGAACAATATCTGACATACATATTTTCATTTATTGATGCACACATTTCAAACTTGGATATGTCCATCTTGTCTTACACTCTGCCTTTAAGATCTTATACAAAGAGTTACAAACACCAATTTTTTTAAAATACTTCACTAATTTTTTGCATTCATCAAAAAAAGTCTAATCTGTGAATTTTCAAAACTGCCTTTTTCAAAAACATTGTGTAAAAGATGACCGAAGCAATTATACCCTACATGATTTTCTAGAGCTTTTATTGCATTTGACTCCCTATCAGTCCCAAAGCGAACACAATTACTGTTGCCTATCAAAACACCGTAAGGAAAATACTGTCTATTTTTTCAAAATTTTGTTTCGCCTGATAGCGGCGGCGCTTCAATTAGATCCACCGCCCAGGACACGTTCAACCAACTTTTCGTTTGTAATATAGTGAATTGTTAGCGCCAAATAGGATCTCATTTTTTTATTGTCAGTCCAGAGATCTGTGGTTGCTGTGAAATTTTTAATGTGAACAAGTTTATCTTTTATTATTATCACTAACTTTTCTCCAATATTTTTTATATTATTACTAATTGTTGCACCAGTTAGTAGCAAATCTTTTACATTCACATGTTTTCCATATTTTTCACCGATTTGAATACACTCTTTAACAAAACATTGCATGCCATATCCTTTAATTAACGAGAAAGGTCTTATGTCTTCAAGGAAGCATCCAATATAGTATTTTTATCATTTGCTGACACATCAACTTCGTTGCTTGAGCTTGGCTGAATTTCTCTAAAACATTTTAGTCGTAAAAGATTCGTCGTTGATTTTGAAACACTTTTACAATTTTTTTTACATGATCTACATGCCACAACATTGGGCATTGTTTCACCGTTTTCATTGTTAACTTCACCAAAAGTTTTCCAGACTTTACTCCGGAAATTTCGTTTATCACAAATACAAAAAACATTTTCAATTAGTTTAAAAAAAAATTTCATTTTCATCCATTTTTAAAAAGTTCAAATGCAAAAATTTCAAGGCAATTAATTACACTCAACCTTTCACAAGCAAATTCTCTAACTATTTGAAGTCATTCATACTTAAAATTAAAAGTTAGTTAAAGTAGAAGATAACTTTAAGGTTAATAACTTTTCGCATGAAGATTGCAATGCCTCCCACTTGAGTCAGAGATTAAAATGAGCGTGTTCGAATCAGTTCAAATAAAATCCAATTTTTGCTTTTGATCGTTCATACTCGAACTTTCCGCCTCTATACTCGTAAGTCATTTTATTCATAAATAAAAATACTCATGAGCAAAGTCAAACTAATTGGTCGAACTCATGAGTATCTGTTGCCTTTTGTATCCATAATCAAAATTACCCATGAACAGTTGCAACAATTTTCTGGTACTCAAAACAAAGCGAGTATACTCGAAAGGAAATGGGTATTCGAAAATATCGTTAACATCATGAATAACCAAAGGCAATGGGATCGTGGATCGGTCGTCGGGCATGCATCGTAGTTCTTGGTAGGGTAGGTATTATAACTTTAGTAACCTGCATCAGGTATCGGCTGTAAGAAGCGTGCATCGAATGCATTCCTTTCCAACATGGGAGCGAATGAATGCGAATGTGGCTTATTATGCACCTTAATCCTCTTTGGCAACTGATTGAAAAAGTTTTCGAATGTCTTCACTTGAGCTTGAAAGAAAATTACTTTCTCATGATCGGTGATTTGAATGCCAAATTTTTAGATTGCGGAAATCAAATACAGAATCCAGTTGAATATGGTTTCAGTCTGCTATATGGCCATTGTTTCCAAGAAGCGGTGCCTATCTGGATCTGTTTGCTAATAGATACAAGACTTACTGCCTGAACAGAATGGGAGAAGGAGCTGAAATAAATATTAAACATGGTATGTGGAGGCATTTCCGCAACATGTTTTCACGTTATGAATATTAAAAACTACCAAAAAGGAGGAAATATTAATCTTTGACATAAAAAAGTATGTTCCCAAAAGTGGAAATATGGAAATTTTACTTTTACTCAACCAGTTATTTTTTCAAGCCACGTTTGGAGTCTGGAGGCGTTTCCAGACGACCACCCTTATGAACGCAGCTAATTTATTTAAGCCAAAACTACCTTTCAAAGGGAATAAACATTAAAAAATTGTAATCTATGTAATTCCACATTGTCCTTCAAAAATAAATGATTTCTATATGTTTTTGTTATGCTTACGTCAGTGACATTCTGGAATGAGAACAATCTTAGTTTAATTGGAGAATGTCTTCGAAAACATTGACAATGGGTTCATTTTACATTGAAACTATAGTGATTTCATTATTGTCTTTGCTACAGCCTTGATTTTCCCATCTTAAAGCTGAGGAGAGAGCATAAAGCAAAAGTAATTTGAAAGGATATCGATTAAATGAGTAAATGTTTTTTTTTTTTTTTTATGTCGAAGTGAATATCGGTTATTTTGGGCTGCTATTGAAATGGTTCCTTTATATGCAATTGGAGTAATGAGTTCTACATTGTGAGAGATGAAAATATCTACTTCAAAGGTGAATAGGTAAAATGAATATTATTGAATTTTGAAATGAATTGTATTCTAAAATAAGATATGCAAGTAGTTGGTAAATGATTTAGTAAGAAAATAAGTAATTTAATAAGTTAGTAAGTAAGTGAAAGAGTAAATAAGTATGAGAGTAAGTAAATAATTAAGTAAGTAAGTAAATATATATAAATAAGTGAATAGTTAAATAAATAAATAAGTAAGTAAGTAAGTGAGTAAATAAGTAAGTAAGTAAGTAAGTCAGTAAGTAAGTAAGTAAGTAAGTAAGTAAGTAAGTAAGTAAGTAAGTAAGTAAGTAAGTAAGTAAGTAAGCAAGTAAGTAAGTAAGTAAGTAAGTAAGTTAGCAATAAAGTAAGAAGGTATGTAAATAGGCAAGTAAGTAAATAAGTTAATAAGTAACTAAGCAAGCAAGTTAATAAGTAACTAAGCAAGTAATTAAGTAAGCTAGAAAGTAAAAAGGTAAGTATGTAAGAGAATAAGTAAGTAAGTAAGTAAGTAATTAAGAAAGTAACTCAGTAAGTAAATAAGTAAGTAAGCAAGTAAGTGAGTAAGTAAGTAAGTAATTAAGAAAATAGTTAAGTAAGTAATTTATTAAGTTAGCAAGTCAACTTCAACTAGTCATGAGCCTAAGGGTATCGCAAATATGTTTGCAAACTTCTTCAAAGAAACTTTCAAAGACACAAACAATGACAAAAATTCTTAATCTTCTTCTTTTGAGGGAAATTTCTCTCACTTGAATTCAATTAATTTTGAAATAAACGAAGATACTGTTAGACAAAGTGTAATGAAACTGGATGAATGTATTAGTCCAGCCCCTGATGGTGTACCATCGCCTATCTTAAAAAAATGTGTTGCATATTTATCATATCCATTATGTGTTCTCTTAAATGAGTCTTTAAAAAGTTCGGTTTCCCCCAACACCTATTTGGAAAAGTGCATTATTATATCTGTAAACGAGAAAGGTCTTAAAAATGCAATATTGAACTATCGAACTATAACTAAACTACCAGTGATACCAACATTGTTTGAGGCTATTGTATGTAATGTTCTTTCTTTTCACTGTTCTCCAATTATATTTGATAATCAGCATGGCTTCACCAAGAAAAGATCAACTGTTACTAATTCATTCAGCTTCACATCTATTTGTTGAGATGTTTATAAAAAACGTGTACAAGTCGGTAGTGTGTTTACTGATTTTAGTAAATCCTTTGACAAATTGTGTCATAATGCATTAATTTTAAAGCCAAACAATCAAGGTTCTAGGAACAACTTCTTAAATTGGATCTCATCCCATTAGATCATCTTTAGAGTGTTGTATTTCGTAATGAGTATTCGAATCAATTTATTGTCAATTCTGGCGTCCCTCAGGACAGCCATTTAGGTCCTTGTTTATTTATTTTATTTATAGATGACTTGGTTTCAATCTTCATATAAAATTCATCTGTCCTTATTTATGCTGATGCCTAGGGCTAGGATTTCCATGCAAATGCATATTTTTTTTGATAAACTTTAAAATCATGAAACCAAGTTATCTTTACGAATCGTGATTTTTCCTTTAAAATGGCATTCAATCGTTAGTGCATATTTGTGCATATTTTACTATAAATGCATATTTAGAATGTTCTTGTATATTTTCATGACAAATGCATATTCTTGGTCCATGTTTTCAAAAAATAAACATAAAATTAAAAAAACTTTTTCAGTCAATTTGGAATTAACACATTGTCCCCCATTACACGATGATTCTTTGTGCCTGACTCATTTATTTCTCTTTGAAAATCATCCAGCTTGCCAGATTGGGCTATTCATCAAAAATTGTGCTATTTACGACAACAATTTCAGTATGACAGCCCAATAATAATCGGGCTACTAATAGCCCAAATCTTACTTGGGAGATATATTTGTTTACATAAATAAATCATAAATAAAACACTTTTCTCCCCCTAAACATACTATTTAAGCATTCCATAATTTGGCACCACTTTTTACTAACTGAATTGTCTCCATTTTTTGATGCAAAATATTTTTTTCCATTTCTAGATTTACAGTTTATTAATTAAGGATAAATTATTGACTTAACGGGTAACTAAGGCAAAAGCAAACATTTTTTACCCTGATATTATTCAATATTATCCACAGAATAGGTGGAAAATTGTCTTTAAAATATTAGTTTTTTTTACTCATGGAACTGTAATTTTCTGCTTTGTGAGCAAAAAATCTATTTTATTTTCGGTTCTTTTTTAAAATAAAAACAAATTGTGATTGAAGTTATGAGAAAACTTTTTTTTAATTGTTTTGGGCTACTTTTTTGGCTCCGATGTTGGGCTTCAAAATTCCTAAATTGGGCTATCGAACTTGTTCAAGACATGGCAACCTTGCCTGTGAGTTGACGCTAGATGCAAAATTTAAAGTTCTCTTTCCTGTTTAAGCGGTTTGCACAGTATCTGAAAAATACGAAAATACGGAGAATGCTAAAAAGAAACTTCAAAAAGAGGGTCGTGACTAGCTAAACAGAATAGTGTTGCTGTAGTTGTGGCGTGTAGCACTGTTAAAGTAGAAAGATACGAAAATAGTTTACAGTTCCACAATGTAAATGTAAATGTAGGACGAAATCTATGGTGTAGCAGAAGTTAAACAAAATTCAACTCCTGCAGCTACATCAGTTCTGTTCAAGGGATTAATCTTGATCACGACGAACAGGGCAACTGGTCTTTATTTTCCAAGAGAGTTAGGCGCAAAAAATCGTCGTGTAATAGGGGACATTCGCATTTGTTGAAATCTTTCGTGAAAACATTGCTTGTGAGAGCTTATTCAAAAGTACTTGAGGTTTCTTAATATTGAACGCGGCCAATTACACTCTAGATTTAAGGTAAAGTATATGGTTTTAAATGCATATTTTAAGTGCATATTTTTCATTTTTAGGGGCATATTTTCCATTTTTTAATGCATGAGAATCCTAGCCCTTCTGATGACATTAAACTTTTTAAAAGTATTAAATCTACTTCTGACTATTTACTTTTGCAAGAAGACTTATTTATATTAAGGGAACGGAGTAATAAAAATTGTCTTGTTTTAAATCTTGACAAGTGTAAGACCATGAGTTTTATGTTCTTATGCTTCTTTTTGTTTCATTTGTGAGACCTATACTTGAATATAGTTGTGTAGTATGCATAATAAAGATTTTGCGACCTTTAGTCCAAATACGTTTCGCCCAGGTACAACAGTTGGGCTCATCAGTTAGATGCTGTTGTACCCTTCTAAGACGCATTTGTTGTGTAGTATGGGCACCTTACTACCTTCAGTCGATCAAACTATAGTGTAAATAGCCCCCTCAATCAATTGATTGAAATATTTAGTAAATTTTACATTTGTATAGAGTCTGTAAGAGGTAACCTTAAATGCATTCAATTCAGAACTATGTTCTTTAATAGGTTAGAATAATTTATTTAATTTAAAAATAATAAATATAAAAATAATAATATGTATAAGTATTGTTCACGTTAGCATTTAACGAATTCAAATAAATAAAGAAATGATCATGAAACTTAAATTATTTAAGTTTAATATAAGCCCCCATGTGCAAGTTTACAGTGTAGTAAAGCGTTTAAGTTGAGCAGTTTAAGTTTTGTTTCAGCAAATGGCTCTTTATTACTTAATAAGGACTATTTATCGCCATTGTTCAATGAAAACTCCCTTAAGACAACTTTACACGATAATAGAAGTCATATGACCTGTCATTATAGTCATTTCAAGTCAAATCATACGGTTATCATTTTTTATGTTTACACGTCTTCACTTTGCATTTATAAAAAAAACTTATACACAAATACATTTTTGTAAAGCAAAATTACTTTTTTGGAATTATCCATTGTTGTTTTCATTCAAAATTACAATTTTTTGAAGAAATATTTTTATTTTCAATACTCTGAATTCACTTCTTTCCATGAAAGCAACAATTCCCGTTTGACTTTTCAAATGGAATTAGCTGCAGTTCTAATGTCACAAAAATCATATGCTTTTTGCTTTTGAGAAGTGAAATGAGATCTATGAGAGTGTTTAGACGATATGGTATGACTTTTTAGACAGCTCATATGAGAAGTCATATGACTTCTATAATGGTGTAAAGTGCTCTTTAGGCCAGTGCACATGCAACTGCTACCGCAACAAAATAGTTTAGTCACAAGTTGACTACTGAGCGTGCACATGAGGCAATCGCAACGAACCGTACCAACACAAGAACAATGTTTATTCAGTTTTTCTTTCTCATATACATTCAAAGAAAAATATCATCTCCTTCGTCCTATTCTTTTGCTCAGCAAATTAAAGAAAAGATACATTTGTTCTCTTTCGCACAAAGAACATAAGGCACTTTGGAAAGAACAAAATTCAACGCTGTGGTTAAATATCTGCAACTATTTGGTTGAATGTCCGCGCAGTTTGTAGTACCTCGTAGCATAATGGTTAGTGCGTAGGACTGTCATGCCAAAGGTCTAAGTTCGATTCCCGGCCACTGCCACCTAAAAAAACAAATGTTTTTTTCCGAGGTACTGCCTCTTGCGAGGGACTGACAAATCCTCCAAGAGTATACTTGTCATGAATAAGTGCTTCCTAACTAGCCGTTCGGACTCGGCAAAAAATTGTAGGTCCCCTCCATTCCTGCCAACAACACGCACACAGGAATGGTTGAGAGTTGTAAGTCACTAGGCCCTGGTTCTCCATGAGCTGTTGCGCCACAAAATTTATTTTATTTTTTGTCCGCGCAGTTATAACGGGTGATTTTTTAAGAGGTTTAGAACTTTAAAAAAAAAAACACAAAAAATTCGAAAAAATGAATGAAATATTTATTTGAATCGATAGTTTGAACCTTGCAATTTAATGTTTAAAGATAATTTCATGCAAATGTTGACCGCGGCTGCGTCTCAGGTAGCCCATCCGCTGAGTCCAATTTTGGCATACTCTTGCACACATATCGGCCGGTATCTCACGAATGAATGCAATAGTTGCGGATATTTAACCACATCGTTGAATTTTGTTCTCTGTGAGAAAGAGATCAAATGTGTCTTTTCTTTAATTTGCTGAGCAAAAGAATAGGACGAAGGCAATAATATTTTTCTTTGAATGTATGAGATAGAAAAACAGAATAAACATTGTCGGTGTGGTGGTTAGGTTCGTTGCGATTGCTTGTGGAGTTGCTCATGTGCACGCTCAGTAGTCAACTTGTGACTAAACTATTTTGTTGTGGTAGCAGTTGCATGTGCGCGACTAGCCTTACTCTATTTTATTTTATTTTGAGATATCTTTACTTTTTAAGAATTTTTATTGAACAAAATTTGAAAATGTTTAATTTAAATTAATTTTGTCCTTATAAATAAACCAATTTAAGATTTAGAGATTTTTTCAGAACTTAAATATCCATATTTTTTAAATTTGTATATCATTTTTACGAAAGGTTTCTCGGTTTCTACCAAAATAACGTCATTCAACGACGACGATATGTATTCGTTCGTACAATCGTATATATTTCTATTTGTGTAAACTGTGAAAGATAATATTTTTCTTACTACCTTTCCCCTTCGAAAACAAAAATAGAAAATCTTAGGTACATTTCAATCAATGAATTTAATGAAAAAATTTTCGGTAACGTAAATAAATATTTGTTTCGGATAAAAATAAATTTTGCCCGATAACAGTAGTCAAATACACTTATAGTTTTTCAGCTTTAATTAGCAGTCAAAGAGAAATAGGTATATTGCTCGGGAAGAATAATTGCGATTGATTCAACCAAAACTGTTTCTAATTCAGGGCTATCTATATGTATATACATATACTTGACTCTAAATTTAGTGTATGTCCATGTCCACACACCATAACGGATTGCATGTCCAATGAAATTACCATAGCTCCGTGATGGGTTAAAAAAACGAACACTTCGGTCAAACTATTAAAGGAAAAATTAACCCAATGAGGACTTAAAAAAAAAAAAAACGTTGTTGGTTCTAGTTATAGCTATCTAGAATCGATAGAGTGGGCTAAAATACTCCAGTATGAGGGTGGTACAGTTGCTTCAAATCTACGAGTACGCAGACCTATTTTACTAGTTATATTATTAATAATTGGGATGGCCAACTTATTAAGTGACTATTTGTATTTGTATTCAAGGAGATCTACCGCCCGAAAGTATTTTCGAACTTATAATTATCAAACTAACAGATGACTTTTAATAGAACTAATGATTAGTTGTTAAGTTAAAAAAGATTACTAAGTTGTGTAGGTAAAATGCCTGTAAGATATGCGCAGTGCACATTTTACATATTCATGTTGACGGTTGACGTATCACAGAAAAAATTCATTGTATTTGGGAAAATTTTAATCGAATGGTCGACAGCTTCTCTGCTACTGATTTGGAATATGAATCTAAAAATACGTAGGTATAACATGACATCTTAGCATAACTAGAGTTCCCATAGTCTAGAGAGAGCACCTGTGCAGAAAGCTCTACGCTGTGCCCTTAACAACCAAAGGCTATAGTACCGCAATATTATCATCTCAACAGAAGAAGGAATGAAGCATGAGAGGATAATCCTGCATTTAAAAAAGAGGGTTACGGCTAAGTTTCTATCCTTTATAATACATTTCCACCTACCTCTAATCTGAAATTTAATAACATTTACCTCAAATCTTGAAAAATTATGATACAAATATATTTTGTAAATCTTAAAGATTAGAAATTAATTATTTTAAATGTTTCTAGGGCAAATACTTTCACAAATCGAACAAACCTCATGGCTGCATTTAGTTCTTCTGAAATGAAGCATTCTGGATTTGTTTCTTTATTCATTCTGAACCTTCAAAATATTCGATGAGCATTGTGCGCTCCTTTATTCAACGAAATATTCTGGATAAACCATTTTGTTGTTTCTTAATTCATTCCGGTAAAAATAAAATGCATTCTTTTTATTCCATTTGTAAGACGGAATAAAAGGAATTAGGCGCGTTCAGTGCACTTATGTATTCATGTTTGTATTCCCATTTATGGCGGATTCTCTACTGGTATTATTCACTTAAAAACGACAAATAACGTCTCAAACCACATTGCTATGCATTTAATGTTATCTTACATTCATTTTGCATTTCAGCAATAAATAATTACGTTAAAAAAAATACATGTGTACTTAATTGTTTTGACGTATCAACGAACAACTGATTGCTATTCTTTTTGCTTCCAATTTCGTTTCTTTATTCATTCCATTCCAGATATTCTGGATAAATATTTCATCTATTCTATCTTTTCTATTCCTATTCCGGAATAAAAAAGAAACACACTCTCTATCTCACTTTCCCTTCATAAGAATAAATTAAACACCATTAGCATTTTTGAAAGTGCTGTCAAAATAAATCTTTTTTTAAATCTTTTTGCTCGGTGAAAAAAAGAAATAGATTTATAAAATCAGAGCTGATAAGCCTTTGATGAAAATATAACATATAAAAATGAGATCAGGAGTTTTATAAAAAGCCAATCCACTGACTGCTACTTTTGAGGCTATAATGCAGGCTCATCAAAACAGGGAAGGTCATCCCTCAATCTCAACGTATTTGTTTGATACTGCATTCCACCTAACACTTATCTGAGATTTAATAAGATTTACCACAAATCTTTTTAAAATCTCGATGATTGACAATACAAATTTATTTCGTAAATTAATCTTGTTAAATCTTCCTAGGACAAGTAATTTTACAAATCAAACTAACCTATTCTTATATGGCACTGAAGGATTCATTCATGGCTGGATTCCTAAGGAAAAATGAAACGCCATTTGCATTTCTAAAGGTGTTGTGAAAATAAATCTTTTCTGAATCTTTTTGTGAGGTGGAAACACCAAATAGATTTATTAATTCAGAACTAAGATTAATCTTAAGCCTAGTACGCAGATCAAGCTAAAATAACACTCCCACATTTCGCTCCAAGGTTATGTTAGGTTAGGTAGAAGTGGCTGTCAGTAAATTAATACTGACACACTTAGGGCGGTATTCATCAAGCACTCATAAACGGCTCTTAAGTTTATGAGGCTCATAACTCAAATAATATTTGTGCTATTCACCAACCACTCATAGCTCTTTTTCGAAGTCCGAAAATGAGAACAACTCTCTCTTCACCAGACATACTCAAACTGGGAAATCAAACTGTTTTCAGACTAGCCCAACTTTGTTGGCACTACTCAGATCCTTACAAAAATGAGTGTTGCACGCACATATACACAAATTCTTTGCGACTACAGTGATTTTATTTTATTTTCACTCATTTTTATTATTTTTGTTTTGTAAGTCCCGTGGTGAATATCATTGCATGTTTCAGTCTATTTTATAAATGGAAATTTTCTTTTAATACTTTTTAACTTTTTTTTTTCGCTAAGTGTATCGTTCATACGTTGTTCACCTCGTTTGCGGACCCAAAACGAACTCCTTTGACTGAAGGGGAGTGAAGCTGAAGGATTTGTATTACTGACGTTTTTTTTTAAGTTTTCACAACAAAACGGACTAAAACCAGCAATGATCTTCACCACGTGACATACAAAAATAAACTTATAAAATGAGCGGGAAAAAAATAAAATCTCTAAAGACATAAATAATTTTAGTATGTGTGCGTGCGGCACTCATTTTTGTAAGGATCCAAGAAGTACCGACAAAATGGATAAGTGTGTTTGCTTGAAGGGTTACCTTGAAGGTTTTCGAAAAGTTTTTGGAGAGAGCGCTCATAAGTTTTTGATTGGTCACGACCACTCATAACTTTTATGAGCGCTCTAAAATATTCAATTTTATTGCTTGGTGAATAGGTTTATGAATCTCTTAAGTTATGAGCGTTCGGTGAATACCGCCCTTAGACCAAAGTTGGTAAATTGTGATACCACATGATTCTACAAGACTCCTTCCTTACTCGTTAAAACACTTAGAGCTCCTGACAAAGCCTACGGGACTATTTATGTCAATGTTTGCCAGATCACTTGGATCATTGAAGAAGTAGTCTCCTAAGTGGAGCCTACGTGTGTTGGAAAGTGCTGGGAATGTACAGAGAGGGTGTGGAATCGTTTCTTCCTCCCCCTATCCATACAGCTTCTTCAGAAATCATTTATAAGTATGCCAAGCCACGTTCCTTGCCTGCCTATTGAACAGCTGTAACCTTATTGGCATAGGGCGTGCTCCATTCCTTTACCTAAATCCTTTTGTCAACAATCTGATCGCCTGCTATTAGTGCAGTTATGGGTCAGAATAGGTAACCGCCTATAAAATGTTCACACTCCGATTGATTTTGGAAAAAAATGGAATTCCAGATCAACACACACAATATCTTTATCGATTTTGAGGTCACTTATTTTGATAGAGTGGATAGAGACAAATTATACAGAGCCATGTCTTATCTTGGCATGCCTGCCAAAATCGTCCTCTTGTGCAGGATAACTATGGAAAAATTTCGCCGCTGCGTCAAAGTCGGTAAAAACACCACTGAATCATTTGATATTGAGGAAGACCTAAGGTATGGCGATACGTTTATAGGCAAAAAATTAAGCGAGCTATGGTTGGTGAATTTACCACTATTGAATCAGAGGTGGTGAAAATGGGATTAGCTGTCAACAAAGACAAGGCGAAATATTAGCTATCAACGAGAAAAGGAATCTCAGCATCATCGACTGGGGCAAAACGTCATCACGATGAGTAGATATAACTTTGAAATTGTGAAGATCCACTATAACCTCGCAAAAAGCCATCAGTGCAGAGATCAAACGAAGAATTAATTTTGCCAATTCCTGTTTCTTCAGGCTACTTAGAAGGCATTTAAGTCAGTCATAAGGCCCTGTCTTATAGAACTAAGAAGACTCGGTAGAAGATCTTAATCATCCCTTTGTCCTGCTGAATGGGGCAAAAGAATTGAAAAAATGAAAATTGACTTAGGTGCTTTTAGAAGAAGATTAGGAGTCTAGCGACGAAGATTCAATAAGCTCTACTGACTTTACAGTGACATTAACCTGGAAAAAGAGCATAAAATACACCTACTGAGGTAGCTGGAACATGTAGAGCATACAGACAGTAATGGACAGCCCGACCTATCTTCGAATCTAATCCTGAGGGTGAACGAAGCAGAAGAAACCCCCAAACAAGTTTCGCATACAAGTGGAAAACGACCTCTACCAATTTGCTGTGCATAACTGGAAGTTGCTAGCTAGGGATAGAGCTGGCTAGAGAGGCTTGTTGGCTTAGGCTCCGGCCACGCAATGAGCGACGAGCGAGTGAGCGACTGAGCGACTGAGACACGAGTCGCTGAGCGACGCAAAAAAATTAAAACACATGAAATCGTATGGAGGTGGCCACATAAACTCTGAGCGACTGAGCGATTTTTTAAGCGACAGAGCGACGTCGCTCAGCAATCAAATCTGTTTTAGAGCGACAAAGTAATAAGATGGACAAAATAAACACAGAAAGTTTAATTTCAGCTGTCCAAAGCCGTCCAGTGCTATGGCAGGACACCCACAAGGACTATACAATAAAAATGTCACCGATAAAGAGTGGAAAGATGTTGGACAAATTTGTAATTGCTCTGGTAAGTTTTTATTTATTTAATCTTTTAAAAAAATAGTGTTTTTTGTTCAATGTCCAAATTCCCAAAAATATTGTGTTAGCTCATTTCTTATATTCAACGCAATGCGTGTGCTTTTATTATAATGGGATTGTTCTTCTTGGGTGGCTGCATTTGTTTCTTAACTAATCGCTCAGCGACGTCGTTCAGTAAATGGCCACCCATCGCTCAGATTCGTCGCTCAGCGACTTGTCGCTCAGTCGCTCAGTCACTCGTCGCTCATTGCGTGGCCGGAGCCTTAGGCCGCGTGAGGCAAGTAAGAGAATATCATAGTCACGTCACTATTTGATAAAGTTGAAGCAGTATCATAAATGCTGCCTGGATCCTTTTTTATTCATACATTTCACACGTTTCATAATTCTTCCAATTATACTTCTTTTTGATTGAATGCCCTTTTTTGTTCACCAGAAGCCTAAATGTTGGCAGTCAAAAAAAGTTGCGAAATATTAAAAAAAACTCTTGTTGGAAGACCCTATACTTTTGGACTTACCCGTATAATATAAAATTTTTTGGTTGATTTAACTTTCAAATCCGAAATAAATAAAACAAAGTTTTCAAAAGTTTTTTCATTTTCATAAAACGTTTATTTATCAGTTTTTTTTGTTTTTTTTTTCAATTTTCAATTTTCACTTTGATCTTATTATTATTTTTCCGATAAATAATAATAATCAATTAATCTACAAAGTATTATTATTTATTAACTTGTTTTTGTATTGATTTTTGTTTTTTGTTTCTTATAAACTAAAGTTTTATGATTTTGTTGTTTTACATTTTGTTTAAATCGTAAAGTGTGTATTCATTATAATTTCATTTTACATTCATTTACATTAGAATTTTTAGTATAATTTTTTGTGTTATTTTTGTTTTATATAAATCTCGTTACACTAGTTAATTCGTTTATATATAATAACTATAATTAATTAACCAACACCATCGCTGTGTTTAATACACTTTTAAATGTATTTTCTATTGTTCTTTTTGTTTTATATATTATTTTTTTTAGTTTTGATATAAGTTTTTTTTATATATTTTATACAAAAATGTAAATTTATATTTTTGGGGTTTAAATGGATTTTTTTTTTAATTTAATTATATTTTCTCATAAACGAAAATAAACAAACAAAAACTGTATATACGACGTTATCTAATCTTAACATTAAATGTTTTTATATATTTTTTTTTCATTTAAATGTGTAGGTATGTTGTAAATATATTTTTTTATTCAAACTTTAACATTTTTTTAAATTAATTTTTTTTTTCAATTAATATTAACAATTAATTTATAGCTGACATACTTATATCAAAAATGTTTTTCATGTGTTTTTATTTTTAATTTATTTCAGCTTCTTAAAGTATAACTTTTTATTTAGTATAACAACTATTCATCTATCCCATTTTTCTGCTAAGCTTTTATCACTACAATTTTTAATGATGCGGCATTTTGTTTTCTTTATTATTTATACTTTTTGAATTTTCTTCTTTTTTTTTCTATCAAATTTTGAGTGGTTTTCTTTGTATACTTTTATGAGTATATTTTTCTTTATTTAAGCATTTGATATTAAATGGACGAAATGGATGGATTTAAATAAAAAAAAAAATTAAAGCAATATTTTAATGATTGGCTTTGTGTTAAAAAAAAAACAAACAAAAAAATGATATAAATTTGATTCAAAAACTACAAAATCTACGCTCTCTACAAAATCTACAGAAGGATTTTTATATATACAAACATTTCTGTATTTAATGTTTTGTTATTTTTTTTTTTTTTTAAACTAAGGCATTCTGAATTTATTTTTATTTTGGTTGAACCCTTGTCAACCAGTTTTTAAGGCTTAAAAAAAGAATTTAAAAATAAAAATATTAATTCAATGATATGTTGCACTTTGAAAATGTGAAAATATTAATTTATTTGAAACAAATAAATATTCAAAAAATAGAAACCCTACAATTTTTTAAAAGTAAAATGAAATAATACTTTTTCTTTATTTGTATCCATTTTAAGCGATTATATTTTTAATAAACAAAATGGAGAGACAAGTATAGAAGAGTGTAATAAATAGGCTTGAAGCTCCTTATTTCAAAAACATGCAAGCAAATGGAAAATCAAATGAAAACCATAGCTATCCTTAAACAAAATATTTTTTAGAAGGTCTCGAAAAAAGGTTTTGGTAATGTATGATTTTGAAAACGATAAAACATGGCTGGTTCTATACCAACTGTGGCTATGGTTAAGTAATTCTTTTTTTCAAAAATAAGAACTTACTGAAAATGATTCCTTGTTTTTTTTTGGGCAAGTATTCGTAAGGAACTGGAAATATTAATCAAATTTTAAATGAGATAAGAATACGAAACAAGTTGGATTCCGCAATTCTCTCTATATGTTTCTTACAATGTTTATTTGTATCTTCACCTGGTGTACATTCTTTAAACAGCTGAAACAATCTCCCTTATAGGCTATTGAAGGGTTCTTTTGGTGCTTATAAAATCGAAAATGCTACTAAATTCATACTTGCCTTTTTTTAGAAAATAGTCACTAAACAAAAACGAACAAAAATAAATCGAAAAATCAAAGATTTCAAAATTGTTTGAAGAAAATAACTGTAATTTGTAAATTTATGCATCCATTGTCATTTTCGATTGGATATGCCTACTTTTCCAAAAGTTTTCGATTGGCTGTTCCGAATAATGTTTTCGGAATCTTTTTCTGTCCCCGATTTCAAGAAGGAGTATATTTGGAACATATACGCATACACATACAGTTTTTCATAGGACTACTTGTCAAAAGTGATAAATGCTTGAAGAAGCCATTTTGTAAAATGGCGTCATTCAGTAGTGTGTGTGTAAATTTCACAACTTGATGTTTTCATATTCGATTGGATTCAAAATGGAGAAGAAAATTCAGAAAATCCAATCGAAAACGACAATAGATCGATTATTTTACGAGTAACTGCTCCCTTCAATATCCGAAAGAACAGATAAACATTGTATTGCCTAATAATGCCTCACGACTGAGGTTTGGTTTTTTTTTATAATTAAGAAAGAAAGTGTAATCAAAAGAGCTTCATTTGAGCAAGAAGCTTACATGTACCTTTGAAGTGAGTCTTGATAGGGTCAGCTGTTCCTGTAGCCTTTAGATCACCTGGCAAGCTCACTGAAGTCGATTTTTTCGTTACAAAAATTTTAATTAAGAATTAATAAAATAATCGAAGGCTGTTTTGGAAAACGTCAATTCAAAGTCAATTTGATCGTTGAATAATCGTCATTTTTTGACGCAGATACTGCGATCATGAAATATGCAAACATCCTGCTAGCAAAAAATTGGTTTGAACAACGTCAATTAATTTATTTGCAAACGCATTTACGAACACGCTCTCTGACTTTTCAATATTTTGTCCGTCAACCCGATTTTTTTTACTGCACAGCTGCACTGCAGACGATGTTTTCGAACATGTTACTTCAGCAAGTTGTATTATCGAACACACTGCTTATGCAGCAACATTTGTATTAGGGGTCTCGAAAAGAAAACTTTTGCCGATTAAGAACATTTTGCAATTGCATTTTTGATGCAGATGACGTTTTCGAAAACGGCCGAATTTTAACTCGTGTTTCTTCAACTGTCTTTGTACCGACTCAAAACCAGTACCAACATATTTCAGTAAATTGTGTACGAATGATCGGCACAAAAAGGCGATACATAAATATGGATTCTCTTGCAAGTTAGATTACCATTTTTGGTTACCAATTCATAAAAGGTAAAAATCTTCGAACTTAGACAAAACGTCAGCTGCCGTCGAGAAAAGGATTGACTTTTATCAACTTTATCAACGATATTTTTCCAAAAAAACTTAGTACATACAAAAAAGTCAGTACCGAAAACGATTCCGAGACGATACCAGCTCTAAGACATCCGAAACGATAATTTAAGACTCTCAGTATAGTCTCGTTTGGTATTGGCAGAAAATAATAGATTTTTGAACAAACAGTTTTTTTAATGGGTTTTTCGGAAACGGCTCCAACGATTAGGATTACATTTTCACAGATTGTTCTTTAAAACTGGAGGATGACAATGATAGTGATTTATGGAAAATCCACCTAAAGCAGCGCCCATTTTATCATATACCTACCCTAGACAAGCTCCTCGGATCACATATCATGGAATACGAGACCATTAGAGTGTATAGTTCTCCCTGTCAGATCGTTTAAAAACTTCAAAGTTCAAAGTGAAAAACGGTTTTTTAAGCAGTCTGGACAAACTATACACCCAGATTTGAGAGTAAAATATGAACCGGTTCGATATATATTTCACAAAATGATTTTCACTACCCAATGTACAACCACTAGGAAAAAATAATGAGATGTGGAAAAGTCTGACATTTGTCAATTAATTTATTTTTATTTTTGTGAATTTTATTGCTTTACTGAAAATACAAAAATAACGCAAGATAAGAAAATACAACAAAATACGATATAAAAATAAATGCATATTCTTAAGAAAATACTTCAAGATTCAGTAAAAAAAACTTTCATAAAAATCAATTTATTTATTCCACTCAAAGTGAGTATTAAAAGTTCCAAACTGAATATCAAAAATTCAAGCGAAAAAAATGATATTTTCATAACGATAATTTTCGTGCTTTTTGAACCAGTTTAAAATTTTCATTTCACAAGAGGTGGATACTGGGCTTTGTGAAAAAATAGAAAAATTAAAATAAAATTAAAAATTAACCATTTTTTTTAATTTTTAGAAAGTATTAGCAAACTCTCCAATTTAACAAAGTGATTGGACACGTGGCAGAAACACACAAAAAGCCTTTTTGGTTGCGTGCAGAAGACAATCTTTAGCTTTCACTTGATACCTTATTTATAGAAGTTGCTTTCATTGTAGGTACCCTTAGCAAGAGACTCAACCTCAAAAGACCATTTTATGACCATTGCCCACAGATAAAAGCTTGTTCAAACCCTTGTTTAATAAATGTTCTTATGATTATACAATCGAAGCTTCAGTAAAATTTTCGATTGTATAATTTTTTGCGTGCACCCGATGAGATATTTAGTCTAACGGTCACCTTCCAGTCTACAAGATGCACAAATAATGGTAACAAAATGTAGGCAAAATAATATTTTAAAAAGAGTACGCATACGCCCCAGTGAACCAATGTTTAAAATGATAAAGAGTTTTAATAATTACTATACCCATTTGGATTTGCTTTAGAATTTCAACCAATTGCAGCATTTAGCAACAAATTGGACCAATTTACGGGGAATAAACTTTATTGCTTGACTGCCTTCTATATAAACATTAGTGTGGCGCTTAAAGAAAAAAAGAAAAGAAAAGAAAAGAAAAGGAAAGAAAAGAAAAAGTAAAGAGAAATAAAAAATTAAATGAATTAAATTGTTAATCAGGGTTTAATTCATGAATGCTTTTGTTACATTAAATCAATGTAGAAAATAAAATCCGTCAAAAGTCTATTCAGTAAAGGAGCTTGTATTGGAAAAATTTCTAGTAAAAGTTAGCAAACAAAAGCTCAGTCTTAAATTTTTGATTCTGTCGCAAATTGATTAATCAGTATTTTTCCATAAAGTTTCAAATGATTCATATTTTTCAACCAGTACATTTGTTTCCTCCAACTGTTTAGCTGACTCTCAGTCACTCAAAAATACGAATTATATTGGAATTTTGTGAGTTAATCTGCAATTGTGATTAAAACACGTGTCCATTTGCGAATAACTTTCAAGTAAAAAGTCAACTCTCCACGAGCAACACTTAAAACTGTCTTCATGCCAGTATTATTTCAAGAGCTTTACTCAGCAGTTTTACTCTCAAATGGACATGCACCTATACAAATAAGGACCAAAAAGTCTTTTAGGAATCATGATATTATCTCGAATGAAAAAAATCTTGAACGGACATTTCGTCCGAAAAAAAAAAAAATATTTTGCTATCTTGAATTCGGAGATATCAGAAGACAAAATCTCAAAGATACCAAACTATTCGCCCATCTGACGACTAAATATACCTTAAGTGCAGTAACGGAAACGGAGTTGCGTTGGAACCCGATAAGATTTACCATTGTTGACTCAAAAGTGAATAGTTTTTTCAAAATGTTGACCGTTCGACTTTTTTTATTCGAAATGTTGGTTTTCGAGATTCTCTTGGTTCGAGATTTTTATTTCCGATATTTTGTCTTTCGCAATTTTTTCTTTCGAGACATTGGTTTTCGAAATATCAAGATGGACCCGTCCTCGAAACTCAAATACTAATAACAATATTGTCCAATTGACAAACTTCAAGAAAATATATTGCAATTAACATAAAACCTTAGAAAACTTTATTTTTCGGTATTACACGGGAATAACTGTGTTATAAATTAATTAAAAATTGAGGCTTCCATACAAATACTCGAAAGCAAGTTATTGGCGCCGATTACTCAATTTTGTGCATACGCCCTCGATTACCTAATATTAGGGTGAAGCTTACCGAGGGTTGAGTCAGGTTTTCTTTTGACAACCCCGAGAATAATAAAAAAAACCCTGGGTTTTTCAGTTCTAAAAAAACACCAAAGAGCCCTCAACTGTGTTATTGAGATATGCAAGAAACAATATTTATTTTAAAAATGAATAAAAACAAATGGCAGCTTAAATTTTCTATTTCTATTTCTATTCCTGAGTGCTCAGAGAATTTCCCCAGTTTTGCTGTCAAAAACTTAGCAAAACCAATCTTTGCTCCGTCAACTGAGTGAGCGCTCCTGATATGTATATAAACTGAAAAATTACGAAGAAACAAAAGTATAACTTACACCACGTGAACCCACAACAAAAAAATGTTTGACTTTGACATTTTATTCTTTACCTCAACTCGCCCCCGCAATAAACCTAGTTCTACCTCAGGGTGACCCTAGGACTTAAAAAACACAGAATTTATTAGTAAGGGTGAATTAAGGGTTTTTTAAAAAATGCTTTGGAGTGACCGCAGGGGTCAGGGCTCAACGAACAAACCTATTATATGAGCTACTTAAGACCTGGTCAAACAGAGCGCGATCCGGCGATCTTTGTGAGAAATTACAAACAAAATTTGATCGCTGCGATCTTTTTTCCCCTGTTCTGTTTGCCCAGGCCTTTAATATTATTTCCTACAACACTGAACACAGCCATGGGACATTCCAGTCAGTGCTGGAAAATTGGTTGGTGGGTTGGAAAAATCGAAACGTCACATTTAGATTACGACAAATAAAAATAAATAAATACTCGGCCCCGCTCTGGATCTCACTCGCACTTATTATGCAATTTTCTTTTATTGTTTTAAGTTTTTGTGGTGCAATTATTTTAAAGAATTTTGGATCCTGAACTTCTGTGTAAAAAGAATCTTTCCAACGATATACTTCGTCTTTTGTAGACCGAGTAAATTGGACCACAAAATTCGTGTTTCGTTACCTCCATGGGCAAACTACTCTCTCACTTCCCGTGCTACATGCTTAAATTTTAATAAACCGTAACATGGTTTATTAAAATTTAAGCATGAAGCGGTTTAATAAAAATCTTCCCTGAATTTTATTCATTTATCTATTTTAAAATGCAATTTCAAATGTTGTTGAGAAAGAATGATTAATCTTTGAGAGCACTGAGAGGTATGGGGGCGTGTGGCCTCGACACCATCATTCAATGTCAGAACCAATAATTTCTCTTAAAGCCTAAGCCTTATAATAAAGAGCTAATACAAAGCTATAATCTGCCTTCAATCTATTCAAATGAAGTTCATATTATCTATACCTACTCGTACCTATATTATAATGTGTTTGTGTAGGTATAGACATTGACTTGGCCAGAATATAATATCGATTGTGAGGTAGGTTTGTGCAGGTGTGTGTTTAGTATAGTGCATGTATATGTATAATGAAAGAAGTCACACGCTCAAATGGATAATCTACAAAGTGAAAACGAAATTACTTCTACTTGATGTGCTGATGTGAATGTAATCATTTTGTATCCCATTAGCCAATGTTGCTACTGTGTGGTTCGATTTATCATATAACCTATAGGTTCACAATATTATCAGCAACAGCAACAGAAGCTACCTTATCGTTAAAGTGCAAACTCGTTGGCATCAACTGGCAACGGCACAATCACCGGTTTAGAAGCTTTTGATGGTGAAACAACAACAACTCAGCCTGTAAACCGAACAACAGTTAAGGATGCGAATGGTGAAGAAGCCAACATATTTATCTCAACAAATACAGACAAACACTCAGATCTTTTTATACTTTTACAGTGCTGAGGAAATTATTTTTCACTTTTTGAATATTATGGATTTTATAAATATTATAACCAAGAGCATCGCTTAAAAAAATTGCAGTTTAGAAATCTGGTCCTACCGTAACTACCGCGCTGACTCTAGAAAAAGTCCATAGTTTGGCTTCAAACCCGAACAAGAACCCGTCTACGTTAATCCATTAAACATTATCCGAATGTTCAAATTATTAAGATATCCACATACATTTTGTTTATTCGACAATTCGTAATTAAATGACACCTTACCTCTGGTGGGGGGAAGTCAGAAAATAAAGAACGAATTGATTGGTTGCCGTTGTAAAAGCAAGTGAGTTTATTATTTAGATACTTTTTCTTTTATATACAAAATATGCTTACATTTTACTATTTAATTCTAAGTTCAATTTACAATATGATACAAGAAAAAATATAAAAATGACGTTGCATTTTTTACTGTGAGAAAGAATTTGAAATTTAATATATTTGCAAGCGTTATTGTAGCAGGCGTTATTGTGGGAAAATATTTACTGGCGGCTTGTTCTGTTGTTGTCACAACATGCTGGGCCCCTCAGATTGAAGAGACAGAGAAATCGATGTCCTCAAAGGCAGCTTTAGTGTTCTCCTGTTCCTTTGGCAGTGTTTTAGTCAATCTTTTCATTGGCGTAGGTGGTTGATTTTTTCGTCGGACTATGATGACGACAGCTATGATGAAGATTATTAGTAAAAACCCAGTAGATCCAAAAAGTGAGTACTGATGAATTCGATGTGTCCTAATTTCTTTCAAGATTATGTTTTCTTGACTTTTTTGATGTTCTATTGCTTCTTGTAGCTCAGGGATTTCCAAAGAAACGTCTGATTCTGTAATCGGTTGTTGTTCTCTTTTCAAGTTTAACAAAGTTAACTGGTCAGAGATGTTGAATGATGGCAAAAAAGAAGATTTCAATCTGTTTGTCATTAGTTGCCTTCCAATTACTGTTATAGTCTGGTCATGGATCATGCAGTTTGCTGGCAGTTTTAATATCCCACTGGCTCTTAGAGTAATTGGTTCTGAATTGAAATCACAATTTATGTTGACTGTAGTTGGATTTGGAACACTAAAAATCCAAGCGTTCTGTTGATGCATTTCAATCCAGTAGGACCTTGCTGGGATGTCTTTTAGCAGGCACGAGTCCATTAATTGGTTGTTATGCTGAATGATGTTGATTTCACATGAGCTGGCTGAAGCTCCAGCTGTGTAAAGTGGGTGTTGGAGAGTACACCAGTAATTCTCAAATGGCCTTTCCTTGCACCGTGAAAATTCGTCTTTGTTGATGGGGTAATAGTGGTTTACTTGAAGGTTCACGAGTAAATACTCTGATGATGGAATGATGCATGTAAACTGTCCATTGTTTGAGGCTGGAACTGGTAACACCTTATAAAGTTTGAATTCTTCGTTATACAGCAAAGGAAGAGTAATTTCGATTATGATGTTGCTGCCGGTAACTCTTGCCTTTGGACTTAAGGTTTTATACAGCTGTAGTATAGACTCATGATGCCTCTCTCCAGGTATCATCAACGATCGTGGAATGTTTTCATGAATTTTCGTTAGTTCATCCTTAAATTGTTGCACAGTAAGGATAAGTGGATGTATCCTTCCATTGTGTGTCGAAAGCACTATATCGAGTAGAATATTCTGAGTTGACTTATAGTTTAACATTATAAGTATTGCATTAAGAGCATTTGAGGAAAACAACCTTATATTTTCGTATATAATTGTTTCGTTTCTAAGTTTGGTTACTATTGTACTTAATAATTGGATCTGCTTCTTATTTTCCAATTGCTCTCTTTTAAAAATGTTGACAGTAGAATCGACTATGGTTGTTTGATTTTTCATAAGCTGTATTAAGAGCTTCTCATTCTGTTGAACGTCTTCAATTGTTTCTTCATACTTCTCAGCGAACCTTTGGTCTAGTATTCCGAACAACTCATTAGCAATCGTTCCGATGAAATCAAAGGGTGATCGTCTTTGTCTTCGCATTGAATCGTCATTTGCATGTAGGAGGATTTCGTTGTTGAGCTCAATTTGTTGAAGCTGGTGTTGGAATTGTCTCAATGTTTCTTCACACATAGCTGACTTCACTGCTGGAACATTTATTGAGGTGCAGATTGTCTCCATTTGTTTGATCAGTTTCTTATAATTGTCGTATTCTCGCCAATAGTTTGTCATGTTGAAAAACACAATCGTCTTCCAGGAACTAGAAACTAAATTTGCTTGTCCAACATCTTCGAAGTATATACCTGGCTGGCTGTGGAAAGGTATAATTTCGACTTCATGTTGATGAGGTGTTGGCAAGGAAGAAGTCAAGTGTAGTAGTCCAAATAGTATGAAAAGCCAAAAGAGCGGTGGAACTCTATTTGTCGATGTATTGACTTGTCGCTCTGGTATTGGTTTTTCTGGCTGTTCTGTTTCTATAGGTAGACGACACAATTTTGTGATGGGTCGCTTTATATGTTTATTGTTACTGAACACTGTTGCAGCTCGAACACCGTTGTCGTTGCCGGGATGTACTTCTGATATTTTTCCCATCCTCCAGGTTGTTGGTTGTAGCCGGTCTTCTATGACAAGAACAATGTCCCCAACTTTAATGTTGTCTTCTTTTTGTTTCCATTTGGAAAATTTTTGGAGTTGAGATAAGTACTCAGATGACCAGATCTTCCAAAAATCTTGAATCATTTTTTGGATTAACTGCCATCGAGATCGGAATGTTTTTCTCTCTTCCATAATTGGTTCGGGTACTGCATTGAGAGAGCTTCCTATCAAGAAGTGTCCAGGTGTTAGAATCGTGGTGTCATCAACATCGTTTTCAATTGCAGTACGTGGTCGAGAGTTTAAACAAGCTTCTATTTGTGTCAGTAAGGTTGAAAGTTCTTCAAATGTTAGCATAGTTTCACCAATTATCCGCTTTAGGTGATATTTTGTTGATTTAACGCTTGATTCCCACAGTCCTCCAAAGTGATGTGATGCGGGGGGTATGAAGTGCCATTCGATTTCATCTTTCACTAGTTTTGCTGATGCATCCTCCTCACAACGCTTTATAGTTGCTTGCATATGTAGTTGAATTTCTTTGTTGGCTCCAACGAATGTAGTTCCATTGTCACTGTAGAAATGTGAGCCACTTAACAGTTCATTTAGTTCTGACTGAGCGTGTCTGCACTGTGCAATTGTGTCCCCTCCGGACATTACGTCATCGACATAAAAGTCGTGTCGGACTATTTCTGAGGCAACTGGATACCTTGAGTGTTCGTCTTCGGCTAGCTGTTGCAAATTCTTAATGGCCAGATATGGTGCTGATGCTGTACCATAAGTGACTGTGGTAAGCTTGTACTCCTTAATTGGTTTGTCGTTAGAAATACGCCATATAATTCTCTGGTAGTTTTGATGGTCTTCGTGCAGTTCAATTTGGCGGTACATTTTCTCAATGTCAGAAGTAAAAACGTATCGATATTTCCTCCAGCGCATCAGAATTCTTGTAATATCGTCTTGCAGCTTGGGGCCTACCAATATCAGCTGGTTAAGACTTACCCCTGTAGTAGATTTTGCAGACCCATCAAATACAACTCTTAGTTTGGTTGTTGTACTTGTGGGTTTCATAACGGCATGATGAGGCATGTAGAAAATATTGGGCTTTGTGAGGTCGTTATCACGCACTTCTTTCATATGTCCAAGCTCTAAAAACTCATTTATTGTTTGTGTGTATTCCAGCCTTAGAGTTGGGTTCTTATTTAATTGTGTCTCCAATTGCAGAAATCTCGCTATTGCTCTATTTTTGGATTCTCCTAATTGAACATTTTGCATTAACTCTTGATTAAATGGTATTTTGACGACATATTTCCCATTTGCTTTTCGAAAGGTTGTTTCTCTGAAGAATTGTTCGCACTGTTTGTCTTCTTGCTTTTGGAACAGAGGTTGAGCTACTTCTTCTAACTCCCAAAACTTTTCTAATTGCTGATCAAGTGAAGTCAGTGCCACCAGCCCGGTGACTTTGTAATTTTCAGTTACTTCGTTTGATGTTCTTCCAGATATCAGCCAGCCCAGCTGTGATTTCTGAGCTATTAGTGAATTTTCGGCATCTCGTTCAATTCCATCAAGAATTATGTCACCATATGCATCAGCACCGATTATCATGTCAATCGGCCCAGGAACATTGAAAGTAGGATCAGCAAGTTCTAGCAGATCTAAATTTCCAATTTTGAGGTTATTTGTAGTTTTGGATGGTAATTGTCTAGTAAGTTTAGGAAGCACCAGCGCTTCTAATTGAAGATTGAATTTTGAAGTAAAGTGTGGCTTTATCGTGACATCTACCTTGTTTCTAGCCGTTCCTGCATGTGCCGCACCTAGTCCACTAACTTCAACACAAACATTTTGCCTTTTAAGTTTAAGTGTTTGTGCGATAGATTCAGTGATTAATGATGCTTGTGAGCCTGGGTCAATGAGTGCTCGTACTGTTATACTCCGGCCATCTTTATTGCTTAATTTCAATATTGCTGTTGCAATCAAGACGTTTTGATTTTGCTCACTGTGATTTACTTGTTTTGATGTTTCTGGTGAGTCTTTTTGAGCTGAATCTGTATTCTTGTTTTGTGGACATCTTTCAGCCCATTCCATATGTAGATACGAATGATGTTTCTTGTGGCAATGATGGCAGCTTCTTCTACTGAAGCATTGGGATTGTTTGTCATGTCGTAAGCAATTCAAGCAAAGCTTAGCTTGTTTGCATAGTTGCCATCTTTCTTTTGCTGTGGAGTTCAGGAACTTTTGGCATGAATAGATCACATGTTCTCCCTTGCAAATGGGGCATTGGTGATTTTTTGTATCGATATGGAAATTGCGGAATGCATGCTTTGGTTCATCAATCGATTTTTGTTGTTGTCTTTTTGAGGGAGCAAGAACATCTAGTGCTTGATAGCGCCTTTCCAGAAAATCTAGAAGCATCTTCAGAGCTGGCATTTTGTTTGGTTCTGTCAGCCCTTGCTCAAATAGGTTTCTGCTTTCAGTGTCAAGCGCCTTTGTTGTTATATGCACAATCATTGGATCCCAAGATTTGGTGTCGAAACCCATGTTCTTTAGTGCTGCTAGGCCTTCTTTGATGGCGTCATAAATGTTTTTGATGGCATTAGCTGATGGAATACTACCTGGCTGCCCGGCTTTTAGCATCTTTTCTATATGGATGGAAACAATTTTTCTCTCATTGTTGTATCTGCCTTTTAGAATCTCCCAGGCACTGCTGTAATTCTCACTTGAAAATGTTAGGTGTTTGATTAAATGGAGCGGCTCTCCCTCTAAATGCGTCTTCAGATATTCCATCTTTTCAGTCGTGGTGAGGCTGGCTTTGTTGTGGATTATTGTGGAGAATAGATCATAGAATGGTTGCCATTCTAAGAAATCTCCTTTGAATGTGGGAATCTTAAGTCTCGGTAGCATCGACTCGTTTTTCCCTTCTGTTCGCTTGTTGTTGTTGATACTTGGCAGCTTTGATGTCATTAGATGAAGGAACCTATTGACATCTTGCCTTATGTCTTTGTACTCGTTTTTGGTTACATATGACACCTTTAGTTCTTCTTCTGTTGCATTGGACATAAACTCCTCATGAAGATCTGTTATGGTCCTAAGTTGTTCCAGCAACATTTTTTGTTGGTACTCGTAAACTTCTCTGGAGTAGTTTTGAAACGTCTCTTCAAACTCCTCCAGGTTGTCTACGATGGCAATAATTTTCAGCTTCAGCCTTTTTAACCTCTGAAGTTGCACCGTGTTTGTACTCTCGGTTGGCTTTATGGCACCCTCATTGAGTTTTTGTAAATCTGCATCAGCTGGAACAATGTTTTCTAGTTTTTTCCTAAACTCTTCGTACATCACCCTTAGTTTATTGTACGTGTCTCTCTGCACGTACGGTGTATCTTTTTTCACTGAAGGCAATATTTTTGTATGGTTTAAGTGAAACTCTGCCCACAGAGTGTTGAGGAGTTGAAGCCTTTCTTCTTTATATTTCTGGGTTTTTCTTGACGCACTGTCCTTCCCAAAGTTTCGATAGAGTGTTTCAATTTCCTCTGCTAATGCTTTCTGCCTGGCTACGATTATAAATACTTCAGTTTCGTCCATCATGATTGTTAATTTTTTGTAGATTTAGTTGTATATGGATTTCGTTAACTTTGAAATATGTTGGTTTTAGGAATAGTAGATTTTTCGTAGATTTATAGTATTGTTATATTTTATTTTCACTTTTTTTTTTTTTGTGTATTTATCAGTGTTAGAGCCCTGATAACGCTTTTTCACTATATATTTTTCGTTATAAACCAATGTTTACAGCCTTGGTTACGCTTTGCTAATTTTTATTTCGATTTAAATATTTTTGTTTTTGTTAATTAAACCAATGTCAGAAGCCTTGGTTACGCTTTATTCACTGTTTCTTTCCTTTCGAAGGACCAATGTTTATTCGACAATTCGTAATTAAATGACACCTTACCTCTGGTGGGGGGAAGTCAGAAAATAAAGAACGAATTGATTGGTTGCCGTTGTAAAAGCAAGTGAGTTTATTATTTAGATACTTTTTCTTTTATATACAAAATATGCTTACATTTTACTATTTAATTCTAAGTTCAATTTACAATATGATACAAGAAAAAATATAAAAATGACGTTGCATTTTTTACTGTGAGAAAGAATTTGAAATTTAATATATTTGCAAGCGTTATTGTAGCAGGCGTTATTGTGGGAAAATATTTACTGGCGGCTTGTTCTGTTGTTGTCACAACACATTTGAATGAGACAATAAAGATATCCGACCTTATCCAAATAGAGTTGGATATCCGGATAGTAAAATTCCAGTTGAAGTCCGACACATATCGTCAGCTTTCTGTCAAAACCCCGTAAGTGCTTAAATTACATTTTGGTGTGTTTCAGATAAAAATATATCACTGAACTCAAATACTAATGTCTCGTTACTGTATTTTGGTTTCTTTTGGATCTATTTACACGATTTTAAAACGTTTGAGATCTAAGAATTTCATGTTATTAACTTTAAAATGGTTTTTTGAGTCTTTTAGGCAATTTTTAAAATGTGAGTTACGAGGTTTTGACAGAAACCCGACGATATTTCTTTAACTTCTTCTCAAAATACGTTACTGCTTCTAAATAGAAGAATTTCGACTGACTTACAGCAAATAAGATGTATTAAGAACTGTAAAAGTTGAATTCCCTATTTGATATTTTCCTCAGACGCTAATAGTACTCTGGGTTCTAGAATCTAGTTCCAGAACTACTAAAATAGATAACTATCATCCTCCTCTGGATATTTTTCTTTTGACTTGAGCAATCATTTCACTCTATTCCAGTAACCCTTATTACTGTCCATATAGTTTTGACTTCAGAAAGGCAAACTTCCTAGTTTAGCTAGTTCTGGGGGATCTTTCACCAAACAATTTTCACTTTTCACTTTGCAAGAAAATTATTTTTTTTCACAAAATTTGCAAAGTGAAAGGCTTTTCAATTTCCAATTTTTCAGACTATTTTTTAAAAGTGAAAAGTAAAAGTATTTCACCAATTAAAAATAGAATTTCGCATTTAAATTCATATTTTGCAAAGTTGCAAAGCAAAACTTACATAGTTTGGATCAATTGACATCAATTATACATTGAAAAAAAAACTGACATTTTGACAATAATTTGACGTTGCAAATTAAAGATTTATAAAAATAATACAAAATGAGTCGATAAGACATAAACAATACAAAAGTTAGCCGTCTTGGAGGTTGTAAAAAACAAAAAGGTAATTTTTAAATATGTTGCTAGCAATAGCTTAGATGTTTATAATAAAAAAAGTTTCCTTTTTATTAAGGATATTCTGTTCGCATCGCTTAATGACAACGTTGTGATAAAAAAGAAAAAATAGAAGAAGCTTGAGAAGAAGTTTTACTAAAAGCAAATTTTCTTGGAATGGTCTCAGCTAACCGCAAGTGGATTTTTCGGTGTTTGGAAGAGTCGGATGTTGGTAAGTACATTGCAAGTTTGTGTTCAAAAAAGAATAATTGTTGCCTATTTGTTGTTGCAATTTTGTCTGTTGAATTCTAGTTTATTACTAATTTTAGACAAGACAAATTTGATAAAAGTTTTTGTTAACCGAAACTCTCTTTTGTCGAAAAATTATAACCAATATCAAAATTTATTCTTAGCTTCCCCACTCTTGGTTACCATTATTTAGTTATTTGATTTTGGAAAAATTCTTCAAAACGGTATTTTTTTTTTTAAATTATTTATCGACAACTTTTCAAAACAAACACTTATTTGCAAACGAATGATATTAATGAAAAACTTTTCAAAATTTTAAATATAATTTGAAAAGTTTATTTGTTTGGTGAAACGAAAGCAACAAATACTTTTCAAATTTAAAAAACCTTTGCAATAAAAAAATCGTGTTGACGAACAAAATATTGAAAGTTTGCAAGTAAATTAACTGACGTTGATCAAACTGATTTTGTGCTAGCAAGACGATTGCATATTTGACGAACAAATTGACTTTGATTTGACGTTTCCGAAAACAACGGAAAACTGCATTAATAAAATTGTCTCTTCAAAAGTATCAAAAAATAGAAACTTTTGCCACACATGCCATACGAAAGAGCTAAGAATACTCCGAAATAAAATAAACAATGCATGGAAAGTGTACAAACTCTTTTGCGAGCAGACCACAACTTCTGTACTTCCTTTTTGAAGAATTTAAAACTCTTCCAAAAAATCTGTACACCAAACATGTAAATAAAATGGGCAGATCTCTAAAAGATATCCCAAAGATATTTTGGAGGTTTTTCAGTTGGAAAATGTAAGAAAATTGTTTGTTGCAGGAATTCATTGAAGTATTTTTGTTACACTTTTGCAAAAAACTTTCGTAATTCTTTTATTGACAAGCCCTTAGATGTTGACCAAGATTATTTTAGAGATTTACATAGCTATTCTCAAACTACCTGCAATAATATCTCAATACCACCGAGTACTGATTTAGACCTTCTCTCAACATTAAATGATTACTACTCATGGATCATCATCCAGATGGAGCTCCTCCTGTTCTATTGAAAACGTGTAAATACGAGTATATACTAGTTCAACTTCTTAAATTATTGTTCGAGTTTTCTTTAAGGACAGGCTGTTTTCCTGATTTTTGGAAGAATAATTCCCTTCACCAGTCCTTAAGTAGGATGAAAAAAGCGAATTGAAAATTGATCCTATCAAGTAAAATTTAGATACTTCCTTTTGAACTCATTCAATGCTTACTCTGGTGTACCCCAGGGAAGTCATCTGGGTCCGTTACTTTTCATTCTAGCAATAAATGATGTTGATTCATGTAGTATACGCTTTAGTGATATTCTTATATATGCTGATGATATGAAGATTTTTAAAAAAATACAATCCAGTCAGGATCAAATTCTGTTGCAGGCTGATATTGACAATTTTATTGTCTGGTGTGGCAAAAATGGTCTTTCTCTTAGCCCAATTAAGTGCCAAACTATAACTTCTCTAAAAAACGAGAAGTGAGTGCTTTTGATTGCTCCATTTCGCAGCACTCACTCTTTCGTGTTTTAAGTTTCAAAGACAATTTTTACTTTAGTTTTTATGGAAAGCAGCTAAGTGCATAAAAAGACCACAGACACAAAACCCGCCAATTAAATCTCAAAATAAAAAATTAATCAGAAACCCGAAACAAAAGTGGTAGAAATTATAAACATCAATCAACATTAATTAATGTAAACATACCTCAAAATTTATTTAAGCCTTAAGCTTTAAGCTTTTCTTACAAATTATCTACCTTTTACTTTTCTTATCTTTCTTATCTCTAATTTTTCTTATCTCTATTCTTCTTATCTCACCAACTTTAACACATTTGTACAATTTATATTTCATTACTCTTTTTTGAACTCGACTACCGAACTTGGCAAGAATTAAAAATTAAAATTGTAATAAAATATAAAAAGTCTTTGTCTTTTATTTCTCAACATAAATTGGTAGCAGAACATGGTTATCGTATAATCCAATTGTGTTGCAGTGAACGAGACTCATTTAAATTACGTAATTTGCAAATACCTATTTTTTTTTTAATTTCTTCGCACATTTCACACTTTCGGAGTTTTGAGGTTAGAGTAGACCTCGTGTGCAATTCATATATATACCACGTTTGACTTGGATAATTCTATTGCAAGATTTTCTCTTGCCCTTAAGGAGGTAAGGGACAATAAAATAATTTATTTTGAATAACCACCGCCGCCAATTTGTCTTTTCATCCCTTTTTATGTCGCTTGAGTGAACATTCTTTTGACGAATACTACATTGGCGGACTTGAAAGGTAGTGGTTCAAAGGTGGCACCTCCTGAAGCCATCATTATCATGACGAATGAGGGAGACTTGAAGAAGGCCAAGAAGATCCGTGCTTCAATATTGGGTCTTTTGACAAAGCAGCGAAATACTTTTAATGAACAACAGACATCTGTTACTTATTCGGGTCTGAGCGTGATGGTGCAACTCATTGATGATTATCATAAGCGGCATAATAAAGTCACGGAGCACATTCTTGAATTGAGCGAGAATGAAAAGGAAGACGAAGATGCTGGCGAGAAGGAAGCTTCTTTTATTGCAGCATATACTGAGCTCAAAACAAAGATGATGGACTTAATGGAGGAGAAAAAAATCGATTTGAACTCTACAGTTTTCCACAGTTCACCATCTGGCGCACCAGTGGCTCCAGTACGTCCAGTGAGGCTGCCAAAATTGGAGCTCCCCAAATTTTCGGGAAAATACTGCGATTGGGTGGACTTTAAAAATGAATTTGAATCAATGATTGTCAAGGATGCAAATCTCGGTGATGTCGATCGATTCCGATTTCTAAAATCTTCATTGGATAATGGACCAAGGCGTATCATTTCAAATATGGAAGTCACAGCACAGAATTTTGTAAAGGCTTGGACAGCCCTTAAAGACAGATATGATCATGACGCTCTCATTTTTTCGTCACATATTAACGAGATTATTTTCTTACAGGGAGTGTCGGGTGGAGGTCCACAAGCCTATAGGGATCTTATTGACAAAGCTCAAGCACACTACAGATCACTATTATCGTTGGGGTCTGCTGAGTCTGTAGCAGAGAATCTATTGATTAACCTCATTCTCGGAAAACTTGATGCCAAAGCTCAAGCCAAGTGGGAGGAGCACACCAATGAAGATATCGCAACTTGGAAAAACTTCACAAATTTCTTCGAAAAGTATGCAGCAACACAGGAGCGTGTGGATCAGTCTAGAAGGCAAGTTTATAAAACATCTACAATGGATAAACGACCCCAATCTGGTAAGAAGTGCCATACTACTTTAGTTGCTAGCTTGCATGATATAAAGTGTTTAAAATGCCAATCCACTGCTCATATATTGAAAGATTGCCCTATATTCCTGGCCCTTAGTCCTAGAGATCGTTCTGAAGAGGTTAAGCGTATAGGCACATGCGTAGCATGTTTAAAATCATCGCACTCGTATAGGTTTTGTAAAGGCCGGTGTGAAAAATGCTCAAGGAAGCACCACACTTTATTGCATTTTGAAAATACGCAACCCATTGCTGAGGTTTCACCAAATAGTAGTGGTATTCAAAAGGCATTTTTGGCATCACAATGTTTTGAAGATGAGCACGTTTTATTGGCATCCGTAATTATAAATGTTTATGATGGAAATGGTTCAGCCATCCCTTGTCATGCCTTACTGGACTGTGGGTCCACTGATCATTACATATCGGAAAGGTTTGCCAAATTAATAAATGCTAAGAGAATTAAGAGCGACACTCTAATAGGCGGCATAGGAAGCATTGATGTTTCATCGAAGGGACATTGTAAATTAACATTTGGTTCAATTATAAATGATTCTGAGAGATTCGATATTCATGCATCTATTCTACAAAAAATCACAGACTCATATCCCCCACTTGCTTTTGACATTTCGGAATGGCAAATACCATCGCATGTTCAGTTGGCAGACCCTAACTTCAATAGACCTAAGCATGTTGATCTCTTGATAGGTGGTGGTTTATTTTGGAAGTTACTATCTGGTGAGCAATATCCCTTAGGCCCCGACCTCCCTTACCTTTGTAATACGAAGCTTGGATATATTGTCGTTGGACCTGTTGCTTCATCTTCAACACCCCTTCGTAGAGCACTGTATACTTCCGGAGTTGTACCTGACAGTTTAGAATCTTTGAATGAGCTAGTGCAACGATTTTGGGAAGTCGATTCTTGTACCAATTATAAGGTCAATGCGTTTCTTAGTTCCAAAGATAAGGCCGTTGAAGAACACTTTGAGCGTACGACTCGCCGGGATGATTCTGGACGCTATGTAGTACGCCTTCCATTCTGCGCCGACCCAAAACTTCTCGGTGACTCCTTGGATATTGCTACACATCGCTTCCTGAGTCTGGAACGCAAACTCGAAAAACAACCAATTATGAAACAGATGTACTCAGATTTTATCGATGAATATGAACGCCTTGGCCATTTAGAGGTGGTTCCTAATTTTGATCCATCGGAAACTCATTTTTTTATGCCCCATCATCCTGTTTTCAAGGCGTCTAGCTCCAGTACGAAAATTAGAGTGGTTTTTGATGCATCATGCAAAACCTCGAATGGAGTCTCTTTGAACGATGTATTATATTCGGGACCAAAGTTGCAGGACGATTTGATGATAATTCTCTTGAGGTTTCGCTTGTTCGCGTATGTTGTTACTGCTGATATACAAAAGATGTACAGGCAGGTACTTGTTGATCATACTGACTCCAATCTTCAATTAATTTTGTGGCGTAAGGAAAAGAAGGATCCTTTAAAAGTTCTCCGACTTCTCACAGTTACATACGGAACTGCCCCTGGAGCTTATTTAGCAATCAAGACATTGCACCAATTAGGAATTGATGAAGGTAAAAATTATCCTATAGGTGCCAAATTGTTGAAGGACAATTTTTATGTGGATGATGCGATGCTAGGAGCAGATTCTGTAGAAGAGCTTATTGAGGGCCGACGTCAGCTAGTTGAAATTTTGGATAGAGGTGGATTTAAGCTGACCAAATTTTGTTCTAATTCAGATGCTACAATAGCAGATGTACCTTTTGCTTCCAGAGAAAAGTTTGTTCAAATTGGAGACCACAACACTATAAAGACACTTGGACTAACTTGGCAGCCTGGCGCCGACATATTTTGGTGTACATACAATGAAGTTGAAGTCACCCCGACTGTTACAAAGCGTATTGTGTTATCAGAAGTCGCTAGATTATTTGACCCTCTTGGGTTTATTTGTCCAGTGGTCACTTTAGCAAAAATATTTTTTCAAGACTTATGGAAAAGAAAATTGGATTGGGACACCCCATTACCAGATGATCTTGCTGTAAAGTGGAAGAAGTTTCGTAGTGACCTAATAGCATTGAAAGATATTTCAATACCACGATACGTCCTTGGTAATAATGATTTTAAATTGTTCCATCTGCATGGGTTTTGTGACGCAAGTCAAAAGGGCTATGGTGCATGTGTATATACATGGTGCTTACAGCCCAATGGGAATATTACAGTTATGTTGTTGGAAGCTAAATCACGAGTCGCACCAAGTAAAACCCTTACGATAGCAAGGCTAGAATTGTGTGCTGCTAGGCTTCTGGTTGACATGATAGAAAGATTGAAGCGTGAGGTTTTCCGAGAGATAACAATAGACAAGATTTCATATTGGACTGATTCAACTATTGTTATAAGCTGGCTGCATGAAGAACCGTTTAAATGGAACACTTTTGTAGCCCATAGAGTTGCACATATTCAAGAAGTCACAAATGTTGATCAATGGAATCATATTCCAGGTGAGTTGAATCCGGCAGATTTTATCACACGTGGAATGTTGCCAACCGAGATTGCAGAGTCTTCATTGTGGTGGCATGGCCCGGCATTTTTGCGAGAAGCGCTATCAGAATGGCCTGCAAAATTCAAACTTTCGGAGCTTGAATCAGAAGAGTTACGCCCTCAAAAATGTGTTTTAGTGGCTTTTTACAAAACAGATATAACTCAATCCATGTTGTACTCCTGTTATTTTCGAGGAACTCGTCGAGCTTTCGCATATGCGCTGAGATTTATTGAAAGGTGTCACAAACGTAATCGAATTCCAGGCATAAGACAGTGGCAAATTTATTCAAGACCCAATGCTAGAAATAATATCAAGTCCCCGTCATTGGAAGAAGAAGTTAATGCAGAGGAAGTTTTTATTAAGGCTATTCATCAATCAGTCTTTGCTATAGAATATTCGCTACTTGAAAAACAACATTCAGTACCTCGGGGCAGCACCTTGGAAAGCTTAGCCCCATTCATCGATGAAAAAGGTCTTATTAGAGTTGGTGGACGAGTTAAGAAGGCCAACATAGCATTTGATGCAAAGCACCAAATTTTATTGCCAAAAGATCACCGCTTTACTTCATTAGTCATCTCATATTTTCATGAATACAGAGTTCGTCACGCAGGGCCACAAATGGTATTGGCAGCAGTTCGCAATCGCTATTGGCCCATTGGTGGGTTACAATTGACAAAAAGCATCGTTCGCAAATGTATTTGGTGTTTTCGCATGCATCCTAAACTCATCTCTCAATTTATGGGTAGCTTACCTGAAGATCGCGTTGTGCCGGTGCATCATAAAGCTTTTATGGTAACTGGAGTGGATTTTGCTGGTCCAATAAGCGTTCGTCATCACATACGTTGCAAGCAAAGTAAGGAGGTACATTTGGCGCTATTCATTTGCTTCATTACAAAAGCCGTACACATCGAGCTGGTTCCCGACCGATCCACTGAAGCCTTTTTACGTGCTCTGAAGAGATTTATATCTGAGAGGGGCAGAGTTTCTAAGATTTATTCTGACAATGCGACCAATTTTGTTGGTGCATCTAATTACTTTCGAGAGCTTAAGACTAACATGGAAAAGGACAAATCCAATATTGAACAAGAATTTAGCAGAGAGTTCATCGAATGGTCCTTTATTCCACCACGAACAGCGCATCATGGAGGCTTATGGGAGTCGTCAATAAAAATTATGAAGCGGTTGATTCATAACATCGTAGGATGCATGGAACTTACAGAAGACGAACTTCGTACGGTGGCAAAGCAAGCTGGAGCCATTATGAATTCGAGACCAATAACCCCCATGTCGGCGGACCCAAATGACTTGGAGCCTCTTACGCCTGGTCACTTTCTGTGTGGTGGGCCTCTGATTGCAATACCTGAGCTACCCGTGTTGCCTAAAAATCCCAACTGTGTTCATCTAGCTCAACGGATGCGATATTGTGAGCAGCAACTGTGGGATCGTTACTACAAGGAATATTTACAAATTCTTCAGCCAAGGTCGAAATGGAGATTTAAAAAGCAAAACGTCAAGGTCGGAGACATGGTCCTTATGAAAATTGATCAGCTAGATACCTTACTATGGCCATTGGGAAGAATACTTGAAGTTATACCAGATTCAGAGGGAGTTGTTCGAGTTGTCAAAGTCAGAACAAAAAATGGAGATTACAAACGTGGAATAACTCAATTGGCTCTTCTACCAATCCAAGATACTTGCTTGAGCACATCTGCTCAAAGTGGGGGAGTATGGTAGAAATTATAAACATCAATCAACATTAATTAATGTAAACATACCTCAAAATTTATTTAAGCCTTAAGCTTTAAGCTTTTCTTACAAATTATCTACCTTTTACTTTTCTTATCTTTCTTATCTCTAATTTTTCTTATCTCTATTCTTCTTATCTCACCAACTTTAACACATTTGTACAATTTATATTTCATTACTCTTTTTGAACTCGACTACCGAACTTGGCAAGAATTAAAAATTAAAATTGTAATAAAATATAAAAAGTCTTTGTCTTTTATTTCTCAACAAAAAGGCTGATCTCTTTGCTGAACATCTCGCAAATGTTTTTAAGCCATTTCCAGCGAGCACAGCTTCAGATCCCTTACAGATTGTTGATAGAAACGACGAATGTGAAATTCCTTTTGTCACCCTCAATGAAGTAAGAAGCAACAAAAATCACCAGGGTATGGTATAATAACTACTCAGGTTTTAAAAAAAATGCCTTCAATAGTCTTCAAAAAACTCCATTTTATTATAATTGCCTTGAACAAAGATATGTGCCACATCATGAGAAAATTGCAGAAGTCATTGTTATACCTGAAAAATGTAAAAGTTTTCGAAAAACAACTCCTGAAAAGAATGAGTAGGATAATAGAAGAAGGAAGACTAATTCCGAGCCATCAGTTTGGATTCAGAAATAAACATTCCGCGATAGACTAAGTGCATCGGATTACGGGTGTTGTGGAAAAGGCACTTGAAGAAAAACAAGTATGTTCGGCTATATTCTTAGATGTTGCTCAAGCCTTTGATAAGGTTTGGCACTTGGGACTTGAGTACAAACTGCATAGGGATCTTCCTAGACAGTACTGCGAAATACTGAAATCCTACGTCACGAACAGTACGACCAAAATTACTCGGAACTAAAGAAAATTGAAGCCGGTGTACTACAAGGAAGTGTCCTAGGACCAACCCTGTATCTGTTATATACAAGGGATATTCCAGTAGACATCAACGCTATCATGGCCACCTTTGCTGATAATACTGCAATATTGGTGCCAAATAAATCCGTTACGAAGGCTACACAAAAATTGCAAAATGCAGTCGATAAAGTTAGTGATTGAACGCAAAAATGGCGAATCAAACTAAATGAAACAAAATTGACGCATATAAACCTTACAAACAAAAAAATAAACAAAGTTCCAATTCTTATAAACAGTAAACCAGTACCTTACTCCAATACTGCGAAGTATCTTGGAATGACTTTGGATGCAAAGCTTAAATGAAAAGAGCATATCAAAAGAAAAAAGACGAACTAAACTTGAAGTACAGACAAATGTACTGGTTACTAGAGAAGAACAAAGACCTATCCAGAACAAACTAATGTTATATAAGCAAGTACTGAAACCCGTTTGGACATATGGCATCCAACTTTGGGGCTATACAAAGAAAACAAATTCTGAGCCCATCCAAAAAATTCCAAAGCAAGCTCCATCGTGGAATAATAAATGCCCCTTGGTATATAAGAAATACCGATCTACATCGTAACCTTCAAATTGAAATGGTTACAGAAAGTGTTAAAAAACACGCTGTTTCACACAATCAGCGACTGCAAAGTCATACCAACTCCGAAATAAAGAGACCGTCTTAAATGTACGAGACAATGTTCGGAGATTAAGAACAACCAAGACTCACGAGCTGATGGTCTAAAAGCTATGGGAAAGGGTTATAACTTTAAACTTCCTACAATGTGATTTATAAATTTAGAAAGAAAAATCATTTGTCAATTGGTCCTGATTCACCGGTGGTTTATTGCGGCAAGAGTCCCACAATACTCAATACCGATTCTTACCGAGTGCCTTTCCTAGTTATCCGGATCTGTATAAAAATTTGTATCTGGATATCCGACACAATGCAGATAGTGTCATACTTTACAATCTGGATATCCAAACTATCCGGATAAATCGGTTATCCAATAATGTGTTCGATCTGTTTCGGATATTTGTTATGTGTGTTTTTTGCTGAAGCCAAAAACAATGTTTTGTAACAAGTACATAGGATATTAAGGATATCAAATTGTTAAAATCATCTAAGAGAATAATTGAAAAAAAACGTCGTTTGTCAGCCACTCGTTTTGGATGAACTAAAATAAAAATTCGGATTAACCGAATTACATAAAAAAATAACTTGTACCAACATTTTTAGCAAATTGTTAAACCCGTTCTGCTCTAGTCTATAGCCCAATATTTATTGCATAATCTAGTGACACAAACCAGTGAATGCCATAGACCAAGAAGGAATCCATTTTGTTGGACTTTTCCATTGTCTTTGAGGAAGTTAAAATCTACACAGTACTGTAAATTTTCTATTAATGGGCTGCTAAAAGTGGGTGGATTGACAAGTCGATAATCAGGATTCGAAAATTGTAAATCTCTATTTATGTATGTATGTATGTATATGCAGTATGCAAGTAGATATGTTTGTATATGTATTGTATAAAGAGTTCATGGTTTATGACTTTTGTGGAAAATATAGATACAAGAGTCGGTTATAGAGAAGATAATCGATAAATTAGGTCAGTAGATCAAAGAACAAAAATGCTGTCTCTTCCACAGTTTGTAGTAGTTGTGTTGTTATTTTTTTTTGTTTTTTGTTTATGGCCTCATCAACAACACATCGGAAAATGACAAAGGAATTTCGTATTGGCAAGCTTTTTCATTAGCCCAGCATCGATAGAATTCTTGTGAAGGTTATAAAGATTATAGCTTAAAAAAGCATTTTAGCTTCCATCAATATGTTATTGACATTTGAAAAATGCATGTTGTTTTGTTAAAAATTCTTGGAATGTTGATAGGTACCTGTACCTACGAATATGTAATTTGGGTCAGAATAAACTGATGTCAGAATAAAGTGGAAATATTAAGTACAGAGTGGAATTATTCTAGGGGAAAAAGTCAACTAGAGTTATCGCAATGAAGAGCTTCTTGGAAAAAAAGCGATTGAATAAAAAAGATTAGTTACATAAACAAAAAACATATTACAACAGTGATTGAGAAAGTCAAATGGTCCCCGTAATGGTATGGCATTATTACCGATTTGCCAAATATCTTTTGAGCTAAATACTCTACGACTATTTTTTTCTTTTGAGTAAAAAATGTCGAAAAAACATACAACAGCGTAAAGCCGTCATAAACGTTGTTTGTTGTTAACTTCGTAATTCTGTCATAATTTGTATAGTTTGACGGATTTACGCAGATTACAACTTTACAACGTTTACGATGACTTTAGGCTGCTGCATGAATACTCTTATTGATTTCTTTTATTACTTCGAGACGGTGGGTAATTTGTCGTTAAGTAGTGATGGCAATTTACGATTTGTAATTCTATATTTTCTATGTTTTTTTACTGTCGAAAAGTGCTTTAAACTTCTTAAACTTAATATTTTATTCCTGTATAAGTTGATGTTAATTAGTCGTTAGTTAGTTTGGACTTGCGATTCTTGCGATGTTTTCTATTTTTTGGTGATTTGTTTTCTATGAGTGTCATGTTAGCTAAGTTACTCGTCTCAACATAGTTAACTATAAAAGAACAGTTCAATATTATAAATTTAAAACCGTTTTTAAAGCTTACTTGATATAAATTAAGTAAAAATATATATATAAAAAATATAGAAAACGTCGCAGACAAATTTTTAAATTTTCACATATAGTAAATACAAAATTATTAACTAATTAAAATATCAATACTCGTACATAGATGTTATAGGTTTTAAGAATTTGTCTGGGTTTCTTTGCCGATTTCATAAGAATTTAAGAAAATAGAACATCGAAAACACAGCATGCTAATTTTATGCAATTGTAGCAACAAGTTAACGACTAATAAATGAAAAATTAACAAGCCATAAACTTCCGATATAAGTAGTTTTTTCCACTTTTGGAGGTGGTGCCATGCTAACTTAATATTAAGCTAGCAAAGCAGCCACAAAAACATAGAAAACATTGCAGGATAAGATTTATTTTTGTCACAACTAGCTAACCACTTACTAAAGACAAATTTTCAAGCGGAGAAATGTGATGTTATGTTTGAGAAGTTTTTACCACTTTTCATAAAAAAAAACATAGAAAGCACAAAAGCGACAAACTCAAAAGCGTAAGAACTAATGAAAGACTAGTTAACAGCTAATTTGAAGCCATAAAACATTCGGTGTATGCTGATTCCTCCCCTTTTCTTATGTGGTGCCATGCTAACTTGATAACAAGTAATAAAAGAACCCAAAAAACGTAGAAAACATTGCATGACAAATTTGAAATTCTCACAACTAATTAACGACTACTCGACAGTTAAGTATTAAGCCAGAAACCATTCAGTATTAGAAGTATTAGCCCTGTTTGAAGTGGTCCTTTGTTAGCTTGATATCAAGCTAGCAAAAGACCTTAAAATACATAGAAAGCATTGCCTATTGAATTTAGATTTTTACAACTAATAAACTGAAAATTATTTAGCCATAAAACATTAAAACATAGAAAACATTGGTTGACAAATTCGAAACTGTCACAACTTATTGAAGACTAATTCACAGTCGACCTACCTAACTATCCACCTACCCATATTCCATTTGGTGAAAGTTGCTTTATACTAGCTTGAGATTCATAGAAAGCAAATTACCCAAAAATACAAAGAAAACATCGCATGAACAATTAAATTTGTGACATTTAACTAATAACAAATTAATAGTAAATTATTAAGCACTAAAATATTAAGTTTTTCAAATCTTAATAACTTTTCGAAAAAAACGTAGAAAATATAGAACGAAAAATTGAAAATTCTGACAACTTATCAACGACTAATTATCCACCTAACCATTTATTGATCCATGAGAGTTGATATCAAAGTAAGCAAAGCACCCAACAAAATATAGAACTAATTAAAGATTATTTAACGTCAAATTATTCACCATGATCCCTGAATGTCCTGTTGCATGCATTTTTGAAATAAATAGATCCATTTTAGGGATTTGAACAAGAGCCAGAGCAAAAGAAGAAGTTTCATAATACAGTTTTCTACTGAAATGATTTTTTTTTGTTGGAAAATGTTCAGGGGTCTCCATTAAATGTAAATGCAAGATGGCTGGACTAGAAGCCCCCAGCGTTAGCCGCCCTCTTGGAATATGAGTTTTATCGAATATCTCGTAAGCCATGATATTTGTTATTTCTTTTTTAAATCAAGTTGAAAAATATTTGAGAAATTAAATTTTAAAGCTGAAAGCATCTAGAAAAAAATAAATTAAAAAACAGAGGCAAGTTTGAAATTATATAAAAACTAAGTACAAAAAGTAGCTTCGCCATGTCACATACGTATATTTGTTTTCTTATGAAAAAGCTTGTTGAAAGAGCTTTTGATCCCAAGGCCTTAGATGTGAAATGTGATCCACAAAAGGCAAGATAACCCATGAAAAGAATTCTTAATCGAGAAACAGATTGGAACTGCAACTTCAACGGCGAATTTAATAAATATTAAATGGCTTAAAATACATATTAAGCATAGCTACATCGACCTCTACACTAACTTTAGACCTAAAGAGAAAAATCCAATTCTGTTAATAAAAAATTGTCTTCACATGAAGAAGTATGAGTGTGATAAAAGACTCAGATGTAATCTAACCAGACTCTTAAGGTAAGACCGCACTCGACGGAGCTGCACTTCAGTGGAACTGCGCTACACAGCGCGGCACTCTACGTCACTTTTTTGATATACCGCACTACGCTGCAGTACACATTGGCTTCACTCATGATGATAAATGAGTAGTGCCTATAAGTGAACTCATTGGTAGTGCCATTGTGAAGGCATTACTAATACGTTTGACCAAGCAACAAAATGATTATTTGATGTCCTGACCAATATAATTTCTCCTTTTTTATATTCGGCAAAAAATATTTCTAAAATGTAGGCTCTGCTTTCCACGTGGCACAGAAAAAACAAAGCGCACAGGCAAAACACAACGTTTCGTGACACTTGCTATACCGCACTTGCGGCAGTGCATGGAACGGAACTTCAGGCCGCGGCAAAGTTAGTAAGATTATCAACTTTGCCGCATGGTGCCGCACCGCGAAGTTCAGTTGTCGCTTAGTGCGATATAGCTCATACAATTTCATACAAAAAATATTTTGAAGTTCAGTTGCGGTGCAGTTCCGCTGAAGTGCAGTTCCGTCGAGTCCGGTCTTACCTTTATGTCAGAAACAGATGTGCTATGTGCAGTTTTTTCTATGCAGCGAAATTGAATGACACAGGTTCTTATGAGAGCAGATTCACTTAAAGGCTGCATGCTGTTGCTATTTCTAAATTGGCTGCGTAGCTTCAGTGCAGCCACATGAACAACAAAAAAAAAAAAAATCAGAAATAATTGGTATCTGGCACTACTGAAATTGACTGTTCCTGTCATTCGTTAAAAAAAAATACAGGTTGATGACTTTTTCGCTCTGACAGAACCTTGCAGCATAAATATCAGAGAATGCATATCTATTTTGCGTGCAGACGTTCTGCACACCTGTTTTTGCCATTATTAAATGACAACCACTACAGTCAAATTGCCAAATGGAGAAGGAAAAAACTCATGTGGAAGGAAGTGTCACTGTACTTTTACAGCTTTATAATGAGTTTAATGACATACACAAAGCGAAAATCATAGAAGTTCTGTTTGAAAGGAATTTTTCAATGGGAACAGATCGATATTGACAGTCGGTGGCAGCCATGTTGTTTTGATGACGTCTGTCAAATCGGTTGTTTATTATTATTCAATCCCTGATGCCAAATTATGATGGCAAGTTAAAGTTATACTATTTAGAAGCACATGCAAATCATAAATTATTATAAAATTTTGTATCAAATTGAGTGTTCTTATGGCAAAGATGTGCACCCATTTGATGGCTTAAATGGTCTTCCTTCCCAGTAGTCAACTATTCAATGTTTTATGACCAAATTCAAGGCAACCGGTTAAGTGAATAATATTCACCCAAAATCTTACGTGACGTGAACCGCCAACAAAATGGAGAATATGCCAAAAACATAACCGCTAGAGAGTGGGCAGAAATGGCCGAGGCAGTGGTGATCGATGAACAATAGCTTTTGGCTGCGACTGACATTTGAAGGATGTCATATTCCATACATATTGGTAAACAAAGTAAAGAAGAATTAAAAGTAAAGTACTTTTGAGAAAACCAAATGTGTTATTAATTTATTAAGACTTTTAGGCAAGACTTTTAAACAAATTATAAATTTATAAGAATTATCTTTAAATTAATGAAAAAACATAAATATGATAAAAGTTGTTACCTTACTTCATGCACCATTATTGTTGTTGTTAAATAAATAAAAGGAAATGAAATGAAAACGCAAATATAATTTTAAGCGCATCTACGTATACATAAGTAAAATAAATCATTTAGGTCCTGTGTCATAATAACAAAAATAAATTGATATTTTAAAAAAAGGATTTTATTCAAAATTAACTGATTTCAATTCACGTCAGCTGCTTATGCAAAATAAACAAACTTAACTAGCAACAGTTAATTGTTTATTCTATTATTCATAAAGACTTTTTATTTTGTTCATAAATATTATATCAGAATTTTCATTTAAGTATATTATATCCAATCATTTCAATACACATTTACATACGTACACAATAAATTTTATTTTTTACGTGCTCAACAACTGCATTAATATTGATGATATAATTAAAATATTTTCATTACTTTGCTCTCTTTTTTAGTTTTTTTTTTTAATTTTTATTTATGATTTGAAAACAACAAAAACACGTATCTGTGTGTTTTGTATAATATAATGACACACATTTGCTGTTTTTTTTTTTTAATAACTATCATTCTAAAAATAATGTTAACATGGTTCGCTTAGTAGGTTACTTCTTGCCAACTTGATTTTTTTTATATAATTCATTTCCTTAAAAAGCATCATTCTTTTTATTTAAAAAAATATATATTCAAAATTGTGTTTTTATGTTTATACATGTTTAAATAAAAAAAACTTTGAATTAAATCTGAATTTTCTGTCGTAACTTTTTTATATTTTCTTCTTTGAGTACCTATTTTTTGCTTGTTTCAAATAAAATCGCAATCAACATTTTTTATATTCTATGCTTAACTTTATGTTTTAATAATTTATTATAACAACTATTTCTTTTATTTATCTCTTTTTTTGTATGTAGTATGAGTGAACTATGAATTTTTGTATTGATTTAGGTAATATATTTTTTTTTGTTTTACTTATATTTTTCCACTTGATAATGGAAACAATATTGTCAAGCACGATTTTTTTTTTTTTAAAGAGCTTTTTTAATAATCTTTTTCTTTAAATTTCTCTCTGTTTTTTTTTTATATTTGACTAAAAAAATATAATAAATGGTTGGGAGTTTTATAAAAATAATATTCAGAATGATGGCAGAAGAGCATTTTTAGGGTTATATGTTTTTGTTGAAGTTTATGTTAATTAAAAACATAAATAATAAAAATTTAATAAAAATTTAATTATTCAAGTGCAAGTGTGGTTACAGCAAATAATATCAACTAATGTACTAAAAGCATCAGGAAATTCAGATCTCAATTGTGCCATCTTACTGCTTACTTTTTATAAATTGAATGATTCAAACTTTAAACAAAAATCGTGATTCCTAGCAACCGAATGCCAAATAAACTGCAACTTTTTGCTTAATTTAATTTTTGAAAATTAAATATAAAAATTTCCAGTATACTTCTGTACTTTTATTTAATTTCAAAAAATTTATTGCGCTTTCAATTGTGACACATGTCAAGTCATCCACTCAAAAAATCATTATGACAGATAGCCCAACAAATATGGGAACCTTGTTTGAATTCATCAAAAGGTCTGTAGTTGTTAAGTTGCCTAAGTTTTAAAAAATATGAAAAATCGGCGAATGACCTTATTTTTTCGGGGGATCTTAAATTATACATTTTTCAGACGGTTTCGGAAAATATCAAAATGTAAAAAAAGGTTGTTATATAAAAAAAACTGCTCTTTTTTCATTTAATATCGAGTATAACGTAAAAAAGAAGCAATATTATGAGTGTAAGGTCCAGTTTCAAGACTTACGGATAATGTCTCGGATAGCCTATTCGGAACTTTTTGGCAGATTAAGTTAAACTCTTGGTTTCAAATGTCTCGGATAGTGATATCCGATCGACAAAGTCTCGGATAGCATATCCGACTGACAAAGTCTCGGTTCAAGTAGCTGTTAAATATTTTATCCAGAAAATGTCTAACTGCTATGAGTTTCAATCGTAATGTTTTGAATTTCGCTTTGAATTAATTCGTCGTGGTTCATACTGAATTTAAATATTAAAAAGCAGTGACATTTTTAATAAAAACGATAAGGACTTTTTGTTTTGGAAACAAAAATTTAATTTTAAGTATGTTTTTGATGTTTTATGTTGTTCTCAAACTGTTAATTTATCTACCGGTTAGTTTGTCTTAGACTTTGATGATGAAACAGAAATAAAATAACAGCCACTTTTATCTGCTGGCTTACGACAGAAGGATTTTTCAAATAAGGCATGTTTTCTTAGCAGCCAATATCAAGGCTTAATGACACCATCACAGAACAAAAATGGAGTTTCCATACAACCTATCGATAACATCATTGAAATTTGTACCGGTAATACAGCTTTTCTCTGGAAATGGAAACGCACCTTAAGAACGCGTTTCCATTTGAGAGTAGTTTCACTTTCGGGTGGCTAGCTGCCCTCTAAGAGCTTATTTTATAGCTGAAACTAAGCACTTGAAATTTTTTCTCAAGAGCTGTTTGAGAATAGCTTACAGTCTTTTAAGTCTCACTTTTAAGTTAAGCTGAGAATTCTCTGAGCTTTGCTAAATCCGAAGCGGCTTTATTCGCGTTGTATTTACAGTGCCGTGCAGATGAGTTGCGAATAGCAAATGGTCGTGAATTTTGACATTTCTTTCACAAGAGTAATTTGTTTGGTGTTTGGTGGCCGACAGACGCCAATTGTCACTCAAAATAAACAAGTAAAATGTGTTATAAGAATTATTGAGGTTAAATTCGATGGAATTTTTATTACTTAAGAAAAGTTCCCAGAAAATATTGTAATATTTTCTCAGGTTCGTTAATACAAATTATTCACTTTATTTGATACTTCCACTTCATTGTTTCGCAAATCAAAGCACTAAACTTGTAATTGCAAAAAAGAGGATACTAACTCAGCAAAAAAATAAATATACATGACAGCGGGGAGAACCAGAACCGAGTGGGTAAAAATTTTAAACCATTCCCGTGTGCATGCTGTCGGCAAAAATAAAAGGGCCCATAATTTTCTGTCAAATCAAAACAACAAAGTTAGGAAATATTTTTTCACAACTAAAGATACTCTTGGAAGATTTGTCATTCCCTCACAAGAGGCATTGTATTATCCCTATGAAAATCATTTTCGTTTTTAGGTTGCAGGTAGGCTGCGAATCGTTAAAATTTTAGTTAAAGTGATAATCCGGAAGCGCAAGAGGTTCCCAAGTGAAAACGCAATAATCTCAAAGATATACCGTTCGGTTTTTAAAATTTCATAGTGCTCAGTTGTTATCATATCACAGTCGCTGTGCAAATTGTGTACATGTTCTACATTCAACAATTCTAGATTGATAGGAGTTTCTATCCTTTAAATACATCTATACTAACATTACCTTCATCTAATAAAATTGATCACTTTGCGATCGATCAGTCCGCGATTTAGAAGTAGTTTCCAGGACGTTCGTAACAGAAGAGGAGATGATAATGGCCAAGGACCAACATCTGATGGTTGTTAGCGTAAGATATGGCACATTTGCAGTTTGAAGACACCAAGAAAATACCCCAATGGCCAATAAGTTCAATACAGATAGACTTCAGGACCCGGTAGTCCACCAACAACCACCGCCATCAAAAACCATTGGTGTGCTGCGAAAAATGTTTTATCTGCTGCTAAAAATCCGGTGCTAGAAATGGAGTCGGCTGGTTGCAAGGAAAAAACAGAGCCTGGCTTTCCAGAGAAAATCAGGCTGGGATCGAATAAATAAAACAGCTCAAAGATAGCTTGTAGTGATTCAAGCAGCCAGTGAAAAACAGGCTCGAGTCTGCGTTTCTCATGAGGATAAAAGATGGTCATCGGAGCGTGCGTGACAAGCGTAACTATAATTAAATAATTAGCAACAAAAGTTGAAAAGACCATAATTAGGTGTGACAGTAGGCAAAAACTACGGAATAACCAAAGAGATTACCGATGTCCAAAGCTCTAAACAACACCTGGAACAAGACATCGGATGAAATTATTTCGATATTTATAAAATCAAGTAACTTAGTTCTTTGCCATCAGGGGACGATATGATGGATCAAAATATCACGTTCTGCATAAAGAAAACTTTATCATATCAGTTTGAATTCTGAAGTGGGTATAAACAAGTTTGTATACTGTCACCAATAATGCTACTAGAAATGGAGACATTCCATGGAATCTGAAATCACACTTCACACATCTGGACTACACGAAAGATGAATGCCTTCTCCCTCATAGAAACATCGATCTCCATCAAATGTCAAGAAAGGTGGAGAGATGAGCTGATATCGTTGGGCTAAAGATAAGTACCACAAAAAAAAAAAAGGATCAGCCTTGACACATCCCCATTTACCCAAGTAGGTATTTCTAAACAATCACTTGAAATAGTAGAGTATTTAATATCTTGAGAGTATTGTCTTTAATATTAGCTGGACCAAACTAGATATGTTTAATCAGCCGAATCACAAAAGCAGGGGCTCCGTTCGGGAAACTGTCCAAAATACGAAGAAACAACTCTATAAGCTTTAAAACCAAGGTACGACTGTTCGGCTCCAATGTTGAATCCGTGCTTCTTTAAGTGTGTAGCACGTGGAAAGTAACAGCTGCTGCCACAAGAAAGCTGCAAATGTTTGTGAAAAGATGCCTTCGAAAAGTCTTGAAATCTTGATGATTTTCTGGCCAAACATCTACAATGACGAACTTCAGGCGAGGACAGATCAGAAAACCTTTAACTCTAACATACGAAAAAGCAAGTGGTAATAGATTGGACATTAGGGGTGTTGGAATTTTTTTAATTTTTATATTCAAAATTGGTATGTGGATCTTGTAAGGGATTTAAATAGAAGTAATTTTTGTTGTTGGACATTTTCCAAAATTTAATTTTGAGACCGATACCGATAAGGTTTTAGACAAGACGCGCTGTCATGCGACTTCTTCAACATCGTTCATAAAAGCAGGGTTGCCATGTCTTGAACAAGTTCGATAGCCAAATTTATAGCCCAAAATCGGAGCTGAAAAAGTAGCCCAAAAAGTAGCCCAATAACAATAACACAAAATTTCTCATAACTTCAATTACAATTTATTTTAATTTTAAAAAACAACGGTAAATAAAATACATATTTTGCTCATAAAAGAAAGAAGAATTTACATGGAAATTATTTCTACTACAGAAAAACTGAATGATTTTAAAGTGAAGTTTGTTGCGGTTGATTAGAAATGTCAAAACCAATGAATATAGTGTTTATTGTATTGGGTTCTCTGACTCCTTTCGAATTTTCATATTGCACCCTTTGAAAAGGGTTAGACGCAAAGAATCATCAATTAATGAGGGACTCATTATCGTGGCTAGATGCCAATCCTATCCCTATGAACAAACCGAGGACGAGAAATTCAATCCGAATTTTATATTAAGTTTTCAAAAATTATAAATCGTATTTGTTCAATAAAGCACAATTGAAATTGAATTGTAATGGGGGACTATTCAGTGAATAACATGTGGTGGAGAATTGTGGGATGCTTAAGGAATATGTTTAGAACGAGAAAAGTGTTTTATTTTTGATTTATTTATACGAAAAAAATACCGCCCAAGATAAGAATTGGGCTATTAGTAGCCCAATTATGATTGGGCTGTCATACTGAAATTATTATCGGCAAATTTTGGAAAAAGATAGCCCAATTTCCGATAAATAGCCCAACCTGGCAAGCCTGCTTGAAAGAGCTGTGCTAAACTCTTACGTCAACACTAGAGGTATAACTTTTCAAAACTTCGTCCGTACCGTACAGCAACACTGACCTAGCCAGTAATGTGAAAAGCCAACGACTGAGATGGCTGGGTTACCTAAGAGCAAATGGACAACAATGATCCAGCCCGGAAAGTCTTTGAATCCAACTCCGTGGGATGGCGCAGTAGAATAAGACAGCGCAACAGGTGGCGCACTCTAGTTAAAGAGGACCTCAACCAACTTCACGTGTGAAACTGGAGACAGCTATGTAACTAGAAACCAAGCCGGCTTGAAGAAGCTTGTTGGTTGAGGCCCTGGTCCACCCAGAACTGTAGTGCGTACTTAAGTAACTAAGATTTTCTTGATGGAATATGCTCAGGTGTGTCCTCCGAATATAATACAAGTAGACGGGACGGGGTTAATTTTTTTTAAAGCTAATATTGCACCCTCTTTTATGCTTTTTTAAATCAAGTTATCTTCATGAAAAATTTTTGAGAAGTTGAATTTCAAAAGTCAATATATTTTTGAAAGCAATTAATTTTACCATACCATAAGCTTTCTTTTATTTTCTGAGTGGTTTTGAATTCCGACACAGGGTGGGGCCGAGATTAATTAATCAAATATCACCCAAAAATTACCTAAAAAATTATATGTGTTGCTTTGAACTCTGATTATCTACACTAAGAAAAAACACAGTAAACATTTTTGAATCTCATGGCATATTCTTTTTTCATTATTTTTCCAATATTACAAAACAAAGATGATCCTGATTAAATGGTGAACTATTTTTCAAGAACCTACATAAAATATCTACTTTGCGGATACTTTCCATTTTCAAACATTCATATTTTGATTATTTAGAGATTTGTTTAATCCAATTCCTATTTGAAATTTCTATCGACTTAACAAAAAAACTCAACATTCTTATATTATTTATTAAGTTTTTATGTGAACTAAATTAGATTTATTTTTTGGCCAGAAAAACACAGAGATAATTTTTTGTTCTTCAAAAAAAAGTGTAACAAAATAAATATTAAAAAGGGAAGTAAGTGCCCCCATGTCCCTATTACGTATACGCCCTTGTTGTATACAGTAGTATGCATTATTTTAGTAAACAAATTAAAAAAAAATCATTCAGGCTTAACAAAAAAAAAAACAATACTAAACAAAATCAAAAAATATGTATACACATAATATGTATTTCATAATTTTAAATAACTCAAATTAGTTTGTTCATACTTTTTTTTGTTTTTTTCCTTGTAATATTTACCTATTTTATCTAATTAATTATTTTTTTTGTTTATCAAAATCACAGCTAATAATCTTTCTCAAAGTAACAAATTGAAAATAAAAGTTTTTTATTTTATACTTAAAAATGTCAAAGCAATTTTTCTTATATAAGAGCGTTGCGTAAAAATTAAATAACAAGAAATATTTGTTCATGTGTTTTTTCTTTTTAAATTTTAAAACGTTGTTGTTTTAATTCTCTTGTGAACTTATGTAAGTATTTTTTTTTTTCAAACTTTCTCCTCTGCTTAGTTCTATTAAATTAAAATTAAATTTATTAATTTTAATTCCTTATTTATCATACTTCAATTAATTTAAATTTATTTAATTTATTTTTTTTTTTTTAAACAATATTCGAATTGCTTTTGTGTTGCATATTTTTAAATAATCACAGTCCAAAAATATATATTTATTTATAATTTTTTTTGTTTGTTTGTTTAATTTATATTTTATAAAGAAATTATTTGTTTTTTCCTTTAGTGTGTCTTATGTTGTTTTTTATTTTTTGTTTGTACACGAATTTTGAATAAAATCATTTTTAAAATTTTGTTTTAGTAACAAAAAGTGCAACAAATTCATCACGAGAATGTGTGTGGTTGTTTTTTTATTTTGTGATGGATTTTGTGCTTAAAATTTTAGCGAAGGATGGATCGATTCTAAATTTAAAAATGTGTGAAGTTATAAGATTTGGTTTTTGCTTTTTTGTAATAAATTCTGATTTTACTAAAAAATGTTTCTATTGGATTTTTGTTTTAATTATGTTCAATTTATTTATAGTACTTCGTTTCTTAGCGGTACAAAAGTTTTTTTCTCTATTTTTTTTTAATTTTACTTAATTTTTTTATGAATATATCAGCGATTTTTGTTCTATAATGATTCTACTAGTATGTGTGTGTGTGTGTGTGTATTTCTTAGCTGGATTTCCATCGATGGAATTGAACAGTTTGGAGAGTTTTTGTTTTAATTTTTTTTTAAATTTAATTTTTACTTTGTTTATTTATTCTTTTAATGTTTGTATGCTTGAAATGCATACAAATGTTTAAGCGGTAGCTAAATTATGTTGGCTGCTTTGAATGGTTTGAATGGATGTCTAGTACTTATGTTTTTTCAGCTTCTCTTACACGATATATTTTTATTTTTTTGTTTCATTTACAACTATTAGTGGATACAATTTTTTAATATTTACTATTAATTGTTTTTTTTTTTTCTTTCTATTATTTATTTTGGTTTCTTTTTTTGATTGACACTATGATGGAAGAACAAATAGATTATCCTTAAGCTCAGATTGGTTTTGCTTATGCTAGAAATCACTACTAGTCGATGGATTACCTAAGTTGCTCTCCACCGTGTCGTCCTTATGTCAGAGTGGTGGTTTGTAGACTTCAATAGCTGGCGTTAACATATCCACTCGCGTTGATATTGATGTATCACTGCAAAGAAAGAATAAGTTTTTCTAAGTAATCTGAAACAGTTTTTGTTTTAAACATTAACACTGATGAATACCAGTAACGCAAATAAAACACGAATTATCTTTAGGCAGTGAGTTAAGTGTCAAATCTAATCAATAAATTAAAATTCAAGGTAATAAACTAGCTCACCAAAATAGGTACATTAAACGAGTAGTTAAGTTAAAAATACTTCTGTCATTGTTGCCAAAAACTAGAGATAAAAGGAAACATACGCTAGTGACACACATGCTTCTTACAACCTCAAGAGAGAGAGTGTATGTGCAAAAGTTCACATTTTGTGATAAAGTAAACGTGCAGCTCAAAAAATAGTCTTTGGTAACAGTAGAGTTCTTGTTGATTGTAGTAGATTTTCGTTAGGATTTTGTATTTATTTAACGTGGATCAACAGTTTATATTTTCATTGATATGAAATTTTATTTCGTGAACTAACTCCTGATGGACGTTTTTTGATAGGGCTGTAAGTAGTTTAGATTAATATTGCTTTTAAAGTTAAAAATATAGATCAAACTCGAAAATTACTTGAACAAAATCCATGATCAATAAAATTGCGCTGAAGTCACAAAAGAGAGGTTTTGAGTAGATGCATCATCTAGTAAAATTTCAATGCTGCCAACTTTCGAGAACATACTTTATTTTTAAGTCAAAGGGTGGAACAAACAATTTTTTAGTAACTTTAAACATTTTGAAGTTTAAAAAAGGTTGATAACACACGAAGGGCGCTTCGGGAAATAAAAATTAATATTTTAAAAAATAGGTGTTGAGTAGACGCACCGTCGGTTTCAATTTCAATGCTGCCACTTTTCAAAAACATACTTTTTTTGTTTTTAAGGTGACAAACATTTTGAGTAGCCACACCTTTGGGTAAAATGTAAGTGTTGTCACTTTTTGGAAACATACTTTATTATATCAAACGGTGGGACTTCAATTTTTTGGTTGTAGAAATGATTCCAGATGCCAAACGCGTATTGGAAAAATAATGGTTGCCGTCTTGAAAGATAGGTGTTGAGTAGAAACACATTCGGTTAAAATGTCTATGTTGATATTTTTCGGGGACATACTTTTTTGACGCCAATTTCCAATTTTTGGATAATTTTTAATATTTTGAATATGAAAAAGTTAGCAAATTTTTTTCACAGATTTTTTCACGGTACCAATAAATATTAAAAATTAATAAAAAAAAAGAAATCCCATACTTTTCAATTAAAAACAGTATGCCCGAAAAGTGGCAACATTAATATTTTGACGGAAGGTGCTTTTACTCAACACATTTCCTTTAAGATATCAACCAATATTTTTCCAAGGTAATTTTGGAGGTTGAATGCGTTTCTTTTCACGTTAAAAATATCAAAAATTTCCAAATAAGTGGAAGGTCCAACTCTTTGGTATAAAAAAAGTATGTTCCCAAAAATTGGCAACACTCAAATTTTAACCAAAGCTGTGCCTACTTAAAAACTTTTACTAAAAGACATCAAACGTTATTTTTCCAACACACTTTTGACTTTTGGAGGCGTTTCCGAAAACTTTTTTGACGTTAGAAACTTCCAAAACATGAGAAAGTTTCACATTTTGGCAAAACAAAAGTATGTCTCTGACAACATTGAAATTTACCCCGAACTTACCTCCCAATACGTGTCTATAATTGCCAAACACGTATTGGGAAATGAAAATTAATATTTTGAAAATGTGCGTCTAGTCAAAACCTATTTTCAAAATATTAATTTTTATATTCCAATACGTGTTTGGCAATTATAGATGTTTCCGCAATTTTTTTCAGGTTCCAAATATCAAAAATTATCGAACTAGTGGAAGTTCCACCATTTGACTTTGAAAAAAGTATGTCCCTGAAAAGTAGAAACACTGAAATTTAAAGACATCAATCGTTATTTTTATCATGGAACTTTCCAAATAACTCCTTAGCTAAATAACATCTTTAACATGTCAAAAATAATTTACAAACAATATTCTACACTACAAAAAGTGCACCGATTTCGGTTTCTTTATTGGACTACGGATTGGGTGGCATTTTTCAAAATGGCGTCTTAGCGACACTTTGGGGGAAGTTTAAAGCTATAAAACTTTCCCATAGCTTTTAGACTATCAGCTCTTCTTCTTCTTAACTTCCTAACATTGTCTCGTACATTTAAGGCGGTCTCCATTTCAGAGTTGGTATGGCGTTGCAGTCGCTGATTGTGTGATATATCTGTAATCATTTCAATTTGAAGGTCACAGTGCACATTGCTATTTCTTATAAAGTAATGGGAATTTATTAATCAACGATGGACCGTGCTTTGGAATTTTTGGATGGGTTCAGCATTTGTTTTCTTTGTATAGCCCCAAAGTTGGATGCCATATGTCCAAACGGGTTTAAATACTTGCTTATACTCGTATAATATTAGTTTGTTCTGCATAGATAGGTCAGAGTTCTTTCCTAGTAACCAGTACATTTGTCCGTACTTCAAGTTTAGTTCGTCTTTTTTCTTTTGATATGCTCTTTTCATTTAAGCTTTGCATCCAAAGTCATTTCAAGATAGAGTAAGGAACTGCTGTACTGTCTATAAGAAATGGAACATTGTTTATTTTTTTGTTTGTAGAGTTTATATGCGTCGATTTTGTTTCATTTAGTTTGATTCGCCATTTTTGCGTTCAATCACTATCTTTATCGACTGCATTTTGCAATTTTTGTGTAGCCTTCGTAACGGATTTATCTGGCACCAATATTGCAGTATTATCAGCAAAGGTGGCCATGATAGCGTTGATGTCTACTGGAATATCCCTTGTATATAACAGATACAGGGTTGGTCCTAGGACACTTCCTTGTGGTACACCGGCTTCAATTTTCCTTAGTTCCGAGTTATTTTGGTCGTACCGTATTCTTAAGAGTCAGTTCGTAACGTAGGTTTTCAGTATTTTGTAGTACTGCTTGGGAAGATCCCTATGCAGTTTGTACTCAAGTCCCAAGTGCCAAACCTTATCAAAGGCTTGAGCAACATTTAAGAATATAGCCGAGCATACTTATTTTTCTTCAAGTGCCTTTTGCACAACATCCGTAATCCGATGCATTTGGAATCGTGGAATGTTTAATCCTGAGTCCAAACTGATATTTTGGAAGTAGTCTTCTTTCTTCTATTGTTTTGCTTAGTCTTTTCAGGAGCATTTTTTCGAAAACTTTTGCCGTGGTTGGTATAAGCGAAACAGGTCTGTAAAGTGTTACTTTTATTGGTGGCTTACCTTGCTTTGGGTATGAGTTCTGCAATTCTCCAATGATGTGGCACATATCTTTGTTTTAGGCATGCATTTATTATAAATTGGAGTTTTTTTGAAGGCTATAGAAGGCATCTCTTTCAAATCTGAGCAGTTATTAGATCGTACACTGGTGAGTTTTTTCTAGACAACTTATGTCGACACATGCTTCTTAATGACAAAAAGAATTTCACATTCGTCGTCTCTATCAAAAAACTGTAAGAGATCTGTAGCTGTATTTGCTGGAAATGGCCTAAAAACATTCGCGAGATGTTCAGCGAAGTGACCAGTCTTTGGTTCCGGGTTTTTAATTCATTTACCATCTTGAGATTTTATTGGTTTTGTGTCTGTGGTCTTTTTAGGCACTTAGTTGTTTTCTTTAAGTTGTATTCGGTAGAAGCATCCGCCGTCACACTGTTCAGGAATATACTAAGTGAATAATTTCTAAGCTAATTCGTTGCTGAGACAATTAAAAACTTCCTTATCACCTGGAAATTTCGAAGCTTGCCATTTTCTTCAAGCTCTTCTTTTCAATATCAGCTCCTTTATTTTGGCAGGATATTTCATTTCTTTTTCTCATTAGTTCAAAATAGTTGAAGTACTTTCTTCTGCAGCCTGTTGCACATCAGCAATAAACTGTTCTATTTCGTGATCAATTTGCTGAATTGTTTACATTGGGGATCTTAAGTTTATAAAACTTTTAAGCTAGTTTCTGAATTCGTTCTAGTTTGTTCTTTTATAGCTTTTATAGCCCAGGAAAATTAAACTTTCACTTCGAAAAAATTCCGACAAAGCTGAATTTTGGTGGAGAGCTTTTTTTGACGTCTTAAGCATTTCTTGAAAAGTTCCGTTAATTTGGGCCAGGGATACATTTTTTAGGGAGGAAGGGGGGGCTTGTAGTGATTAAAGGAGGTAAAATTCAGTTTTTCTTAATTTCGTACAAGCAATAGATTCTGAGAAAATCATGCAAGAACTTCACGGTGGAGCAAATTTTAACAAAAAATTTACTAAAATTTCATTAATCGATGGGCAAAATTTGTTGTATGATTTGCGTTTGGCTACAACTTTTCTTTATAAAACCAAGTTTTTGGGGCTCCCAAACGTTATAATAAGAGCTTTTACTGCAATGAAATTTTTTCATCATTTTGCCTGGGGTTAAAATAGGTATTGAGCGTGTTTTTGTCGGTTTTTCTCGAAATTTGTTGCTCTTACGAAAAAAATGTTATAATATTTTTTGTGTAAAACTTTATGAGCATTAATATTTATTCATTTGTTTTTGAAAAAAAACTTACATTTACTGACAAATTATCAAAAAAAAAAAAAAAAACGATTTACAGAACAAAATCAACTTCAAGATTAATGAACCTACAAAGTTTGTTTATAGCTAATTTTTTTACATAATTTTATTTTCTAAATGTTATTCTCTCATGATTTTGTTGTAAAAGAAAATTGCATCGAGTTGTTGAATACAAATCAAATCACTTTTTATTTCAAGATGACGGTCTTCTCCTTACGTCGAGCACTCCAAAACATACAACAAATTTTGCCCATCGATTAATGAAATTTTAATAAATTTTTTGACAAAATCTGCTCCACCGTGAAGTTCTTGCACGATTTTCTCCGAATCTCTTTCTGGTTTAAAAAAAAATATGTCAATTTTTTTGTGAAGAATAAAATAAGCTACAATTTGTACATTTTTTTCAAAAAAAAAAAACTGAAAGTTTTCGAGAAATTGAGATTTTTACCCCTTTTGACCCCCCCTAGAAATTTATTCCCGGCCCAAATTAAAGGAACTTTTCAGGAAATGCTTAAGACGTCAAAATATAGCTCTTAACCAAAATTCAGCTTTGTCTGAATTTTTTCGAAGTTTTGCCATTTTTTTTTTGTCTAATTTTACTGGGCACTCATTCCGTAAAACGATTATCACTTGACGATAGAGCTTTGACGATAGTCTTGCATTCCGTAAAACTGAAAATGACTATCGTTTGGGCGATAACGTTTTGAAAATAAAATATTTGCTTCACGTAAGACGATAACCGTCAAAACACTATCGTCAAAACGATAGCGTTGAGACGATAACTAAAAAGGTATCGTTTGCACAGGTTTTGAAGCTCACTTTATACTTTTTTTGTGATTGAAAGTTTGTAAGCGACTGTAATTGAATGACTGAGTAGCCATTGTAATTTGACATCATGTCTTTTGTCTCTTTTTTGTTGCACCAAAGACACAAAAACAACGCAGATTGTTATTTATGACAGCCAATATGACGTTTAATCTACAGTTTGGGAATACCAAATGCTCTCAAATTGCATTTTTAAAATAACGATAGACAAGACGATAGTGGTTGAGTTACGTGCAGCAAATCATTGACGATCACGTTAACGATTGTCGTTTTGACGATTATCATTTTGAAAATTACGGAATGACCCCCCAGGTCACAAAATTATAAATTCCAAATAAGTTACCTACGCAAAAATTAAATTAATTGTGATTTTGGTTTTCAAAAAAAAGGGTTTCCTGCTAATTTCATATGAACAAAGCAGGACAACTTTCTCAAAAATGAATATAATCGATGTGAACAAAATTGGTTGTTGAGAACTAATTAATTGCGAACAACTGGCAATGCAGAACAAAATATTTTACTCTTTTTGTTAAAAAAAAAAATTTTTAAAAACCAAAAGAGTACAAATACTTATGTCGATTTGAAGCCTTTCAACGAGAGTATTTTTGACATTTGAATGTGCGGTTCATGAAATACCTAAATACGATTTTTAAATTTTTTTTTCGAGAATGCATTCATTAAACTTTTGTTCAAATAAATTAAATTGCAATAAAACTACTTATAATGTTTTTTAGTTACCTTAGAATTATTGTTTCTTTAAAGCAGTGGCAACAACAACAATAATCAACAGTTTTATTGATTTATTTTTTTCATATAGGTAGCTACACAGGAATAGTGGGCGTTTATGGAATGAAAGTTTATCCAGGAAAACCATATATTCCTTTTTTTTTTGTGTGATGGGTTTTTCATCGTTGTTCATTAGATGGCTCCATTTACATAAATGTCGATCGAAAAGCAACTGATTGACCATTGACCGGCCATTGCTATATGAGATACGTAGGTGAATTATATTTCTAAAGGCCATTTTTCTGGGGACAGTTTTTTTTTTGTTACGACCGCATGATTAAGCGAATTCGATTAAATATACTTGAATGTATGTTATATGTAGGTAGATGTGTATATTTATGTATTTTTATATATTCGGTACAGATAGAAAAAAGTTGCACTGCGGCTGTCTGAATCCTGATATCTTCTGTATACATATTGATTGAATGAAATATGTCAGTTGAATGGCGCGGTGATTACGAATTTATCAAAAGAAGGTTAATGGTAGAATTTTGGGTTTGCAACAAATCGACGTGTTAAAGAATATTTGATTGCTTTAGCTTACCATTTAGGTATCTGTTCAGGTAGGTATGTATAGGTATATTTCATTTATCAGACAAAAAAGGGAGAATAAGTAAAAATTCATTAGTTTTATGTGCATTTATATAATATGTATTATACCTTTTGACATCAATAATTTAGGTTTCACTTAATGGGTTACACAAATTTGCTCTTATGGAAAATTATTATTATGTTTGACAGTAACAAATATTAGAAAAAAAATAAATGATAATATCGTGAAATCCAGGAGCCTAGCTTTGATCTTAAATGTCTTCTAACATTTAATGCAAAAATGGATAGAAGAATTCATTGCCCATAATCTTTAAATTGCTTAAACCAATTTCAAAATATGTAAATCTAGGCTCTTAATGAAAAGTTTTATGATTAGGTGGTTAGTTATGGGTTTATTGACAATTTAAAACTCGATTAAATAGTTTTAAAATAGGTTTTACTTTTTTTACTTTGAATTCTTCTTAAATTCTACTCAGGCTGAACCACTTGGTGAACGCCTTTTTAAGGACTTCTACGACATACATATTTGTAGCTCAGGCCTGTAAGGAGCGGTTAGTCTGGTTCCTCACCCTTGGAGTTTTAATATAAGGGTCCTTTAAGTCATGATGTCGTCAGGGTGACCTCCCGGTCACGTTTAGTTATATAGTTGCTAAGCAACAACAAACCTCAGCTACGGACGGATTTATTGTTGACGAACCGAAATAAGGACAACGAAATTCGGATCTGCAAATGGAATGTTCCATCTCTCTTTGTAGATCATGTGTAGTTGAACATATAGTGGAGACCCTAGACTGCTACAAAGCAGATATTACCGCCATCCAAAAAGTGCGATGGGCTGTACCGAGCAAAAGAAAACTGAAAAACTGCGACATCTACTATGGCGACAGCAACCGGAAGTCAAATTCAGCGTCTTTTTGAATGTGGACTCGACGTTAAACGCAGATCTAAACAAAGGTCTTGAGTTCCAACTGTGTGAACGAATGTCTCACTACAGTTCACATTAAGCCTAAATTCGCCTATATTAGCCTTATATGTGCGCACGCCTCCAAAGAGCAGAAAGATGATGGTACCAAGGACGAGTTCTAAGAGCTCCAGGATAAGACATACATATGAGCAATGCCCTTAGATAAGACATTTAAATTGTCTTTGGTGATTTTAAAGCAGAACTAGGAAGAGATGACGACTTTGGTGGCACAATCGGAAAATCTAGCTTGCACTACATCACCTGCGATAATGGTACGTTGTGGTAACTATGTTGTACGCAGTTCCCACATTTCAATTTCCACAAAGGGACACAGCCGACAACGGGGTTGACCAAATTGCGATCAAAGCAAGGCACTCCTACAGTATTTAGGATGTCCGAACGTTTTGTAAAACCAACGTGGACTTGGACCACTATCGCGTTATAGCCTAGGTAATAATGCTACGGATATCCAGACTAAAGCCAAAACAGTGAAATTCTGTGAGAAACTTCCACGTCGGATGGCTACGGTCGCTAGAAATTTTAAAAATAGTCCTATTCCTCCAACTTCAAGCATCAAAAACTAGTGGAAGAATAACAGGAAGACTCTAATGTGCTGGAACTAGACTGACATGACCACCACAGCAAAGTCTTGGTTCGTCGAAAAATACCGGCAAGTACACAATGCTAAACAACAGCCTTACAAAGTGGTGCTGATGCATTAGAAGGACCAGAGCTGTTTGCGAGCTCTACGGGCAAAAAAGGAGAGAGCAACAACGGTTTTTCTAAAGGAAAAAGAAATAGAAGGATGCTATTGCAGGAATGAACTTTTTAAAATTTATTAAAAGGTAAATAGTCCAGTCCCACCCCTGATGGTCTGCGCAGGAGAGAAAGACCTAACGTAAGGTGACGCAAACAAGTGGAGAGTGACCTATACTAACTTGGAATGCGTAACTGTAGGCAGTTACCTAGGTACCGAGCTTGCTGGAGGGGCTTGTTGGTTGAGGCCGTAGTCCATACCGGACTGTGAGCACCATTTAAAGTAAGCAAAGTAAATTAAGTAAATAGTTCAGTCAATTTGTGTTCAAAAGAGCATTTTGCAAGGAAATCGTTGGCAAGTTTTGATTTTGCCCCTCTTTTATGTTTTCGGAGGTGCCGAATCCGAATCTGATGTTTCCGTGACGCAACAGAAAAACAATGCAAAAAATTATGCAAATATTTGTCGCAAATGGCTCGTAAACTACCAATTATTGGATAATTACATCAAAAAAATTACATTCCAATAAATCTTTGTTAAAGGTTTTTTTTCTGTGAAAGTTCATTTGGACTTAAGCACTATTTAAAAATAGGCTTTTTTTTTACTGTTTTCGAAAATTCACACGAAGTAACTACTTACTTTATGTGAACAAATTTTAATTTTTATTTGTGCGCAGGTAAAACCAAATATGAAAGTAAGGCTCAAAGAATTGTCATGTTTTGACATTTCAAATCAACCGCAACAAACTTCACTTTAAAATCATTTATTTTCATTGTTGTTGCCAGAACTAACATTTGAATTTTTCGTTGTTTAATGAGCAAAAAGTTTGTTTTATTTTCCGCTGTTTTTTTTTATAAAAATTAACTGTGATTGAAGTTATAAGAATATTTTTTTTTAATCTTATTGGGCTACTTTTTTGGCTATTTTGGGCTACAAACATTTCTAAATTGGGCTATCAAATTTGTTCAAGGCATGGCAACCCTGTTGTTAACAAGCACTTGAATCCAAATGGACTTTTGCAGAAAGAACCTTAAACAAAGATTTATTGGAAATTGTGTATATTTTTCCATGTTTCTTCACGAAATTTTAGTTCGTGGACAATGTGATGACGGAGCCCAAAAATTTCCTCCATCCAGTCTCGAAGAATTGAAGATAGTCATATCTAAAATTTAATCAGCAAAAATATTGACATTTTTATTGATAGCCAGGCGGCAAGAAAAGTCATTTCATCAATTGTTACAAAGTCAAAACTGGTAGTTCGTTGTCAAAATTAGTTGAAATTACTTAGTACGTCAAATATACAGTTACCCTTCGATGGGTCTAAGGACATTGTGACGGGACTGAGATGGCAGATGAATTGGCCCAAAAACGAATCATCCCCTGAGCCGAGATGAACCTACTGCTCGGTTCTTATGCCACTTGTGTAGAAAATAAAGAAAAATTTACCAGAGTTTTCTCAAAGTTTCCAACGACAGATGGTCAACAATTGATATCTGTCATGGGAACTTATGGCCAGATATTTCAAAGACTAAAACTGAATATTTATACTCAAGTAAAGCAGGTCTCAGCTGTCCCTCTTGGTTGGAGCCCTAACTGGTCACAGCATAATGGGAACCCACTTAAGCAGATTGAGCATTGGCTCATCTAACTTATGTTTGTGTGGTGGGTGTTAAGATGAAGAGGCAGAATGGGGCTTATTTCACTTCTAGGAACTAGGAAAGCAGCCCTCAGAGATTACTTTTTCGATGAACTGGGCAAGGCAACGTCTTACTTATTTTTGCCACTAAGGAACATTCTTAAATTCACTCAGAATTCAGGATGGTTCAGGGAGGCCCCTCATACCAAAACTAATTACTTTCCCTACCCTTTCTTAAACCTACCTTGCCTACACCCTGGGGAGCACAATGGAGACATTGAGATCCGTGTGAGGTGATGCGTTCTTCCCGTATCATCACCCTCTATAATGTAACCTAACCGAAATCTCATTATGCTGCAAGGGCTGATGGCCTTGGACGAGCTGTTGCTGATTAATTGGAGTATGAACAAGCTCATCTGCATGATATGGTCGTAGGAAAGTATGCCCGATGAATTTAACCTCAGCATTGTTTGCCCGATCTTTAAGGCATCAATCTCCTTAGCTTTGCCTAAAAGATCTTTTCTGCCGTACTTTGTGAACGACTGAAGCCATTCGTCAACAACCTGATAGGTCCATATGATTTTGGCTTTAAGCCAGGAAGGCCCACCATCGACCAAATATTCGCACTACGGTAGATCTAGGAAAAACCGAAGAATTTCAAATCAATACCCATAACCTTTTCATCGCTTTTAAGCAGCATGATAAGTACGTGAGGTGAAGGCATGGACACTTTTAACGGTGGATGAGAACGCTCTAGGCTGTTTAAAGGAGAAAATTGTCCGGGTGATTTTCAATCTAATCTTCCTAAATGGAGAATGGAGAAGAAAATACAACAATGACCTGTACAGGCTGTACAGCAGCACTGACATAGCCTAACAGCGAAAAGCCAACTACTGAGGTGGATGGATCACCTAGAGCGGGTGGACATCAATGATCCGGCTCGAGAAGTCTTTAAATTCAAGCCCATGGGACGGCGCAGTAGGGGGGACAGCAGCTGGAAGTGGCTTGTCTGTTGAAGCCCTGGTTTATCCCAGACTTTAGCGCCTTTCTTTCTGCCATCCTATTATGAACTCTTCGAAACTTATTTATGTATGTAGTCGTATGTCTGCTCTGTGCCTTCGTTGTTATATAATTTAATTTTCAATAACCTCAGTCAAGCGAAAAATAATTTTGACCAAACTCAAACTTACAAACTTTCCTCGTAGGTATACCTTCCTATGTATGAGTACCTATGTATGTATGTATGTGAAAAAATATAATAACACTCTTAGCTATTAAAGTTTCTCATTGAACAAAAAAAAAAAAAACTTTCTTTATAGTTCATCGCACGTGGATTCACAATATTTGTTTAGTCACACCGCACGTGTGGTCTAACATAATACCATACGTAACACTTTCTCCCCATGAACTAAGACCAAGCATAAACCCCAACATCCTATAACATCCTATATGGCCGGATGTGGGCCTATCGCAAATGCAAATACAATATCTCCCTCTTTTTGCTCTGCCACCAATGAATATAAACTATCGTCACGTCACCAGAGATAATGTGGCAAACCATCATAGAATCCACTTCAAGCGCCTGGACAATAGAATAGAAGAAAAAAAAAATAAACGACCTGCATCTGCGATGAAAATACAGTTATGATGAAAACAAGATTCAAGCACTACGATATAGCTTGTTGAACTTCCGTGTTTTCCTAGAGTCACTAAATGAAACTAAACTTAGTTTGAAAATACGTTCGTCTCCCTATGACATACATACATACATAGGTACGAATGTAGGATTGTAGGTGCGACAAAAAAAAAGAATAAAATCAATTTATAGAAGTTCTATACAGGGTGTTTCAAAAACGTCAACAGGATTAGAGCCCAAATAGAATAGTTCTGTTCGTTTACTTCTTCAAACTGGAAATTTCTACCAATTTTATTTTCATATGAAATTTAACAGAACTTTAGACTAAATGGATTGTTTTAGGAAGTAAACGAACAGATTTAATGCTTATCGCCCAAAATTTCTTTCAATGCCGTACCGCATAACATCCAAAACCTGATTCACCAAACACACCAAACTTCATCAAGTATTTTGATTGATTGTCAAACGCGTATATGCCCGTGCTGTCAAAAGCAATAAACGCAACTGTCAAAATGGTCGATTCTATTCAATTTTGAAACGGTTTTTTTCTTCTTCTTTGACAAGGTTCTGATGAGTTGGACAACATCAACATTCAAACCTCCAAATCGGTCCAAACTATAGGTTTTGACCGATAAACAACACAATTCACAAGCAATAATGACAAAAAGAAGAAATATCAATATTCCTTTCGAGCGTTTATCTTACAATCAGTGTAAATCATTCAGACGTAATAGAGGGTATATGCGGCAAGCACACACAAGCTGCCCTCTATTATTCTAAAGTGCCATCCACAAGCCCTTGGTTTTAAGGTAATAATTTTTAAAAATTTGAGCAAGGCGTAGAGGAACACAATTTTGCCCAAGGGAAAATAAATTTGAAGTGTGAAAATTAAAAATTTGCGGGAAATTTTTTTAATTTTCACACCTCTCAAATTAATCTTCCCTTGGGCGAAGTATTTATTTTCAAACTGAGTTTCCCTTAAGAATTATTTTTGTTTTCCACAACACTGCACAAATTTTAAAACATTATTACCTAGATACATATTGTACATACTTTAATATCTCATATTCATCGGTACAGCGTGGGCTGTGACTCTTTACCTAAATCCGGAATGTAGTATAGAATGTTTAAAAACCTAACAGTGTATTTGGGCCGATTTGAAGACATAATACTTTTGTTTGGTATCTTTTTCAAAACAAAAAAAATTGTAAGACCTGTCAAATTTTAAAAAGAGGGAAAATTCTATCAAAGTTGGGAAAATTAGAAAAAAGTTAACAAACGCATTGAACCATGAACTGTACCACATTTTTTTAGAAATGTCATTTTTATGTATAAACAACGTTGCCACTTTGCTATGATTTCAATAGATCTAATGCACTTCTTTCGTAAAACAAATCTACTACTTTTAAATCGAGACTACTACACTTTTATTTTTTGGAAAAGAATCGTTCATCAAAAATCAGTAAACAAGTTTTTCAATTCTCTTCAAATTGGAATATGCAGATCTTTTGTTAGAAAATTGAATATATTGCATTTTTTTTTTGAAAACTTGCTTCGGAAAATTTTCCAGTTAGTGGAAACGCTGTGACAGAAACTGACTACCACTATTTTTGATAATTCGTAAGTTTTCCGATGGGTGGGAAATTATTTTCTCTCTCATTGCGCTCTCTCGGTAACCACTTTTTTAAGCTATTCGAACAGGAATTTGGGACAATTTGTGAAAATTTGCAGGAAATTTGGTATGTGTTAGGTTATGTTACACAACGAAAAGATTGCTCTCCCAAAAAAAAAAAAATCGTAGAGTCTAAAAGTACTTTTCTTCCTCGTCAGAATTCAGGTAAAGTTTAATCCTGTTTTTGAAGGAAGATTAGTATATATAGTAGATACTTTCATATTCCGTAATGAGGTTTTATGGAAAGAATATATTTCGTTAAGTAACATCATTTCAAATATAAACGTTTGCTTTTAGTTATTTTTATGTTAAGGTATCTCGAAACCTTAGGGGCCCGCTGAATTTTTTCCAAGAAGGAGGGCAGACACCAACTCAATTTTGAAATATCGAACTTTCTTGGAAAAAATATAATAAAAATAGGCAACTTCTTAACATTTATTGTTAAAACTAAGTTTTGTCGAAAGTCTGCACCTGGGCGAGGAAATGTGGACTTTCGGTCAACTCGTTAAAATACGAACTGGTACTTTTTACCAACAAAGGGGAAAATACCAAATGTTTCCTACCCACAGTAGAACTCGACCTAGTCTATCAGATCATGCCAAATATCTAAGCGTATAGTTCTTGACAAAAAGCTAAAATGGGATAAGATATTAAAAAAAGATCCAAGAAGACCACGATGGCTTTTTACTCCTGCAACCCTGGGGTCCAAACCTCGAATCTAATTATAAAACCCTCAATAAAGTTCAAAAACTAGCGTGCATATGAGCGACAGGGGTTATAAAGTCCACTACCACTGCGGGAATGGAAATCATACTCAATCTAGGACCCCTATATTTAATCGTCCAAGAAACTGCAGCCTTCAATGTTCAAAGACGAAGCCAGATGGATAGCTGGAAAAGGAACCCCGTAGCTCATGCGCAAATTATCAACAAATTTTCGGAGGGGTATTTATGCACAGACTACACAACACCCCGTACTAATTTTGAAAAACTGTTTTCTAGTTCCCATCCCCACAAGAGAGGAATGGGATGCTGGTATAAAATAATCAGATAAACCGATCATGGAAATTTAAAGTGTCAGATTGAAGATGAATACGGGTGTAGGTGCGGGATTCTTTTCAGAGTCCCTCAATTTAGCGAACTCTTTTAGACTCCCTCATTAGAGCAGTGTCTTCTAGGCGGCGGTTCTGGCAGTGATTAAGTTTGCTAAACAGATCACAATGAACGTGGTACCACGGGCTGACATCACCTTTAACATTGACAGCCAGGCAGTGATCAAAGATATTTCTGCAACAGAAATAAGACCCAAGTTGGTTTCATGCTGTCCCGAAGAGCTGAGGGTTTTTGTCACGCAGCACAATATCAATCTCTGGTCCCTGGGCACTGTGGAATTCATTGAACAGACAATTGTCAAGAAGTTAGTGGAACTTAGCAATGACAGATAGAAGTCACTCTCACTGCCTGACCAGAATAGAGTTTTGCAACTGAAGCTGCAGCTGCAACTGGAATAAATTGTCGCAAGTGATTTTTTTACTCGCCCACAATATGCTGTTCAGCTTGCTGACAATTTTGTTATTTGAAGTCACTTGTGCTAGTTATTTTTACACAAAAATAAAAATTAAAACAAAAATAAAAATGGATAGTGATGAAATGGAAGCTAAAATTAAAACGAGACTCTCTTCAATCCCCTTTAAACACTTGATTGCGCTCACAATTTTGAAACGTCAAAAAAGATTCATGCAAAAATTAAAAGTTGCCCAACTTGAACAACTGCGTCTGCAGCTGCGTCTTATTGTGTTCGTATCATTGGATTTGTGTGTATTCAACATTTTTTGACAGCTATTCCAGTTGCAGCTCAAGTTTCAGCTCTAGTTTCAGTTCCGTCTCCATTCTGTTCAGGCAGCCACCCGTTACTTGTAGATACTACCACAAAGAATCTGTGGCCTAGCTACAATAAGAAAAAAAGTACAGTATTCTAAACCTAAATAAGATGTCCCTGAATCTTTTGATAGGGATTATCACAGGAACTTTTCTCTTAGGGTATCATAAAAAGTACTGAAGACCTACTCAGAGGCTGCGGAGACAAAGTAGTAGACATAAGGACACCCTTCACAACCTAGGTCACTGTCTGGCACTCTGCAATATAGAACAACATTTTTGGGTAGCTATTTCTTTAACGATCTAGCAGAAATCTCGAAGTCAACAGGTGAATAAATCTCAAATTTAATGAGCTTTATCAATGCACGCTTCAAAATGGCTCGATGTCTTAAAAGATTTTCATATGTTGTTTTTTTAAGGAAATGGTCCCATCCATTAGGGTATTACAATGGATCGACATTGATCTAAGTGTGACGGGAACAAGATCCACCGTTAACCCATCAACCTTACGTAACCTTACGTACCAGACCACCCATATCTTTTCCAATAAGCAATGGACATATCAGAAGATGTTTTTTGTTTTAAGGGAATGCTTAAGCCAATCAAAAAGCTATTTTCCCGAATCAAGTCTGAAACTGACTGATTATATGGATTCTCCAAAGAAGCAAATTGTGTGTTAAAACCGGATCTGTGTCTGAACATAATGCCTTCTGATATATTTAAGATAGTGGGCGTATCAATGGGTGGAAATTGAATGCAATCATTCCTTATTCTTTTCGATATTATTTGTGAAAATTTCATTACAATAGGGCAGGTGATTCAGATTTTATCGAACTAAAACTGACCCCACATAAGTAAACACAAATAAAAAAAAACACAACTTGCTCATGGTAGAATCTTTTTACAGCTTATGTAAAAAGAGTTTTTTTAAATGTCATGACCGCCATGGCTGGCTCGGACGTAGTCTAATCTGGAGGTCTAATTTGCGATGACTTGTTCCAACATTTGAGGCCATATATCGGCAATAACGCGCCAAATGTTGTCCTCCAAGTGGTCAATCATTTTGGGCTTATTGGCGAAGACTTGTGACTTCACATATCCCTACAGAAAATAGTCAAGCGGCGTTAAATCACGCGATCTTAGAGGCCAACGCACGGGTCCGTAACGTTAAACTTTGCGGTTACCAAACGTTTCCTTCAATAAATAAATTGTGACACTAGCTGTGTGACATGTTGCGCCATCTTGTTGAAACCACAGCTCCTGCACATTATGGTTGTTCAACTGATGGACGAAAAGTCAGTAATCATGGCTCTATAGCTGTCACCATTGGTTGTAACGTTCTGGCCAGCATCGTTTTAAGGAAGTATGGACTAATTATTCCACCAACCCATAAATCACACCAAACAGTCAGTTTTTTTGGATGTGATGGTGTCTTAACATACACTTGCATCATCATCACTCCAAATATGACAGTTTTGTTTATTGACGTTTTTCATTCAACCAAAAGAAAGTTTCATCGCTGAAAAAAATTACGCGATACGTATTTCAAACAGAACTATGATTTTCAAAATAAATTTAAACAATTTGGAAGTATTGTTCAGGCGTCAGTCTATTATCTATTCATTTTGAAATATCAAACCAAACTAAAAATAAATCACTTGACAGTTGACAAAATAGCCGCCAGTTAAAATATTGTCGCCAACTTAAAGTTCTATACCTCTAAAAAAAACACCTTTCATATTCCAAACAAAAATATTTGTATAACTAAAACTAAAGCAACATTCGAATTTGAATTACGTAATCTGGACAATTATATTGCATTTTTCATAAAAGGGGAGTGGAAGTATGCGGCTTGTGTTGGCTTCTCATCTTGTTATATAGCATGTCTGATGATTTCATCATAATCGGTTAAGTTTTTATGGAGTTTTTTTCGTTCTCCCCTCCAAACAATACTACTGTATGTCAGCCATTTTGGAAAATGGCGTCTAAAACCAGGGACCGGTCCAGCTTTTTTCACCGCCCTGGGCAAAAATAATATAAGCCGCCCTTTGCAAGGCCATTTTATTATGCTTTTGCTGAGTTGGTTCGATTTTGAACTGGTTTTAAAAAAAGAGGTTATCATTGTTACCAATATGAATGCAATATATGGTAGGAACTGTGTAATATCCACATCCATATGTTAGTTTACTAGGGCTTCAAAACGACTATATCAAATTGTATAAGTGTATGTTATGTTGCTTTACAAATTTCTCAAAATCGACTGATCGCATTAAAGTTCTAGCTATTGAAATATAAAAAATTATCGAAATTGGTTCAGAAGCTTTAAAGATTAGAGTTAAATGTTTTATAAGTGAGTTTATATTTATGTACCTTTTGTTATATCAATTTCCTTGAAATACTTGTTGAAATGATTTTTTTAAACCTCAAAACGAATAAGTAATTCTTCTTAAGAAATAAAGCCAACCTTTTTTTTTTTGGAAAATATTCAAGTGCTTAGTGACTATAAATAATCTCCTTAGCACTTTTTCTTTACCAACATTTTTAATATTATTATTAATTTATTACGAATAAACAATTTTTTGTAATTAGTTTCTCGGAAAAGGCTCTAATGATTTAGGTGACATTTCCAGAGCTTTTCTTTTTAGAAAAGGGAAGGTTTAGGCAGTTATTATAATAACAACTTCCCTCTGCCATGCCCATTTAACTTACACATGCTGGCTTGTGAAATCCATAAAATATTTGTGTGCATTATTTCCCTGTGAACTTATGACCCCACGTTTTTGTGTGGAATTCCTAATTGGAACTTTACCAAGAAATTGTGAAACAGGCCTTTAAAAAATTGTTATGTAAACAACAACAAAAAAAACTGCAGTTAAAAAAAAGTCTTTTAAAATAATTATAGTTTTTGTCTTAAATCTTAAAAACTGCAATCGACTTCAACCACTTGATAAAAAACATGTCCAAGTCTTGCGCAAGGTTTGAGACTCAGACCAGACCGAACCAGACGAGACCGATACCGAGACAAGACTATGTTATACGAGACCAAACGAGACTGAGACCGATACCGAGACTATAATGAAATTTTGGGATTTTGACGATACCGAGAATGAAACAAAAGTAGCATTTAGACATATCAGTACGGAAATTTCTACAGGAGTTCATAGCAGAGACTGTATTTTTTAATTTTTTTTTTATCTTATTTAAAAAAATTAAAGATTAGACAATAAATAATTTGTTTTTAAAAACAAAGGTATAAACAAAGGGATTCAAGAGCAAATTAGCTAGTTTATATTTTTGAGATCTCAGAGGACTCAGAAATATAAAGAGGATTCCTCTCCAGGAAATTTCTCACTTTTCCCCTTAAAAACTAAGACTGAAATTTTTTTTTGGATTTGCTTGCTCAAATGTTTTTTGTCGCATTAAATTACCTAAGAAGAATAGAGAAGAAGAGAGTTGTTTTGACATCTGATCTACGTGAAAAATACTGCTTTTGTTGTATTCTCCTTCTCCGTCAAAGAACGGAGGAAAAAGACTAAGCGCTCAAGAAATATCAACTGGCTACATGATTATTTTTGCTTAGGTTTTTTTGACTTGTTTACTTTTTTCACTGTTTCTCTTATATTGAAGCCATTCCATCGCAATTATCTTCAAAGTATGTATTTGTTTCTGAATGAATTAATTTAGTAAGTACGAGCACTTCATACCTATCATAAAGTGCGAGCATTACTTTATATAATGTGGAAGTGTTCAAATATTGGAAGCATGGAGTGAAACTTGTAATGTGTGTAACTCAATATTCAATTAGGATCATTTTGCTATGCTAAAGATGTTCACTAGAATTAAAAACACTTCTTACCATAAATATAGGTACTTAACTTATAATTTTTTTTAAAGGAGTACCTACTAGGTATTAGAAACACCCTGTCCCTGTATACAAGCTTTCTTGCTCTAAAGAGAAAATTTAAAAAAGTCCTTAATTTTTAATTAATTCTAAATCACGAACTCACACTGGATGAATATCCTTTCGTTAAATACCAACAAACGATTGCACTTTTAACATTCACTTCCTTTTACTTCCTATCTATGTACATAATATACCTATGCTCTGGATGCGCCCTTTTGTTAAGTAATTGCTAATGCAAGTGATTATGTAATATTTATACAATTGTAAATGAAATGATTTTAGAAAGTTTAAAATGGCTTCGTATAGTTATGTAAACATGTTTATTGGTATATGTATATCTGTGTTTGTATAGGCATTTGAAAGAGGTTTGGCTATGTAAAATTTCCAAAGTATGTATTTGTGAAAAAGCAACTACATTTTGTGGTGAATTGTATAGTTGGAGAATAGCAGTAGCAGAATGCATGTATCTTCCAATGCACTCTTCTCAAGCTGGAAACGTTTATATAAGTATATGTAGGTATCTACTCTTTATTTATTAGTTGACGTGTTGATGTAAGCTTTTTAATAGTGTATAAGCTCTAGAATAAGAATTAACACGAGTCAGAAAAGAGCACCAGGTGTAGCCTGCAGAAACCCGTATTTGGAATTTAGGCATCCATGCATAACGCAGATGCTGTTTTTCTTCGAAGGTGGCTTCCTTCAAAAAGAAAAAAAAAATAAATCTAAGTATGGAGATTTTATTTTTTACTGTTGCTCCTGTGATAATTTGTTTGTTCACTTTTAGTTATTGGATGTAGGTAGACCAAAGTTTTAATTTTCATTATTTTTGAAAAAGGTAGTAGGTCTAGGTACTTATATTTTAATAGCGAATTAACGGTCAAAGTGGTCAAGAACAATCAGTTCCACTTTTCAGAGTGCAATCTCACCGATAAAGGGAATTTATTGCACTTTTTAGTGAGAAAGATTTCCACTTAGAAAGTGGAGTTTTTGCCCACTTGGTATGAGAATAAATTTCACTTTTTTTTCTTTGAATCGTTCTTAAGAGGTATTTTTTGTATAATATATAGTCTTTAATGTTATAAGAACTGCGAAAGTATGATCCATTCCTCTGCTCTTAAATACTCTTCTATATAAAGATATCAAAATAATACAGTTACAATTATTGTTGGATATAAAGGATAAATTCAAAATACCTCTCAAAAGTCTAAATTTTTCAGTTTTTTTACTTCTCTGAAAAAGGTGACTTTAGGGCAATTTTGTAACATTTGAAAGTACGAGTAAATACCCTTTTTTCGTCATAATATAGTTTGTCCCCTATCTGTTAAGATATCAACTGTCAAATTCTATTGAAAAATGGTTTCGATGTCGACAGATTAAAAAAACATTTTTACGTACAGCGGTTACTACTGCACTAAAAATCCCCAAATTTTTCAGTTTTTCTTACTTTTCCTGAAAAATGTAATTTTTGGCTATTGCTTGACATTAGGATTGAAATACAATTTTTACATCCAAATATAGTTTGTTTTTCATCTTTCAAGCCATAAACTGTCAAATTCTATTTAAGGATGAGCATTTTTTTCCGAGCAAAATCAAGTGGGATACTTTCTTTTACATTTTTACGTACAGCGGTTACTACTGTCAGAGACATGCACACTATTAACGTTAGATGAAAACCCTTTAGGCTGTTTTTAGAGAAAAAATCTCCGGGGGTGATTTTTATTCCCATCTGGATATATGGGGAATGTAGAAGAAGATACAACCTTGAGCTATACGGGCTGTACAGCGACACCGACCTAGCCAGTAAAGTGAAACCGAAAAGCCAACGATTGAGATGGCTGGGTCACCTAGTGCGAATGGACAACAATGCTCTGGAACGGAAAGTCTTTGAATCCGACCCCGTAGGACGGCACAGTAGGGGAAGACAGCGCAACAGGTGGCACACGCAAGTGGAAAAGAGACCTCAACCAACTTGGTGTGCGAGGCTGGAGACAGTTTGCTGGAAACCGAGCCGGCTGGAATAAGCTTGTTTGGCCCTGGTCCACCCCAGACTGAAGCGATACTTTGAGAAAGCAAGTAAGTAAGGTTATTACTGTCAAATTTTTCGCTAGAGATGCGAACTACTTGGATAAAAATTTTATCCTGGGGAAAATGTTATATGGGAGATAAATTTTGTCTCGATGTGCGTACTAGGCTTTAGTTGTTAAATAGTTGTAACTGTGCAGTGTTTTATGTGACAATTTGTAATTTGTCATTCTATTTTTTTTTTTTTTTTTTTTTTGAAAATTGATAAAAACTTCAAAAATAATAAATATTTAGGTATTTAATATTTTGCCGTTAATTAGTCGTTAATTAGTTGTGAAAAAATAAATTTTGTCGTATGATGTTTAATATATGTTTTCAGGTTATTTGTTTTCTATGAGTGTCAAGCTAGCAAAGCATTTTTGACGAATGAAAAAATGGGTAAGTGAATAATTTGCCATTAATTAGTCGTTAATTAATTATGACAGTTTTGAATTCATCATTCAATGTTTTCTATGTTTGTATGGGGTGTTTTGCTAACTTTACAAACCTCAAAAACCGATAAAAACTTCTGATAATGCTTATAGCTTAAAAATTCCGTGTTAATAAGTTTTGTAAGTGTAATGTTTTCTATGTTCTTTTGGGTCCTTTGCTTGATTGATATGAAGTTAGTAAAGCATCACTTAAAAAGGGGTAAAACTGCTGATCTCGAATGGTTTACGGCTTAATTATTTGTCATAAACTATAGTCTTTAAGTAGTTGTTAGAATTTCAAATTTGTCTTGCAATGTTTCCTAGGTTTTTTAGGGTTTGTTTACTTGACATCCAGTAAGCACAGCACTACCTTATAAAGGGGTGAAAACTGCTCAAACCGAATGGTTGGCTAATGGCTAAATAGTTCGTGGTTAATTAGTCATTGGTAAAGTCTTATAATTTTGAAATTTGTCGTTTTTGGTTTTCTATGTTTTTTCCGAATAGTGGTAAAAAATTTTAAAGCTTAACATATTATTTTTTACTATATAATGTTTTTACCACTTTTCGGAAAATAAACCTACAAAAATAATTAGTATTTAATTAATTGCGATAAATTCAATTTTGTCGTGCAATGTTTTCGATGTTTTATAATTGTTCAAAAGAGGTAAATATGTTGAAAAATATATAGACAACATCGCACGAACAGTTCAGTTTTGTCATAACCAATTAACGACCAGTTAATTGAAAATTATAAAGCAGCTAAAAATTAAATTTTCTAAAAAAAAAACAATAAAACATAAAGCAAATTATGCACTTAAATTAACAAGGCACCGAAAAATTGTTGCGATCAAACTGAATTTTCCACAACTAATTAAGGGAAAATTATTAATTAAACATCAGGCTAAAGAAGTTTTTTCTCTCATACTCGACAGAATACTTTGCTTACTTGATATCAAGTTACCCAAGCCCAAAAAAACATAGAAAACATTGAAGAACAAATTCAAAACAATCACAACTAATTATCAGCAAATTTTCCACCCATTAATTTTTTGATTCATCAAAGATCCTTTGATAACTTGACATTCATTACTAAGGAGCATATTGATCATTGTATTTGGAGCTCAAAGATATTTTGAAGATTTCAAAGGCTTCCTTCAAACGATGAAATTTCTAGTCTTAAAGCGTATCTTTTAGTTTTCTTTGAAAATAATTAAGAAATAAATTGGTAAATATTTATGATTACACCTTTTGAAAAAAGCGCATTTTTAGCTATATTTTTGGATTGCATTAAAAATTCAAAAATCAGGCAAATTATTTTAGCCGAGATAGATCCTACAAAAAGAATTCGTTAAAATTTGTTTTTCAAAATGTCTGCTGAAGCACACCAATATTATAGCAGATGTTTTATTTCCAATCAAAAAATTTTATATGACTCCACCGACTGGCGTGTTCATTCTGAGAAAAGAAAATTAGGATTGAGAGGATTTGCGAGTATAATGATTGAGCTTTTTTAAATTATGTGTCTAAAATAGAAGCCTCAAGAACCCCCCCCCCCATGCCCATGATTTTGTTACCAAACCTTAGTATTTACACAGCCATAACTTAGTGTACCCTCATCTCCAGCTCACTCTTCTGAGTTAAGCCCCTTCATTATGAGACCAAAACCTTTTCCGTCCGTTCATAAATTCTCTATTGATGAAGGGATACAAAACGGCCTCGAGATAGCTCTTTTAAAATTATAAGTGGATTTAACTATTGTTTTATTATCACTCTTGCCACATTGGAGGCTTAAAAAATATTCTAAATTCAAATACGATACATACACGTACGTGTTGGTATACCTATCCTACAGACAAAGTCAAAACTTCTATTATTCTTTTCTGTTCACCCTATTGTAACCTTATTCTATATGTTTTCTTCTATTTTTTTTGTTATGTATCCTTTTTTCAACTCTCCATATCTATGAGCATTGAGCAAAGAATTTAAAACAACAAAGCGCATTATGTAACCAATTCAAAACAAAAAGAAAAAGTTTAAAAAAAAAACAACCAAAAGAGAATGCGGATGAAAGGCAAAGCACTTCCTTAAAGCCTCTTTGCATCATAGAACACATCACGGAAAATTAAAAAAAAAAAAAAAAAAATATTATAAAACACTGAAGAAATGTGAGTGAAAAAAACCAAAACAAAAGAATTTAGTTTTATTTTGTTTCATTGTTTTAGAGGCGACGAAGAGAGAGATGCTATAGTTTTGAAGATAAAAGACTTTTTTTGTCAAAAAGGATTGCATATACTCGTACATCACGGTACACGGGGAATGTGATGAACGTTAGTTCTTTTGTCCTTTTTTTTTGGTTCATATATTGTTGCATCACAATATGAAGGACTTTTTTTTTTGCAAGGTTTGTGCTCTATACTTGTAGTGTATATTTGAGAATGGGATACAATTTGTCTGTGCTTATGAAATAACATCAAGGACAAGAGTTATGTGTTCATGAAATATGACGGACGCATTTTTTGTGAGTTTTTTTTTTTTTAATTTTAATCAAATTTACGCGGGAATGTTAGCTATAAAACATCATCAAAATAATTTATTTTAAAAAAAATTAGAAATATAAGCTGGAACTTAAAAAAAATGATATTTGTGCCAGTGATGTTGGATTGGAAATGTGTTCTAAAATCAAGTTCAAATCTATATCTGTTATACACATTTTAATCAAGTTCTTAATAACTTTCCAGGTACTGTGATATCATGACCTGTGATATTTGAGTAGTACTCGCGTTGTTTCGCTAAGCATAATAGTCTAAGGGAAAGCCCCTTTACTTTGCTAGCGAGTTTGTCTAACCTACTACTATATACAAGGCTACAATTTTGTGTATACTTAATTTGGAAATAGTCAAGTATTAAATCACGGTCTGGCAGGGTATACTTGCCATCGTTTACGGTTTTTGGAGATGTACTTCAGGTCTTTCCAACTCTTCCCCAGTTCTGCTGTTTCCTCTTCGACTTTTATTCGGTCCCGCCATAAGACAAGACATTACTCCTAAGATATTGAAAACTGTCTACAATTCTGGCTGATTGTCCGAAAATATCTACTTGGATAGATGAGGAAGTTTTAAGGCTGATTCTTTTTGTAAAGAATTTTTCTACAGGGACGCTACAAAAGAAGAGCGACAGGGACAGCAAACAGCGCCATTTTTCTTGCCGCTCTTTTGACGTTTCTCTTCAGTAAGAATTGTCATTTCATGATGGAGCCTACGAGCCGACAACGGGTCGAAATTATTAAAATTAACTACCGAAATTCGGAGTCAGTGGCCTCAACGTTAAGAGCGCTACGTCCAATTTACGGTTGTCATAATCGTCTTAGCAGATCAACAGCTGAGCGTCTAGTGGAAAAATTTTAATCCACAGGCACAGTACAAAATGTTCTCGTGCCAGTGAGATAAGGAAGTGCCCGTAGTGTCGAGAATATTGCTGCCGCTGAGGCTTCAGTTGCAGGAAGCCCAAATGTGTCTCTCACGCGTTGGGCATCTCTGTGACGTCGTTGTGGTGAATTTTGTGAAAAGATCGTGGCCTACATCCTTACAAGATTAAATTGAAGCAAGAACTGAAGCCACTTGACCACCAGAAGCGTCGTATGTTCGTGAATTGGGCTGAGCAACAACTTGAAAATGATTCGGATTTTCATCGAAAAATCATCTTCAGCGATGAGGCTCATTTCTGGCTGAATGGCTTCGTCAATAAACAAAATATGCGGTATTGGTTAGGCAACAATCCACACGTACTCAATGAGTTATCATTGCATCACACTGCGTTAGATCCCCTTTCATTGGGAGCTTGACAATCATTCCCTGTTTCCACTTTCCATTTAGGGGTTTTCTTGGGATCTACAAACTGCAGCACTGCATAATTTTACGATAGCAACTATCAGATGGTTGTCCCGGGCTATTCCCCATGTCTGCATCTCTTCTGTTTCGAATGACCTGGATACTACTTCTATATCGCGAAAAGATCAATTTAGTTGGAAGTTGCTCGTCTGTCAGTCGACACACAGCTGATTTTATGGCACTTCTTGTGCTCAAACATGGTCCCTCTTAACACTAGACGGTTAGCATAACAAAAATTGACAAAACGTTCGCATTTGTGGTTGCGTTCACCAACACTATATTTTCCCATAACATGTCTGAGCTCATCGTTGTCATTGCCAACCTTGCCATTCAAGTCTCCCATTACGTGGTGTACTATCATAAGCAGCACTCAGATGGTTATAAAACGCCTCGTTCTCTTCGATAGAAGACAGCTTCGTTGGGGAGTAGCACTGTATAATGGTAACACGACGTATTTGAGTCCGTATGATAATTTTTGCTGTTATTTTCAATTTTGAAAATAGGTGGCAACCCTAGAATTGCGAAAAACTTCCCTGATTAATATTTGTTTACTTATCTGTTGAGAAATAAAGCATAGATATAACATCATGTTTACCTAAAAAATTCTAAAACTAGCCAATACCTTTTATTAATCTTTAAAAACCTAAGACTCGTCTGGTAAGCATTTTTGACTGCCAAACTCATATGGCATAATTTTTTTTGCATGCATTGGAATGGATATACTTATGTTATTTACAATAAATTTCAGCCTTGTAAAATTAGGGTACTTTTGACTATTTTTTGTATTTTGAAAAAATCACATGGCAACCTTTCGACCTCAGCAACGGTAGTAAGACCGTGGTTTTTGTACCTTCCTAACTTGATCAAGAATACACAAAGTTGTGGCCTTATTTGTAGGAACAGTACGTCCTCGGTAAAAGCAACCAATAACAATTCGGTCAGTTCCTTTAGTTGAGTTTGTTGTCATAATCGAGTCACAAAAAAATTTAGCCTTGACTGAAAAATGTACGATGGTAGACCGGGCAAGTCCAAAAAACTCAGAAATTCAACTATGGATATTTCGTTTCTTCATTATTATTTGTAACGCCATCAATTTTAACGAATATTGCGATTTGATTTTGAGCATTGAAATTCAAATCATCAATGTCCCTGAGACACTTATGAGCACGCGTTTTTCGATCCTCATAGAGCCTTATGCAGGTTTTGCACCTACCCACGGGAAAATAAATACAAAAAAAATCAATGTCCTAATTCTTTCAGCTAATGTGAAGCGTTCGCACTCCACTAAATGTCAATCAAGTAATTGCTACCGATGTTCGGGAAAGCTTTGCTAATGAATACTTCCTTCGGAGATGTGAATTCACAGAAATTTAGCAGGAATAAAATTATGCATGTTACAGCATCAACCAAAATTCGGCCAATTTCGATTACCAACTGGTGTTTTAGAAACCATTTTCTTTTTGAAATGATTCATCGTTCTGCAACGCAACTCACTTTTTCATTGTCAATTTCAACTTCTTTATACATATATCACCAAAAAAATGAAAATTTTGGGCAAACGTTGAGATCATCAAAAGGCATTGATCACGGGATGACCAGTAAATTTTGTAGAAATCACCGGCCAGTATTATCGTTTCTTCTCCAAAGCATCTCGAATTAATTTTTAAGCAAATCTTTCATTGTTTGTTCAAGGACTTCAATGCTTGCTTTTGTGCCATTATGAATTCATCCAAGATGATAATTTTGAAAGTGTACAACACTTCTGCAATCACGAATCCAATTATTGGGGATTGACATTCCCAATAAATTTACTCAAGAGACTGCCACAGATGAGCAGATACATGTTTTCCATCAATAACAGTACCTTTTTCCGGATCTAGTCGTTTATTCGAAGTTTTGAATTGGATTCCGTTCTTCAAACTCAAACTCAATGCAAGAAAACGTCAGCTTTATTGTACTTTTAGCAATTGCATGATTGAGTGCGTTTGACAGAAAACAAGTCAAGGCACAGGCGTACAGCGAATCGTCAACAGGCCACAGGTTTTCGAACCTTACACATTGACCGCACAAAATAGATGTTAATTCCGTAGTGTCTGTCATTCTTCAGAATATTTTCTTTCTTTCGGATTTTTCTGGTAGAAATTGCAATTTTTGGTTTTGCTGCATGTTTATCTGGTTCAACAAAAATCCAACAAAAAAATTCCACATGCAAATCGGATGATAGTCAGTAAACCAAATCCCGTGTGGTTTTTGGTGGGGACCTTTTTTTTTGACGGGAGTTCATTCCTTTTACACTGAGAACTCGTTCACATGGCAATGCAACGCACGTGTTTTCACAATATAAATCCGTACGAATGGGCAGTGGCGTATGCATTCTACATAGAACCTCTCACAAGACATTATGTGCGTTTGACGTTTGGATTTATATAGCATAAAATGTGCCGTACATTACCGTGTGAACTAGATCTAAGGATGAAATTTAGATTGGGAGTCATCTTTGTAATACTAGACGCTTGGACTTCATTTGAAAAATGGCGCCCAATCTGTAACCCAGCCAGGAAACCAATATCCCTGCACTTTTGGGGGGAGGGGACATAATTTGTATTTTTATATTTATAATTTAGTTTTGACATGCTAAAGATTTAATATAATTTTTAAATAATTGTTGTAATCCTGTCAGTTAGACGCCATTTTGAAATAAATCTATGGAAAATGCCAAAATAAAAAAAAACCATTAATTTCTTGGAAAATTTACATAATCAGAATAACGATTAATGTCTTAAAAGATAGGTGTTCAGCAGACACACCTTCAGCTTCGAGTAAAATGTCAGTATTGCCACATTTCGGAAACATACTTTTTGTTTTGTCAAAGGGTATGACTTCCACCTTTTTGGAAATGTTGCGAAAACACTTTCAGTCGCCAAAAGGGTGTTGGAAAAATAACGGTTGACGTTTTAAGAAACAGGTTTTAATAAGACGAATCTTCGGGTAAAATGACAGTGATGTCACCTTTCGGGAACATATTTTTAATGTCAAAGGGAGGGATTTTTTTTTTGTAATTTTTAATATTTCTAGCATGAAAAAAGTTGCCGAAACATATCCAGATTCCAAACGCGTGTAGAAAAATAAAACGGTTGACATCTTAAAAGATAGGTGATAAATGGAAGAAGGGTTGGCCACGATACCAGAAAAGTCCCGTTATCGTTTGCGATACCAGGACGATACCATTTTCGAGACCAAATCATACTTTTGGGAAATTCAACACCTAAATAAAAATAGAAACAAAAATTAAAATGGATAGTGATGACATGTAAGCTAAAATTAGTTTACGTCCTTATGAGAGATTGAAAAGAGTTTGAATCTCACTTCAACCCCTATGTAAACACTCGGTTGCGATACTTTCGGTAGTATTGTTTGCTATCGGATCAGAAAAATAGATTTTTGAATATTATAATTTATTTATTAAAAAGAAAAAAATTCTTGTAATTGGTTTCTTGGAAACGGTTCTAACAGTTTGAATGACATTTTCAAATAATTTTCTTTTCTGAGGAGAAGGTTAAAACAATTCAAAACAAATTAGAGCCACCCATTTTCACGCCCACTTTTCTTTCGCTTTGTTTCTCTGAAACCAATAATTTGGATGACATTTTCAGACTTGGTTCTTCTTAGCTGGAGGAGGTGACTTTAATGAAATCCACCAGGTAATCCAGGTAAACACATAATCCTGGGTGGTTTTTGGAAGCTTCATGGCTCTCTATCTTCTTAAATACTAGCTACAGAGTGTTTGACCCATGACAACAATTGTTCAAAATTGCAAAGATAAATATTTGTTGTATGCTCTCTTTTTCCCTCTGACCAATTGCTATTGAAATAAATCAATCCTAAAAATGTACCTACTAGTTTTACACTGGCTTGACACGTGTTAAGGTAGGCAGACAAACGGTTATTGGTTCAACCCCTCAAAGCTTATTATTGATATGAATTACAAAAGTATGCAAATGAATTGAATTTTTATGTCGTTGGCTCTTAGACTAGAAGTGACCCTAATATTTTTGTAACAGCAATGTTTTCCATCTATGATATTTTGACGCTGAATTTATTTTATTTTTGTTTGTGACTGAGACAAGACCAAACAAAATGAGCCCGATATCAATACCGAGATGAGACCAAACGAGACTGAGTTATACGGGACCGATACTGATACCGAGTCAATACTAAAATTTTTTGATCACCGAGACGATACTTACAAAAGTATCGTTTTGTTTGGTATCGTGGCTAGCCCTTAATATGAGCACCTTGAGTCTAAATACCAGTATTTCCACTTTTCAGAGTTATACTATTTTTTTTTATGTCAAAGGGTGCGTCCACTCAACACCTTGCTTAATTTTACATTAATCGTCATTTTGATTATGTAATTTTCAAGAAATGTACAGGATTTTTTTTGTTATTTGACCATTTTCCATACATTGGACGCCATTATAAAGGGGTGTTCAAGCGACAGGATTGGAGCAATGATTTTTAAACTCAATTCCATCCTTAGCACGTCAAAATTAAATTACAAATATAACAACAAGGCCTCCCCACAAATAATGCAGGAATTTTTGTTTCCTGACTGGACTACTGATTGGGCGCCATTTCCTAAATGGCGTCCATGCTATAAAAGTTTTTTTTTTTAAATAAAACAAAAACGGGTTTGGATATCAATGAAATTCTTTATTCCTGTGAAAGGACGTCCGATGCCATTATGTATGGAACTCGATTTCTTTTGCATGGCCGCCACGGGCACGCTTCGCTTGCAGAAGTCCAGACGCTGAACTTAATTTTCGACGGTTTTCAAGCATAAATCGGCCGATACTCCTGCCATTTCAGATATTCGAAGGAAGTTCATCAATCGTCGCTGGCTTGTTGGCATAGACCATAGACTTGACGTAGCCCCACAGGAAATAGTCTAACGGCGTCAAATCGCACGACCGAGGCGGCGAAGCGACTGGCCCATTTCGTGAGATAACACGTTCTCCAAACTTGGTTTCCAATAAATTGATTGTGACATTCGCTGTGTGGCTTGTGGCGCCGTCCTGTTGGAACCACATGTCCTCCAAGTCCATATCATCCAATTGGGGCCAAAAATATTCGGTTATCATTGAACGGTAGCGATCCCCATTCACAGTAACGTTGCGGTCTTGATCATCACGGAAGAAGTACGGCCCAATGACGCCGCCGGCCCATAAACCACACCAAACCTTAATTTTTTCGGGATGCAATGATGACTCTTGGAGTACGTGTGGATTGCTGCCTGACCAATACCGCATATTTTGTTTATTGACGATGCCATTCAGCCAGAAATGAGCCTCATCGCTGAAGATGATTTTTCGATGAAAATCCGAATTATTTTCAAGTTTCTTGGTGGTCAAGGCGCTTCAGTTCCTGCATCAATTTAATCTTGTAAGGATGTAGGCCAAGATCTTTTCGCAATATTCGCAACAACGACGTCACAGAGATGCCCACCTACCTTAATGTGTTTGGTTGACCATATTTCCAAAACCGAGCCATGTAGACGATAAATACTAAAAATCAATAGAAATTTTCCAGAGCTTTTCAAAACTGAAAACTAGAACCATCTACGATGTCTGGTTTTCGAAATATATGCCTCCAAAGTTACTTACGTAAAGATGCGGAGACTTGCGTAAACATGCGGAGACTAGCGTAAAGTTGCGTAAGCTTGCGTAATTTTTGTTTTAATATTAATAAAATAAATCATGACATACGTCAATGGAAAGGTCTATTCAAACCCTACCGATACAGTCACGTGACATTTTTTTTCATAGCCTGGTTGGTAAAGTATTTGCATCCAAAGTGATATTACTTATTTGCTGTCCCAAACTACCTACCTTAATATCTTTGAATGGCTATATTTTCCAAACCAAGCCTTCAAAACTGATGCGGTTTTCAGTGCTGAGTAGAAAATTGACACACCTTTCCAAAATCGCCAGAAAAAGGTCGAAGGTCTGGTTGGTAAAATATTCGCATTCAAAGCAACTTTATTTGATTTTAACGATTTTCTGTCTCCAACTACCTACCTTAATGTCTTTGGATGGTGATATTTCCGAAACAAAGCCTTGAAGAAGGTTAAAATAAAAAATGTGGTGTTTAAATTTTCCAGAACTTTCCTAAACTGAAAATAAAAACCTTCTATGTTATATGGTTTTCGAAAAATAGGCATCCAAAGTGATATTCGATTATTTGCATTTAGTCTGAAAATGCCTTCGGATATATATATTTTTGCCACCAAGCCATGCAAATGGTTTTGGTTTTTAAAATTTAAATAACCTATTTAAAAACTATCCGTTTCTGAGAACAAAAAGCTTCTGCAGTGTCTAGTTCAATAGATATTTGCATGCAATGTAATTTTACTGCATTTTTACGCAATCGGTTAAATACCAATATCTAACGAACCGGACTTTCAAAATTGTTGCGGCCTTCAGTTCTGCATAAGAAATTAGTTCACCTTTCCAAAAATGTAAAAATTTTGTCACACAAATTTTTCATGGATTTCGGAAAAAAACATGGACTAACCCCTTGCCATTTTTTCAAAAAAAAACAACTTTTTTCAAAGTTAATGAAATAAATCGTGCCGTACTTTAATGGAAAGGTCTATTCAAACCCAATCAACAAATCGAAGCCAATTTTTTTTTCATTTTATGGTCGTGGAAATATTCGCTCCAAAGTGATTTTACTAATTTTCTGCCTCCAAATAGCTAAACGCTTGAGAACGACGTGTGAGAGACACATTTGGGCTTTCTGCAACTGAAGCCTCAGCGGCAGCAATATTCTCGACACTACGGGCACTTCTTTGTCTCACTGGTACGGGAACATATTGTACTGTGCCTGTGGATTAAAATTTGTCCACTAGACGCTCAATTGTTGATCTGCTAGGACGATTATGACGACCATAAATTGGACGTAGCACTCTTAACGTTGATGCCACTGACTCCGAATTTCTGTAGTAAATTTTAATAATTTCGACTCGTTGTCGGCTCGTTGGCTCCATCATGAAATGACAATTCTTACTGAAGAGAAATGTCAAAAGAGCGGCAAGAAATATGGCGTCGTTTGCTGTCCCTGTCGCTCTACTTTTGTAGTGTCCCTGTTGAAAAACCCTTTATAAATAGTTGTTAATCGTATACCCACTCCCAATTTAAAGGCCAAACTCAATGGAACCTCTACTGTGAAAAGTGATATTAAAATCGGAGTTCTAATGCAATAGAAGCTTAAAAAGTTCTATATTGCATGGATCCATTTTATGATAAACGGCTGTTCTCTAGAAACTGCCTTTGTCTTAATCTTAAATATAATCAAACATTGTATATTTTCCCATCCTCCTAATTATCCTAGATAAACTCCTTTAGCTGGAACCTAAAATTATTAAATTTGATAATATCCAAAAATCTTAACAAACAACAACAATCATTACAAATATAATCAAATTCTGTTGAGCTATGGGATTTTTCTTTGAAAAATAGTGGTTCCCCAGTTTTGAATTTTATTAATTTAAATTTTCCCTCAAAAAACAGAAACCCAATGTAATTTAGATCCTCTTATATCATTAGCAATGTTGTTTGCATCCTTCATTAACTTTGATTGTTTTTGCCTCTTTGAACTTAAAAACCTTTTTCTATATAAATGTTATTATCCCAAATTCTTTTCCCCATATTCTCTTCTATTTCCTATAATCAACAACAATAATGCTGATTCAAATCGAACAAAAGCAAAAAAACAAAAACATCAAACCTAAAACAACGCGGAAAATAATACACAAATATGTATCTAGGCGCATCATTCGTATATTTTAAACGATATAGATACGGATACACATCAGCATCCTTGAATAATAATTTTCAATCTATATTCAAACGATGTCCATCGGTTAAATCGATGAATATGATGTGCAAACAATATGGATAAATCCCTAGCATCATCAGTCCTAATACCCATCAGCAGGCCGCTTTATATAAGAATGGACAGAATACCCTTGGAATCGATAGGAAGGAACCTTTTGCAGTGAAGATTGTCCCATCATCATCATCATCAACTACCCTCCACCCCCACCCTTACGGCGCAACGTCTCCCTTCCCTCATTGACATCAACTCTAGAGTGTCATCTTACATTTTTACTCAAGAAAAGTGCGTGATCCCATAATTTAAATTTTCCGATAAATTACCTTCGATGTGAGTCTTACAATCTTTTTCAACAACCTTCTCCTTTTTAAACAAACTAAAGAGGTCCAAATTACACAGTCGGATAGATTGCCAAAGCAAATTGCATGCTGAATGAATAGATGGAAAGCAAACTAAGCGTTCTTCCGTTATGTACGCCATATTTTTGAATTTCGATAACATCCGCTTGGGTGGTGAAAACGGAGGGGAATATTGGTGTAATTCTAAAAGTTATCACCTTCTGCGAGTGCAAATAAAACCTTTCAAAAAAGGCAATGATTCGCTTGGATTGGATTTGCATAACTGTTCAAATGCAACTGCAATAGGTTTTCTTTCATGGATATTTGAGACTTGACGCAGCAGAATATAGAAACACAGTACCTACTCGTATCTGTGTGCTGCGGATGTAGAGAAAAGAACCATCGATTGCTATTTCCCGTGTTAAATGAATTTACCATGGAGCTTCCTTGAAACGTGAGTGCATTACCCGTTGGAATTTTTAAAGGAAGTGGTCAGCCTGAAAAGGAACTATATAGGTAGGTAGGAGTAGAAGCACCTAGTGCGGCAGTTGGTATATTCGATATAAGGTTTAGGGGGTTTATCTTTGGCGAACAGTTTGCTTTAGCAGTTAAATTGAAAACTAAGGTTACAGATATTGTGCAGATATTCACATACATCCGTTAGCAATGTGGGTTTGTAATTGAAATTTTTTTGGAACTCTTATGCAGAGCAAATTCAATTAACTGCAAAGACATCCAAATGAAGATTTTTATTTAGTAAAAAAAAAGGAACGAGAGTCACTTTAAATGGTGTATTTAGGTTGCTTACTTACTTATGTTAGTTAGTGGCAGAGTTGGGAAGTAATGATAAGAAAGTTAAATTTTAATTACTTGTTACTGAAATCACTTGTTCAATTACTAATTTCATGTAATTAAAAAGTGTCAATAGCTTGTAATTCAATTACATTAATGTAATCGAAAACAAAAGTGATCAAAAAATATGCAGTGATTACTTTTTCAGTCAGTAATCATAACACAAAATGTAATTAATTACTTGTTTTTGTCATTTGCATTTTCCGTGATGTTGCACAAATAGTATTAATTAATATAAATTTTATTCACTTTCATCAGGAATGTCAATTAACTGTTGTCCTTTAAACAATCTCCTTATAAAAATAATAATAATTAATAATAATAAAATGGGCAGATTTTTTTTTGCGTTTTTGTCTATTTGTATTAGCTTAGCAGTTAGAATACCTTTTTTTCCTTAAAATAAATAATAAAAACATGTAATTAACTACAATCCAAGTAATCAATTACTTTAAATATAATTAAAACACTGCTTTCCTTCAATTACTTTCAAAAAACCTATTACTATTTTCAATTACATGTAATTTGTAAGTATTTTTTCAATTGAAATTACAAGTAATGAACATATATTTTTCAATTACAATTATGTGTAATTGTAATCGAAAAAAGTTTAATTACTAGTTACATGTAATTGAAATGGAAGTTGAAATAAATTACAAAAATTAATCATTATTTCCCAACTCTGGTCAGTGGTTTGGACCTCTTATCGGCCTCACTTTAGGGCTACTGACAGCCAGTTTTGAAGAAGAGACACCTTGATCTCTGTTCTTTTTTATGTTTTCTATCTTTTTATCATTGATTTGAGTTTTGCTGTTGGTGCAAGAAGGTTTTGAGCCCAGCTCAAGGATCACCCTTACCGTATTTACGTACGGCCCCTCTTGGCATTTTCTATCCTTTTGAGATCTGGATTCAGATCTCCTCCCTTGTTTTGTTTATTTAGATGCACCTTATTTACGTGAGTCGGTTTTGGCCCATTTTTGACGGATAGCGACCTTTGGAAGAGGATGCCGTAACGGTCTTGGAGGACGCTGGCCCATTCGCGCAGACTTCAATTGGTTCACTTCCACCAGACCCTTTCAAAGAAGTCGAAGCAGGATTTTTGCCACAGACTCGCCTTGAGGGGATTCCTGTCCCTGGACTTTCGCTAGATTCTCGGCTACAGTTGTATTGTTGTTATTGTTGTTGTTAAAAAGAGAAATAAAGAAACTAAAGTCAAATAAAGCTCCAGGATATGACTTAATTACGACAGAAATCTTAAAAATTCTCCTTCTTTAAGGATTAATTAACCTCCTTAACATAAAAAATGGCACTCTAAGGTTAGAATACATTCCGAGCCAATGTAAAGTTACGGAAGTCATAATGGTTTTGAAACCTCGCAAACCATCTCACGAAAAGAAGTCTTACAGCAGGCCAATTTTGCTTCTTCCTATAATATCCAAAGTTTTTGAAAGAATACTTCTCCTGCCCCTGCAACCGATAATAGAAGAGAAACGAATTTTAATAACTGAACATCAGTTCGGATTTAGAAGCAAGCGTTCGACTATTGATCAAGTGCATAGAATTACTGACATAATTAAGCGAGCTCTTGAAGAAAAGAAAATCTGTTCGACAGTCTTTTTGGGCGTGTCGCAGGCGTTTGAAGAGGTGTGGCACGAAGACCTCAAATTTAAATTAAGACAAGTTCTGCCTGACGGACTTTATAACATTCTGAACGGATATCAAGATAACAGACTTTTTCGTGTAAGACAAAGACATGACTATTCTAATTTCAAAGAAATAGTGGTTGAGATACCACAAGGAAGTGTATTAGGTCCAGTTCTGTACCTTTTATTTTCACGCGAAAAAAAACATGCCGAATAGCGCTCAATGAACAAAAGTCAGTCCACGTGGACTTTACGTATAAAAAAAAAATAGATTACCCGTCTTCCTAAATGCCGCTCGTGTTCTATTTGCAAATGAGGCAAAGTATCTGGGAATGAATCTAGACGCGAAATTAAAATGGAAGCCGCACGTAAAAAAGAAATGCGAAGAACTAAAAAGTAAATTAAGAGATATGAACTGGTTACTCGGTAAATATTCAAAGCTTAGTATTAAAAATAAATTGATTTTATAAAGAACGGTTATTTAACCTGCTTGGACTTACGGTATACAACTTTGGGGTTGTACCTGCGATATAAACTTAAATAACTTACAAACGTTTGAAAATAAATTAAATATGTAATTTTTAAATGCTTCGTGGTGTATAAAAAAGGAAGATCTTCAAAGGGATCTCGGGATTCCTACGGTCCAGGAAGAAATAAAATGTTTCGCGTGAAAACATAGAAATTGACTTTTAGAACACGCTAATTCAACGATTATTGATATTCTTGATGAGTCGAATTTAGTAGGCGCGCCGTCTGCGAAGAACAAAACCTTCCGACTTGGTGCGGTGAACAGAAAACCGCTTTAAAATCGCGGATTGAGCAGGAACTTTCACCGGAAAGTAACCTGCAACACGTTACTTAATTTCGTTAAAAATAAATTCCTAGATAAGTTTCAACTTAGTTGCAATCGGGAAGTGGAGGTGGTTTTAGTGTAGTAAGAATCTCACACTTCTATGAGCTCACGTTTTTCGGTCTTCATAGAGCCTGATATGCAGGTTTTGCACCTACCCACGGGAAAATAAATACAAAAATATAAATTTTTGTCCTTCTATCTCCACCGGTTTGGTTTTTACATACAAAAAGCGAATTATGATGACGTCATCGGTTGCATGAAGTTGCAACCACTACAACTGAATTTAAAATATCTAATGATGCAGAAACCTACTGCTTTTTATAGGCTCATTTATTGTTGCAATTTAAAGTTGTTCTAGGTTTGACCTTGAAATCTATTGCTGAAATGCAAAACAATGTATAGACGTTCTATAGAACTATGTCATTTAAAATTATAACATTTCCACCCCCCCCCCCTCCAGATCTTCCATTATTTTTTTTTGGATTTTTGGAGACATCATATCAACAGTTTTGTAAAATTTCCATCAGATCGCAAATTGTGATTGATATATGCAAATTATTTATAAAAATTCAACTAACACATACAAATCATAGCTCACACATATTCTACTATATTTTAATAACATTTAAACCAAAAAAATGTTTGTAAGCCAATTTTGAGTATTTATTAAAATACATTTTAAAACTAGTTGCAAAAACCTTCATCAACTCATGTTTAAAATATTGAATTTTCAAAAAAAAAAATTTATATTTTTTTAAAAATTAAAAATAAATTTTTTTTTCAAAATTTTGATATGCAATATTATTAACATTTTAAAAGAACTTTTGCATACAAATTTTTACTGAAATCATTCGAGCCGAGAGTGAGAAAATCGAAAGTAAAAAATACCGTAAATAACTGTTTTCGGTAAATTTTTTTATCAAAAAGTACACCTACAATAATACACTAATGTTTCTTATCAAAATCGTTACAGCCGTTTTTGAAATAAATAAGCTTTTCATTTACGGTTGTAGGGCAAGTACCGTTATTTTTGGTGCTAAAAAATTTCAATTTCCCCTCTGGAGAGTTAAAAAACCTTAAGTTCAAAATTTGAAGAAAATTGCTTCGGTGGTTTAGGAGGGAGGTCGATATACGGACAGAGAGACAGAATTGTGCCACCCACTTTTTTCGTGCTCTCTATCATTGTAATGTCATGTTTGATTGTAATCTCGAAATTTATATGGTACCTATATTGCGAGTAAAAAATCATTTTTCATTATTTAATGTCATTATAAGCCTTAAGTCGAATGCTAAGAACCAAACGGTTGTAGGGATTTTAGTTTTTGAAAAAATTGAAATCTATGAAACCTCCTTTTTGTTTAAACATTTACTTTTGTTGGGTAAAAAACTTGATTAACACATTTTTGTTGTAAATAAGGCTTACTTTTATTTTGTATAAAATAATTACTTCATTTGGTTTCTGATTACACTAGTTGCCCAACAAAAACCATTATATTTTATTCAGAGTTGTAAAAATTACAATGCAAAAAATATATTTTGCATAAAAGCCCGAAAAATTTCTACATTAAAAAAGTGCTAATGCAAAATACAAATTTTTGTGCATAAAAAAAAAAATTTATCCAATATGAATATTTTTGCCATTAAAAAAATGTAATGCAGAATCGAAAAATTGTTGCATATTTTTTTGCATTAAAAATTAAGAGCATGAAATGCGATATTTGAATCAACTAAAATAACATTTTTGAGAGTTTCTATTGAAAAAAATGCCCTCTTAATCTTGATTGACTATGATTGTATGAAAACAATATTTAAAACCGTTGAAGGGCTTTTCATAAAAAATAATTTTTTGTATATCAAATTCTTAAAACAGAATTCTTAGAACAGAAGAAAAAAATTAGTATGAAAATGGTAAGTATTCATTTATGTGCATATAAAATTAGAATTTCAAAAAAAATGTTCAACCTTTTTTGAAATATCGAATTTTCAAAAAAAAAAATAAAATACTTCACAAAATGTAAAAAATCCCTTAAATACCGAACTTTAAAAAAACTGACAATTAAGTTTTCATAATATTTGATTTTCAAAAAATAAATTTAAACTTTTTTTTACAAATCCGAAAAATATTGCTTAGAAGCAGTCTGTATAATAAAATTATTTAAATGAAAATAATTGTTATGAAGAAAATCTAAAATAAAAAAAATCATAATAACATAATAAATCATAATCCAAAAGGTTGTTTTTACCAAAAGAAACTTGTTGAATGTTTTTTAGAAAAGTTTTAAAATTTTATAAAATTGCTGGAAAAAACTGTACGACAGGTACCGTTATCTTCTAAAAAAAAATTGGAAAAAACGTGTGGGTAGAATCACCAAAAACCACTATGTACCAAGTTTTTATAAAATCAAACTTGCCGTTTAGGCTGTAGCCGAACAAACAGACAGAATTGTGAGCCCCACTTTTATCGTCTTCCCTATCATCGTAATGACAAGTCTGATCAAAATCTGGAGTGCAATTTTTTTATGAATGCATAACTTGCTAAATAGTACCTTAATATCGCAAGTAAAAATGTATGACAAGTTTTTGTTAAAATCGTTTAACTGCATGGTGTCTGGTAGTTCGTCAATTATATTTTTTTAAATGAAAACAAAAATGGTAAGCATTTTTGTTCGAAAGTTTTGATTTTGAAAATTAATTTCTTAAAAAATCTTTTTTTGTGTAATAAGTAATTTTTGTGTTTATATTGCTCTTACAATTTTTTGTGGTAATTTAAAATTCTCTTGTAATTTTTTTTAAGGCTAAAATTTTTTGTCTCGCATTAACGTTTTTTTTTTTAACTTTTCAAATTTGATTGATTTCTTTTTAATTTAACAAATATTGGTGTTTGCGTTAACATTTTTTTTCCAGCTAACTTGAATGGGAATCCATCATTTTTAGGGAGATCTCTGTATTTGTACGTACATTCGTTCCGATGTTCCTTCTCTTTTTTTCGTATCTCCAGAACGAATGAAGGTATCGACTTTGGGTGAATTTTATTTTATAGAAAAAAGTTTCAACACATGCAGAAAGGTTTTTCAAAAAAATGCAATCAGCGTTTTTTTTACTATAACAATAAAAACAAAAACTTGTTAAATTTCTTTAGTCTCTAATATCTCGAGAACGAATGATGCTTTTGACTTCGAATTCATTTTATTCTACATATATTGACGTAATAAGGAATTGGTAAAAATATGAAAACCTTTACATTTTTTTTTGATAAAAAAATTATGAAAATTGTGGAAAAAAGTTTTCAGACCCAATATCTTTAAAATAAACAATGATATTGACTTTGAGGTAATTTTATTCTATCATTAGTTGATAATTGATAAAATTTGTAAGAATATTGAATGAGCAGTTTATTTTTAAAGTTAAAAAAACTACAAGGAATTTTACCTAAGATTGTCGATTTTTTTTTCATCTCAGATGATCCTGAGATCACACAAAATGGTATTGGCTTTGGGTTAATTAAATGCTATACACTAACTGATAATTGTTTTTTTTTTCAAATTTTTTACCAAAAATTATAAAACAATTTTTTTCTTCTCAAATATCTTGAGAGCTTTGATATTACGCATTTTCGATTTATTTTAATAACGTCGGTCTTCTAGCTTCAGAGGACACCAATGGAGAGTAACCAGTGTGGGTCGCACCCAGCCTAGTTTTTTTATTTTAATTTTTTTTACAGTGTGTTTTTGGCGGAAAAACTATGAGAATACTCAGTACCCTGGCTGCAATCCCCTTGCACTTTAATGACTGATTTTGTATATAGAGGCCTCAGATTTATTCAGTAAATACTACTTGCATTGCAAATACTTGTTAATAAAACCACGACGTCTTGGCTGCACCAACTTGTATCGGCTTTAATAGATACACTCCCAGTAATAAGGTTAGAAGCACACATTTTTCAGAAGCTAAACTAAAATTTCTCCCGTTATGTTGGAAAGAGAACAAAAATTTGTAAGCCATAAGAGAGATTGGTTAACGTGCTATAGAAAAATTTTAATTAACCCTTCATGAAAAATAGTTTACCAGATCTACGAGAATAAATGTTGACTGAATTATTTTTTTTGAGTAGTTTTATCGGGTCATAAGATTAGAAGCATAAACAAAAAATGAAGAAAAAAGATGGTTTTGTTTGTTTTTAAGATTTTATAATTTCCTTTTATTAATAATGTGTGCAGCCACCACCTTTAAAAATAACTTCAAAAACTCGATCTTTAAGTGAACTATACAGTGATGCCAAATAGTTCAGTGAAATCTCACTCCAGGCCAACTAAATGGCGTTAATCAGCTCTTCTCTGTCATGGTATTGTTTCCCTCCTTCGTAAACTTTCCGTGCGATCCCTCCCCACACATTTTCCGGTGAATATCGTGGCCAAGACAGCAAGTTAACGTTTTGATTTTCAATAAACGATTTAACAATTCGAGCTGTATGCATAGGCGCGTTATATTGCTGAGGTTAGTCCAAAAAGATTGTAGATTTTTGAAAAAACTGAATTAAGCAAGGATTTGTAGCTATTTCCAGTAATCTTTGTACTTTGAACTACAAAGTTTATCGCGCCATAATAGGATATTGCGCCCCAAACCAAACCCATCCTTCTCTGCTGTGATGACGGTTCAGAAATCGCTGCTCTTTCCTCAGATCATGAAAATAGTAATTGAAGCCATCTGGTCCATCCAAGTTAAATTTCTTGTCGTCAGAAAAAATTAATTTTCGCCAATCTTCCGAGCTAACTCCATGCTGAACATTTCAGGTCATGTGGTCAAAAGCATTGTTTTCTTCCTGGTGGTGGTTTTTTTTTAAGCTTTAGTCGCTTTAGATGTTTAGAATTTCAAATTACCCGGATAACAGTAGATAAACTTGCCGTAACATTAGCCTGATGCCTGAGTCACTGAGAAAGCTGAGTTAGATGGAATTTTTGTTGGGTTTCGCGGGGAGTTAAAGCGGAAGAAATATTTCCTTTGTATAGTTTCCCATAAGATGTTGGGTTCTTTAAATAATGGCCGACAGTTTGATCACTTCGGTTAATTTTGCAAGCTAAAGCGCTGTTTGAAAGTCCTTCAGAGTGATAATAATATACTTTTGTCCTTTCCTCCAAATTCAAAAATTTTTTCTTTCCCATTTTCACTAACACAAACAGCAAAGAGTCCTAAATAAATATATTTTATTTTTATACAGAAAAAAGACTAACCACTTCACAAAAACCGTTGATATTTGGACTGCTTCTAATCTTATGACTCGATTCATTAGCAATTTATTTTGAACACAATTTGCAAATTGTATTTTAAGTCATGGTTAACTTGCACTCTTAAAATTTAAACATTCTGAATTAAGTTGTAAATAAACTTGTCTTTCTTCAAAATCAATTTAACTTTTCAAAAACGTCTGCTTCTTGAAGTGTATATTTTTGCAAACTGTCCTCTACTAATGAGAGAATGTTAATAGTTTCTACCTCATTATTAGTCTTGAAGGTGACCATAAGATTGCCTATCTCATCGTTGCTACTCAAAAACAGGATGCCAAATATTTATAACACTCTGGCGGACAAGCTTTATCTAGTGGAAACGGTTAAAAAATGCACTTTGCAAGTTGCATTTTTGGCTTAGTGAATTCCAACACCAAACAAGACATACAAATAGTACTTGTCGGGTTTCTGTCAAAACCTCGTAAGTTTGTTTTGAGAAATTGAATAGGATACACAAAAAACCAATTTTAGAGGTAATAAATTGGAATTCTAAGATCGTAAGTGGTTTTAAACTCGTTGATGAAACCAAAGGGAACCGTGATACAGTTACGAGACATTGATTGAATTCAGTCATTTGTTTTGCTCTAAATACTTTAAAATGGCATTTTAAGACTTACGAGGTTTTGACAGTAGGCCGACGATATGCTGCCCAAGTAATATGACACATAAAACAATTTTTCAAAATGTTTACTTTCAATGTTTTTAGTTTCGAACCACAAGCGCAAGTTCGTGAGATCTGATGGAGCACTTAATTTTTGTATTTCTTGTCTCCCATCTTCTGTAAACGTTATATTATTTCCACCTTATTAACACAACAAATCTTTAACTTTGGGCAAAACTTTGTACTCCTCTTATTTTCAAATTAAGCTAAGCAAATGCACCAAAGGCAATGATCAGTTAGATACACTTCCTGCCTTTTCATCCTTTCCCAGTGCTAGGAGTATGCAATAAACCTAGTTACCAAGTGAATCTCAGTTTTGTTAGTTCATTGGATCTATTTGTTATGAATATTGCAGTGTCTTTATTCCTACAACTTCAACTTAAGTTTATCCACCCACACGCACACAAGAATAAATCTTTTACTTTTTTTTGTGTTCATTTGTCAAGGACATCGTAGACACTGATTATTATAATGGAGAGAGCAAAAAAGATGATGGAAATGTTGCTCCTATGGGTTGTTTGACTTTAGCTTTATTAGTTGAATTTTGTGCTCCCAGGTCCTAGTACTTTTGCCTTTTTTTTTGTGCAAATTTAAAATATAACCTTGTGATGTCTTGAATTGTAACTTTGTGAGGTGACTCCATCTGTGCCGAACATTTATCACAATTTTCTTTTCTGTGACTGTGACTGAATGGAGGGGGGGGGGGGGACATTATTTCAGTTTTTGTTGCACGAAAAATAAATTTTCCAGCAATTGACTCAGTATAAAGTCAGCCAAGCGAGGGCACACAAATTATAGAATTTCGTGATACATATGTACAGTACATGAGTAAAATTCATTTAATTAAGTTTGATAGTGTGCAGGTTTGTCGAGAGGACTTTTATTATTTTTATTTTCACATAAAAGTCACGTCATGTCACTTATGGAGTAAAGTTTATATAGTAGTTTGGTTTTTCAGATTGCCCTGAACCTGATCAAAAAGTACATTTCTTTATTTAAATGAAATGGAATTGCTATATGGTTTTGTGAGTTTGTCTAGAGTAGAAAATCATGCAAACGTATAAGTAAAATTAATTGTATATTTAAGCAAATTATTATTGAGGTAAGTATTTGAACTTAAATTTAATTTAGCAATTAAAGTTCTTACATATGTGGTTGATATAAGGTTTCGGAGGAACGGACTTGCTGGAAGGTTTTTTTTTTAACGCTTATGAGATTGGTGACCTTTTAGTTCTGAGTACATAATTTTTTGTTGAATGGTTCTTAAGTCAAATGAAACAACTAAATTCTCTTTGTCACGATGTTTAATCCATGTATGTAAAAAGATATCATCAGGTGAAAAACACTGGTTTAATTTGGTTTTACATTTATTTATATTGTACTTTGAAAATAAACAACAACATCTTTCTCAAAAACTTCTACATACTAAACATAGACGTCAGTTGAAATCTTTGGTATCGTGTAAAGATGATCTTACCTTTTATTAATACCCCGTTTAAAGAAGTTGCTTTGCTTATCCGGTCTGCAAGACCCATAATGACGAGGCCTTTGAATTCTTTATTATGAACTAAAAGAGTACAGGCCAGCTCCCTAAAATAAGTCTAGAAAAACTTTTGTTTCTAATAGGGTTTTCAGACAAAACACCAAAACCGATTTTCGGCGAAAACTTTTCAAAAACTTGAAACCCATATTCACACCGAATAACACAATACAGTTTTTTATTAGCCAACCACTAACAATTTTCTATTCTTTTTGTTGTTTTCTTCTATTTTATGAAAGTAAAATAGTGATTGTTTATATAAATTTGATACATATGAACAATTTTAATTACAGCAGGCAAATAATATCAGTTTTAAATAAATTAAATAATTTTGAGATTGGAATTTTGTATTTGATATGACAGAATTTCGTCAGCTGTTTTCAATTTATTTTGAAAGCATTCAATCAGCTTCTTTTTTTGACATTTTATTGGGAACTGAACTTTTTAAAAGGTACGTTTGTTTCGTTCATCTCTGAATTCCAACTTGTTTTCGACTGATTTTATAAAAAAAACTTGTGTTTTACGAAAACCTGAAGTATAAAAAAATGTATGGGAAAACTTGTGTTTTCGATTAGGTTTTTCTCCAAAACCGATATTTTCGTTTAATCCGCGTTTTGGGTCCGGTGTGAAAAGGCGCTAAGTACCTGACCCAATATTTTGTAAACAATCGTTATCTGTGGATAAAGAAGGTTCTCCATTTTTACTTTATTTTTTTATTCATAGGTACTAAAGCCAAGTTTTGAATTCGTGCAAAAAAAAAAATTGAGATAACAATGAAACATGGCATTAGGACGATAGAAAACACCAAAAAAGTGGGGGGCTAATTCTATCCGTCCATCTCTTCAGCTACAACCTAAACGGGTGGATCGATTTTCTTAAGACTTAGTACATAGTGGTTTAGGGATTCTGCCCACACGTTTTTTCATCTTTTCTTAGAACTTCATAAGAATAACGGTAGAACCCTGCAATATATTTTTTTTTAGCAACCTAACAAAATTTTATTTTTCTCAAAATCAGCTCCACCACTTTTCTTTAAAAAATCAATTACAGTCAGACTTCCATAACTCAAAGTTTTATTGAGAACTTTGACTTTTCAACCTTATTTTCATGAATTCTGCCCTCCATAATTCGAACTTGTAAGTCCAATTTCTCTATATATCGAATTTTTTAGATTGCGTTTGATGCCAAAAAGTCTCTCTAACTCGAACTTTTTCTCCTATTGGGGAAATCCCATTTCATTTAATCTTTTTTTTTTTTATTTACTATGTCTACTATGATTATTTTTAGACGTTTGGTTAGTAGATACATTCTAAATTCTTTGCTCTTATTTGGGAAACCCTCTTTTGTTTAAATTTTTTGAAAAATACTTGAGTCTACTGTGATTAATTTCTGTATTTTTGTTTGAAGAAGAGGGATGGCTGTTCAGAGTTTGTATGCTTTTCATTTGAACTTCGGTTTTGAACGGGTTAACTAGTTTTTATGCTCAAAAGTTCCTAGTTTTGTTTTTTTTTTTAGTTGGAAAAGGAGCAATTCACGAATTTAAAATGTCAGCAAGAAAAAACAAAAGCTTAAAGTCATAAATTAAGTTGAAAGTGGTGTCAAAAAGAAAATCGTAGCTATAAAATATGGGCTACCACAAAGTACACTTTCCACCATATTGAAGAACAGAGAAAAAACAAAAAAAAAAATGCTGAAAATTCACGAAACAAAAAAACTCAATGAGAAAAAACCTCTAAATATGATCGTGTTGACAAGGCTGTCTCCAAATGGTTTACGGAAGCCAGAAATGAAAATTTCCCAATTTCAGGGACAATTATAAAGGAGAAGGCTAAAAGATTTGCAATTGAAATAGGAGAAACTGATTTTGCTTCAAGTACAGGTTGGCTTGATAAATTCAAAAAAAGGCAGGTTCGACGTGACGACAAATTTTACATTCAGAGTTTTTATGTATGTTAACGATATTTTTTTTTGTTTCAATTAGAAATGGCACTGTTCAAAAAACACTTTCTGGGAAGTGTGCCTCAATTAATCAAGAAGACTGCGAGCATTGAAAACAAAATATTCTACCAAAACTAATCGAATGTTAAAGTGAAGATGACATCTTCAATGCCGACGAAACTGGACTTTTTTTTATAAATGCCTACTAAATAAAACATAGGCTTTTAAGGGTGAGAAATATCACGGTGGTAAACATAGTACAGAGTGGGCAACATGTATGATTGCGGCAAATATGAGTGGAAAAGAAAGACTTAACATTCTTTTGATCGGCAAAACCAATAAGCCACGATATTAACAAGGAGTAAAGCCTTTGCCCGTAAAGTACCGAGGAAACAAAAAGTCGTAGATGGTAACTGACTTTTGAAGATTGGGTTAAGGATGATTACTCATTTTTTTTAAGCTTCTGTTAATCACAAACCATTTTGTTTTCTTAATTCATATTTCATTTAATAAAATAAAACAATAAAACTAACATTTGTCGAATTTCTTTAAGTCGAAGTTTCTATAACTTGAATTTTTTTTCATTCATTTTGAGAGTTCGACTTATGGAAGTTCCACTGTAATTGCTTTTGGTAAAAGCTACCTCTGGATTGGCACCTTCTAAAGAACCATTTCTTTAATTTTCGATTTTCTTTAAAACGGTTATTTTGATGTACCTACATAATTATTTTATACAGAAGCTTCTAAACATCGCAAATAGTTTTTCCTACTAAAGTTTAAAAAAAAAATATTTTTTTGATTTTTAAAATATGTTCAATCAAATATTATGAAAGAAAATGATCTATTTTTATAAAACGCGGTATTAAAGGGTTTTTTACACTCTGTACCTAAAGTATTTTCAGAAAAAATTAATTTCTATGAAAAAATAATGGTACCTTCCATACAAATGTTAAAAAACCGTTAAGGAAAATATTTTTTTTTAAACGGTTCTACGATTTTTATTAAACTTTTTCATGTGTCATATGCCAAGATTGTACCAAAATAATTTTTATTATCCCCCATTCGCTTCACTCAACAAAAAAAATAGTACCTTATTTCAACCTAGATATTCTATGGTTTCTTTTTACTTATTTTGTTAAGTTTCTTAAGCCAAGGTATGAATCAGGATTTATTTTTCTTAATTTGCAGATCATTTTTCGTGATCTGATCCACGAATTCTTTCCGTGTAAATGGTTTTTCTTACCACTTTTTCAAATATCTACATGGTCTGGTGTTTCCTCATGTGTGGAGCAAAATCTGCATGTTTGACTGCTGAAGTGCTGACTACACCAAGGATATTCAGGTGTCTCTTAAGTTTACAGTGCCCAGTGAGGAGACCAGATATTTTCCTAAGGTTGTTTCTAGTTAGGTTGATGCAGTCTTAAAACCGTGCTCGGTTGTAATTAAAAAGTAATAGTTTTGCCTGCCCTAGCTTGGGGAGTTTTTTCCAGTTTTTGGATCTTTCGGCCTCCTCTAGTTCTTTAATTTTGTATTTTATCACATTTTCTCCAAAGCCAATGGGTTGAGGTCCCATTAAAGGAGTCATTGCCCCTATTTTTGCTAAGGAATCTGCTTCTCCATTTCTCTGGACATCAACGTGACCAGGTACCCAATGGAGTGTGTTACTATTGTTCTTTTCCAGGACATTCAGCTCGTTCACACACTCCCAAACTACCTTAGAGCTAATGGAGTAAAGGCTCAGTGCTTTGAGTGCAGCTTGACTGTCCGACATAATGGCAATGTTTTGGTTTCGGTAATTCCTTTTGAGAATACGCTTTGCGCATTTAGCTATGGCGTTAACTTCCACCTGAAAGATGCAAGCAGATTGTCCCATCGGTATGGAAAGTTTGGTTCTAGGCCCAAAGATTCCAGCCCTATTCCCTTCAGTTGTTCTCGATCCATCAGTGTACAACTTGATGGCATTTGGTTTGAGAATATAGTTTATTGTTTCGCCTATGGCTTCATGTAAGGAGGATAGATGAAGGATAGCTTCGATGGCTGCTGTGGGGCAGGTTCGCATTGCTCCAGTGCATAAGCATGCGAGTCTTTGGAAATTTTCTAGTTGTGAGCAATTCGGTTCTTTTATGCCATGCGACCACACCATAGCTAATGATGGGTCTTACCATCATGGTGTACATCCCCCTAAGGATGTTTCGTTTGCAGCCCCACGACTTGCCTGCTAGTCTTTTACAGATCATGAGGACTTTTGTGGCTTTCCCAACGGTTATTTCAACGTGTTTGTTCCATAGGACTTTATTGTCAAGTGCGATACCTAGATATTTAACCTCAATTTTTGTTTGGATTACTTCGCCCCCCAACGGAATGGGTTTCATGCGTGGCAGAAGTCTTTTTTTAGTAAATGGTATCATCGTCGTCTTGGAAGAATTAAAAGATAATCCCACGGATATGCACCATTTCCTTGAAATAGTTAGCCCTCTTTGAATAATGTCATAGAGGACTTATTCAAACTTCCCTGCGGCTGTGATGACGATATCAGATATCATCAGCAAAATCGATACAGTAAATGCTTTGAGAATTAAGCTTTTCTAGCAATTCATCAACTACAAGACTCCACAGTAAGGGTGATAGTTAAGCTTCCTGTAAGGCGTAAGTGAATTCAAACGGAGCGGTTTCTGTGGATCTGTCTGCTCTGTAGACATGTGGTGTACATTAAGAGGCCTGTCTACAAATACTGCCGATCTTATGAAGTTGTCGACTATTTTTTCCGGAGTTTTCAGTAAAAAGGACGTAAGGCTTATTGGCCTGAAAGACTTTGGGTGGGTTGTATCTTTCTTCCCTACTTTAAGAATAAAAGTTACCTTAGCTCTTCTCTATAAGATGACTTTGCTGCAGCTAGTAATACGGTGATAAGTAGCACCAGGTTCCCCAGGCGAAGGATATTCACAGCAACCTGGCGATCTCCAGATGGTCGAACCGCCAACCAAATCGACCATGTGCTAATTGGCGCAAGGCTCGCATCGAGCATCTTGGACGTGCGAACTTTCCAAGGTGCAAATGTGGACTCTGACCACTTTCTTGTTGTGACAAAGTTCAGAGCCCGTCTGTCCAACGAAAAGAAAGCGAAGATCACCCAAAGGAAGAAATACAACATTGCATGCCTTAGCACATCTGAGAAAGCCAGGGACTACAGTTAGCAATTAACCGGGAAACTCTCTGCCGTACCCCCACTCACAAGCGTCAACGACCAGTGGAACTTGTATCGCGACATCATTAAGGAGACAGCCGAGACCACCACAGGCTATCAACCACCTAGAAAAAAGAACCCGTGGTATGATGAGGAATGCACAGTATTGAAGCAGGAGACGGAAAATGCATGAATGCAAATGCTGCAACGGAAAACAAGAGCAGCAAGAGAGGAGTACCGTGAAAAGAGAAGGAAAGAGAAGAAAACCAGACGTAGAAAGAAAAGAGCATCCACAGCCTCTCAGCTCAGGTATCTCGAGGAGTCTAGCACTGCCACCAACATCCGTCGGTGCTACAAAACAGCCAAGCAACTGGTATGTGGTTATAAAACCGACACCCAAGCTCTTCGAAACAGCGAAGGGAGCCTAGTCACCGAAGCGCAGAAAATTATAGACGTGTTTAATCAGATTTTCCAGCAGCTGCTCAATGGGCATTCTGTAGAGGAAGTGACAGGAGGACAAAGAAGAATGAGACCAGTCAATGAAGATCTAGTCCCAGTGCCCAGTACTGAAGAGATTAGGAAAGCCTTCCACAAGCTTAAGAATAACAAATCCGACGGCACGGATGGCCTACCTGCGGAACTCTTCAAGAATGGAAGAGATGTCTTGGTAGGGTACATACACCAGCTCCTCAACCAAGTATGGGAGGAGGAAAGTATGCCCGCCGACTGGTCAATTTGCTCCATATGCCCAATCTACAAAAAAGGCGATCCTATGTCCTGCAAACACTACAGAGGTATATCCCTGCTTCATGTTACATACAAGATCATTTCTAACGTACTTTGTGAGCGTCTTAAACCTTTCTGCAACACTGTGATCGGCACGTACCAGTGTGGCTTCATACCAGGCAGATCAACGATAGACCAAATTTTCACATTGAGGCAAAAAGTCGAGACCCACCATCTTTTCATCGACTTCAAAGCCGCATATGATAGCATTAGTCGCCAAGAGCTTCTATTGGCGATGTCGGAACTCGGGATCCCGAAAAAACTGATCCAGATATGCCGCATGACGTTACAAAATACGCGGTGCAACGTGCTAATGGGTAACAGCTCATTCGAGCTATTCCAGATATGTACAGGGTTCAGACAAGGAGATGCCCTATCATGTGACTTCTTCAACCTAGTCCTGGACCAGATAGTTCGCAAGAGTGGTGTTAACCTGGAAGGCACTATCTTCAACAGGTCTTCGCAACTGCTTGGCTATGCGAACGACATCGACATGGTCCAATATGCGAGGAGGCCTACCCCCCTGCGTACACCCTTCAACACATAAGGGAGCAATCAACTTTGATAGCTGATCAAAATTGTAAGCAATCATCTATATGGCTACTTTGTGAAACAGTGGTACACTCTGGCGTATACGCATTTTCAGTAAGTTATGGTGTCAATTTAAATTGTATTATTTTCAAAGATATAGTGGTATGCCACTCGATGTGCAAGCTTATTTTTAAAGTAGCAGAATACTTTAAACTAACCTCCATTGAGCTTTCGTCATTCAAGACTTTCCTGATTTCGTACTTTCTTTTTTCCAAGGGTCAATTTGAAATATTGCAGGATTGTGCCTCTATGGGAAAAAGGTGTTAAAGAAACTTGACATAAATGTAAGGAGAGTTTTCTTTTTCTACTTTTTTTAACTTATGATGGGAGTAAAAATAAAACAAAATTAGTTTGGATTTAGTCTACAAAAATTCGCGATTTATCCACCGATTCTATTGGATTCATCAGTGACAAATGAGGATCTTATCAACTCGTATTGAATCTTTGTAAAATTAAGCTCAGGTAGAGACGAAATAGTAAAGTTAAATAACATTTCACATTTAAATCATCTACCAGTTTTCGTGGTTTTTGTTATCTCAAGACGTATGACACTTTAAATGAAACGAACATTGAAAGACATAAAACTAGAAATTATTAATCTAAGGGTTGACAGTCGTTCACTCAAACCATGTGAAACATTAGATAAACAAATTGTTAAGATACACGAATTGTTAATACAAAAAAGAAAAGATGACAGGACAGCCTTAGAACTTTTTTTCCATGCGCACACTGCATAAACCAATCTACTCCTATTCTAATTTGATTTGTTTTTGCTTAAACATTTATAGATTTATCCATCAATAAACACTAGACCTTTGAACACTTAATTCAAGTGTCAGCATATGTATGAAGAGGGCTCTTCAAATTCCTTTTTCACTTTCGATTCGTTTGATAACAAAACACCACTTTTTTTTAACTCATATCACCTCGTGTGTATATTTTATTGATCAAAGGTCTACAATGAAAATATTCCTAGAAAAATATTATTGACACAAGTAGAATATTGTTGGAAGAGATAAACACAACACACAAAAAAAAAAGTTTACTTACGCGCCATTGATTGTATGAAATGAGCTTTTAGTAATCAATTTGCCTCAACACAATATACTCAGAGATAAAATACACAAAAAAAAAGCTCACAAAAAGCACAGCACTTACATAGTCTTATCATCATCAGAAACCACAACAAAAACAACAGTCGCAAGGTCAAAGTCGACTCTTAATTTGTCGTCCGTAACCAGAAGTGGAGGAGAGAATAAAACACACAAAAAATAAGCACATCACTTCCTCAAAAGATACAAAAAAGTGTCATCTCAATCTCATCAAATGCGAGGGAAATGACACCCCCAACATTCTGTATTGTGTCAAGAGTCCGAAGCCATTAAAGGGCGAAACATGTTTTGCGATTCGTTTGATCCCCCCAACTCATAATAATTGATTATTATTATAGAAAAAAAAAATCAATTAACAGAAAAATAAAAACATTTTTTTTTTATTAGAAACTAAAGGATGTACGTAGTTACAATATTTGCACATGTAAGTATGAGTATGAAGATATGTTTGAGGCTGTATGAACAAACTAGCATTTTTTGTGTTTTTGACGACATGATAGCTGCTTTGGAAGCATTCGTTCGTTCGTTGGTTCCTCGTTACTGTCTTTCAGCAACAACTACCGCTTCTGTCTTCTTGAGTAGGAATTTCTGAATTTCTGGCCAAATCTCCGCTGTCGTTCGGCCGGCAAACTTTGTCACCAGATTGTATTTCTCGTAGAACTCCAGAACCGGCTTCATTGCCTCATGGTAGACTTCCAATCGCCTGCGCACTATTTCTGGTTTATCGTCTTCACGTTGCACCAAATCCTCCCCAGTCACGTCATCTTTGAATGGCACCTTTGGATTGTTAAAACCTTCATTGTAAACTCTTCCCGATGGTAGATGTATCCAACGCCCCTTGACCCGTTCGATAATCACGTCTGTTGGCACATCCAAATTGAGAACGGCATCAACAGGGTCGGTTGCTTGAAGACGATCTGCCTGAGCAACAGTGCGTGGGAAGCCATCCAACATCCATGACCTGTTGCCAGCTTCGATTATTCGCCCAGACACACACTTGATAATGAGTTCATCGGGAACCAGCTTGCCTTCATCCATGAACACTTTGGCTTTCTTGCCCAGCACCGTGCCATTCATAATATTCAACCGAAGGATGTCCCCCGGTGAGATATGTACGAAGCCAAATTTCTCTACAATACGCTTGGAGATAGTGCCCTTTCCAGATGCAGGCGCACCTAGAATTACTGCGCGGAAGATTTTTGATGCCATTTTCGCGTGATTATTTATTTCGTGTATGAATTCTGTTTATATTTATGTTTTTTTTAATTAAGTTTTTTTTTTATTTTTTGCGATGAAACATAAAACAAAATACAAAAAAAAATAAAATACGAAAAACACAAAGCCGACCCGCCTGGGTGGAGGTGGTTACACAACTTAACAGCTGCTATTTGCTAGCTTGCCGGGCAGCGTGTGTGGGATGGATGAAGAATCGCGATGAGTAAAAGATACTCGTGCTCGCAACTGAGCACTTTCGTTGCCAAAGTTTATTTGCAAACTAAAAGCTGAAGTGATACTGAACTTGGAACTTGGAGAGTAACAATGAGACGACGAAGTATGTAGAAATAGTAGAGCTGTGCCAATTCTGGTTTGTTTGCAGGGCTGTATTTGTGTTTGATACAAAAAAAGAGCAAAATAATTTATTATTTGCATGAATTGTGCGGGTCAGTGAATAAATTTAAAAGATATTGAATGTAAAATCTTTTAATGCATGAAAAGGAAAAAATTAAAGATTTGAGATTTTGCCACCAGGAGGCGTGGCATCTACAAAGCATCTCAGCTCTGTGCTTCATCCGCTTGTTGCAGAATGATGAAATTTGGTAGAGCCGTGGGATTTGTGGTGGTTTCAGATCTAAACAAAAATTTAAAATATTGAGCTTTTAAGATTTTAAGAGTCTATCAATTATTAAAATTAGAGAGAGCACTAGAATGACGAAATTTGGTAAATTATTAGAGCTGCAGTGCATTAAAATATTGCAAATATGAGATTTTGTGTTTAAGGGCCGTGGCATTCATCCATTTTTTCAAGAAAATCTTTGTAAAAAGAACAAAATCACACCAAAAAAATGTATTTTAAAAAGAAAGCGGGTTTTTAGATTTTTTAGTGTGACACAATCTTTGTCTTGGAGTTCAGTTTGACTTAGCTCTTGAATCATGTTATTAAGTCAATTAAAATCCTAAGCTAACTGTGTTTCCTTGAGTAATTTGGTTAGTTAACACTAAGGGGCCAAACTTATCAGTATTTTTTTTGGTGCCATCTTGATTTCTATAGGAGAAGGTTTGCCAAAAAAATTTATTATTGAAATCCTTAAAACCATGTCCGTTATGGTGTCAAATCCATAGTGTTTGCAATTCGGTTTCAATAGATTTTTAACAGCGGTAAGGTAAATTCAATCTTCCGATGAAAAACTATTTCTGAATTGGGGTTAATTTATATTCAAGATTAGCTCACTTTGATTTTTCTCAGAACTATCTTAGCACTTTAGCGGGGTAAATTAGACTTCCTTTCTTCTTAAAAAGCCACCAGCAGTAGCGGATCCAGGGGGTCATGACCCCCCCTCCCAGAAGTCCATAAAAACAAGAGAAATCTTTACTTGTTATTCAAAAGGACAGAGTCAAACTTCGTAATGATAAATGAACAGGAAAGAAATATTGACGAAAAATTACTTCTAAAGTAATTAGCCCTGAAGGCCACACTAAACTGTCTACTCCATCCAACTCAAATGGATTGACTACACAATGTGAGTGAACACAATAGACTCACTTTGACGCTGAGGAGTCGAAAAAACAAAACACAAGTCTCAGCTCGTCAAGGGATTAGTAAATTTTTTTTGTTCACCCCGTAAACATGCATGTTTTCTTCATAAAATTGTCACATTTGCCACTTTTCAATATGTTTGGCTTAAATTGGAAACTGAGCCTAATTCGAAGATTGAACTCTTAAAGCTTTTTGTTTGAAAATTCTATGAGAAAATTTAAGCGAAAAACATTAACAAAGCAATAAACATAAAAAAGAAATCGAAAAATTTTAGATTTTTAAATTTTTTCGAAAATTACATAATTTTTTTTGGAGCAAAGATCCAATGAGGCATAATTTAACATAAAAAAGAGGCTGAAGTCTATTATACTCGTATGACAGTTTATATTTATTTCCTGCTTAGATTTATTTATAAAAACTTTTAACCATCTATAGGAAATTTAATTTTCAACCAAAAATTTTAAGAGCTTAAATATCAAATTCTGCTTAGTTTCCGAGCTATACCAAACAAATATATTCAATCATAAAAACCCTTGCACTGAAGTGTAACTTTATTTCCCTCATTTTCCTGTTCTTTCAAAAGCCTAAAAGATAAACCTGGACTTTTGCTAAGCACAAGATATGTAGAAAATTCAAGCTTTGCTATATTTTTCAAGAAGTTTCAGTTCTAATTGATGTTTTGATTTGATGACCCCCTTCCCCCCTTCAAACTAAATTTCTGGATCTGTGCCTGGTCGCCAGGTCTTTTTTCTATGAAAACCCAATTTTGTATATGAGAATACCCTTGAACTGATATTTTAAAAAATATTATTTTAACCTTAGATTCTTTTAAATAAGAAATTTTGACAAAAGCGTAGAGGTAATGTTTTCTTAACGCTGTATGTTGTCAATTTCCATTTTACCACTAGTGAGGTTAAATAAACGTTTTTATTATTATTTTTACAATTTTTACCTGTTGAAAAAAAAATCTGTCCTGTTAAAGTAGCACTCTGTCAGTTCATTGCAACGTGAAACCAGTGTTAAACACACAAACAGTTTCAATGTCAACTTATTGATTTTTGGCACACAGTCTTTTTAGTGAATTGTATTGATTCAGGGCACAAATACAGAATACAGGATTGATTCAACATTGAATAATGATAAATTAACTAGATTTACAATTGAAATTAACCAGATTTTCAAACTAAATTTACAGGACTACTTTTTTAAGGAAGTGCTAAATTTACATGGTGTATGCCGATTTTATCTACATCCTGCGTTGATTTAAAATGACATTAAAATCAGGTTTTATAGGACTGGCTACGATTGCAGAAAAATCTCGGTGTTGTTTGGAATCCGTATAGAAACGATACCGAAACGATACCAGCTTCAAAGCATCCGAACGATACCGAGATGGGATTTTGTCTACCAACTGCCTCACATATTATTTTTTTATCTTGGTTTCTCGGAAACGGCTCCAATAGTTTTGTAACAGCATCGCCTTTCTTCTATGATATTTTGATGCAGAGTTTATGTTTCAGTGACTCAACGGAGCCTTACAGCTTAGACATTGTGATACAAACTCTTTAAAACTGTTAAGACAATAAAACCTTTAGTTAAAAGGATACTCTTTCATTTATTATATGCATATTTTATGTAATGATTTCTTCTTTATTAAATCTTAAAAATACCAAGCGAGTTCAACTACAAGATCAAGAACATGTAACCAAGTCGTGGATTTTATTTTCATTTGTGACTGAAACCAGACCGAAACCAGACGAGAGCGATACCGATACCGAGGAGAGACTTTGTTATACGAGACCAAACGAGACCGAGAAGATACTGAAACTTTTCGATTCTGACGATACCGAGACGAAGCTTACAAAAGTATCCTTTGGTTTGGTATCGTTACTAGCCTAAGTGATCAACCACGTTCAACAATAAAAACCTGAAAACTGGTATAACTTACCAGAAAATAGTTATTTACACGTGCTTTTCTCTCAGAGTGTAAGTACTATACATTTATGTCAAGTTACGTATTCGTAAAAAAATCAAATTCAAGATTTTGAGCAAACTTGTTAAAAATTAAAACGGCGACAGCGAAGACGAAAAGGGTGGATCTCACAACTTTATCTGTCTATTTATTTATCCATTAAGCTACAGCTTAAACTGTTGAATTGATTTGCTTCAAACTCACACATTTTGCATTTTTTCTTGGAACCAAAAATACGGTACTTGCCATAGATTTTAACTTGCAATAAAAAATACTAAAGGGCAAATTTTGGACTTGTACAAAACAAAAATTTCGAGATAACAATCAAACGGGTTGGGGTCAAAATTCTGTAGGGTCATAATTCTGCCTATCAAATTCTGTTTTACAAAATTCTGGTCGTAAAAAATTCTGCATGACCAAAATTTTGCTTATTTCAAAATTCTGCATTTAAAAATTCTGTTAATATGTTGTAAAAGAGAAATCGTTTTGATAATGTAAGAAGTGCGCTTTATCTCTTTTACAACATATGTTAACAGAATTTTTAAATACAGAATTTTGGAAAACAGATTTCTTGTAATGGAACTTAATTAAACGTGGTAAGATAATGGATACATAATTGAAACGATTTTAAATTAACTAGATACTATCTTAAGGCAGAGTTTTGGTCTGTTTTTGATGATGAAAAGCTAAAGGAAGTTTTCCAAGAACATAAAACATTCTCGATGTTTTGAGTCGATGACTAAAAAGCTGAAAATGATCTTCTTTTGGCAAAAGCGCTGGTAATTACAGTAAACATGGGGAGCACATACAAAAAAGTTTTCTAAAAAATAAGCAAATAACGCGAATCATAAAAAAATTACTTGAAAGCTACATTAATTATTTAAAAACCAAGAAATTAAGTTTTATTAGGGGTATTCATACAACAGTGTTAAGCCGTAGTAAACGTAGTAAAACTTGAACCTTCGTAAATATGTCACAATTTACATGTGTGTTATAGCAAACAAAGTAGGCTTCGAAAGTTTCAGTCCAAATTATTCCCAAAAAAAGTCTCGCAGTCCATTATCAGCAATGGACTCTAAGAGATTGATTTTTGAAATAACTTTTACTCATGTTTTTGACGCCTATACTCCTTTTTTTGCTATAACTCACATCCAAAATTTACTGTGGTCTATAGAATCATAAAAAAATGTTTTGTGTAATCTATTTTAAACAGAATTTTGACCAGACAGGATTTTGAAATACAGAATTTTGCACATACAGAATTTTGACATACAAAATTTTGAAATACAGAATTTTGTCCAAACAGAATTTTGACCAGACAGAATTTACAAAAAAAGCTGAATTTTGACCAAACAGAATTTTGAAAAATAGAATTCTGACCCGCTCCGTAAGCAAACATGACATTTAGATGACATAGAGAACACGAAAAAAGTGGGTGACAAAATTCACTCTTTCTGTTTGTCTCTCGATCTACAGTTTAAGCCAATGATGCGATCTTCTTCAATTTTTGAACTGGTTGAAGGTTTTTTGGTTATCCTCTAGTCTAGAAGGGAAATAGTGTTTTTAGCTCCAAGTATAACGGTCTTTTTCATACAACGGTTAAGGAAAAGCTTATTTATTTCAAAAACAGCTCCAAAGATTAAAACAAAAAAACAGTATATTATTGTAGGCCTGGTGTACTTTTCGCTAATTTTTTTTTACCAAAAACTGTAATTAACTCCCATAGGTATAATGTTTTTAAACAATTTTTATGGAAAAGATCATTTAAAACACCAATATTGCACACCAAAATTTTGAAAAAAATATTATTTTGGATTTTTAAAAATATATTATTTTTTTTTTTTTTTGGAAAACTTAATAGTTATATAAAATATAAATTTACATAAATAAATACTGATAAATACTCAAAACTGGGATACCAAATATTTATGTTTAAATGCTACCCAAAAGAAGTTTTTAAGAAAACCGTTCAAATGATTTAATATGTTTGTTTGCATAAATTCATATTTTTTCAAGTAATCAAAAAGCATATTTCTTTTTGAGCTCTGAATCAGCGCTGGATCTATGGGGGGGGGGCAAACCGGGGCCTGTGCCTCGGGCGGCAGCCTCCACCTAATGAAACTAAATAAAATGGAATAAAATTAGGCAGTGGAATTTCTGAAATTGGATTTTTCAGTTAGCCCTTAGCATTTTTTTCTTCAATTTCACCATTTAAAATGCAAATATTTCGAACTTACTACACTCAGTCACGTAAACATACAAAAAGTCAAATAGTAATAAAAAAAAAGTAAAATATTATTTATTTTCTCATTTTTTAGCTGATTTTATAACACAAATTAAATAGAAAAAAAAATGTAATTCCAATATACTCTGTTCACTCTTTCGAGATTGTCCACTTTTTCAAGCGGGAGTTTTAAAAGGCTTTTTAAAGATGAATTTGTTCAAAATGCACATTTTGTTCGATGTGGATGTTTTTACATTTACTTATTAAGTGTCCCCAAGCAATGTTAAATACTTGCAAGACATTTTTATAAAAAAAAAAATCCTTTTTAAGACTATGTGTGTTCACTATTTTCGATAGTTCACTATTTCGAGACTCACTACATCGAGCGTCTACTGTATTTAAAAAAAAATATTTTTGTTTACCAATTTTTGTGCAATATCTTGAATTTGGGTTTATTTGCAGCTTGAAGATTTTTCGACAATCATAAATTCAGACTTTGAAATGACAATCAAAATATTTTGTATCAAATTTTTGTTCGTTAAAATTTTGTTCATTTATGCCAAAAAACTGAGGGAATCCGAATGCAAAAATAGGAAAGCTGACTTAAAAAATTATCACCTCACAATGAGCATTAAAAAATATATGCTAGCTAAGTACAAAATTAAGAAAGTCTTAACCAAAATTCGTAACTATAGCAGAAATTGAGTACGTCCAAATTTTGTACTGAAACGGAATATATGATTTACGAATGTATTTTTAAAAATGTTCGAGGTGGTGAATCAAACCAGTGTGTTCTCCCTTCGACTACGACCTTGTGTGTGTTGTGTTTGTTGAAAATTGCTTGTTGTCTAATATAACATCTTAAGTACAAATTCATTAAAAAGTTTTTCTCCCTGTTACAAAAAATCCAACCATGTTTCTATGTTTTTTTTTTCATTAACTTCAAAACCTGGAGGGGCTCCCAAGTCAAGTTCTTGCCCCGGTTTGGAATTAGATAACGGGTTGTTTATGAAATTAAAAGAACTACTTAAATGCTTTTCTTATTTGTTTTCTATAACTACTTGCATATTTTAATAGTTCTTAAGTTTCAAGCAACTTGAACATAAGAGCAAGTATGTGGGATGCAGTCGTGCATTGAATTCTTTACAAATATTTTACATGATCTCAAATTTTAAATGTCATAAACTAGTGTATCTAAAGGTTGCCTTTAAATTAAAAATAAAATTGTTAAAAATTGTTTTACAAAAAATGGTTAGTAATGTTATATTTTCAGGGAACCAGCTTTTTTAAAAAATAATCCAATTTCTTTTTATTTCGAAACCTACGATGTAAATTTTTTTTAAAGTTGGTGCCAAACTTTAAAACTGGGTCTGACGCTCCAACTGCCCCAAATGGTTGCACGAGGACTTTCAAGGTTTTTTTTTATTGAATGTTTTTGTTTAGAGTATAAGCATGCTTAAAACAAAAAAAGATCTAAATTAACCCTGCATTTGAGATAGAATGTTCAGGTTCACACTGGATACTTTTAAATATGTTTGATGGTATAACTCGGAAACCAAGCCGAATTTGAAAATTCTACTCTCAAACCTTTTAGATAAAAATTAAATTTCCTATCGAAATTGATGAAATTGTATACAAATATTTTTTAAAACCATCAAAAAAAAATACATTGTAGTAAATGGTTAAATTTTTCTTCGACACTAATCTTTAAATTTTCCCTTCCTAAACGGCTTTTTTCCACCCTCTTCATGCATGGAGAGGGTAGGGAGAAAATCAATAATATGGTCCTATGGTTACAAGGGTGCTGAATCCAACAAGAGTTTTCTGATCACCGTCCGACCTCTGGTTTTCGATTTATATTCCAATATATAGAACAAGTGGCAGCCCTTTTCTTGTGCTTTTGACAGTGTTGCCACCTTGGCAATACTTCTTAAAAGTAAAGTTAGGACATCAAATATTAGTATACTAAAGCTCAACCCGTCAGGTCAAAATGACAGGTTGATCTCATCTCACTAACAGCCTTACTAATAGGTTCGAGACATACTCAAACAAAATAAAGTACAGGAAAAAGATTTTAACATGGTATATTCGAAAATTCATTTTATTATTAAATTTATACAGATACATACATATACCCATTCTTTATCTTTGCAGTTAAAGTGTTATAGTCTAATAACTATTAAAGGTGTTATAGCGCAGTAAGTTATTGTGCTATTACTAAACATAAGGCTAGTCACGCACATGCAACTACTACCGCAACAAAATAGTTTAATCGCAAGTTGACTGATCAGCGCACACATGAGCAACTCATGTGCACGAGATAACTCACGTAGTTTGTCATAGGGCCAGTTGTACAAATATTTAACTCGTGGTTCAGCAGTTTCAACTCACTAACTTCAGCAAACTTACTGAGGTTCAAAGATAGTTCATTCATTAATTTGGTTTCTATGACATACTTGAACCTTGAACCATCGTTGAACCTGAGTAATTCGGCTGAAATTAGCCAGTAAAAATTTTTGAACCACAATTTGCATAATTATAAAAATTCAATATTTTAAATAAATAAAAAATAAAAAACAAACATAAACACATAAAAATGTAAAAAATACTATTTCCTGTAAAAATATTTATTCTTATTAATGAAACATTATTAATAAGCAAACTTCTATGTCAAGTGTTCTGATCTGAATGTTGTTGTTAGCCTTTATAGAACTTCCATATTGCATTTGGATGCTTCATCCTCAAATGATCTGAGTTAAAAGAAAGTTTTGACGAATGATTTCCCATAGAAAGTTGAAAGTAGGGGTTTTTGTGGGAGCATCGCAAATAAAAATTGTGAAGAGATATTTTTAATTCTACCCTGGGTTTTTAGCTCACTGTTTTCTTTTTTTGCCACTATTCATTGGGAGGCGGCGAATTTAGTCTGGCCAAGCAGATGTACCATAATATAGGTTGAAACCCTTTAGATCAATGCAGACTGCTATTTTTAATTACTTAAATTTGTAATGAAGTAACATTACTATCATTCCTTATAGAGCACTTAATACATTTCATTCAAATATTGAAATTTTGATGAAAAAAAATTTGAGTATTAAATATATATTTAATTATTACATTTTTACGAAAATTGAAATTTCCTTAATTATGATCAATCAAATGCGGCCCTGCTCTTAAGTATCTATGTACCTACGTCACAGACAACTGACTATGACGTCTGAATGTAACACAATTGGATTCGAGTAATTGAAAAGCATGACGAGTGCTGCCACTGCATGTCTGTTGATAGAGGGCTTGGGCTTGGGCCATATGCTTATGCATTCTTGCTGTTGGTCAGGCACGATGTGGCACTTTGGAATTGAAAAAAAATATACTTTCATGCAAATACATTTACATTCTTGTTGTTGTATAAATGTATATTTGCGTATAGTCTATGTATCTGAGAGTTAAAGTCTTATCATATTTTGTTTGAAAAGAGCTTTTTAAGCAAGTGGTGTGGAAATAAGAGAGTAAAGATTATTTTAATTTTGTTGTTGCTTTTTAAGTGATGCAACCCTCGCAATGAACTTTTTAAATTCAGATGGTGCATGTGCAATCTGTGTGTTCTTTATGCAATAGCTATGCACATAGAAATACATAAAATAATGTGTGTTGTGTGTATGTTTATATAAACAAATATTATACTTGTGACGTTTTTGTATGAACTTAGAGCTAGGATGAAGAAATGCGAGATGGTGTAGACTTAGACAGAGAAAAAAGAAAAAAGTATAAATATTTTAATTTTCTTATTCAAGGATTGTTGTTTTCATCAATGTAAATTGACGTACATTTGAATATATTTTTTGTTATTGTTTTACACAATTTCAATGTGGACATTTTTTGCAATTTGCATACGTAGTATGTATATGTAGGTATGAACATCTTAGATATGAAGACAAATTAATATAATTCCTTAAATTGATTTGAACTCAAATCAAAATGTGTCATTTAATTTTTTTAATAACAATACCGAGACGATATCAAGTCGATACCATACTTTTTGAATTGAAATTTCCCGGGACTTTCGGTATTATCGTTATTATTCAATACATTTTATTGGTTTTGGGAAAACTTCTCCAATGGTTTGGATGAAATTTTTTCTTTGGCAAGAAGAAGGTTTAGAAAATTATTTAAGTAAAATCCACCCATCGATCGGCCCATTCGGCTTTAATGATTTTTGTAACAATTTCACTTAAACTATTTTTACTTGTGATTCAAATTTTTAAAGTAAGTTTTGTGCTAGTTTTTAAACCTTTTTGTGCTGGAGATTATTTTTGGATCGAATCTTAAAGAAATTTGACAAATTTGACGGCGGGTATTTCCAACCATCAAATGCAACCAGACAAAAATTCAAATTCAAAATTATTACCTTAGACTATTTTTTATTTTTTGAGTTTTTGAGTAATTGAACTGAAATTCGATTCCCTATTTTCAGCCGTCAAATTTGTCAAATTCCTCTTACATTCGATCAAATGAGGTCTTAAAAATAATTTCCAAAACAAAATTTTTTAAAAACTAGCACGAAAATTGGTTCTTACCCCTTTAAAACATTTCTCAATATTTTTGACTATCTTCATTAAATTTTGTACAAATTAGTATTGGAGCCATTTTTATATAAAAGAATACATTCAGGCGCATATTTTAAGACACTTCCAACATAAACTCGACTCAAATTCCGACTTCTACAGTACTTTATTTGAAATTTGGGACCTAAATTGATAAACCCCTGTTTGAAGTAAAAAAAAATAGACATTACAACTGATCTCAGGATCTCCAAATCATTAGGTGCACCATATTTTATTAACATGTATTAAGAACTGGCGTGGGAAATGATTTTTGTCGCCTAAATTCAACAAACGGACCGCTGTGTCGTTACGGTCGGTGCAGTGAGGCGCGATTACGGTGAACGCGAACGAATTTTTAACAGAAAAGGTTATTTTTCTGTTTTTTTCCTTCTTCGATTTGGAAAAACGACCAAAAAATTTGTTTTCTGGCGTTTTTTCCTCTTTTGTTTGCAAAAAAAGCCCAAAAGTTTCTTGGCGTTTGTTCCAAAAACCCGAAAATTTTGGCCTTTTTTCATTATTCTTAAAGAGTCAAGAGAATTTCGTGTCCTCTTTCCATTTCAATTTTTTAACCGTAATTTCATTTGGCGTAATTTCAGAGTGCCGCTTATTCATCTCAAAAACAGCTCCAACGATTTTGATGAAAAACAAATCAGTGGATTGCTGTACTTTTTGCTGAAAATAGAAACTTTTCCAAAAACTGTTATTAACAGTACCTGCCATATAACTTTATGTTATATGTTCGATATTTTTGATAAACGACTTAAACGATTTGAGTCAAAATTTTTACGCAAAAGCCACAAAATTGAAATTGAATTTTTTGAAACTAAGTTTAAGAATGCATTTCAATATATTATCATTCGATTTTTTTGTTTTTAAGATATTGTTAAGATTTTATATATGTATAAAAAATAATTTTCAGGAAAACCGCTGCAACGATTTTCATTTTTACATATGTATAGATATTAAAATTTTTTCAAGTAATCAAATGTCTTACTTCTTTTTGAGCTCTAAGCTATTTGAATAGTTGTTGTATATACAAATAAAAAAACGATCTAAATACTTCTTTCTATTTTTTTTTTCTAAAATTTTATTTAAATAATTCTTAATTCCGAGCAACTTGAACATAAGAGCAAGTACGTTTATTTTAACCTACACAAATTTCCTGTAATATTAAAAAAGTATTGCATATTAAAATTTCAACTGAAAATGCTTCTAAACTCACTTATGCGTTTCTAGGAGAGTGGTCACACTAAAATAACTCGGAAACTAAGCCGAACTTTACAATTATGATTTATTCTCACATCATTCTGCCGTCGTATTCACTATAAGCGAGAGCCTGATTGAAAAACCACCCAAATTAACAATTATCGAAGACAACGTTGAATTAAGGGTAACATTACAACTCCTCTTGAGCTTGAAGCCGCAGAAGATATCTTTGATATAATACAAAAAGCAGCATAGAATAACACACCTTATAAAAGGGTAATGCCTTTGCTATTAGAATATAAAATATCCGCAGGAAATAAAAGATTTAGTTTTAAAGTTTTTTATGACCTTTAGTCAGACTTTTTTCGAGTAAGACACGGAAATGAGTATTCAAATTTCAAAGAAATAGTAGATGGGGTATCAAAAGGAAGTGTATTAGGTCTAGTTCTGTACCAATTATTTACACGTGGTATACCTCAAACAGAAGACTCAATCGGAGCCAGAAAACTGTTGGCGAATTTAATTACAAAATGCACTTAATTGTGTTAATGAGTGGACAAAAACATGGCGAACAAGAAGTCAGTTCATATGGACCTCACGTATAAAAAATGAGTAGATTTCCCATTTTTCTTGATACCGCTGGTGTTTCATTTTCAAATGAGGCACAGTGCCTGGGAATAACTCTCCAGACGCGAAATTAAAATGGAAGCCGCACGTGAAAAAGAAATACAAAGATTAAGTTAAGAGATATGAACTGGCTACTTTACTTGGTAAATATTCAAAGACGCGTTTTAAGAAAATAAGTTGATTTTATACAGGCAGGTACTTAAACCTATTTGGACTAATGGTAAAGAACTCTGGGGTATCACCTGTGATACAAACTTAAAAACCATTCAAACGTTTGAAATTAAATTGCTTAGGTCACTTGTAAATGTCCGTGATATAACTATAAGAAACGGATCTCGGGATTCCTACGGTGCGGGACGAAATAAAAAGTTTCGCGCGAAAACGCTAATGCAACGATTGTTGAAATTTTTGACGAATCGAATTTAGTACGCTGTCTGCGAAGAACAAAACCTTCCGACTTGGCACGGTGAACAGAAAATTGCTTTTAAATCGTGGAATTACTAGGAACTTTCACATGCAACCTTACTTAACTTCGCTAAATAAATTGCTAGGTAGGTTATGTTAATGGGCTAACAGTTGATCTTGTTACCATCACATTAAGATCAATGTAGATCCATGGTGATTGTGAACCCATGAAAAGAAAGTAGGGGATGATGAGTATCAGCAGAGGCCCTAGTCTGAAATGTCGGTGGGTATTTCTTAGTTATTGAAGAAATGTCTGTCGTTAAACAAGCACCTAGTTGAGGAAAGGACGACGCCTTTTGAGGGTGTTGTCTTTCCTTTACTCCCACTTGAAAAATCATCTTCATGCAACATCTGGTGGATGAGTTTGATAGGTCAGTGGTTGGTTTATGTGTCCAATTGTTTGGTCAGGCAGGATCGCTACACACACTTTGTTGGAGAAGGAACGACGCCCTTCCCTCCTTTATCCCTACTTGAGAAATCATCCCTCCACCAGTCCCTTAGGAGCAGTGGCTCCATGCAACAACTGGTGGAAGATTCAGGGGTTGGTGTGTGTGTCCGTTTGTTTGTCTTTAGAGAAGTTGCCAATTTTGTGGTCGGGTGAATTTCAACAGATTTTTACTCGAAAAGTCAGAGAATTCTTCCAATTCGCTGAAGAAGTGTCTCCCTAGGAGCTTATTTCTCAGCAGCCTATTTAGAGCGCAGGGCAGTGACACAGGTATTGAGAAGTATCCTCGTGTCCAAACTGAGTTTCATCTTTTTCTTGGTGTAACCCAGGTGGTTGTGACCGGTGGTAATGCTCACGAGAAGAAAAAGAAACTTTTTACTCAGTTGAATGATGTTGCCTGTCTTCTCTTTGTTGAAACTAGGCCATAATTTTCTGGTTATAGCGCAGGTATCAAACGACCTCCATCGCTCGTTTGCCGTAGCTAAAACTTTGCTCTCTATTATCTGTCTAAGATAACAGGGTGGGAACTAAACTATTGTTTCTGCTTGATTGATATCAAGAGTTGGTCCTTTTCTTATCAACTTGTCAGCGCTTTCATTACCTGGGATACCACTGTGCCCTGGAACATAGGAGACCCTTTTGTTATGCTGTGCACTAAAAACCCTAAGCTCTTCGCGACAGCAAGTTACAAATTTCAATTTAATTTCAATGCCAGAAATCACTTTTATTGCCGCTTGGATATCAATGAAAAAGGTGATATCAGCTTGTGGTATTGCCATTATTGAGACCTGTCTAGCAGCTTTTGTCACTGCCAGGACCTCAGCTTGAAACACACTGCTATAATCAGGAATTCTGAATGATCTGACCAGTTTGAGGGTTTCTGAAATGAAAAAAAGAACGCTGCACCAACACCAGTCCCATCTTGGAACCGTTGGTGTATATAGCTATCATCATAGACGGCTCGATCGTTTACAAATCTTCCCTGGAAAGGCGTGAATGGCGAATTAATGTCTAAACGTGGTGTAATGTAGTCAGTGCACACCATATTACCCGTGAATTTCTATAGTATTTGTGCGTGACCTGTAGCACTCTGTCTCCAGGAGCCAGTTTGGCTAAGGTAAGAAGTGCGCTATTAGCTGCCGATTCCAGTATAATTAGTTCAAGGGGTTAAGTTGAGCATAGCTTTCAGATCCGCTGTGGGAATAGACCTCATTGCCCAGTCATGATTTTAAGGTTGGAAACACTGTCCAGTGCATTCCACCAGACTACGTTACCGTATACCAGTACAGGTTGAACTATGGCCGTGTACATCCACTTGATAATTTTTGGGCTTGGACCCCAAGTTTGGCCAAAGATCCTGCTGCAAGAATAGAATGCAAACATGGCTATAGGAGATGCAAATAAAAATCTGAAAAAATTGGGGAATTTTTGTTCCTTCATTTTTCACTGATTAAGGCCCATCCAAATATAAAACTAAAAAAAAGTATCAAAAGTTACAAAAAATCAGATCAAATACTTGAACAATTTTTAAGATATCAGCGGAGCCGCAAACTTCTCTTTTATAATTTGGCTAATAATAACATATTATATTGGCGAATCATGGAAATTATCTCAAAAACTCAAATTATAACTTAAATCACATCCTTTATTTATTTTAAGTGCATTTAATATTTAGGCATATAAGTATGCATAAATGCAAAAAATGACAATAATGCAAAAGTTGGCATATTAATTTAATTTATCAAAGCAAAAAAAAAAAGAAAACGGATTTTTCATTTATTTTTACAGCTAATAAAGTTTTAATTTATTAAATAATTTACTCACGTGTATTTTAATGTTTTGTTAAAAAAAAAGCATTGACCTGTTTGTTTTGTATGCCTGTGATTTCAGCATCCCAATAATTGTTTACTCACCTGGAAAAAAAGGAAGAACAAAAAAAAACAAGGATATTTATTATATATGTTCTGCTAAAAAAATAAATGTTCATATATGCATGAATATGTTAAAATAATTAAAAATAAAAATCAATATCAATTAAATTTATATTTTTAATGAGAAGAACCCTTGAGAATTCAATCATATTTTGTTCATTTCATACGAAATTATTCAAATGAAATGATACAAGTTGATATAGTTTAGTACTGAGGATAATTTTATATTTATATTGGCAGTCTCCAGTGGCATAGCTACCTTGGGACAAACCGAGGCGGCGCCCCAGAGACTATGGGGCCCCCTAAAGTTTCAATTTGAAAAAGTAAAAGTGGCTTCAATTTGTTTTTATTATTTTTTATGTATTTTTAATCCTAGTACGCTTCTGATGTGAAATGAAGTCTTTAGTTGGTCTTCAATAAGATAACGAAATGCTTATGAAAACGAAACGGAAAAATATTCACTGACAGTTGCACAAATTCAAAAAATTAAAATAAATGCAAACAATTCATCGACGGCCTCGCTGTAGTGAAAGAAACAACAAAAATAAATACGAAGAAACACAGATATAACTTCTGCTACAGTAGTTATAAATTTCACTAGTACAATTAAATTTTTCTTTTATGATTTCATCGTGTCATTTTTGTATAGGATTTTCCATTTCGCATCAGCAGCGTACTAGGCTTAAGATCTTTGCAACTCCCGAAATTTGACATCGGGGACGGGCTTAGCGAAAAATATAATTACTGAAGGAGTTTTATTTCAGCGGGACCAATATTATTGAAATAAAATGATATTGGTTTATTTTTGCCTAGCAACAAATTTGAAATAAACTTACTTTTTTTTCTCTAAAATAGTGTTAATCGGCTTTTTGAAAATAAACCAAATTTTTGTATACTGCTTATAGGGGCCCCTTTTTTAGTCTCTGCCCCGGGGCCCTCATATGCCTAGCTAGGCTACTGGTAGTCTCACTAATTTCTTAGAATTATTACAAAATTATTCATGAGTGTGATGTTAGCAAAATAACTTTGATGAATCAAATGATACGTGGAGAATTTTTCGTTAATAAGTCTCTAACTAGTTGCGAAAATTTCGAATATGTCATGCAATGATTTCTATGTTTTTTTTTTAAGTGGTATGCAGAATTGACATAACTCGAAAAGTTGCTTAAACTTCTTATACTTAATGTTTTATGACTTAATAATTTGCCGTTAGTTAGTCTTTAATTAGTTGTGGCAAATTGAATTTAATCGTGCAATGTTTTCTATGTTTTATTTTAGGTCATTTTCTCGCTTGATATCCGGCTAGAATAGCATTACCTTAAAAAGAAGTTCAAACCACTAATATTGAATGGATTAAGGCTTAATTATTTATCATTAACTAGTCTTTAATTATTTCTGACAATTTAGAACTTGTCTTTGCAATGTTTTCTACGTTTTTTGGTTTCTTTAATTGCTTGACATTATAAAAGCGTAGCAGTACTTTAAAAAAAGATAAGAACGGGCTAAACCAAATAATGGTTTATAGCAAAATAGTTATGGTAAGTTAGTGGTTAGTAAGTTTTGACAATTTCGAATTTTTCGTTCTGTTTTCTATGTTCTTGTTTTGAAAAATGGTAAAAACTTCTAGAACTAGCCATTTTCTGGCTTAATTATTTGCCATTTTTAGTGCGATGTTTTCTATGTTTTTTGTTCCATTTTCCTAAAATCATATGAAATCATCAGCAAAGATCTCCGAAAAAGTTCCCAAAACCTTTATATTGAAATTTTGATTGATTAATAATTTGTCTTAGATAATTAGCCATTGATTATATCTTCGACCTTTTGTCCAAACCTCGTAAATCTTAAAATGCATTTTAATGCTCTTCCACATCAATTTTTTTGTGTCTTCTAAGCTATTTTACAAAACAGAGGTTTTGACAGAAAGCTAAACATTGTCGTGCCATGCTTTCTATGGTTTTTGTTTCAATTCTTAATTAATTTAAAGTAACATGCGAAACGGTTTAAAATTAATTACATTGAACTGTTGATGACACGACACGACAAAATTGAATTTGTCACATGTAACTAACGACTAATTAAAGACAAATTAAAAAGCCATAAACAATAGGAACTTTTTACCGGTATTCGACAAGACACTTTGCTTACTTGATATCAAGTTACCAAAACGCCAAAAAAACATAGAAAACATTGAACTACAAATTCCATATTTTCACAACAAATTAATGGCAAATTATCCACACCAACACATTTTTCGATTCGAAAAGTTGCTTTGTTAAATTATACACTTTCCTTGCTGAAGATCCTAATTGGTATAGGGCCACAATCAAAAAAGTTCTTTGAAGCCACTTCGGTCTCTAGCTGCCTCATGTTTTGCAGGCTAAAATGGTTGAGGTTATCTTCCACTCTCGTTCGCTGAATGAATCAGGGCCTGACTCTTCTTCATCATGCCTTTTGGGAATATTCAAATACTTCCGGACCCAAAGCATTTGTATCTAAGCGCTTTTTTGACTGGGTCAATGTCACTGTATAACCCGTACAGCTAATTGTTGTATCTGCTTCCCTATTTCCCTTCTATGCAGATGTGACCACAAATCTCCCGGTCAATTTTTGGGTTCATGCAAAACATTGGCTTCAGTATTAAAGATTTTCGGACTATCAGGCCTGCTGTCCGTAAATTGGACATACCAATATCCTGGTCAATCAACCGCCAGCCAGATTGACCATATTACGATTGATACAAGGCACTTCTCCAGTATCGAAAATGTTCAAATGTTGCAAGGAGCTAACGCTGATTTGGACCACTATCTCATTATTGCCAAGTTTATGCTGCAGATATCCATACCAAAGCCAAAACAGGAAAATATTTCAGGAAATTCGACGCCTGACGTCTATAGTTGCAAGAGATCGCCAGATGCTTTTATTATAGAGTCTCTCACACCCTTTTAAACAGTCCTATGCCACCAATTTCAAGCATCGAGAACCAATGGAAGAAATTCCCAGAAACCATCAAAAATGCCACATCTGACAGGCTGGGCCTCGCACGAATACCACAACAAAACCCCTGCTCGACGAAGAATACCAGCTTGTACATACAACCAAGTAACAGGCATACAAATCAGAGCTGCATAGAAGGACCAGAGTTGCTAGCGAGCTCCACCAGCAGAAGAGGAGAGAGGAACGCCATGCTGGCTTATCAGAAGGAAAAAAAAGGAGCACGAAAAGAATGCGATCTGGGAAATAGAGGGATTCTATTGCAGGAATGAAGATCGGAAGTCTTACCAGAAGGTAAAAAGAACCTCCCAAGATTACAAGGTTCGGACCGATGCCTGAAAGGATGATCAGTTGCATTTCTGCTCATTCTATAACGGTGATGACGAACCAGATTCTGCTACCATGCAGATTGCATCATTTTACCTGGACGACACCGAAGTACGCAAATAATTACGCCCACTTGTTCTCGACGAAGTAAAGTTATATTAACTTTAGTCTAATAAAACTCCCGGAGCTTATGGCCTTAGTGCTGAGATATTCAAAGTGGCTGTTGAAGAATTGGTCAGAAATACGCACAACTGAAGAATATGGTCAGAGGAAAGCATACCCGGCGAATAAAATCTTAGCATTGTTTGTCCGATCCTAAAGAAAGGTAATCCTCTGGACTGTCCGGACTGTTACAACTTTATTTTTTTACTTAAGGTGGCGCTATAATTAAGGGTAGTCCAGGGCCTCAACCAACAAGGACTGCTACAACTACAGAGGCATCAGTCTACTTGACGTCACATACAAGGTCTACGCCTGAAGTCGTTTGTCAACAGCCTGATAAGTCCATATCAGCATGGTTTTAGGCCAAGAAAGTCCACCATCTACCAATTACCTTTCAATCTTTCAAAAATCCTACCGATTACTCGCGTCTGCTAACGATATTGACATAATCGGATGAACAAAGAGTAATCTAAGTGGTGTTTTGGTTAGTATTGAGGAGGATGCCAAGAAAATGGGTTAAACGGAGAATAAAGGCCAGTCCAAGATATAAATTGGCAACAAGGAAGGACATCCAACACCGACATCTCGGATAGAACGTCACAACTATAATTTCGAGGTGATCAAAGTCTTTGTGTACCTGTGTAGGCGCCGCCACCAAGTCAGTACATAATACCGGCACTGCGATCGAATTGGGAATTAATCTTGCAAATGGCTGGTTTTTTGGGCTAAGTAGGCAAAGTCCTCTCTCGAGCAACTAAGGTGCCCCTATGTATAAGACATTTATCTTCCCGGTCCTGATGTATGGTGCAGAGGCATGGACACTATGCACGGTTCACGGATGAGAACGCCTTAGGCTATTTTGAGAGATTTTTCCGTGTGATTTTTAGTTTCATCTGCATAGATGGGGAATGGAGAAAAAGATACAACAACCAACTGTCCGGGCTGCAGAGCGACACCAACATAGATACTCGTACAAGAGTCAAAAGCCAACGACTGATGTGGCTGGGTCACCTAGAGCGGATAAACATCAAGGCTCCGGTCCGCAAAAGTCTTTGGGTCCAACCTCTTGGAATGGCGCAGTAGAGGAGGAAAGTATAACAGGTAGCACACTCAAGCGGTAGAGGACCTTAATCAACTTCAAGTGCTAAACTCAGAGAGCTAGAAACCGAGCTGTTGTTGGTTGAGGCCCTGGTTCACTCAAGACTATAGTGCCATCCTAAGTATGTAAAAAAGTAAGGTTAATAATTAAAAACAAATTAGACAAATGTTCTGAAGGCTCTTTAAATGCTAGATTTTATAGACTGTCATGCCTCAGGTCTGGGTTTGATTCCCAGCCAATGCCACCTAAAAAAATAGACATTTTTTTCCCGAGGTACTGCCTCTAACAAGAAGTTGATAAGTCCCCCAATACTATACTGATCATGAAATGAATAAGTGCTTCTAATCAAGCTGTTTGGACTAGGCAAAAAATTGTAAGTCCCCTCCATTCCTCCCAACAACACGCACAGAGGTATGGCTGAGAGTTGTAAGTCACTAGGCCCTGGTTGTCCAGGAGGTTTTGCGCTACTACATTTATTTATACTTTTTTTATAAGTTCGAGTACACACAGACAATTAAAACAAAAACGAGTCATTATTTGACTTCAAATGAAATCCATAAACAACCCATGCTTAAATACTTTTAAAAAAGGTTGTGAATATTAGTATAAATATTTTAACACATGTCAAACCATATGGCCAAAGGTCATTTTTATGCCTCCCTTTATTATATCATTAAAGTTTGTGTTAATTACTGTCTTAAATTGCTTTGCCATTTGTTACAACCTTCCGCAAGCAAATTTCTAAATAATTAAGTCCAAACTAATTGATGTCATTGAGAAGTGCCTCTATATATGCGATTGTATCAAACATATAAATTTTACTGAATCTGAATTTTGCTCTAAAACAAAGTCCGAAACACTTAAAATAGGTTTTGCCATTGTTTAAAATAAACGAAGGAACACGGCTATAAGACCGAGCAACCCTTCCCCCCAACCCCCGCCCTAAGCAATTTTAACATTCATCACAACTGGCTGGTTTATTTCTATTCAAGCCGAGTCAACCACCTTGTACTAAACCACTCCCTGGTTCGTTTAAAAACTCATCGACAATCACACTCTTTCTCTTCGTCATTCTTAGCTCTTTTACCGTGCTCCACCCAAACACATTTCTCATGTGTTGGCTATTGGGCTGTGTGGAGGAGGACTGCAGGTTAGGGATGTGGAATGAACGGATACCACCCTCGTTGTACTGTTCGACTTGATGAGGATGACAACAACGAACTAATTCGTTCGTCGTGTCCTTGCTTATATAGGTGTGGGAAAATCAATTTCTAACATACAAATAGAGCAAACGAAACTAAGGGACGAACTCATGGAAATAGACGTATACAGAACTACAAACAAAAGGCAAAAGCCAAATACACTGACTGACTCAGTCCACATTTCATTTTAGGTAAATCTATCTACAAACGGACAAACGGTCGGTCGGCCGATATTGATTTTTTGTTTGTTGTTGTTGTTGTAGTGTGTGAGTAAATAGGTATGTAGAACGGTATTTTAACGATACCAAAACTAAACAGGACAAAAATGAGGCTGAAAAGGAGAATGGAAATATAAAAATAGGAGAGCGCGCTAACAAACAAAAAATCTTATAAAAAAAAAAATAAACTTACTTACGATACCTCAAATAGAAAATTAAACTTTACGCGTTTAACCATGGTTGCCATATTTGACGCATTGTATTCTAAACCATGTATTGGGTTTTTCAATACGAGCGCTACAAAAGTTTTTTTTTAAATAAAACAAAAACGGTTTTGGATACCAATAAAATTCCTTATTCCTGTGAAAGTACGTTCGATGCTATTATGTATGGAACTCGATTTCTTTTGCATGGCCACCACGGGCACGCTTGCAGAAGTCCAGACGCTGAACCCAATTTTCAACGGTTTTCAAGCATAAATCGGCCGATACTGCCGCAATTTCACGTTCGATATCCGTACGAAGTTCATCAATCGTCGCTGGATTGTTGGCATAGACCATAGACTTGACGTAGTTCCACAGGAAATAGTCTAATAGCGTCAAATCGCACGACCGAGGCGGCCAAGCGACTGGACCATTTCGTGAGATAACACGTTCTCCAAACTTGGTTTCCAATAAATTGATTGTGACATTCGCTGTGTGGCTTGTGGCGCCGTCCTGTTGGAACCACATGTTATCCAAGTCCATATCATCCAATTGGGGCCAAAAATATTCGGTTATCATTGAACGGTAGCGATCCCCATTCACAGTGCCGCTCTTGATAAATCACGTAAGAAGTACGGGCCAATGACGCCGCCGGCCCATAAAACACACCAAACCGTAATTTTTTCGGGATGCAATGATGACTTATGGAGTACGTGTGGATTGCTGCCTGACCAATACCGCATATTTTGTTTATTGACGAAACCATTCAGCCAGAAATGAGCCTCATCGCTGAAGATGATTTTTCGATGAAAACCTAAATCATTTTCAAGTTGTTGCTCAGCCCAATTCACGAACATACGACGCTTCTGGTGGTCAAGCGGCTTCAGTTCTAGCGTCAATTTAATCTTGTAAGGATGTAAGCCAAGATCTTTTCGCAAAATTCGCCACAACGACGTCACAGAGATGCCCAACGCTTGAGAACGACGTGTGAGAGACACATTTGGGCTTTCTGCAACTCAGAGGCCTCAGAAGCAGCAATATTCTCGACACTACGGGCACTTCTTTGTCTCAATGGCACGGGAACATTTTGAACTGTGCCTGTGGATTCAAATTATTCCACTAGACGCTCAATTTTTGATCTGCTAGGACGATTATGACGACCATAAATTGGACGTAGCGCTCTTAACGTTGAGGCCACTGACTCCAAATTTCGGTAGTAAATTTTAATAGTTTCGACTCGTTGTTGACTCGTATATCTTTCCATCATGAAATGGCAAACCTTACTGAAGAGAAATGTCAAAAGAGCGGCAAGAAATATGGCGTCGTTTGCTGTCCCTGTTGCTCTACTTTTGTAGCGTCCCTGTTGAAAAACCCTTGTATGTTTATCCTAAATGTAAAGCCTCTTGTAAGCTGCTTCTGTTAAGACTTATATAAGTGGTAGGTAAGACTTACATGTGTAATCCTGGCCTAAAGGAAATCTTGTCTTGTCTTTACTTACTATTATATTATATTGATGAATTGTAAGTTGGGCATCTAAGAACATAGATACAGTTTCATCTGGTGAAAGCTGAATACGTTTAGAAAGGTTTATTTTTTTTTTTGTTAAAACCACCTTTTTTATGATTCGTCATTTTGTGTTGTGTTGGTTAACTTTTTTTTACCAATTTAGAATCGTCATCATTACCTGAGAATCGAAGGCCGTTTTCAAAAACGTCATCTGTTTCAAAAATGCATTTGCAAAATGTTCTTTAACGTGAAATGTTAAAGTCATATGTTCGAAATCATCATCGGTACGGTGCAGCTTTTTTTTTTGTTTTAATTATGCGCGCACAAAAGGGGTTGTGACTACCCTTAAGATGATTTAACACAGTGCGAGCGTTAGGAAAAAAGGGAAGGATTTAAAAGGAGATACCGAAGTACATTGGCTTTGAAATTCTGAATGGCAAAATGGGAGGGAAAAATAGAACAGGGTAAAGCATTCCACATTCGTGTGGTTCGGCTAGAAAAAAATCTCTGTACATAACAGTACGCCCGAAATTAGACTCAAGGGTTAACTGATGAGCTTTGCTGGCAGTGCGAGTATTAGGGTGAAATTTTTTAAGGGGAGGAATGCAATGTTTATAAAAATAGCGATAAAATAAGTCGAGGCATGAAACATTACGTCGATGTTCAAGAGATTTGAATGTGTCCGTTAAAGTACTATCACCTATCATTTTTAGAGCTCTTTTTTGAATACGATCCAAGAGGCTTAAATGGTTTATGGGTGCACCAGCCCAAATGTGAGAATTGTATTCAAGCTTTGGGCGAATGAAGGCCTTGTAGATTACAGCCAGATCAGAAGGGGAACAAAATTTCTTGCATCTTCGAAGAAAACCTAAACACTTTGCAGTGCTTTTGGCGACGTTGAAAGCTGAGGGTGCTATCATCAGCAAAACAATTTAATGGATTATAATGTTCAGATAAAGATTATTAATAAAAATGAGAAAAAGAGTAGGAGACAAAACGGAGCCCTGGGGCACACCAGCATTTATTTTATGAATATCAGACTTGAAACCGTCCAGTACAACTTTTATTGATCGGTCCGAAAGGTAATTTCTAATCCAACGAAGAATAGATTCATCGATACCAAATGCACGCATTTTCGATAAGAGAGCTTGATGCCAAACTCTATCAAACGCTTTTGAAATATCAAGTGCAATAATCATACTTTCTCCAAAACGATGTAAAGATTTGTTCCACTGTTCGGTGAGATATACCATCAGATCACCAGTGGACCTATTGCTACGAAAGCCATACTACCGGTCTTTGAGAAGCTTCTGTTCTTCAAAATATTTCTTGAGCGGATAGCCAATTTGCCAGCGTTGAAGAACACCTCTACAGAACAATGGGAGGGATACTATCCAGGCCAGCGGATTTGTGTACGTTAAGATCTTTCAAAACTCTACAGCCACTACACGAGTGCGAAAAAAGATTTGTCCCATAAAATCATTAGCGCTCGCAGTAAAAAAAATCTTGTTAACGAGAAAACAAAAATGAGAAACCAGAAAACACGTTTGTAAACATAAAATACTTTTGCGAATAAGTGAAATGACTTTAAATAAACCCACTTTGTGTTAGCAGGACGATTGCATATAACGATTGCAATCTGCATCAACAAATGACGATCATATTGACTTTGATTTGACGTTTTCGAAAACGGCGAAAGACTCATTTGAATCGCATAACAAAACTTCTCTGTTTTGTATTGAGACTGCATAATGGCTTTGAAACGCTTTAATCTTTATTAAAAATCAAAAAACCTCGATTTAGGTATCCCTACTCCAGCATTGGTAAAATTTGGAAAACCTATAGACATTTCTATCTAAGCAGTAGTTTGACAAAAATCTGTACATTATTCTATACAAATTTGACCACCTATGTTTTTGGAACGATTATAAAATTTGAAACACAAGAACGCAGCTCATGTACCTTTTTTTGAATTTGGACATTTGGTACGGCTTTCGAGATATTTTTTTAAAAGCAAACCCTTACCACTCAATCATCTTTTACCTTATTCAAACACTTCGTTACCAAGAAATCTCAGTACCACCCGAGCCTAAAAAAAAGGTGAACATTTTTGATTTTTTTTTTAATATTTTATAATTCAATAAGTAGGTTTTACTGAAAAAAGTGCAAATATGTGCAACTTTTTTGAAGTTGACATTAAAGATGACTCTCTCAGCAATAACAGAACGCAAATCACGAAGCTTAATTTGATACCTAAATGTACTTTTATGCTACTTCCTTATATGACACTCATATCAAACAAATTGCTTTTGTATTCACCATCAACCACAATATGGACTCAAAATCAAAAAACAAAATGTGAATGTGATGCTTACCTATTTCTTGCGATTCCATTATTATTTCAAAATTGTATCTCTTGCTTTTGAAAAATTAAAACTAAAACAAGCAATACCCACGTGCCCTACTTAATTGTGAAAAACGAATGACCTTAAAAAAAGCGTAAGTTTCAGGTAATAGAACTCCCTTACCCAAACAAATATCGTGGAATTAAAACCGGTTCTATGTAGCCGGTTAATATCTCTTTTAAAAAAGACTTGCATTTGGTGATAAGGTTACTATTTAAATAAAGCTATTTTAGCCAACTTTTTATACCATCGGACACACAGTGCGACGTGCTTTTTCCCGCTTGGAAACATTTTCCAATGTTTTAAAACGAGGTTTTGACAGAAAACCGATGATGATAGATATGGTCGTAAGTCTTGATATTTCTGAGTAAAAGTGTTTGAGTAATTTGTATAGTAAAATAAGTGCTACCAAAAAATTTGAGGATAAGTTCGAGTGAAGTTTTCATTCGCTGCTTTGTGGAATGCGCCGTTATGGTCTTCGATTGCCTATAAGCGTTTGATAATTACAGTTACCGAAATCTGGAATGAATATGGGTGAAGACGATACGAAGTTGCAATCCGCCATTGGCGGATACAAGGGAGGGGTCATGACATGGTTGATAGAGCCAAAAGAGACCATGACACAGTAACTAGATATGGTATTCGACTTCAGTAATTCTTGTTGACCAAAAGTACATTAAAATGTCATTTAAGGAATTGCTATATTTTGACAGAAAGCCGACGATATGTACATCGTTCGTAAAAAGTCGTAAAAAATATTCTTCAGCCAGAAAAACAAGAACAGTTGTCATTTCAAGAATAATACAGAATGTAACTCTTCATTTACTATAGTTTTAACGTGAAAATAATTTTGAAATTGATTTGATGATTTTGTGAATATTTCTGACACCATAAACCGAATCAGATAATAAATTCCATGGCACCTCATATATGTTCTTCGAAAGGTTACTACGTAGTCACGAAAGGTCAGGTAGTAATAGTTGATAATTTGGCAGTCATAAAATTTTCAAAAATTTATGCATAATCATGAAAAAACTTTGACCTTATAACGGGTGATTTTTTAAGAGGTTTAGAACTTAAAAAAAAAAAAACACAAAAAATTCGAAAAAAATGAATGAAATATTTATTTGAATCGATAGTTTGAACCTTGTAATTTAATGTTTAAAGATAATTTCATGCAAATATTGACCGCGGCTGCGTCTCAGGTAGCCCATCCGCTGAGTCCAATTTTGGCATACTCTTTCACACATATCGGCCGGTATCTCACGAATGAATGCATTAATGTTGGCTTCCAGTGCGTCAATCGAAGCGGGCTCGAAGACTAAAACTCTTGTACCGACGGTTTACTGACCCTCACCATCTGGAGATTAGGAAAGAAAGTTTGTTGTCAAGAGTGGCAATGTAACTTCTGCCACAACCTTTAATATTAAAAATGGTCTTCAGCAGGGAGCGGTCAACTCGCCGATTCTATTCAGCATTTACACCAGCGATCTGATAAGTAGTCTAACTCAGGCAATTGCGTATGCCGATGATCTAATTGCGTACAGAACAGCTCCAAAAGTCGAGGTCATCAGGATTCTTTTGCAGCGTGACTTCGAGAAGATTCAGCGATATTGCGATGACTGGAAGTTGAAAATCAACTTTCAGAAATCAGAAACTATCTTGTTCAGGACTCCGTTGCTTAGAGCCAAAAGGGATACAAGAACGAACTGGCGCAAGCTGGTGATCGTAGGGCCAAATGGACATCCACTGGCGAATAAAAGTGTAGTAAAGTACCTTGGCATCTGGATGGATCAGTATTTGTATTTCGACAGACATATAAATGCTGCTCTGGCCAGGGCTAGGGGAGCCTTTGCCCTGACGAAACGGTTGTTTTATGGCAGCCGGCTTGATAGCAGGGTGAAGGTGATTTGCTACATGGCCCTTATCCGGCCGATGATTGCCTATGGATGCCCAGTTTGGTTCAACGTTGCCCCATCTCAAATGGAAAAGATTCGGGTGTTTGAGAGGCAGTGTCTTCGACGCTGCCTTGGATTGCACAGAACACCAGAGTCGGAGTACAAACATTACTATTCCAACCTGGTTCTATACAACGGTGCCAACATAAACGGGATAGATAATTTCTTGTTGAAGCTTATTCGAGGTCACATTGCAAGAGCGATGTCCTCGTCTAACAGCTTAATTTTCGGGGCTTATTACCCCAACAACGAATACTACGAGAGTGTGCGTCTAAGCGGCTTAATTCCGCCCGATGCATTCCTCCACCTAGACAGTCGAGGGTTGATCCAGGATAGAGCGGCGGTTCCGCTAATCTACCACGTCTGCCGGAGAACTGTAGATCGGCGGCTCCTGTACAGTCGGGACGTCCTCGCGCAAGACGGAGCTGAGCACCTTCGGTTCAGTAGGACTGTGTCCGAACGGGACCGAAGAGATAGGGTAAAGCAGGAGAACCAGTTCTGGTGGTTGAAAAACGAAGATGAAGTTCCTTCAGATATTTAATAGTTGACCTTGCTATTTTCTTTTGTATGGCCGACTTGCATAGGTTTAGGTAGTTAGTTATAAGTAGGGACAGTCAGGGTGGCACAAAAAAAAAAAAAAAAAAATTATAAAATCCACAAAAATACAAAAAAAATTATAAAACCGGGAAATGCTTGCTGTGGCTGTTCTAGTTTGTAAGTAGTCTGTAAGTAGCTTATAAGTAGGTTGTAATTGGTTTATAATTAGTTGTAAATAGTTTTAAGTAGCTTTAAGTAGTTTTAACTAGTTTTAATTAGCTTTAATTTAGTTTTATGTAGTTTGTAAGTTTTATATAAAACCAAAAAAATAAAGACAGAGATACCGAGTTTTTGTAAATTCTTCTCGGTAAAAAATAAAACCGACCTGGATTTAGTATTAAGATAGTTCTTAGGCCGAAAGGCATTATCATTAAGTTATTATAGTTTAACTTAGAGCGTCCGATTGGGGCCAGTAAGTTAGTATTAAGATATTGATAAGTAGGCTAGTTTTTATGAATTTTTGTCTAGCTTTAAGATAGTTTTAAGAAAATTGAAAATAAAAATGAATTTGAAAAAAAAAAACAAAAAAAAAAAGCATTTTACTTCGTTTTCTCGAGACTGTAATTGCTTAAATTTCCCATTTCCTCCGCTTTGTTCGGGGGATGTCATTAAAGAAAGTCGTAAGCAACAAAAGTTACTTCTAGTTGCCAGGCAAAATAGATTTTGTAGAGTAAATACGAACTTATTGAGAAAGAGTTGAAATTATAAGGGCAAATATAAACTTTTCCTAAACAATATTTTTAGTACCTCATAGCATAATGGTTTGTGCGTTAGACTGATGGACATGCCGAAGGTCGGGCTTGAATTCATTAACTAATTAATTTAGTTTTCCAAAAATATTTGCAATGGACATTAAATGCGCGACTGTATTGTATTTACTTGCTCTGATGTTCAAGTTGCTTAGAATTATGAACTTTTAAAATGTATAAAACAAAGGCATTTAAATTGTTTTTTTTTTTTTATTGTTTAATCAACTTGTCAAATAGCTTAAGGCTTAAAACCAAGTATGCCATTATACCTTTTCCTTAACGGTTGTATTAAAAATATCGATTTCCCCTCTGAAGAATTAAGAAAAACTTTAAATCAATAATCAAAATTTGAAGAAAATGGCTTCAGTGGTTTAGGCTGTTGGTCAAGGAATATCAAAGAATAGACAGACAGACAACCAGACAGAATTGTGCCAATGTTTGATTGTTATATCGAAACCATGTATCACCATGGATACAGAACTTGGTTTATATCGTAAGTAAAAATTAATTCGGGATGCAATACTTTATGGAAATTGTAAAAAACCAGGGGCAAAGTCTGGATCCGGCCTTGAGTAAGTCGCTTTTATACGACAACTTTTAAGTAATCACTTTTTTTCAAAAAAAAAAAAATATCTGCTTTCACCTTCGCACTCATTTTATTTTTTGAAAAAGTTGATTGAAAAGTCCGCGTGTAATAGCAGACCAAATAACGACTTTTTTACTTTGACCATAGTCTACCAACAAACCCCTACATCTTTGTTTCTATTATTAGCTGCAAAATCAACCAACTTAGTTATTTTTCATAATTTTGTTTTATTTCTACTTTTAACTTTCATAAAATTCACTTTTGTGTTGTGACAGCCATTCAGGGGTACCATATTACAAATACAAAAATATAGGCAGCTGCGGATTCGTTTTATTGGAAATTTCTGTATTATATATAAAAACCCAACAAAACACGGGTAGTATAAATCCAAATGGCAAAAGTACAAACTGTGAAAGGATCTATGTAAAATGTATAAGCCACTGCTCAATCGCACGGACTTATTCTGCGAAAAAACGGGTGGTACATTGCCGTGTGAACTAAGCCTAAGCTGTTCTCTCTATGTGCGATACGAATGCCAAGAGGAACTTAATTTTAAATCCTTATAACCTTCAATAGGAATTCATCATCATCTGGCAACCAGGTATATACATAGCTAGCTGATGCGGGTGTTCCTTTAGCATTAAAATGGAAGTGTGAGTATATACCTTGAGGTATAGTGCGAGCTTGTTTGCCAACATATTTAATGGATTTTACATGAATGAACTAAATGTGAATTCGCCTGCCTATCCGCATTACGACCTCCTGTTGTTTTTGCATGACTTGTGAGTTAGATGGCGCTTGCGGAAAGGGGGTGCTTCGCAAATTACATTTGTTAAGTCTTCCAGCTCAGCTATACAATTTGTTTCACCCGCACGTAAATCTTTATTGCTACAGAATAGGTATACAAAATTTAATATTGATTTGAATATAATTGTTTTAGCTAGATATGTTTATGTAAATGTTGTAAGTAGTATGTTTATGTTTATATTATTTGCAACTATTTCTACTGCCTGTCCTTAATGCACATAAGGAATAACCCTTTCCTTACAACTGTATCCTTGTTTAGCACGCACAAATCGTTATCAATTAGAAATGTCAAACACCATTTTGATACTGTTTAGTGTCTATACACCGTAGGTGGGAGACATATAGATATTTTAGAATCCATTAGAAAATAGAAGAAACGAAACTCCTTTCAATTTATATTTATTTGTAAGCTTAAGTGCGAATTGTGGTAACAGCAATTAGACACACAGAAACGTTCATGTCACTTAAAAAAATATGCTTTATGCAAAATACATTGCAAAGGTAGGTACTTACACAAAGATATAATTTTACGCAAGAACCATGTTGTTTTGAGCCAATTTAAGCGAAGGGGATGGATGCTCTTTATATTATATTTTGTGAAAATGATTGTCGACAATTATAAATCGGTTTAGAGTTTGCCAAAGGTAAGGTGCAGGAGCAAACACACATGTGTAAAGTTGATTTGTATAAAGTGTTTAATGGCTTTAACATGACCATATTTTTAATTGATTTAATTCAAATTTATGACAGCTATGTTGGCCTGTCAATCTGTCATGTTAATGACGAAGTTTTGAATATAAATTCGAATCTTTTAGATGAAATGAAAGTGCACTCCAATCCTGTCAAGAGTTATCTTTATAAAAAGAGTTCTTGAATTAAATAAAATGCATGATTTTACTTGATTGAAGATTTCCCAAAGAAGTATGAGGAGACAAAAGCTCATGTTGTTTTTGTATTAATCATTAATTCTATTTCCTACTAAGGCTCCCCCCACCAGTGGTAAGGATAGCAGCCTTAGTTCAAAGTCAAAAATCCCAATTGCAGGAGCTTTGGTACCTACTGTGCCAAACCTTTTTTGCCTTCTGTTTTGAGTGGCACCAAGAGCGTTGTACCTGCTGATGTACCAGAGAGTCTTAGATTTTGAATGCCAACAAGCGCGTACCTGCTGATGTCATACAGCGTTTGTGCCTGCCAACTTGAGTGCAACCAAGGGCACGGTTCCTCTGATGTACCAGAGCGTTTTAGCCTGCTGTTTTAAGTGCCACCAGAGGCGTAGTATCTGCTGATGTACCAGAGCGTTTTAGCCTACTGCTTTGAGTTCCCGCAGGTTCGTAGTACTTGCTGATGTATCAGAGTGTTTTATCCTGCAAATTTAAGTCCCCCTTGGTGGTTCTGAGCTCCACCAAGGGCAAAGTACGTGCTGATGTACCAGAGCATTTTAGCCTGCTGTTTTGAGTACCACCAAGAGCGTAGTACTTGCTGGTGTACTAGAGATTTTAAGCCTTCTTTTTTGAATGCCACAAGGGGTTTACCTACTGAAATCGTTAAGCGAGAGCGTTTGTGCCTTTCAATTTGAGTGCAACCAAGGGTGCGGTTCCTGCTGATGTACAGATCGTTTAAGCCCGCTGTTTTAAGTGCCACCAAGAGCATAGTACCTGCTGATGTACCAATGCGTTTAAGCCTGCCGTTTTATGTACCACCAGGGGTGTAGTACCTGCTGATGTACCAAAGCGTTTTTGAGCCAGCTGTTTTGAGTTTTATCAGGAGCGTGGTACAGCTTGACGTACCAGAGCTTTTTAGCCTGCGTAGTACTTGGTGGTGTATAAGAGATTTTTAGCCATACTATTTTGAATGACACTAGGGGCGTACCTGCTGATGGCGTAGCGCGTTTGTGCCTGCCAGTTTGAGTGCAACCAAGGACCAGATGCGTTTAAGCCTGCTGTTTTAAGTGCCACCAGTAGTACCTGGGGATGTTCAAGACTGTTGAAGCTTACTGTTTTGAGTTCCCCTAGGTGCGTAATACCTGTTGATGTACCAGAACGTTTAAGTCCGTTGTTTTTAGTTTCACCAAGGACGAAATACTTGCTTATGTACCAGAGTACTTACGCCTGCTGTTTTAAGTATCACAGTGGGCGTAGAACCTTCTGAGGTATCAGATGGTTTTAGTCTGCTGTTTTGAGTGGCTAGGGATGTAGTACCTGCTGATGTACCAGAGCGGTTTTACCTACTGTTTTGAGTGGGACTAAGTGGGAAGAACCTACTGATGTACCAGAGTGTTTTAACCCACTGTTTTGAACACCACCGAGGGTGTAGTATCTGCTGAGGTACGAAAGATTCTTTGCCTGCTATTTTGAGTGCCACCAGGGGCCTATTACTTGCTGATCTATCAGAGTATTTTCCTACTGTTTTGAGTGTGGAACCTGCTGATGTACCAGAGCATTTCAGCACACTGTTTTATAGTGACGCCATTAGCGTTAAATTATTTGAAGACCAATTTTAAACTTAAAACATCAAAAACTTGGTATATCCTTTATAGGGCAGAAAAACTAGAATACAGAAGCGCAAGTCATCCAAGTACCCAAGAATCATTTGATTACCAGGATTAACTGGAATACCAGTGAACCAACCAAAGTATCAGAATATTGTGTGTTAAAAGTTAAAGAGTTGTTCCAAATAAAGAATCTGAAATAAAGTTCTAAGATCTTTTTCTCTGAAGCTTGGTGTTTTCTTTAGGACATCAAAAGCATCTCATAACACCTGCATGCGGCTGATCCTTGGAACCTCTTAGTAATCGATCTTAGAACACTTAACCATTGATTATTAAGGCATTTCACGTAACATTATGATGATTCAGGTGTTTCACATGACATTTGGAAGAACGTGGGGTAGTGTGTGATGGCAGAAAAAACATCTACGAGCTAATCCAAATATTTATAGGGTTCTTGGCAAAGAGATTCGCTACCATGGGATTTTTTTTTATTTCGTTTTGGGTTAGATAGTAAACATAAAGCAGGTGTTAGTAACGTATTTTTAATCGAACTGCCCAACTACTCTAAAGTATCAGCCGGTCTGAGAACGACATTGACACACTATCGGGCCATTTCCAAACAAGTGGATGCTACCAACAAATAACTGCCTACTATCGAGGGCAAATTGTCACTGTTGAAGCCAGCAACTTTGAAATAGTTTCATAGTTCATCTAATGTGGAGTAAACATTAACTCCAGGAACGACACCTTAGTAAAGATCTAACAAAGATTATTTCAACAAACCGCTGTTACTAAAGGTTCGATGGAATAAAAATGTTCAAAACTCCTCGCGCTTAAGACAAAGTACATATCCCAATATAGCGTGAGTCCTGCTTAACACCGTCGACACCGAGTTCTTGGATTTAAATTTTAATTTGATTATTTTGAGAAATTTGGAAGCAAACTTATGAAAAAGAAGTTTTAACATTTCAAATAATATTTAAAGATTTTGAATTCCTTAACTAGACTGTAGCATAATGAGCCTGATGTTTGAATAAATTGCTTTAAAATTGTATATCTGTACTCTTATATCTCTGAAAGGTACAACAAAAAACGACAACAAAAAATTTGAAAACACAAAACACCAAACCAAAATTTTGTGTGTGGCTATTGAAACATTCAACCTCTACACATAAGCAAGAGAAGAAGCATATCTCCAACTCACATGAAATTACGTGCAGAATACATTTATCATCACATCCGCAACAGCATCATCTGATGCTTAAGCACATTCGCCACCAAGAGCAGGATATAACTTCGTTTTCCAAGCAACCGTTCAAAAACCAAGCACCTGATATCCAATTAAGTTTACCACATCTGCCAACCCCCTAAAGAAGCTTCAGTTATACTCATCAGACGCAGCTACACATATAACTATACTATTTATACATGTGTTGTGTATAGTATGTTGTCTAGGTATGTACAGTACATAGGAATAGTTTGAAACACTATCTAAAATTTAATAAATCAACGGTAGGTATTCCATTAAAACAGCAGCCATGCTAATAAAATTGTACTTCCAGACAATGATGTCCTGGATTGCAAATCTCAGTACAGTGGAGCCAGCACCCTAAAGACAAAAGCGATATGTGTTAGAATTGCTGTTGGCAGATGAGTGAACAGCGATGCATTGCATGCCAGCATATTGTCATGACAGAAAAATATCCTTGCATTCGCGACGAATATTAATGTCAAAATAACGGATGTGAGTGGAATGAAAATTTATATTATATGCGTTTTATACTCGCAAAATGCAGAGCATTTTTTGTTTATTTTTGTTTCACCTTGACACAAAAATTTAGAACATTCCTTCTAGAGACCCCACTTGATTTTAAATGATTTGAAATTAAATTTTTTATTTTTATTCAGGCTTAAATTTCTGGTTTTAGAATTTGAATATACATTTGAATATATATTTTAGGCGGTTGACAAGTCTTAGACAACCGATGCCGTTGTTCAAGTAAGACAACTTTAGGACCTACACCACTTCGTAAAACATTTAATTGCAGGGTCATTATTTAACACTTAGGGCCAGTTGTTCAAACGTGAGTCAAATTTTGATCCGTGGTACAGCAGTTTTAAATCACCGATTTCGGTGGGTTAAATGAGGTTCAACGATGGTTCATGCTTGTATAATTAGCTTATGTAATATACTTAAACCTTGAACCATCGTTGAACTTCAAAATCGGTGAGCTGAAATTGCTGAACCACAGATCAAAATTTAAACCACGTTTGTACAACTGGTCCTTAGTTCGATAGATATATATGTTGCTCTGATTATTCGGCCTAGTGACTTAAGGTTCAACAAGGACCAGGTCTTCCAGTTTTCTTCCTTCCCGGGAATCGCTCGTGAATGAAAGTTCTCCACCCAGCTTCACAAGCACTTTCACCGGGGAACAAAAATACAAATTTTGTATAGATTCACGACATGAATCACAAGTATGTGAAGGCCTAAGGCTATAAGCAGCCTGCCTGAAGTACGATGTATACATTTTTTTGCTTGGGACCTCAATGTTCAAATTAGAAAGAAAAACAACTTCCATGGATAAGTCGTTAGGAACTGCTTTCACGATGAGGCAAACGTCAAAGGTCCTCGAATAATAAATTTTAATATAATTAAGAAGCTTGTAATACTGTGATAAGTAGCACAAGTTCCCCAAATTGATAATACGCCGACTAAATCGACAATTTGCTAATCGATGAAAAACAACGAAAAACACGCTTCCAACGTCTTCAACGTTTTGTTTTTTCAAAGGGAAAACCTCGACCTAGAAACTACGAACCACCTGGCCCTAAAGAAGAAATTCGAAGTTGGTCGCCAAAGCATACCTGGAGTCTCCAGAGCCTACAGTAAGGAACTGAGTGAGAAGCTCTTCGCTATGCATTAACCTATTACACACGCTAGCAACTAATGGTCCCAGTATCGCGATATCATCTAAAGACAGCTGAAACCACAACAGGCTGCCAGCTGCTAGCCAACCATCCCTGAAAAAGAACCCCTGGTATTATGATGAAGATGCACAAGAGACACCGAGAGAGGAGTATCGAAGAAGGAGAAGAGAAGAGGGCGTACACATTCTCCCAGCTCAAGGAGATCAAAGATCCCCGCGATCAATAAAACACAAGGAAGTTAAAAAAAACTTTAGCCCACTGGCTGCTGTTTTTAAAACCGTAATTAAGGTAATCTTGTGACCAAATTAAATGGACATCAGGTATAGAGCGAGAAATTGGACAGGAAACGAATCCATCTGCAGCCAATAAAGATCCAATGCAACAACCCCCAGTATTTTGTATGTAGACTTAGCTATATATAAGGAAATTTAAGAACAACAAGGTCCCTGGATCAGATGGTTTAATAGTGGCGATTTGCCAGTATGGGCGCAGTGTTGCATCAACTCATCAGCCAAGTCTGGATGAAAGAAAGCATTCCCGATGCCTAGTCTATCAGCTCCATATATCCCATCCACAAAAAAGCCGATCCAATGTCCTGGGAGAACTATCGTTGCATATCCTAGATAAAAGTCGCATTCAAGATTCTAACCAACGCTCTGTGTTATTGTCTAAAGCCGTTCTGCAACATTATAATCCGCAAGTAGCAGTGTCGCCTCTGACCAAGCATATCGACCATAGATCAAACATTTACTCCCAAAAAAAAACCATGAAAAGACCAGAGAATTTTCCCAGGAGCTCTAGCTTCACTTTTAATCTCGGAAAAACTGATCCAGTTGTGTCGTGTGACATTGAAAAATACGCAATGCAATGTGCAACTAGGGCGAAAAGCTCTTCCGAACTACTATAAACACGCAAAGGGTTTCGAAAATAAGATGCGTTATCATGTGATTTCTTCAATTTCTTGCTGAAGCAAATAGTGAGCAAGGCAGGCTTTTATACTGAAGGCACTTTTTGTCAACAGATCCGTCCAACTTCTAGGGAATACCGCTCACAGCAGACCGTTAAAGAGTCTTTCTCGACATGGCAATTGAAGAAAAGTCGAAACTTGTTGGTCTTCAAGAAAATGAGGACAAGACCAAAGATCTGCCAACCAGCTAGGACAAAACATTGATAAATTTTGAAGTAGCTAAGAAGTTCATCTACCTGGGAGTAAATATTAATCCCACGAATGACATTTTATAAGGAATTCGATGAAGAATTATGAATGAAGTAGCAAACCAGTGCTACTGGTACTGTTTGGTACAAAAGATGGGTTCAAAACTCCTAGCACGAGACAAAGTACATGCTCTATAAAACCCTGCCTTATGACTCCCAGGGATAAGCAAAAGGGGAGAACTGATACTGGACTCCTTCCAAGGAACAATTCGATGGATATTTGATATTGGTGGGAGGAGGGAGAATGTAGGACAAGCTACAACCGCGAACTCCATGAGCTGTATCAAGATGTGGATGCAGTCCAGAAAATCACAACACATCGACTACATTTGCTTGGCTACATCAAGCGAAATCGACAAAAATGCTCCAGGCAAGAGAGTCTTTGAATCGAAGCCCCCAAGTTTGAGGGAACGAAGAAAGCCAAACGTCCAATTTAAAGACCAAGCCATCTCGGATGCCAAAAAGCTTTGTCTAGATGCCAGGAAGCAGCGTGCTCGGGATCGTAAAGAATCGAATGCTGTCGTGTTTGCAACCCTTCATGGATTAAGAGCCGGATAAGTAAGTATGTAAATGCTTGATTCTTCTTCTTATGACCCCTTCCTAATGATTGGGCCAAATCAACCAACCCAACTGGAGTTTCTTATTATAATTTCAATAACTTTGCAAATCTTGTAATATGCAATATACCCTGTCTGCTTTCTTACGACAAATGAAAGCTCATAATTGGACAAAAACATGACTTCAGGGCTAAACGACGCTGTTATAATAAAAAGATATTATAACTACTATCACTTCCAGCTGGTGACAAGTATGATTAACAAAAAAATATCAACACATATGGCACATTCAAATAAAGAGAAATCACGTACAAAAAATTTGTCTACATAATAATAACTGCCACAGCAACAATCTTAAATAAGAACATAAAATTTAATTCAAAGACACTAAATGGAAATTTGGTAAATAAACCAAATTTGTTAGATTCGCGATGGCATACAAATATAATTTTTGAGGTTTTTACATGATCTATTCATACCAAATAATATCACTGCTTTTGAAACTAAAGGCTCCGATCCATAGAATCCGTGCATCCGTAGCGGGTAACGGATTCATTGACGTTTGTCGGATGTGACGGATTGAGGTGACGCAATTAATGCGTTGACATTCACTTATGGTTTGAATAAATACATAAGTTGCTGTCAACGCATCTGCCAAAGTTAAAAATACGTCACTTATAGGCCACTTCCCATAAGAAAACAATCTGTTAGTTGAGCTCGTCACCACAACGGGCGCAACGGATTCTATGGATTGTGGCCTTTTACTACATTTCCACCTAACGCTAATCTGAGATTTAATAAGACTTACCTCAAATCTCGAAGATTTACCATACAAATTAATTTCGTAAATCTTGAAGATTAGAAATTAATTTTGTTAAATCTTCCTAGGGCAAATACTTCTGCAAATCAAACTAACCTTTTCTTAAATGGCGCTGAAGTATTCATTCTTGGTTGCATTCAGTTCTTCATAAATGAAGCTTTCTATCTCGCTTCCACTTCATAAGAACAAATGAAACACTATTTGAAATTTAAAGGTGCAGTCAAAATAAATCTTTTTGCAAATCTTTTTGTTCGGTGAAAACACCAAATAAATTTATCAAATCTGAACTGAGATAAACTTTTGATGGAAATATAGCATTTAGCCCCGAAAATACTTTGTGTGATAATGTAACTTCTTTTAAAAGTAGTTAATTAATAAGAAACTATATAATTGCAAAAGTAGAATACATTTTTTGTGTGATTCCCTTGAACACACGAGCCTTTAGACTCCAAGGGAAAGTTAAAAAATATTATAATCTCAACACTATTCGACCGAAAATTTAACTTTGCGTTAGATTTTCACTTCAATATTCTTCTTCTTTCACATTAATAATGCAAGCTCTCACACATTTTAAGAGTGTATTCCGGATTCTTATGTATATTTGACTCTGCAGTATATTTCTATATACAGTCAATTTTTTCAAGGATAACAAATATTTGCCCGCGGCCCGTGCCGCGGTTCATTCGATTCCATTCTGTTTATGTAGTAATACTTCTGAAATGTGTTTTTGGTATACATTATGTAGTATAACGGCTTTTGTTGTACATTCAGCCTTTAATTGAACATTTGGCTCATTAGGTGTTATTACCAACTTCGTTATTTTTTTATTCCATCAAAAACAAACAACCAAAAAATTAGGAGACTTGGTATAGTGTTCTCCATCCCTCAAGTTCGCTGTTCGTATATATAGGACATCAACATAATAGAAGGAGTTCAATTTGTATGCATCGTGTGTAGTGGCTATTTCAAATAAAGCCCCAATTTCTGGTTAATGTATCCTAAATTGTAACGGTTGTGTGTTTATGAGTGCCCTGCCGCTTTATATGTCCTTTCTTGCTGGCTATTAGAACATCCCTATTGGCTTTGGCTTGTATACATACATACATATGTATTTTTGTTTTGTTTTTTGAACTAATGATGAAGGGCGAACAATATTTGCCATCATTGCTTTATTTTTGTCTACAAAATTTGTGTATCTCAATGTGCAGGACTTTCTGGCCCGATAGCATATGGACGTTGGTCCTAATCGGGAATTAGTAATTTATTAAAACGATTCCAGGGTCATGAAGTTTTTTTTTTTTTTATTTGGTTAATAAACGTGTTAGCGTTGATGAATAAAATATTTACGAATGTGAGATGAAATTGATTTCGTCTAATGGGAAAGAAGGAAATTGCGATGGGTGAGGGCACGGGAGGGTAAAAATTTCAGTCCTTGACGATACAAATTGCAATTTGTTAACGATTGGCATGAAGCATGATGCCTATTATGAGAGTAATCAAGGAGGCATGGTTTCAGTTGATTATGGTTTTATGATTATAAATAATGTATAAGTACTTTTTGGTGTTAATACAAAAATTATTAAGAACTATGGAAACGGAAAAATGTTGTGAAATAAGAAATTATTCCCTCTTTTCAAATTATTGTGATTTTTGAAATGAATAAAATATAAGTCGAGCTATAGGTGATGCGACCATCTTTGCTCTTATAGAACCAAAGACTCCAAAAGATTTAATATAATAAAACACTCACTGATCTATAAAATTGGACATATGTATTCCAACAATAATCAGACTGTTCTTTGAACTCGAATCTGACCTCATCATTGCTCCATCAGGTATGCGTTCTGAGATATTCTTACCTTAAAGAGCCCAAATACAGGGCTTGTGCGTTTGCGTTGGTCTTTCACGTCACACAGTGGGATCGAAAGCAAATCTAGCGGGTCACCTAAACTAACCTTAAACCGTCAAAGTCACGCGATACACAATCTGATGTTGGGAACGCCCAGGTGAACTGTTTGGATTAACATTTTGGGCACCGAAACCAATATATTCCCGAGAACACGATCCTGGCTGAACTTCTTGAATCCGAAGAAGTTCATTGAACATCATCGTTCCAAAGGTTCCAAGAAGCAGAATTAATGACGCTGAATCCTTACTGGATATGCGAACCACTACAACTACAACCAACTGTATATCGAACGATTCCAGACAAAAGTCGAGAAAGAGATGGTGGATGTCAACAGAAAACATTTGCAACAATGAAACTGTGTAAGCCATTGAAGCAAAGGAAATCACCAACAATAGAGAAGCAAATGAGACTGAAGAACGCAAAGGACAGATATTGTTCGACCATTATGATCATCGATAGTGATTGCGGAAGCTATTGTAAATAATCCAACCTCGGGCATTCTATTTGAGCATTTTAAGGGCCTACTCAATCCAGAAGTCCACCGAATTTGTTTCCACTACTCTGCACCGGGAGTCGAAAACCAAATCCTGGAACCAGTAATAACTAAAGATGAGATAATACTGACTTAAAGAAGGCAAAGTACCTGGATTAGATCGAATACCAGCTGTGCTCTATAAGTATGCAAATAACGGTGTGTATTACAGTTTACCCAGCGTGTTCAATAGTGTATTTGAATCTGGCATTATACGGCAGCAGTTTAAGGAAGCATTGATATTTTCCATATAACGGGTGATTTTTTAAGAGGTTTAGAACTTTAAAAAAAAAAAACACAAAAAATCGAAAAAATGAATGAAATATTTATTTGAATCGATAGTTTGAACCTTGCAATTTAATGTTTAAAGATAATTTCATGCAAATGTCGACCGCGGCTGCGTCTCAGGTAGCCCATCCGCTGAGTCCAATTTTGGCATACTCTTTCACACATATCGGCCGGTATCTCACGAATGAATGCATGGATGTTGGCTTCCAGTGCGTCAATCGAAGCGGGCTTGTCCCTATAGACATTAGCCTTGACACACCCCCACAAAAAATAATCTAATGGTGTCAAATCGCACGATCTAGGCGGCCAATTGACCGGCCCGAAACGTGAAATTAACTGTTCACCAAACTCGCCTCGCAATTGCGCCATTGTTTCGCGTGCTGTGTGGCATGTGGCACCGTCTTGTTGAAACCACATATCATGCAAGTCAAGAACTTCCATTTCGGGCAAAAAAAAGTTTGTTATCATCGCTCGGTAGCGTTCACCATTGACAGTAACGCTGCGATTCGCATCATCTTTGAAGAAATATGGCCCAATAATGCCGCCGGCCCATAAACCGCACCAAACAGTGGCTTTTTCGGGATGCATTGGTAGCTGTTGCAATGCTTCTGGCTGATCTTCACTCCAAATGCGGCAATTATGCTTATTTACGTACCCATTCAACCAAAAATGAGCCTCATCGCTGAACACAATTTTTCGATAAAAAAGCGGATCCTCGGCCAGCTTTCCAAGAGCCCATTCACCAAAAATTCGGCGTTGTGGTAGGTCGGCTGGCTTTAGTTCTTGCACCAGCTGTATCTTAAAAGGCTTTACGCCCAAATCCTTCCGCAAAATTTTCCACGTAGTGCTGTAACAAAGGCCTAACTGCTGGGAACGGCGCCGAATCGACATTTCGCGGTCTTCTGTCACACTAGCTGATACGGCCGCAATATTTTCTTCACTACGCACAGTACGTAAACGTGTTGGTGGTTTAATGTCCAACAAAGTAAATTTGGTGCGAAATTTGGTCACAATCTTCCGAATAGACTGCTCAGAAGGTCGAGAATGCCAACCATAAAATGGAAGCAGCGCGCGATGAACATCTCGAACCGAGCACGAATTTTGATAGTAAAATTCAATAATTTGCAAGCGTTGTTCATTTGTAAGACGATCCATGGTTAAATTGCAAACCAAACTGAAGCTGTTTGACAGTGACACAAGGTACTTAACACACGTCAGCTGTCAAAACCAGTGTTGCCAAAACCAAACCAGCTAAAAAATCACCCGTAATAAGAAAGGATGTGCATCAGATCCTGCAAATTATCGAGGAATTTGTTCAATGCATCATACAAATTGCATTATTGCAATGACGACTAGCAACGTCGATCAGAGAAAAAGAAAGAAAGTTAAAAGAAAGTCAGACTGGCTTTAGACAAGGGTTGACACATATTTGCACTGAGAAGTATTGCAGATTCCTTTTTAACTCAAGACAAGAAACTCTGCGTGTTTTTCGTCGATTTTAAAGCAGCGTTCGATGAGGTGGACCGCAAATCTTTTATTTATAAGCTGTTTAATGAAGGAATGTCTCTAAAGTTCACCCAAATAATTGAAATGCCTTACGAAGATACGCAAGCTAGAGTTTGGGATGGTGAAGAAAAATCAAATTGGTTCCAATCAGCATCAGGAGTGAGGCAAGGATGCTCACTAAGCCCACTTTTTTGCGCTTCATAGATGATCTTATTAAATGGTTGCCTGGAGGTATTGAATATGCTTAGACGCTCATAAAAGCACTGTTGTTTGCAGACGATATTGTCTTATTTGCATATTCTCCCGAGTCACTTCAGTTAATGATTAATCGGCTTCAAGAATAATGCATACCTTGGGGTTTAATTGTCAACTCAAGGTGATGGTTTTCAAAAAAAGGAGGAGGCAAACTTTGTTTGAATGAAAAATGGAATTTCAATGGAGAGTTAATTAAGGGTATTTAAAGAGCTCAATAAGGCAAAAATGGCAATTAATTTTACATGGAGAAGATGTTTCAACAACAAATCCATAGCTCACAGTTGCAAATACAAAATATTTGAACCAGTTGCAGAATCCATCTTGTTTTACGCTGCGCAAACTTTGGGAAACAAGCAATATGAGCTGTTTGAAAAGTTACTTCGATTCTATATCAAGATACTTTATAATGCTTGAAATAGGAGTTTCGTCTCTTTATGTTAAAACACTTAAACTGCGGGTGGATTACATCATCAGAGTTTTGAATTTGGAGGAAAATCGTTTGCCAAAAAAAGAGGCATTGAAAGCTATCCGTACAAAAAGTGGGTGGTACAGAGAATGGCTCGATTTGTGCACTAAATTGTGGAATGGATATGAACTGCACCATAGAAGATATTAGGAAACTGGAAGCGGATATGTACCAGCTGATTGCTAAATTTGATGAAGTAGCAATAAATAAATCCATGGAGAAGGCTTCAAATTCCTTGTATCGAACGATCTACTGCCAACTTCCGTGATGAATTAAACGTTGAAGAAATATCCATGATGGCTCGACTTCGTGGTGAGATGCTCAACCATAATTATATACCCCACGGAGGAGACCTTCCACCTTCCAGTAATCTGTTATTTATGTAGGGATAGATAGGGAAGACGAAGTACATTTCTTAGGAAAGTGTCCAATCCAAGGGCTTTTTTGATGTTGACTTGTTATACTTTGTTTAAATGTAATGTCGATATTTAAAAAAAAAAGAACTGTTAGTATAAGAAAACTAAAGTTAAATGTAAATTTTTAATTAATCCAGTTTTTAAAATTTGTCAATCTGGCAGACGGCGTAAGCCATGTCAAAATAATTTTTGTAATTATACTGTTGTCATGTTAATAATTGTATAGTACTGAATAAAAATCAATTTTAAATTCTAATCCAACCAACGGAAAATAAAAAATGGTGAACACTGAAACTTTTTAATGCCACATGTCATGCCATGTCTCGAATCAGTTCGATAGCCCAACTTGAAAATGTTTGTAGCCCAAAAGCGGACCAAGAGATTAGCCCAATTTGTAGCCCAATTCGAATATTTTTTTTTTCAATTTTCTCATAATTGAAATCATAATTTATTTACCATGTATTAAATTTGTTTTAAACAATTTTGAATTTGTCAGAATATGATTATTTTAAAATTTGTTTTAATGTTGTTTTTATATTTCCACCAAAAGTTTATCTCAGTTCAAATTAAATAAATCTACTTGGTGTTTCCATCGAAAAAAAAAAAATTAAAATGATTTATTTTGACAGCACCTTTAAAAACGCAAATGGTGTTTAATTTTTTCTTATAAAGTGGAATTGAGAAGGAATGCTTCATTTCTGAAGAACTGAATGTAGCCAAAATGAATGAATCCTTCAGTGCCATAGAAGAATAGGTAAGTTTGATTTGTAAAAGTATTTGCCCTCTTTTTTTTGGGCTATTTATAGCGGAATGCCGATTGGACTGTCATACTGAAATTGTTTTGGAAAAGATAGCTCAATTTCCGATAAATAGCCCAACTTAGCAATCAGTTCTAAAAAAGGCTAGAATCCAACAAAACCGATGTATTCAAAGATCTTCGGCAAAATACAACAAATCAGCACGGAAGCATCTGCGAATATTTCGAGAACAAAATTTCATGACAGGCCAGGCAGTGATCCTGCATTCTTAGAAGAAGTTGAGTAAATAATAAAAGACCTGTTGCATACGGATACTGGAGTTTTCATTAACGATAGTAATCCTTCCAGTGATCCCGAGCTGATTTGAAATTTGAATCCTTACCTATTCCGAAGAAGTGACTAAGCTAATTTATTTCTATAGTAGATGACCTCAGAAATCCCCTGGACAGATATGATTTTCAGGTTTATCATAATGATGTTTCCCCTAGTCATGCGGTGCTGATTCTTACGAACCTTATAATATTGCGATACTGGGACTATAGGCTGTTGACATCCGTAAAAGGTGAATGTAAAGCGAAGAGTTCCTCACTCAGGTATTCTCTGTTAGCTTCATCAACTCCAGGTATGCTAAGGCGATTAACATTGAATTACATCTTCAGAGTGGTTCGTAATTTTTATTAATTGGACAGTCGAGCTGTTTACCAGTGCTCTATCAGTGTCTAACGTCGTCAGGGCTATTTATGGAAATTGGGCTATATTTTCCAAAATTGTCGCCAACAGTTTCAGTGTGACACCCCAATCAAAATAACGGAATAAATAGCTCAAATCTTGGGCGAGATTTTTTTTATATTTATAAATAAATCATAAAAACTTAATCATATCCTCAAAGCATTTCACATTTGGCACCACTTTTTATTCACTCAATATACTTATTGGTTTTGACATTTCAAATCAACTGCAACAATCTTCACTTTGATAATATCATCATTAAGTTTATCAGTTGTGCCCTGCATGTCCATTTTTATTAGAAAAATGATTTGGTATTGGATTAACATTTGGGTTGTTTTCGGCTCCAATTTTGAGCTACACGCTACACAATTTTTCAATTGGGCTATCAAACTAGTTCAAGACGTGGCAACCCTGGTCAAATGAGTCTAGAATAATCTTCCCAACTTGATGAAACAGCCAACCAACAGATCCAAATCTGAAAACCTTCTATTCATATGCTTCATAAGAAAGAAGTAGATATATTAACCTTCTTTGTGTATTTAATTGTGCAACAAAGCTTAATTGGAATCTAACAGTGCTTTAACAAAAAAAATATTTCATAAAGGATTTTCCAACCACATTTTATTATTATTCTAAGTAAAAATAAATCTCAAACAAAGGATAAAATAAATTGGCACAATTAATCATGGCCGCACTCTTCAATAAAATAGGCATCACTCATCCTTTGAAAAACCTTCAAAGTTATCATTATCAGTATCGGTTCAGTAGCTCTAGGTAAACAAAAACCACTTTTCACATACCTATACACATAACATAGCTGCTTACGAAAAAATGAGCATTTTCTGCATAATTGCAAAAGATGATGTGCTCACTTGATTGCTTGTTTATTTTTTGTATCTTTTGCACACTTAAGATAATTAAAAAAGATGTCCCTACACCAATTATAGAAAAAAACCTAAACAAATAATATTTTGTATAAAAAACACATCAAAGGCGGAGTATTGTATACCCTACTAAAAAAGCTAAAGAGAACAAAAAAAACAGGAAAACACAAACTGGACGAGAAAAATCAAGAGCAAAGCATCTTTTCCTTTCTTCCATGGCGACGACAATGCTTGTTATCCTTCGAAATTTTGTAAGCCTTAATTTAATATAGTGGACGGAACCGATTTGGCCCCCGCACTCTGACTCTCTAACCACCCACAATTTTCTTTATTTTTAAAACAATAACAACGAAGAATAAGAAAAGGAAATAAAGAAAAAATAATCACGTTCCAAGATCCTTCAATCAAACACACACACACACACACACACACAAACACAATAAAATACAATTCAAGCTTTATTCAAGGACAATAACAAAAATATCCCTCCTCATACTGAAAAAAAAAGTTTACCACAGTATAGACTGCTGCCACAACGCTGGCTGCGCCCCTATATCCTTCCCCAACAAATCTTCCAATTCCCATTATTCTACCACCCACAAAAAAATAAAGATGACGAAAAGCAAACAAGGAGACAGGAGAGGGAAAAAAATAATAAAATATCCTCCTAAGTTTGTCGACTCTCGTTGAAGGAAGTAAACACTCCCCAAGCCGAAAAGACCCCTTCGTCCTTTATCCGCTGCATTGATATTGCTACTGCTATTTCCACAAACCCCAACTGCTGATGCATTGTTGTTAACTGCCACTGGTCCATGTCGTCCTGCTGATGTTCGTGACTAGGACGAACCCCCCATGTTGTCTCTTCGTCTATATCCATCAGATCCACATCCTTAACACCGCACACACACACACACCCAAACACACAGTGAATAAATACAACAAATAATTCTTGTTTATTTTCTTTGGTTGGTTGGTTAGGTTGACTTGGACTTTTGTTAGACGGTCGAGTCGGTTCGGTCGGTGCTTGGTGGTCGGTGATGCCGCCCGCCGCCAGCTCATTGTCAGTCAGGCAAAAGAAAGGCATACAGAAATAAAATATAAAAAAAAACAAAATGAAATATGCAGTAAAATAGGAATAAATATGGGAGACAGTGTAATCCTTTGGCTGTCAGCACAAGGAAGCAGCAGCGCAAGCATAATGTATTCACAAAACACTGGGTGCTTAGGATTCTCTTGTTGTTGTTTTCGTTGGTTGTTAGTTAAACCTACACCACAGTATGGATTGTTGTGTTGTGCTTCCCTGATGGAAATGTATAAGTCCTCGTAGGCATCCTACTTTAGTTCCTATTTGTCAAACACAGTTATCGCCCCTGGCAGGATAAAAATGTAAACAAAAGAAGGAAGCTGACAAAATTAGAAGAAAATAAAACGAAAAGAAAAAATAAAACCAATCGCCCTCCACGGGTCATGCCACATGTGACACAAATTTATCCACCATATGAAATTACGAGTATGTATAATGTAGGACATACAAATGTTTCGTAAAGTATAAATATATTTCAGGAATTGAGGTAGTTTGTGTTTTGTTTTCATAGATTCAGCTTAAGCAAATAATGTTGTTGGTTAGGTATTAAAAAGGGAATATAACTTTTCTGTATTTATTGACAACGAAATCTGTAGGTCGTTTTATTCTCAATACACCAGACCGCTGGTTTCTAGAGCCTTCTCTTTTTCCTTCCTGAGAAGTCTGTGCTGGGCTGGTCTGCTCTGTTAGCAGTTATAGTTTTTCCCCATAGAATTGATTGTTAGGACTTGTTCCTGGTTGCATGTGCCAGCTTTCACTTTTCTTCGAACTACTGGTTTCATTCCGGTCATTTTGGAAAACCATACTTCTGATGACATTTTGGCAGTTTCCACTAATTCACACTACTAGATACGGGTGACAGGACAGGCTGCCATTTTGTTGCGAGGCAAGAGGAGAGAAAGATGTCGGTAAAGCGGAAGTGTAGGAAAAGGAAAACGTAGGAAAGAGAAAAAGAAAGAGTTTAGAAAGGGAAGTTGGAATGTCAAGTTCAGGTCTGAGGAAAATTAGGGAACAAAATGTTGTTGCAAAGAGGCCATTACCCACCCTAGCAATAGAATCCTTGGCCATTTTTGAATTCTCCTTAAGAGAGATGCGGTCAGCAAACGTTCTTGCGGTCTCTTGCAATTGCAGTTTCGTGACAACAAATTTGTTCACAGAATTTACGTTTGGCGTTTTGGCGTCATGAATATCAGCCTAGCCTAGCCTATCTAGTTCATCAAGTTCGGTCCCACTATCAGTAGAGATAGAACTGCCGGATTATTTAAAACCTATATATTTGGGTAGATGAGACAGTTCCAGGGTTGTTCCTTTTTGTTATTGGCGAATTGATCTTTAGCCCAACGATTTCAGCTTCTCTTTCCAACCTTGTTGTCATCCATGATCTTATGTGAGAGAGTAAGCTTTAATTGGCTTGTCATACGCGTAGTCAAGGTGTTAGAGATGTGATTGCAGATTCCACCGAATTTAAGACATTACTTATCGCCAACAAGTAAAGTACTGGCAACAGTGTACAACCTTGTATTACCCCACATTAGATTTCAAACTCCTCTTACAATTTCCCCGTATACAGAACCTGACATTTAGATCCATCATAATGTAAACCTTAACAATAGCAGTTTATCGGGAATTGCTTTCTTGCGGAAATGAAGTCAGATTAATTCTCAATTGAGACTGTCGAAGACCTTTTTGAAGTCAATGAACCATGAAATGGTGATGGTGAAGTGATGATCGATATACAATGCATTGTTTGACGATGATCCGCCAGATGTTGATGTAATCCAGTGGAAGATCCAGTCTTGATTTTTCTAGTATTAGGAGTGTCCTCAAGGTGGTCTTTTATTCGTTCCAAGACGATTTTTGCTATTACATTGGTTACAGCAGTCAGCACGTAAAACTCTTCTGCAGTTTTTGCACTGCATAAGGGCTACTTTCTTTGGAAGCTTGACGTTCATCATTCCCTTTTTCCACCCAGGAAAACTCTCCGTTTGTTTGAGCTGGTCTTGATCTAAAACTAGCAAAGATCCATCTGCGTATTTGACTAGGTGTTGCTTAAAACTTTGGACAACTGTTAGCTCTTTGGTAGTTCTGTAAACGGTCCTACTGTCACACCTATTTAAAGCCTCTTCTGTACCCAATGCGTCACTATAGTTATGCTTTGCTTGTCACATGCTAGGTTGAACTACCTCTCATCTTCATGCAAAATGCAGACTCTGGCTCGTTTTTTCCTTCTGCTGAGTAGCTCAAATGTCGGCTTTGAGCTGTTTCCTTCTTTCGATCTTAGCCCACAGTTTCTTCGGGAAGACAGGTACTGTTTCTTTCTTCCCACTGGCCGAAAATACATTCAACACTGGCTATGAAAACCATTTTTAACAGTACACCAATCGTTTGTGATGGAAGTGTGTTCTGTGCTACTGATTGCTTTCAATCCCTGTAAATAAAGGCCCCAGGCTAATCCCATGCCTATACTTCTTCATCCTAGAAACTGCTTCTAAATCGCCGACTGATCACGAAGTGATCAATTTGATTGGAAATTGCTTGTCTATTTGACTGACTTTGTGGCACGTCTTGTGCTCAAATATGTTTCCTCCTATTGCAGGGTGGTTGGCGTTATAAAAATAGTTTTCACTGTTGTTACGGTCACCAACACTAGACTCTTCCATAACATATCTGAACCAGTCATTGCCATTGCCAATCTTGGCATTCAAGTCTCTCATTACCATAATGATGTGTGCACGTAGAGCACTAAGTAACCAGCACTCAGCCGATTATAAAAGGCCTCCTTCTCCTCGACAGAAGAGAGCTTCATTGGGGCATTACACTGTATAATGGTGACGCGAGGTAATGTAGTGCAAAGAAATTTAGCTTTCCCGTCATTAATAAAGAATCCCAGAAAATCAAGCTTTTGAGAGCTGTCAACAAGGTCTGATATTTTTTTTTTTAATTTGTTCATTTTTATAACGATTGTACAATTTGTATTGATACGGAAGATTCCCATACGAAAAACAAGGGCAGTAAGAGAGGAGTATTGAACAAGGAGAAAAGAGGAGAAGAAGACCCTGTGTAGAAAGAAGAGGGCGTACGCAGCCTTCGAGTTCAAAGAGATTGAAGAATCTTGTGATCAAAACAACACCAGAAATTTTATAAAATAAAAGCCAAGCTACTGGCTGCTAGCTTTTAATTCGGAACGCATAAAAATGAAACACAGGGAATTGTAGATGTATTCAAGTAGCATTTCCAGAAACTTCAGAATGGGCTTCCTGATACCCATTCTGAAGTTTTAGAATGGGCATTCAAGAAAAAGGACAAAAGAAAACTCAACTACAAACCCAGTATAGAAGAAAAAGACTTAGCCTTGAAGAAGCTTAAAAACAAAAACGCCACCGGATCTGAGGTCATGGTTTACCAGCAGAGCTATTCAAGCACGGAGGGTATTTGTGGAAAGGGTGCATGCATCAACTCATCAACCAAGTTTGGGTAAAAGGAATCATGCCCGATGACTGGTCTATCAACTTTATCTATCCCATCTATAAAAAAGGCGTTCCTATGTCCTGCAAGAACTATCAAAGCATATCGCTCATAAACGTCGTCACATATATCGGGTTGTTCAATAAGAGCGCTACAAAAGCTTTTTTAAATAAAACAAAAACGGTTTTGGATATCAATGAAATTCTTTATTATTGTGAAAGTTCGTTTGATGCCATTATGTATGGAACTCGATTTCTTTTGCATTGCCACCACGTGCACGCTTGCAGAAGTCCAGACGCTGAACCCAATTTTCGATGGTTTTCAAGCATAAATCGGCCGATACTGCTGCAATTTCACGTTCGATATTCTTACGAAGTTCATCAATCGTCGCTGGCTTGTTGGCATAGACCATGACTTGACGTAGTCCCACAGGAAATAGTCTAACGGCGTCAAATCGTACGACCGAGGCGGCCAAGTGACTGGACCATTTCGTGAGATAACACGTTCTCCAAACTTGGTTTCCAATTAATTGATTGTGACATTCGCTGTGTGGCTTGTGGCGCCGCGCCGTCCGTCCTGTTGGAACCACATGTCCTCCAAGTCCATATCATTGAGCGGTAGCGATTCCCATTCACAGTAACGTGCCGGTCTTGTTCATCACGGAAGAAGTACGTAGCCCAATGACGCCCCCGGCCCATAAACCACACCAATCCAGTATTTTTTCGGGATACAATGATGACTCATGGAGTAGGTGTGGAATGCTACATGACCAATACCGCATATTTTGTTTATTGACGAAGCCATTCAGCCAGAAATGCGCCTCATCATAAATTGGACGTAGCGCTCTTAACGTTGAGGCCACTGACTCCGAATTTCGGTAGTAAATTTTAATAATTTCGACTCGTTCTTGGCTCTTATATCTTTCCATCATGAAATGGCAAACCTTACTGAAGAGAAATGTCAAAAGAGCGGCAAGAAATATGGCGTCTTAAGCTATTCTGCAACACTATAATTGGCAAGTATCAGGGTGGCTTCCCGCCATGAAAATCAACCAGAATTTTCAATCTCAGGCAAGTCGAGAAACCCCATCTACTTATCGTCTTCAAAACCTCATATCAAAGTGTTCATAGTCAATGGCTGAACTTGGGTTTGGATACGAGGAAAGCTGATGCATGTGTATCATGTGATGACATTGGAAAATACGCGATACAAACATTTAGTGGCGCAACAGCTCGTGGATAGCCAGCGTCAAGTGATTTACAACTCTCAATCATTCCTGTGTGTGTATTGTGGGTAGGAATGGAGGGGACCAACAATTTTTTGCCGACAAACATGAACGGCAAAACATGAACAGGAGATTTGATATCATGTAATTCCTTCAATTTTCTTCTTGATCATACAGAGCCGGTTGCGTTAATACTGAGTAACTATTTTATCAGATCTGTCCAATTTCTAAAATCATCATCAGCCACTCGCCTTAAACCGTTTAGAGATTTTCTCAGCTATTGAATACAAGGAAAAACTTATCGGTCTTCAAGCTGACAACAAAAAGACCAAATAACATGATATCAGCAAACAATAAGAGATCTGCCAACTGGCTGGAATGAAATGTCACTGTTTATAGCAACAACTTTGAAGGAGTTAAGTAGTTCATCTTAGTAGAGATTTGACGGAGAACAACCCTAGCAAACCAGTGCTACTTTGGTTTAGCACAGCTTTTGAATCCCAGCAGAGAATGAAGAAGACCGAACTTCCGGTTAAAAGACCAAGCCAACGCTGATGCCAGAAGCCTTGATCTAAATAACTGGAAGCAGATTGCTTGAAATCCTTGAGGATAGCTGCTGTGTTCCAAGCTACGACCCTTCATGAACTCGGGGCCAGACAAGAAGAAGAAGAAGATTTAACTATCTACCTAGTACGTGGAGAGCAAATCTAACAAAAAGTTGCAAAAATAAAATTGTGCAGAAAATGCAATAAGTAATCAATCACATTATGATAACCAAAACTTTAGATGGGCTCATCAAAAATATACTGTCTATTCTTTGGAAAACCTCATTCGTCATCTGTCCATCTTAAAATTTCTAAAACAAATCCAAAAAATTATTATTACTTCCCAACCAATACCCTACTCAAAATATTTGCTAATCTTTTGTTGAAAATCCAATAATAAAAACCAACTACCATCCAATCTTTTTATCACTTAAAAATGATTTTAACTAAAAAGAATAAAAATAAACCAAAGTAAAATATATAAAAAAAAGAATATACACACAAAAGCATTCAGTTTACTATTAAAGGACCAAAGTGACGCGTCTTAGCCCGAGGAGTGACAACATCCAAGGCAAAATACAAAAAAAGAAAAATACTACGTTTTCATCTAGTGAAGATTATTTTACGTAAAGGATAAACGCCTGAAGTATTGAAATCTGAAATCACGATGACAAGACAAAATTACAAAAAAAAAAATATTAATAAGAGAAAAAAATGTGGTGTCTATCTGCTAGTGCATCCTGCCTGAAGGACCTATCCTCTTGACATAAACAATATTGCAGCCAACAGTCAGCCGAGAGCAGCAAGTGTTCCACTGCTGTACACGAAGTGTATTAAGAATCGATTTTGTGTCACCTTCAAGACGAAGACGACGACGACGGACGACAACGACAAAGCAGAGAGGCAGCAAAGTCGATGGCTGTCCTCCTTCTTTTCACCATAGGATGGGACTGAGGTACCTACTGATATAGTTCACCAAAGAAACAGCAGCAGCAAGCAAATCAAGGATAAAATTTACTATAGTTGAGTTTACTTCGGTCGGATGAACCATGAACGTATGTGTCCTTTTGTTTCCGACCTCCTTCCAAGAGTCTCCAAGGATCACAAGCTGAATTTATAATGAAGTGCAGAGGGCACACACAAACTCACACAAACATCACACTTTTGTGTCAGAGCCTCAGCATTCAGCAATAGCAACAGCAGCAGTTTTGTACAACATGCAATATGAAGAATATTAAGGACACTTTTTGACAGCGCCTCATGTGGCTGTTGGGATGTTCGAATTGAAATTATTCGAATGTCGGTTTCGGTTCGATTCATCGACTACGACAGTGGTGAAGATGAGAATGAGAGTAGGTATGTATCTACTATAAAATGATATTTTTCATATACGCTACGCACATCTGGTGCTCCTCATCATTTGAACTTGTCGTTCATTCTCTTGTCCCTCACCCCTAGCCCGTGATGACAAGGGGCAAGGACACTATGAGAAGATTACTCCCACAGCAAGACGAATGGGTGGGTGTTTTTATGTAATTGGAAAATCAGTCCCCGCATGGAAATCTATTTAGGACAAGGATTCTAAAAGTATATACATACGTAAGATATAGACTTCTAGGATATATAGTAAACAAGGATATGAGAACTTCTTCGAATCAACATTTGTGACCGGAAATTACCAGGACGGGCAACCTGAGGCAGTTCGGGTATTTTCATATCATCCAAATTGTACCGACATTATCAATTTCGCAGTACAATTTTGGTATTTACAACTTTCACGACGACGACGACGAGCTTCTTCTTGTTGGAAGGATTTAAATACGACAGCAGGCCTCTAGAAATTCGGCCCATGTGCATTGAGTTTGTAGGCAAATTTTGGCTCTTGCTCCATTGGAGAGAAGTAAAAAAGATTAGAAGGATTAATTCTCGAAGTATTTAAGGATTTTCTTAAAGAAGATTAAGTTTGAGATACATTTCTATGTTAAGTGCTTTTAAAGAAGGCAAATCTAAAACAGAAACAGAGACAGAAAGAGAGTATTAAAAACATTATTTGAATGTGAGACACATCTGGAGAAGATGTTTAATGTGGTGTTATTTCTTAAAAGCTAGGTGTACTACGAGATCTTTAAGTTATATGTAGAATATAATAGTGATGAAGATAAAGTAACTTTAATGTCATTTTGACAGATGGAGGAATAGGAATTTATTTATATATTTTGTGAGAAGGCAATATGGAAGAGAGTTTAATTTATTATTTATAATCTCCACCGGGTTTAGTTGGAAATCCTTTTGGAGAATCGAATTTAGATTTATGAAAGGGATTTTGGTTCAAAAAAAGTAGTGTAAAGTGGATTGAAATTTTAGCGAAAGGAAGCAAAGTACCTAATCTTTTAAGTGATTAAGACTTTTTTTCAAATTAGAGTTTATGAAGAGTGGTTATCTTTTGAAATTTGTGCCGGCAATGGCAAATACAAATAATATTGAATGTTTTCAAGAACAATATCTATGTAAGTCGACCTTAAGTCCCTACTTCTGAGATAATTGCTTGTTATACTTTCCATAAATATCTTCAAATTGGCTATTGGAATTTGTGTTGAAAACGGCCCTTAACAAGCTAATTGTAGGATTATTTTTGTTTTATTGATGATTGGGTGTTGTAGGAAACAGGTAAGCAGTCACTGATTGGTATCAACATGGCGATATGTCCAATAATGTAACAAATGTGAGTTGTTTTTATTTTACCTCCACGTAGTATCTATCGGGTAGGGGTAAGATGTTGTAGGAACGTGGGGCCTCGAGCTGTATCTTTTCCTACACATCAAGTACCTTCATTACCTCTAAGTTGGAAGCCGCCAGATACTGGTCTTGGCTTGATGTCATGAATTGCTAAACTTGTAAGTGCGAATGTTGATCAAAGAAATAATTGCAACATTAAACTCATTGCCCCACAGACTGGAGGTAAGTAGTTTTACGACCTCCTGGACGCAGCCTATTTAGCCTGTCCGGAGTACGATGTCAAAGTCGTGCTCGGAGACTTCAATGCAAAAGTCGGGAAGGAAAATATCTTTTGCAGATTAGTTAGAAAGCACACCCTCCACGAAACGACAACAGAAAAGGCCTCCCTACGCTCGTAAAACGGTGATAAGGAGCACTAGGTTTCCCAGATGAAGGATACACACAGCAACCTGGCGATCTCCAGATGGTCAAACCACCAACCAAATCAATCAACATCTTGGACGTGCGAACTTTCCGTGGTGCAAACGTTGACTGAGACTACTTTCTTGTTGTGACATAGTTCAGAGCCAGACTGTCCAACGAAAAGAAAACGAAGACTGCTCAAAAGAAGAAATTCAACATTGCATGACTTAGCACATCTGAGAAAGTCAAAGGTTGCAGAGAGTAATTGACAGGGAAACTCTCTGCCGTACCCCAGCCAAGAGCGTCAACAATCAGTGGAGCCAGTATTGCCCATCATTAAGGAGACAGCCGAGACCACCATAGCCTGCGCAGAGAGAAAAGAGCATCCACCTCTTAACTCAGGTATTTCCGAGGAGTCTAGAACAGCCACCAACACCCGCCGGCTCTATAAAACAGCCAAGCAACTGGCCTGGCTGTAGGATCGGCACACAAGCTCTTCGAAGCAACGAAGGAAACCTATTTATTGAAGCACAGGCAATTGTAGACGTGTTTAAGCAGCATATTCAGCAACTGCTTAGTGGATATTATGTAGGAAAAAACGACAGGTGAACAAAGAAGCATGAGACCACTAAATGAAGATCGAGTCCCATTGGCTAGTTCTAAAGAAATTAAGGAAGCCATCCACAAGCATAATAACAACAAATCCCCTCAGATGGCCTACCTGCGGAGCTCTTCAAGTATAGAGGAGATGTCCTGGTAGGCAACAACCACCAGCTCATCAACCAAGTGTGGGAGAAGGAAAGTATGCCCGACGACTGTTCAAATAGCTCCATGTGCCCAACCTACAAAAAAGGCGATCCGATGTCCTGCAAGAACTATAGAGGCATATCCCTTCTTAATGTTGCCTGCAAGATCGTATTCAACGTCTAAAACCTTTCTGCAACACTATGATCGGCATGTACCGGTGTGGCTTCAGGCCAACCAGATGAACGAAGATTGACCAAATCTTCAAATTGAAGGAAATCCTGGAAAAGACCAACGAATATCAAGTCGAGATCAAGACCCACCATCTTACCATCGACTTCAAAGCCATATTTGATAGTAGAGCTTCTGTTGGCGATATCGGAACTCGAGATCCCAGAGAAACTGATCCACTTACGCCACATGATGCTACAAAATACGCAGTGGAACGTGCAAATGGGTAACAGCTCATCCAAGTTATTCTAGACGTGTACAGGGTTCAGACAAGGAGATGTCCTATCAGTCCTTTAAACTATTCCTGGAGTAGATAGTGCGCAAGAAAGGTGTCAACATGGAAGACAATTTCTTCAACAGGTCTTCTCAACAGTTTGACATCGACATCATCGGCCGCTTCACTCCCGGAACGGCCACTTCGAGCGAATGCACAACAACGCTCCAGCCAAGAACATTTTCAAATCCCCGCCCACTGGCTCGACATGACCAGGAAGACCGAACCTCCACTACAGGGACCAGACGGTTACGTACGCGAGAGTGACTGGCCTTGACGACTGGAGGAAGCGTGCGAGGGACCGCAACCGATGGAAGACCGCAATATTTTAGGCAGAGACCCTCCATGGATCGGGAGCTGGATTAGTAAGTAAGTAAATAACTAGCGGATGCTGGTCTCTTCCATCCGGATTTGACTTGCTAAACTATGTACATAATAACCACGAGTGCTGAACAAAAAACAAAAATAGTAACGACACTATAATCTCTAGTAGGAAATGACTGGCTTTATAAATTGACTAAAATCTTGACCGAGCCTATCAGAAGGATAGTATTTGTTGGATGAATTGATGATAAACAATAAACTATGTCACCAACAGTCAAGAATACAGAGCTAGAATAAAAACTTTCAATACTTAACAGGGTGCTGATAAACACTTTACAGGCTAAAAGCAGCGTTCATATCCCCAGAGTGGGCTACTTGTATTAAATTCTCCGACCTGCTGTCCTAAGGATTAACAAGTTCCTTACCCTCCGGGTATGAAGGTTGTGTCGTGTCGGTTAACTTCCTAACCACTTCCATTATTTTTGGTTATAAAAGAGACACGAGGAGGCTTTGATAAAATTTTAACCTTCAAATAACGACAAGTTTTGGCTCGGACCATTGACTCCTTCTTAGCATAGAAGTCTGCAAGGCTTGATGAAATCATTCTAATAATGCTCCAAAGCTCTAAAGATATAATAATTCCAATTCTAGTGGATATTTTTGGGGGTTGTCTTAACATTACCCATATCCCAGATAGTTGGAGACTAGTCAATGTCATCTTCATTTCGAAAGCTAGCAAGCCCTTCTACACTGAACTGAAGGATTTCACGCCTATAAGCCTATCCCTTTTTCTTCTGAAGACCTTAGAAAGGATAATCGACACTCATATTCACCTTTAACTGAATGACGGTGTGCTCTTACAGTTCCAGCATGGTTACATAAGGGGCAAATCGGTGGAGACAGCGCTTTATGAAGTGGTCAGCACAGTCGAAAAATCGATTAACTTCAAGGAATTTAATCTAGCAGTATTCCTTGGCAGAGAAGGGGCTTTTAACAATGTTTATAAGAGCGCTGTGAAAAATTTGTGTCCCCACTCTGTGCAAGCTTTTAGAAATGTCTTTAGAAAATCTCAAAAATTCGCCCAGCAGCTATGGACTAAATGTAAGCCAAGTGAAGACAGAACTTTTGCTTTATGCGAGAAAGCGTAACATTCCAAACATAAGCCCGCCAACCATCAACGGAACTCCGTTACAGATCTCGGGCACTGCCAAATATGGAAAGAAAATATTTAGGAAAGATAAAAAAAGCTTTAATAGCATTTTACACTTGCAGCAAAATTATTGGTAAGAGATGGGGTCCCAGTCCTATTCCCAGCCCAAGATTCCTGCATTGGATGAACACAGTAATTTTTAAGGCAAATTTTAATGAATTCATGCATGTTCTGGTAGGCAGCCTTAGATAAGGAAACCAATCTAAAAACTATGACTAAAATTCAAAGACTAGCATGTCTAGAAACTAGAAACTTTCCTTTCCCTTGCTCTACTCGATCTGCTTACGAAAAAGATGGGGCCAAAAGTGCTTCAACAATATAAAAATCGGAAGAGGGGCCACTATGGTCACAGTACAGATATCCCAACCAGGGGACTCTAGAATGAAAATAGGGTTATTAATGCAAATCATATTTCGATCTTTACTGATGGTTCCAAAGGGGATGTGTTCCCGACTTCCAGGACTACAGGCTTGATGCTCCTCAGTGTCGACTAGACTAGCAGTTCTCCAGTTCCACGAAAAATTTTGATTAGTGCTAAAGGAAAGCATAGTATGTGGAGATTATAGATAAGGGCTTCAATCTCTACACATTCGAATACTTTTTCGACATTTAGAAAGCATCCGACAGTAACTTGACTGTTGTTTTTTAGCTATGGTGTTGTAATGATGAAACTTCAGGAGCGGATGTAGGGTGGAATGCTTTTCCCGAAAACTGAACTGTATGTCCAGGATGATGTTGTTTTCCCTGCAGAACTTCTTGTGCTTCCTGAAAATCAGCTTTTTCAAGAGCTTACTTGGATTGTTGAGGAGAGATTTGGGCCTTTAGTAGGTGACAATGCGCCATTTACCTTCCTTGGGAATGGCTGTGTCTGCTGGATGGATGCCCTAATTTCACCAGAGCAGACTAAGATCACCAAATGGACCTGGCGTGAAGATTGTGATGTGATTTCTTGAATCTCGGTCTGGAAAAAGCAGAGTACATCTACATCCGAGTAAACAATAATACCACGAACCATATCTTAGTAGTGACCTGACGAAGATAACCCTAGCGAACCGGTTCTGCTTTGGCTTGGCGCAACAAATGGGTACAAAACTCCATACATTAAGTGAATGCTCAACAAAACCCTTATACTGCTAGTTCTGTAATCCGAAAAATCAAAACACGTCGACTACATTTGCTCGGCCACATGGGATGTTTGGCCAATAATGCTCTAGGCAAGAAAATCTTAGAATTCCAGCCCCAAGGTTCAAAAAAACAAAGAAGACTGAATTTCCAGTTAAAAGATCAATCCATCACCGATTTCAAAAAAGCTTGGCCGAGATGACTGCAAGCAACGTGCTCAGAAACGTAGAGGATGGAATTCTGCCGTGTCTCAGGCTGCAACCTTTCATGGGCAGTTCGAGACTTTTTAAAAACCCCAAAAATGGCTTAGACCAACAACAACACTGGTACCTATATATTTTTATCGACTTCCCTAATTTATCAAAACTCTTTTAAGTGTCAATCATTGAAAAACTTGTGGCAGATGTTTTTAACCTTAAAGAATTTTTAACTGAAAACAAAAACTGGGTATAATTTCGCAAATTTATTCTAAAAATTAGCATTCACTTCCAATTTAATTCTACCAAAAACAAAAAAAAAACACAAGAAAAATTACTTCATCCATTTTTATACTGTTTACTCCCATACATTTAAATTTATTTCAAATACATATACAAACACACACATACAGACATATCTATTCCTTATATACCTTAATTAACATTGAAATTGAGAAAAACCTTTTACATTAAGGTTTTGTTTCAAATTCTATTTCCACAAGGGAAAATGAATGAGGTTTCACAAAAGATGAATTATTGAAGTTCATCCTCAAATATTGCATATTTTATGTGGCTTGGGAAGACGTGCTTGATGCTTAAAAAAAAGGACATTGGTGAAAGCAATTAAGGTTTAATAAATGTTGGTTCTTTTTTTTAAATTAATTGTTCAAACGAAGAACTTAGAGATAAAAAAAAATCCAAAATGAAATCCTTAGTTTGAAAATGATTTATTCACATCGAGAAAAACAAAACAAAAAAACTGTCTCAAAGCTTCGTGCATTAATTTTTGCTTTGCTCGTGTATCTAGTGGGCAGGGGCAACAACTTTGACTCTGTGTTTTGTGTTACAAAAATGTGTCTTTTGCGCTTTATTTATGAATGAGAACACGTGAGTTTATTTGTTTAACATTCGATGTCAAAAGGTTCACAAATCATATTCTTATAAATGATTGTGGGTCTATACCAACATATTATATTTGTGGTTGATTTTATTATTCTTTGGTTTCATCGTCCTTGTGGCAAATCAAATGAAATAGATGTATTAGTAAAGAATTGTTTCCGGGTAACAAATAAGGTTAAGTTATTTTAATGAATTCATATACTCATACATAAGAACACACAATCTCATGTGAGATATGTGCTTGAAATATTTGGTTGTTTATATTATTTTTGATGGATTTTTGATTAGTGTTTTTGTTTTGATGGAAAACATTTGGGCTTTTCTTACTAATTCTCATAATATTTGTACTAACACTAAGCTTACACAAAATATTTTGATTTTATTAAATAATAACTATGCATCGAAAATTTGGTCTTTGTTTAGTTTTCGTAGGGATCTCTATTGTAGCTGTTTAAGTATACTCCATATAGTAATGGCAAACACAAGTACACATAATTGTCGAATGATAAAGATATTGGGGCTTTTTCATAAATGAACATAAGTCGAGATACCTGAAGTGAATTTTAATTTTTTTTAAACTTTTAAATAAATAGTGAACAATATTTAATTAAATTTTACCCCAAAGTAATACTTTCCTTCATTTACATTTGAAAATACGCCATAAACACTTTTTTCGATATTCGTTACCTAAATTTTGTGAATGTAAATATAGAGACCACGACCTTACAGATTTTTTCAAGTTTTTGGTTTTTAATCAGACTCCACGGATATATTTTTTTGGACCACGTTTTATTCAAAGGCCAGCGTAAATTTATCATCTTGAGAAAAAATTCTACTCTCGTCAATTAAAATGCATTGCTCGATCCCAAAAAAAAACAAAGTAGGTTCCTTAAGTGCTCAGCATGTAATGAAATTTGCTTATTTATATTTTCTATTTTTATTTTATTTAATTTCATATAAAATGAACAACAGTAACTTTTCTAGGCTTGCAACTCCACCCTGAAAAGCCTTCAAATAAGGGAAAAGGGAGTAACTGGCACATACGAGATAAAAGTTTCTAGCAAAGATTATTCGAAATTATATAATATAAGAGTACTATAGCCAAAAACTACTAAGAATTATTGTGGCGGAACATGCTCAAACCTTGCTTTAAGGCTCCGGGCACACTGTTTTCTAATATTTTATTATTTCCTCATTAAAAGCAGAAAAATAATCCGACGAACCTGATTTTTAGTGGAAACATTTATTTTGATTTCTTGAGCATGTCCTGAAACTGCTAAAACTGAACTGAACAATGAAAAAACCAAAGCTTTCAGTGCCCCTGATTAAGAAAAGCCCAAATGAATGGGCTAATAAGCGAAAAAGCGATGGTATTCGCTGATTACTTAAAGGAAACATTTAAGCCGTTCGATGGGCAAGAACAAAACCAAAATGTTAATATGAGTTTTACCTCAAATTAAAGCTGCATAACAAGAAATGCTGAACTTGCCGACTTAAAAAGAGAAATAAAGAAGCTTAAGTGGAATGAAGCTCCAGGATATGACTTAATTACGGCAGACATTTTGAAAATGCTCCCTCGTAAAGGATTTATTAACCTGCCTTACATTATAAATGTCGCTCTTAGGTTAGAATATGTTCCGAGCCAATGGAAAGTTGCGGAAGTCATAATGGTTTTGAAACCTGGCAAACAATTTCACGAAAAGAAGTCTTACAGGCCGATTTCGCTTCTTCCTATAATACCAAATGTTTATATAAGAATACTACTCCTGCGCCTGAAGCCAATAATAGAAGAAAAACAATAAATACCTGACCATCAGTTCTGATTTAGAAGCAAGCATTCGACAATTGATCAAGTGCATAGAATTACTAGCGTAATTGAGAAAGGGCTCTTGAAGAAAAGAAAATCTGTTCGACAGTCTTTTTGGATGTATCGCAGGCGCTTGACAAGGTGTGGCCTCAAATTAAGACAAGTTCTGCATGAAGGACTTAATAACATTCTAAACGGATATCTAGATAACAGACTTTTACGTGTGAGACACGGAAATGACTATTCAAATTTCAAAGAAATAGTGGCTAGGGTACTACAAGGAAGTGTATTAGGTCCAGTTCTGTACTTTTTATTTACACGCGATATACCTCAAACAGATGACGCTATTGTAGCCACGTTTGTTGATGATACTGCAATACTAGCAGTAGGCAAAACGATTAGCGAAGCTACAATTAAATTACAAAATCATCATAATAATGTCAATGAGTGGACAAAAACATGGCGAATAGCGCTCAATGAACAAAAGTCATTCCACGTGGACTTTACGTATAAAAAAATAAATAGACTACTAGTTTTTTTTTAATACCGCTCGTGTTCCATTTGCAAATGAGGCAAAGTATCTGGGAATGACTCTAGACGTGAAATTAAAATGGAAGCCGCACGTAAAAAAGAAATGCGAAGAACTAAAAAGTAAATTAAGAGATATGAACTGGTTAGTCAGTAAATATTCAAAGCTTTATATTGAAAATAAATTAATTAAAAATTAAAATTAATCAATTAAGATACTAAAACCTGTTTGGACTTATGGTATACAACTATGGGGTTGTACCTGAAACTTAAATAACTTACAAACGTTTGAAAATATATTACTTAGGTCATTTGTAAATGCTCCATGGTATATAAGAAATGAAGATCTTCACAGGGGTCCTGGGATTCCTTCGGTTCGGTACGAAATAAAAAGTTTCGCGGAAAAACATAGAAATCAACTATTAGAACACGCTAATTCAACGATTATTGACATTCTTGACGAGTCGAATTCAGTACGCCGTCTGCGAAGAAAAAACCTTTCGAATTGGTGCGGTGAACAGAAAACCGCAACACGTTAATTAACTTCGTTAAAAATAAATTGCTAGATAAGTTCCAACTTAGTTGCAATCGGAAAGTGGAGGTTGTTTTAGTGTAGTAAGAATCTCACACACATATAGCACGCGTTTTTCGGTCTCCATAGAGCCTCATGCAGGTTTTGCACTTACCCACGGGAAAATAAAAAAAAATGTCCAGGAAAATAGTCTTAGTTTCACCCAAGAACTTTCTTGTTCTTCTTGTTTTACTCTCATCTTTTTTAATTTCTGGAAAAATTTAAACTAAACAAGGAACATAGTCAACACAAGAATTAAAGCTTATGAAACTGCGATCAAAAACGGGCATAGCATTTTTTTCATAGAACCAATGTTTTCGGAGAAATAGGCTGAATAATGTCTCAATCAAAAATTTTACTTTCACATTTCCTTATTTCTTATAGAAGGGGCCTTAGTGCATTATATGAAGGCATACCTGTCATTTCAAACTAAAGAATTTAGGGCATTTTAATATTTAATGTCCTAACTAAACTTTTAAGAAGTGTTGCCATGGTGGCAACACTGTCAGAAGGACAAGAAGAAGGCTGCCACTTTCAAGGTTAGAACTCCTAAATTCTTTAAGAATTGGACTATTAATTAATTGGTGTCAGACAATGACGAGAGAACTCTTGTTAGTCTCAATACACTTGAAACCATAGCACCACATGTTTGACGTTCATACCTCCTAACAATCCAAGGCACGAAGGGGGGGGGGGGGGCGGCTAAAGTCATGATGGAAAAGGGCATTTTCAAAGCTGATAATAGTAAGAAAAATATTGATGACAATAAATAAAATTTATTGAGAATTGGAGTCGATGCAGAATTTCACCACCAATAGTATCCAAAGATAATTGAAACACCAACTTTGGTTTTTTAAAAAGTCACTTTTGAGGTGGTGGAGAGGGCGAATATGAGAGTTTATCAAATTAACTCCTCAACTGGCTTGCTTTTTTTTGAAGGGAGTTGGGAAGCCAGTAGAGCAGCCTGTAACACGGTTTGGTAGTACTACTTCGGAGCAGATTGGGAAAAATTGGTCTAAAAATAAAGTGTACTCATATTTTCTATACAAAATTTTAATAAAATGAGAATCGGGGAGGTGAGTTTAAGTTGTTTCATCCAGGGGTGGAATCGGCTAAGATGATTTGTGGCAGTTGACAGTCACAACGTCATGGCATTTCTATTGTGTTGTGACTGTCAACTATCACAAATCACCATAGCCGATTCCACCCCAGATTAAGACTGAATTTCATATTATTCACTTTTTCTTGAAATTTCAATTTCAAGTATCAAAACGAAAATTTTTCAAACGAGTTTAACCAAAAATTTGTTATAATTTTCATGCGTAGTTTTTGGAAATCAAATTGGCTTGCTGGGTTTGAAGCGAAAATGACGACAGCGACTCAAATGTCTCCCGCCGTAGTCTTCCAAACGTAGTTTTCAGTATCGTGGTCATTATAAGCTCGCCTCGCTGTGGTCTCACCATGACATTTACACGTGGTTATTGGCATTGAGCATGTTTTGCCGTCATCACACTTTTGTGTCGCCAAAGTTTTTTTTTGTAAATTCAAATTTTCAAAGTGGTTAAAATAAGCCATAGGCTTAAAAGCCCAAACGTGATTTTCAATGTCATGCTCATTGTGTCCGTCGCGTGTGGTGTGTTGTTGGGTCCTCTTAACCATTCGAGCATAAAACCAAAAACTCGTGAATGATTTGACTAAGCATTAAGGCTTTCCCAAACCAAAGTGAATAAATATTCTATTGAATTCACATCACGTCAGTGTAGTTGCTTTCATTAAACGCCATGTAAAGTAATTCTGATGGTTTCACGTTGGTTTGGGAGAGCTTTTACAGAAATAAGTAGAGGCTCTCCAGAACCAACACAAAACATTCTTAACGTTTTTGTCTTTTGCTAGTTTTGTTGCATAGTGTCAGTGTGTTTTTAGTTCATTTGATTTTGAAAAAAAACGGAATATCGTAGTAGTTATATTTATTTCCCTAAATACGAAGTAGATTTACTTCATTTGGAGTAACATTCGAATGCTGACCAGTATAGAAGCCAGTTAGGCATGCCACCTACGTCACAGCAAATACACCAATAGGAATTTGACAGTCAATGTATGTAACCAACTAGCTAGCCACGACTGGCTCGTGTGGTCACAGGTTAAAGGTTCTCCCAAACCAACACAAAATATTCGGAAGGAAAACACATTTTCTTTTTGGTCCGAACCTATTGAATTGGCCATAAAAGAGAACAACCACACTGGAAAGATGCGAAGTCATTAGCCACCGAACAACTAAAGCGAAAGTTTCAATATTGATCTGAATGTTTTGTTTTGGTTTGGGAGAGCTCTAATTGTTTTTTTTTTTTTAAACCAAAGAATAACCGAGATATCTGATCATCCAATCATGTTGACATTATACTTCAACGATCCTAAGGTGGCGGTGATAATGCAAATGGAAACTTTATTTTTATCCGGGAGTACTCATGACTCACACCATCGTGTTGTCAATAAAATAGCTACGGGAACGCGAAATACAATTTTAAGGAGAATACATAATTAAATTGAAGATAAATATGATTATGTGTTTTTTTGTTGTTGTCAGTCGTTACGTCAATTGAATTAGCTAGCAGATTGGCTCTTGCACATCATTTACAACGTTTACGCAAGCAGTTTTTAAAAATGTTTATGAAACGCGTGTCAAAACGTTTGATAGAATATTCATGAGTGTCAGGCAGGTTAGTAGCAAAGTCGTTAATTAAATGTGATTTTTTTCGAAATTTTGCTTATTTTTTTATGTTTTTGAGTTTATAAGACATACAATCACAAGTTCAATATTATCACAACTAACTAACAATCAATTGACGGTAAATTATTAACCCATAAACCATTCGTTTTAAGCAGTTCTCATCCCTTTTAGAGATGGTGCTTGATGTCGAGTTAGAAAAGAACCCGAAAAACATAGAAAACATTATACGAACAAATTGAATTTGTCAGAACTTATTAACAACTAATTAAAAGCAAATTATAAAGAAATAAGCCGTCATGTATAAGAAAATTTCACCACTTTTTGGGGCCGTGCCTTTTTTACTTAATATTAATAGCAAAATAGTCACATAAACATAGAAAACATTGCACGATAAATTTTAACTTGTCAGAACTAAATACCGGAAATTTATTAAGCAATAAAATATTAAATTTTTTATCATTTTTCTTTAAAAAAAACATGGAAAACATAGAATGAGAAATTCAAAATAATATCAGCTAACAAAATACTATTTATGCGAGAAAAATTGTTGAGCCAAAAGCATGCATTTTTGGGGTAATACTGTCCTAACTAGATATCAAGTTGGCAAAGAACCCACAAAACACAGAACACATTACACGATTACATGATTCAATTTTCACAACTAACTACTAATTAATGGTAAATTATTAAGTTAAAAACCATTGCGAGTTATGCTTAGTAAGCAAAGCATACAAAAAATATCTTAAACATTAAACGACAACTAATTAAAGACTAATTAACAGCAAAATATCCACCAATCCATTTTTTGATTCGTAAAAGTTGTTTTTCCTGGTTGACACTCATATATAACAAATCAAACAAAAATTCATATAAAAATTGAGTTTGAGGAGTAAAACATAAAGATTTAGAAGTTCTTACCACATTTCAAAAAAACATGGAAAACATAGAATGACAACGAACTTGATAAAAAGTTGGAAAAACACTTAAAAAACATACCAAACATGTAAGACCAAATTGAATTAGTTACAATCAATTTACTACTATTTAACAGCAAAATATCCACCAACCCATTTAATGATTCTTTAAAGTTGTTTTTCTAGATTGACACTCATTGAAAACAAACCGCCCAAAAAAACTTATAAAACATCGCATAGCAAAATTGAGTTTGACTCAGCTAATTAGTGACTATTTGATAGCAAACTATCAAGCAGTAAAACATCAAGTTTTAGAAGTCTTTATCACTTATTGAAAAAAACATAGAAAACATAGAATGACAACTAACTTGATATCAAGTTGGCAAAGCACTCAAAATACAAAGAAAACATTTCACGACCAAATTGAATTTTTCACAACTAATTAACGACTGATTAACGGCAAATTATTAAGCCATAAACCATTAGGTATAAGAAGTTAACGAACAATTTTATTGACTTACTCCGCCTACTCATTTTTTGATCAGTCAAAGTATTTATTTCCAGTGCTTCTTTAAGTCTCAACGCATTATACATATTAGTTTCTCCTGTAATCATATTTATTCTTTTAGCACTACTGACTACTCTTCAATGCTCGAAAAATATAACCTACTAATATATTTTTCTATCTTAATAATTCCAAACACACAAGCACCAAAGACAAACATTTCATTTTGTTTGTTATACTTTTTACTGATTCGTTTAAATCAAGTAAAATTTAAATCCCAACATAGAATTTGTATTCATCGTATTCGTTTGTCCCAGCATAATACATATGCATGTATGTTTGCCTACTTGAAATAATTAATTAATTCTTATAACATTTATACCTATACTCGTATATATGGAAATGTAAAGAAACCTCCCTCTAAAATATTTAAACCGAGACAAATTGGTTTAATTAATTTAGTTTCTTTTTTCTTTACAATGTTTTACTTTAAATGAATGCGTATGTGTGGATATAAGAAGGTATAAAAAGGACATCTAATAAAACATTCATATATGTAAAGTATGTAGTGCCACATGAAATATGTATATTTATTTTCTCTCCCTAAAACATAGAATTTTGCCTTTGAAATTTTAAAATTGTATACAAACATTTTGATACTGAGCCTCCATTGCCTTTCGAAAGTCATTTCATTAATCATGTCAGGACTCATCAGGAAGAGAGTGGAGTTACAAATCTCCCTGACATGATTTCGAAACACGATGCTTTCTACTTGGGATGAAAATAAATAAATCAATTTTTTTTTTTTTTTTGTATGCTGTACACAATACATATACATCTTAGGGGTTTTGGCATTTTTAACTTTTAAACAAATCAAGGAAAACCTTAAAAGTGGTAAAACCTGACCTCACGTAATCATCTTTATCTTTAAATTGACAGTGGGTTGCAGGAATAAGATGATATCCACCTTTTTTGGGTTATAAATTCTTATGGGTTTTTTTTTTATGATTCACCTAACTTATTCCTGATGGTGGTTGCTTTTAAGAATTAAATCTTTTTCTTTTCCAGTTAAAGGCAGTGTCTATGATTACGAATTGAGGGTGTGGTCAATATAGATGGATCCTGTTGTTCTTGTTCTTTCAAATTGTAACATATTGTCTTAAACACAGTTCTCCAACTGCCTACAAAATTTTCCTCAGCGTCTGCATAACCCCTTTGTAACAAAATATTATCAGAGACAAAAGCTGCGAAGCAAAAGTAACAACCTTTGATCTATCCTTGCCAGCTTGTATGTGCGTAAGTATGTGTGTTTCGACTAAACTGTATTACACACAATGAACTTGGTTGTTTCTAATCGACTTAGCAAATAAACCGCACTATAAAAAGTCCATTCGATTTGGAATATCCGGCTACAAAAGTTTGCTAGCTGATATAGGCCTTTAAACGTATAATAGAGCCACTCTTGTTATGCGCCACGATAAGCACGAGTGCTTCTCTATAGTCAGTTAGTCAGCTGCTGCTATAGGGGTGTTATGTCTATGAAGAAGCACTAAAAATGAATACCATAACAGCAGAGCATTTATACTCGACTCGAATGTGGAAAATATTGGATTCCATTGTGTTTCAGGGAGAGAATGCTTTGCAGAAGCAGCTAATTGCACTTAATTCGTATTCAAGTGGCAGCTCCATATGTGCACTTTCTCACTTTCTATATATATGTATGTATGTATTCTCAAATCGAGATTCACATATACTCACAACAACAAGTAGTACTAGTACCAGACCAGCTATATTGGATTTGCTGCTCTTAGTTGTTGTTAAACGATGCCCTTAAGTGATATGCCAGCACCCCTATTATCGTTAAGCATTCCTTGCTTATTCCGATAGGTAAGGTATAATACTGACTGAGTTGAGGTTGGTCGTGCAGCCATTTGCATGCAACCGCACTTTTAAATGGTTTAGTGACTAATTATTTGTTATGTGGGTCTTTGTTTTTCCTCCTTTTTCCCCCCCTTTTTTTGAGTTGCGATAATTATAGCTTGAGAAATTCGGCTTAAGGGCATACACACATTATGATACAGGTGAATAAAAACTGCTTCAAATGTACAATATGTATTTTAAGAATTTAATTGGGGTAAAGATTTATGCAGCTATATGATGGGGACGGTTATTTGTTCTTCCACGTGGATACCCAAGCCCAAGTCATCTATGAAATGCATCACACAAAAATCACTTGTAGCAAAAACACTGGAGTCATGAACATGTTCATTTTGCCCTGAGAAATACTATTTCATTTTTGGTTGTCACCTTCGAGTGGCAAGTTTGTTTGATGAGCCCTCAAGTATGTATCGGGTTTTTCAATAAGAGCGCTACAAAAGTTTTTTAAAATAAATAAATAAATATCAATGAAATTCTTTATTCCTGTGAAAGTACGTTTGATGCCATTATGTATGGCACTCAATTTCTTTTGCATGGCCATCACGGGCACGCTTGCAGAAGTCCAGACTCTGAACCCAATTTTCGACAGTTTTCAAGCATAAATCGGCCGATACTACTGCAATTTCAAGTTCGATATCCCTGCGAAGTTCATCAATCGTCGCTGGCTTGTTGGCATAGACCATAGACTTGACGTAGTCCCACAGCTAGTTGTTGTAATAGTCTAACGGCGTCAAATCGCACGACCGAGGCGGCCAAGCGACTGGACCATTTCGTGAGATAACACTTTTTCCAAACTTGGTTTCCAATAAATTGATTGTGACATTCGCTGTGTGGCTTGTGGCGCCATCCTGTTGGAACCACATCTCCCTCAAGTCCATATCATCCAATAAAGGCCAAAAATATTCGGTTATCATTGAATGGTAGCAATCCCCATTCATAGTAACGTGCCGGTCTTGATCATCACGGAAGAAGTACGGCCCAATGATGCCGCCGGCCAATAAACTACATCAAACCGTAATTTTTTCGGGATGCAATGATGACTCATGAATTACGTGTGGATTGCTGCCTGACCAATACAGCATATTTTGTTTATTGATGAAGCCATTCAGCCAGAAATGTGCCTCATCGCTGAAGATGATTTTTCGATGAAAATCCGAATCATTTTGAAGTTGTTGCTCAGCCCAATTCACGAACATACGACGCTTCTGGTGGTCAAGTGGCTTCAATTCTTGCGTCAATTTAATCTTGTTAGGATGTAGGCTAAGATCTTTTCGCAAAATTGGCCACAACGACGTCACAGAGATGCCCAACGCTTGAGAACGACGTGTGAGAGACACATTTGGGCCTTCGGCAACTGAAGCCTCAGCGGCAGCAATATTCTCGACACTACGGGCATTTCTTTGTCTCACTGGCCTGTGGATTCAAATTTTTCCACTAGATGCTCAGTTGTTGATCTGCTTAGACGATTATGACAACCGTAAATTGGACGTGGCGCTGTTAACGTTGAGGCCACTGACTCCGAATTTCGGTAATAAATTTTAATAATTTCGACTTGTTGTTGGCTCGTATATCTTTCCATGATCAAATGGCAAACTTTACTGAAGAGAAATGTCAAAAGAGCGGCAAGATAAATGGCGTCGTTTGCAGTCCCTGTTGCTCTACTTTTGTAGAGTCCCTGTTGAAAAACCTTTTATTTTGGGGAAAAAAACTAAATATTTATTCAAGATAAGTAGCCCTCAATTATCGCTCTTAGTTAGAGACCTTATGGGAACCAATTTTATGGGACCCAAATGAACAGAATGGGCATCAGCTAATGGTACTTATGTACAGGGTTGCAGGATGAGGAGGGCTCTCCTCACTTCTTATGTGGATACCGCAGCCTAACCATAAACCAAAAAAGCAGCCCTACAAGAAAACTTTATAGAAGACCTGGGCAACATCTCTGTCTTGTCTCATCCAGAATTCAGCACGGTTCAAAGAGGCTTCCCACAGCTAAACATCTCCATAATCCCCTCCCTTTCCCTCCTTTCAGCTACTTCTCTACACCCTGGGAAGCGCAATGGATCCACAGAGATCCAAGTCAAATGATGCGGCTTGCCACATTATCTACCCCTCTTAACCTAATAATCTTTTCACACCGACCCTAAAACGGGGTTTCCGCGAAAATATATATATATAAAATAGTTGGAACTCAGAGATGAGCAAAACAAACATTACTTTTAAAATGTTCAGCTCGTATAGTTAAATGTCAAAAATGAAACTGATGACAGTTGATGAAATTCTGTCATATCATATATAAAATTCGAATCTCAAAATTATTTTATTTATTTTAAAATTTATTTATACAAATAATCACCATTTTTATTTTCAGAAAATAAAAAAAAAAAAAAATAAAAAGACAATTTTTGGTACGAAAACGTCCAATGTTTGGTATGAATTGTCACATTCCGATATTTATTTTCAGTCATCCAGAGAGCTTTGTGTTGTTGTTATCCCTTGTTAAAAAAACAGCTGATGACCGCTGGCACCACAAAAACTCAAGTTATTTTGAAATTTTTGAGATAACTAGATAACATAGCGAATAAGAGTTATTGAAAAGTTTTCGCCGAAAACAGGTTTTGAGGTTTGATGTAAAAAGCCTATAATCTAACCTAAGCCCTGGGGTTACCCTGAACTTCTTCAAAGCTCGATCTAGGTTTTAATATTTAATTTAAGTCTTTTGAGACACACAATTGACTATTTGGATAAATCCAGATAAAAGGTTTTAAAGGATTTGAACATTGTTTTGTAATCGGGTTACATTTTGAACCAACATAAGGCTAAGACCACAATTGTGATTTTAAGTATTTGGAAAAAGAGATTAAATTTTAATATATTGTTTAATGTGACCTTCTGGTGACCTTGAACTTTGTTTTGTTTGAAATAGCTGTTACCTGCCTACCTAGCAAAGACCATGGGTCTTGTTACCCAAAATAAAAAATATAATGACCACTGGCTAAATGAAGTTCGTGGTAAAGAACTGTCCGAAACTGTCCATACCCTAAGCGGGCAACGGAGTTATGTTAGCGGGACAGAGAATCCAAAAAGGGAATTAAAATTATTTGATCCCTTGAAGAGGGTGTATTCACGAAGGTATAGTTAAAAAAAACTGACAGCAATCCCATTAATATTTTAGAAACAAAAACAAAAACAAACAAAATAGGTACAGTGACATAAGGCCCAGGGACATAACACCCAGCTTTGATTTGCGGAGCTTGCGTCCTAATTTTTTAAAACCACAGAAGGGTAAGAAGTTTTCGATATGATATGATTCTCGATTTTGATATGATATTTATACGAAAATTAGGACAGACAAAAATCTAAAATAAACAAAAAAACAATATTTTCAACCTTAAACCCTACAAAAGACAACGAAATCATAAACGAAAAATTTAGTTCTAGTCTTCGTTCTGCAGTACGCTGTTTGATGAGCGAAATTGAATATTAAACCAGATTAGTAAGAGCAGTCTACACTCTTTTTTCACATATAAATAATTACCCAGAGAATTTTTCGTGGGCATGGCAGCCTATGATTTTTGTTTTGCATTTGCAATTGTTTTGATTTTTTTAATTTGTGCAACATAAATCTAAAAAAAAAATCCAATGCAAAAAACAAAATAAAAATAAAGTACTTTCAACATAGATAAAAAAAAAAGAAAATTTTATCTTGTAAAGAAAACTCCTAAATTATTTTAATTATTAAACAAAAAGTAAAACTCAAAATAACCTTTTTAATGTCGTTGGACTACACGAGATTTAAAGTGACTCTAGACTTTGTTTTAGAAAGAAAAAATAAGAGTTATGCTGCCAAATTTGATTTGTTTGGGAATGGATGAATTTTGAATTGAACGACTGAGTGGAATAGCATAGTTTTGAAAAAAAAACACCATTTTTAAAGTACCAAAAAGTATAGCAAATAACAAGTTTTTTTCAGTTTCAATAAATGACCTTCTTAAGAACCCTTCCTTACAATTAAGTTATTTATGGAAAAAACGGCAACTCTACTCTCGCGAGTAGAGAAATGAATATTCCTCAAAATGAAAAATAAATTATAAAATAATGTATAGAAACCAAGATGTATGTAGTTTGAGAAGAGGAAGTTATAAAATTCATGTTATTTAGAATTTGATAAGAGAAATTTTAAAAATTTAGTTTCTTAGGATTTGAGAACAGAAATTTACATAAGGTACAATTCTAGTTTTAGATGCTTTCAAAAAATTAAAACCCAAAAATCGTGTTTTTAATGTGAATTTTGACGTCTTAGTGTCACCACAAGAAACTCAGACGCCCCACAAAAAGTATCAAAAATGTACCTTTTGTGGTGAATGGTGCAACCATATTGATTAAATTTTAAAAAATCAGGATGTCTGGCTGGGTGTGACAACACTTAAAACGCCTGGGATCCCAAAATTCATAATCAAAATTAAGTTCTCTATAGTTTAAATTTATATAAAAGTGGTTATACCCCCTATCCAATAATCGTGAAAATCACCGTTTTCAACTCCCTTTCTCCAGCCATAGCGACGAAAATAAAATTTTCTATAAAAAAGATTCTCAAAATTTTTTTGTAGGACTAACGATTCTCAAGATATCGAGGAAACCATTTTTCACCACTTTTTCCAAGATGGCGGCCAAATGGGGGTATACTCACGAAACCCCCCCGCCTCCCCAAGAAATCAATATAAAAAAATGGTGTCCTCCCCAAAAGGCAAGGTTCATGTAAAATTCCAATGGACTTGATTCAACTTTTAATGTTCACTAGTGCGAGTACGCATTTTTTTTTCTTTTAAAATTGTCTATTTGTAAAGCATTTGACATTCTAAAGCTACATATATTAAGTTGAAAATATATTTAAAGACAAATGCCAGGGGTTCTTAGGTATTTAAAATCCATTTTAACACTCCACAGGTGTGAAGGTTACTATCATACATCGTCCCTTTATGTTTATTTGGAATTGCAAATCTTCAATAAGAGAGTTTAGTTTTTTAATTTTTTTTTTTTAGAGAAAAAAACTTTGCAAAATCTAATACAGTCGACTCCCTCTAAGTCGAATTTTCACTGCATATTAAAATTATTTAGAGTTTGAGAAAGTTTTGCAAAATTTCGAGTTAGAGAGAAATAAATTTTTTAAAAAATACGGAAATGAACCTGCAGTGACATAAAAGGTGGAAATGTTTCAAATGAGATGTAACTATACTATCAAGTATTGCCCAACAGCAAAACATGGAATTGCAAACACTCTTCCGTATTTCAATCAAGCCAGACGAAAAGCTTGAAAAAAGTGAGTCTTAAAATTCTGTCTGTCTGTTCGTCTACAGCCGAAACGGCTGGATCAATTTTCTTAAATCTACATAGTGGTTTTTGGTGAATCTGCATACTAATTTTTGTTAATTTTCTTAACTTAAATCAACGGTACCTGCCATACAACTTTTTTTTAGCAATTTTACAAAATCGAATGTTTATGAAAATAGGACTCAACAACCTTTTCTTAAAAAAAATCAATAAATTTCAGTAAAGGCTACCTTTGGCTGGAAAATCACTTTTAAAAAATTGGTTATTAATGGTACCTCCTAAGAACCATTTTTTTTTTTTTTTTTTGGATTTTCTTCAAAATGGTTATTGAGACTTCTTAAAAAGAAGCTTCTAAGCAATACAAATAGTTTTTCTAACCAATTTAAAAAAAAAATTTTCAAATATAAATGTTAAAAATTAAGGGAAATATTTTTTTCTTCAAAAAGTTGTCCTTTAAAATATTTTAAGTATTTTATTAATAAAAAATTATTTTTCCTACAATCATAATCAATCAACAATTAAGATGGCGTTCTTTTTTATCTCAAACTCTCAAATAATTTGTTTTAGCTAATTTAACAATCGTATTTTATGCTTTTCAACATTTGTCTCTCATAATTTTCATATCTTTACATATGTTTTAGGAGCAAGTACGCACGACCCAGCCGTTTATTTTCTTTTTTTTAGTTTTACCTTGCTTCCGCCATTTTTAATTTTGAGCAATGCATTCTGACTCGAAAAGCTTTTTCCCAAGAGGTTATACATAACACTTTAATGTTTGATTAATAAGTATTCTTATTTGAAAAGAAAAAAATTGAATGACAAATATGACAAGGGTTGCCAACCTTACTCTAAAATAGAGTATTGTACTCTATTTCATGAAAACGTACTCTATAGTCTTACAGCCGAATTTATTAGATTTTCTTAAAATGCCTCTTAGAGGTCATTTAGTTAAGTTTGCTTAAATATTTAAGTTGCCTTTAAATAACGTTACTTAAATTCTCATCTATATATAATCAATTTTCCATTGCTACTTAACTAAACGATTGAAATATAACGTAACGTGAGAAAACTCACTAATACGAGGGTGGGTCAATAAGCCCGTGACTTTTTGAATTTCTGATCTCTGTACTGAAACAGCAACACTGCTCCTGTCAACAGGCATCTGTCAGTTGACTCCTGTCAAAATTTAAACTTGCTGCGTCAGTTAGTTTCTGTTTGACAGCTATTTTTATCAGACTACTCACTAATTTGAGGAGAAAATGGAAAAAAGTGAATTTCTTGTGCTTATTCAGCATTATTTTTTTGCGAAACAAAACCATTACCGAGACCAAGGCTAGGCTTGATAAATACTATGGGGACTCTGCACCATCGATTTCAATGGTAAAAAAGTGGTTTACTGAATTTCGTTGTGGCCGTACAAGCACTGAAGATGCCGAACGTCCTGGACGCCCAGTTGAGGTCTCTTCACCCGAAACAACCGAAAAAATTCACGATATGGTGTTGGCCGACCGAAGATTGAAAGTGCGAGAGATTGTGGAAGCCGTAGGGATCTCGCATGGCTCAGTGGTTTCAATTTTGAATGATCACTTGGGCATGAGAAAGCTTTCCGCAAGATGGGTGCCGCGTTTGCTCACAGTCGACCACAAACGCAATCGTGTAACAACTTCACAGGAAGGTTTGGCGTTGCTTAATCGCAATATGGAGGAGTTTTTGCGCCGTTTTGTAACCGTGGACGAAACATGGATCCATCACAACACACCAGAGACCAAACAACAGTCAAAACAGTGGGTTTCTAAGGGTGAATCGGTCCAAAGAAGGCCAAGGTGGGTTTGTCAGCCAATAACGTTATGGCGACTGTTTTTTGGGATGCACGCGGGATAATCCACATTGACTACCTTCAAAAGGGAAGAACAATCAATGGGGAATATTATGCCAACTTATTGGACCGATTCAATGACGATTTGAAAAAAAAACCGACCTCATTTGGCCAAGAAAAAAGTTCTTTTCCACCAAGACAATGCAAGGGTGCACACATGTGCAGTTGCCATTGCAAAAATCCATGAATTGGGCTATGAATTGCTCCCTCATCCACCCTATTCTCCAGATTTGGCTCCGAGCGACTACTTCTTGTTCCCAAACCTGAAGAAATGGCTTGGTGGAAAAAGATTTGACTCCAATGATGAAGTCATCTCGCAAACAAAGGCCTATTTTGAGGACCTCGACAAATCATTTTTTTTGGAAGGGATACAAAAATTGGAGAAGCGTTGGACAAAGTGTATAGAGCTCAAGGGAGACTACGTTGAAAAATAAAATTATTTTTTTATCAAAAAATCTGTGTTTTATTCCAAAAGTCACGGACTTATTGACCCGCCCTCGTACATTTTCATTTCAGCTATTTTTTGACAGCTTGCAAACAAATGCAAACAAAAGATGAGCTCATGTATTTAGAAGAGAGAAAGAGAAGCAACTGGCATACTAAATGCAAACGAAATGAAACATGAATTCATTTTGGTTTGTGATGATTTTATGTTTCTGTTCAGAAACTCTATTACTTAATTTTTTAATTCACATCTTGGGCTTTTGATAGAAAAATATGTTAATAAATCGAAACAATTTATATTACAATTCAATTTTTAAAAGGAAACCCCAAATCTTAAAACTTTCATTAGGTACCCACAGGAACAATATGAAAACTCTACCCACATACATACCTAGGTTTACCTATATTTCTGTAATAAAATCAAAAAAACAATTGGTCTCGAATGTCAAAATATATTAAAGATGGCTTTAAGTAACCTTCAAACGCCTTGAATGGCGTTTAAGTTAAGATACATTTAAGTAACGTTGCTTTAAAGTGAAAATTGATTATAGATACCGATTTCGCAATTAAGAGCAATTTAGAGGCATTTTAAAGTTACGAAGCCTTAAAGTTTCTTTATAAATACGGGTGTTAGACTATAACAGTCTTATTTATAAACTCGATTTAGCGTCGGACTAGAGTTACTCGTTAAGTTAAATCGTACAAAATTTACAAAAAGGAGTGTAAATGAATTGTTTTTACCTTTTTTTACAAATAACGTTTTATTTAATTTTTCTAAACCATTTATTAATTAGAACTTTACCAAAAATTCAACCAAATATAATTAATTGAAATGAGTAATTATGGGAATCAGCTAGGGTTTGTTTACGTTTTCAGTAACCAGAGTTTTAGATTTGTCTTTTTTTCTTACATAGGGGGGTAACTAAAACAGCTCAGAGATTTTTGTATAAATATAAGGATTAGTTTGATGTGGCGTAAGGACGGAGTAAGTGCTTTAAATCGATTCATGTATTATGAGGTTGAAACGATTATTGGTGAAATCTAATTAATAAGGCTGTAATAGAGTAGGCTGAAATACTCTTTTTTACTTAAACTAATTTTCTTTTCAATACTCTTCTCCCTTTTCTCCTTTGTTTAACAAAAACCGGTTAATGTGAACGAATTCTAAGACTAGAACCTTGCTGCACTCACTTACGATTATCTATCGTGTGATATTTTAATTTATAAAAATACAACATACAGCTTTTAATGTGAATGGACGCACATGCGTTAGGCTAGGGCCGCACTTACGATTTCAATAACGCAACTGTTCAGTCGCCATAAATAAAACACATTAATTTAAATAAGAATGAACGCACATGCTACTGAGAAATCACGACGATTAAGGCTAGGACCGCACTTGCGATTTTCAGTCGCTGCGATTTAAAAATTGTTATCGCCAGAAATTATGGCCATGCACTCACTTGCGATTATATATAGTGCGATTCTTTAATCGCTTAAAATGCAACATACAGCTTTTAATAAGAATGCACGCACATGCGATCATTTTAATTTTGCTATTGAAAATACTGGTTCCATTTTTTTAATCGCTACGATTTAAAAATTGCATATGTGCGTACTCACATTTAAAACCGTGTGTCTCATTTATTGCGTCTTAACTATCGCACGATTGAAAATCACAAGTGTGTTGATCACTTTTTCTAGTTAAGACTACGATTTTTTAGTAGCACTATTTTAAATCGCAAGTGTGAGCACAGACACCTAACTGCATTTGTTTCATTTAAACTTTCAATAAAAATTGGAACAAATTTAAACTCATGTGTTCTATATATGGCGACTGAATAGTCGCGGAATTGAAATCGCAAGTACGGCCTTAGTCTAAAAGTTGAAAATTTGTTCCATTTCGAAAGTTAAATGAAACAAAGGGAATTAGATGTTTGTGCTCACACTTGGGATTTAGATTAGTGCGGCTAAAAAATCGTAGTCACAACTAGAAAAAGTCATGCACGCAATTGTGTCGGAAAAATTAAAGAATATGCTACTTTCAAATCGCAGCGATTAAAAAAATGGAAATTCGAGCGTTTTTTTAGTCGCCAAATTAAATAGATCGCTTGTGCGTGCATTCACATTGAAAGCTGTATGTTGTGTTTTTAAAGAATCGCACGGTAGATAATCGCAAGTGAGTGCATGGTCATAATTTCGGACGATACTGATTTTTCAATCGCAACGACTGAAAATCGCAAGTGTGGTTCTAGCCTTAAAGCAATCGCAACGATTTTAAATACATACATCTTGTCGAAGATTAGCCTAGGAACGACCTTGTAGTTTTCTGTCATTATAATTAAAAAATAGTTATTGACATGCACTCACTTGCTCATCTATCGTGCGATCATATAATTGAAGACAAATATAAACGTGTCGCAAGTGCGAGAAAATCCATTTAAATTCATTTCATTTAGTTAATTTGGTGACTAAAAAAACGACAAAAATAAGATCAAATTCCATTTTTGTAATAACTGCGATTTAAAAGTCGCATATGTTTGAATTCACATTTAAAATCATGTGTTAGTCTTACTTTCATTTCAACTTTCGACAGTCGCATCAACTAAATGATCGCGTGACAGAAAATCGCAAGTGCATTCCTAGCCTAAGACTCAGTTGTTTGTGAACGTACCCATAATTATCAATACTTAATACATAATAGAGAATAGCCACTCCACACTATGCCATTGAGTATTAACACATGCCAAAAAAGTGTGAAGAAATCGTGTATAATAGTTTGGAAGCAAAATATTTAGGATCGGTTCTAAAACCATAACACATTATCCCACTTTGGAATTTATGGTATGGTGAAACTGATTTGTTTGGATGCAGGTATGGAAGCAAAACAAGAAAATCATTTTCGTTACACAAGTTTGACAGTCGTATGAAATTCTTTCCCACTTTATTCTGACATGTGTCAATACTTTGTGAGATGGGGTACATGTACTTTTAATAAAAAATAGATTTGTTTGGTATCTTTTCCAAAAAAAATATGTGTAAAACCAGTCAAATTTTGAAAAGAGGCGAAAATTCTATCTGAGTTGGAGAATTTTGAAAAAAAATTAGCAAACGCATTGAACCATGAACTGCTCCAATTTATGTAAGAAACGTCATTTTTGTGTATAAACAGCGTTGCCACCTAGCAATGATTTCAATAAATCTAATGCACTTTCTTCGTAAAATAAATCGAGTCTACTGTACTTTTATTTTTCGGAAAAGAAAATTATCATTCACCAAAATGCAGTCCACTAGTTTTTTAATTCTGTTCTTACGGCTTCTGGCCATTGGCTTGCTTTGATAACAATCATGACAGCATAATTAGTTATAGTATGCTATTTTTAATTTCTTTTGTTCTTCTATTTACAAAATTAAAGTAAAAATAGAAATATGTAGATATACCCTGTAGGAAAATTATAAATATACTGCGGTTTTGTTTTGAAAACCAACTTCGGAAAATTTTCCGTTAGTAGCAACCCGGTAACAGAAACTGACCACAACGATTTTTGACAGTTTTTGTAACACTTTGCTGTGCAAATTAATTAACAACTCAGATTTTATTCAAAAGAATACAATGACAATATATTTTCAAGAAATGTCATAACGAATTTATTTATTCAAATTTTTGTTTTGCCATTAATGCCATTATGGCAATGCTGGTATTCAGTTCTTTTTTTCACTGTACAGAACTAAACTATGTATTTCTACTTTATAGACTTAATTTTTTTGTGCTCCACCAAATAGTGCCTCTTAAGAACTCAAGATTCACTTACGCCAACTTATTAGATAAAATAGTTAACTAGTTCAAGTTTTAAAATCGCTCTCCTGAAAAATTTCAAAATTGTGACTTAGACTAGTTCTGGGGCTATTTATCGGAGATTGGGCTATATTTTTCCAAAATTACCGACATCAATTTCAGTATGACAGCCCAATCATAATTGGGCTACTAATAGCCGCGATCAATGGGTGCGAAGCTGAAGCTGCAAAGGTGACAGTAGGGTTACAATTTTAGAAAATGAAAAAACGGGGATTTTGAGTACTTTTTGGAGGGACGAATACTTTTAAGGAAGGGCATTAATAGCCACCTTTTAATTAAAAAGTTTTTCGATTTCATTGATTTGATTAGCTGTTTTTCATGTTAAGTGTCATAAAAAAAAAAATATTCAACACAAATAAATTGACCAGTTTATATTTCTTGGCAGAGCTGGAGGATAAAATATAAACAGTATTCCTCACATAGAAGTCAAAACAACTCTCTTCTTCTTTTCTTCTTCTGTAATTTACTGCGACAAAAAATAATTGAGCAAGCGAATCCAAAAAATTTCAGTCTCAGTTTTTAAGGGGAAAAGTGAGGAATTTTTTCAAAGGAATCCTGTTTATATTTCTGAGCGCTCTGAGTCCTCTGAGATCTCAGAAATATAAACTGGCTAAATGAAAATAAAATAAAATTAATAACGAAGTGACAGAAACAAATTTTTTTTATTGTTGTAAAAAAGTGTATAGCATAACAAAGAAATATAATCGAATCCAAATAACGTTAAAAAAGAGGGAAATAATTAAAAGTCAAAACATTTAGCCAGTTTATATTTCTGAGATCTCAGAGGGCTCAGAGCGCACAGAAATATAAACAGGATTCCTCTCAAAAATTCCTCACTTTTCCCCTCCTCTCCTGCTCTGTCAAAAAATGGAGGAAAAATACTGAGCGCTCAAGAAATATAAACTGGCCAATTTATTGGCCTAAAATGGAACAAAATGCTTAATTGTTTAAAAATAGGGACGTTTGCGTATTTTTGGTTTTGGGGGCAAAATAGTTTCTGACATAAAAAAGAGGGAATGTCCCTCAAAAAGGGGACTTATGGTAACCTAGGTGACAGTTGGGGGCCGAATTACCGCATCAGTTATCCAGTAATACGTGACTGACTGCTTTGAAACTACCGCTAACGTTTCGAACAATTAAGTACACCACAATTTGAAGTAGTTACTTCTTTTCATTTGATCAATGATGGCACTCACTCAATCGACCCAGATATAAAAACTCGAAAAAAGTCATGAACGGTCTTCAAACCAGCTTCACGTGAGGCGACTCATATTGACTTCTCCTTTTTTCATCTCATTTCTTCTTCTTGAAAAGAAAGAGATGGTGAAGTGAGCAGAAATTTTCAGAAAATTTTAAGACTTCTGCCTCACTTTCTTTTCAAGAGATGAGAGTGACATAGCAATAAGAGACGTCAAAATGAGTCGCCTCACGTGAAGCTCGTATGAACACCGTCTTATACTCATTGGTTGTGACATTTCAATGAACCGCAATAAACTTCACTTTCTCTGTTGTTGTTGAATTTTCACTAAAATTCTTCTTTCTTTTATGACCATAAAATGAATTTTCTCTTCCCTTTTTTTTTAAGTAAAAATAGATTATGATTGAATTTATGAGAACAATTTTTCTATTGATATTGGGCTACTTTTTTGGCTCCGATTTTGGGCTAAAAAAATTACTAAATTAGGCTATCGAACTTGTTCAAGACATGACAGCCCTGGCGACATTATTTATAATGTCCTTTTTATTTTTACTTTCACTTCACTTTCTGTTTGGTTGATTAATTTAAATTTATGTTAATCTTCTATTAAAACAACTTTATTATAGATTAAGGTATTTTATTAAAATATGTCACCTTTTTAACGTTTAATGTTTTCATGTTACAAAATTTTAATTTTAAATCTCAACGCTTGGATATTTGACCTTCCATTACAAATTTCTACCGAAAATAAAATCAAATATTGGGCGCCATTTATTAACATATTTGTTTTTTATTCTCATTTCAAGCTATGAGATTTAACAAACATAAACATCAAAAAGGGTCACTTTATTAATTTCAGCACAAATGTCCAAATAACCACATTAAAATAATTGTAAGGTTTATGTTGAATACCTAAAAATAATATATTCTATAGAAACCATTAACTAACTCAGAAAAGAACAAAAAAAAATATACCCTTTTTTAATATGACATACGCAAATATATATCACACCTGCCAACCCTTAGAATGATTTGCAAAACAAAAAAAGACATATGACACATCCTTTATCAGGTGACTGAGAACAAAACAAAATTGCGTGTTTAAATAAACAAAATAACAAACCAACAACAAAAAAAAATCACTTACCTTAAATTTTCAATTCTTGGTCTCCGGCATTGCGGTTGACGATTCCGCCGATGGCTACGGTCCTTTTTACACGTACAATCACAATGCATTATGCATAGAGCTATTGACGACACAACAGTAACAATAAATGGCACGAAAAAAAAATTCACTATCACCTGGACCTGATCCTCGTGATTATAGGACGTCAATACAACTGTTTTATTCTTTCGCGAATAATAACATGGATATATGGCACCTTCGAGCCCATAAAAGCCATTAAAATCCTTGCACGTCACTGTGGGCGGATAACCGCAGCCCTTAATATTCACAAGCAGTGTCGCCTCCGCCGATTGCTCCATTTCGGCGGTGAAATTACTAAAATCGGTCATATTTTCCGGTATGGTGATGTTTTGCTCGATAAACGTCACATATATATGAACACACTTATACAAATCCGAAGTGCAACCTTCGCGGCAAGAACTCCACGAGCAATTGAAGATGCCGATTAGATCTTCACGACGCACAGTCGTACACAGAGTGGGTGAATCGATGAAGTCGTGGCTTATTGTCGATATCGCTGGATCAACATAAAGTGGTACCAAGAACAGCAGCGACGCACCAGCTGTTACCGAAAAGAAGGCCAATGTCGATGTCCCGTAAAATTTAACACGTTCACGCCACGACCGAAAACGACGATTACCATTTTTCTTTTTCGGAGCCAGTTCTCGTTTTTTACGTAACCGTAGCTCTTGTTGTTGCTGTTCGAGTAATAATTCCGAACTGCCACTCCTCATTATTGTCAAAATCTAGCAGACCGGACGACCCACACCACCCCACACAAGACTACAACGACAACAACGACACCGACGAAGAAGAACAAGAAGAAGACGATGATGCTCCTTCGTCGTTGGTTTTTGCTCCCCTGGTTGTAGTACTCTGTTGTCGATGGTGCTGCTCCTGCTGCTGAGGTGGTGGTAACAACGTTTCCTCTGTTGAGGCACTGGCAGCAATAACTGCTGGTTGTGTTGGTTTTGTTGCTGTTGCTGTTGCTGTTTCTGTTCGTAGTTGTTGCGGTGATGGTCGTATTGTTGTTGCAAAGGTAAACTGCTAGAACTACTAGAATAATGACATACAAAGATGATGCTGCTGATGAGGAAAATAGACTCCAATAAAGATTCGAAAGGGATGATATTGTTGCCAGTTCTGCTGCTGGTTGCTTCAGGTGAAAATTCGTCCAAATAACAAAAGCTATGATAATAATAATGACAGATGTTAATGGTGACAGTAGTTGTTGCAGAAGATGACAGAAATTTAGACAGCAGACCTGATAGCAGTTTTGACAGCAGCAACTGTATTTGACGAAAGTTTGATCCGACAATGGGACGTTTGTTGTTGTTGTTGTTTTGGTATTTTTTGCTACTATCGCTTGTGTATTTGTTGCGGCGAATGATTGCGTCCAATTCGTGATTGCATGTATCCGCAGCATCCCCATCTAAATTGGAACAGCACTGATGTGTGTAATAGAACTCTTGCAACATTCGTATATGTCCCCGAAATGTTCCTTAGTCAATATAAAATAGATACTTTCTATATTTGTGACAGAGAGACTGAACTTGAGAGAGAGAGAGAGAAAAATAAATTGAGCGTCTGACAGATACACACGGACACGGTCAGTAACTGACACAACTATGGGAACAGAGAGTGAGAGAGTTGCAAGCAACGTGAGTGGGTGGTTTTGTTGATTGAGTGTGTTGTGATTACGATTGCGACTGAACAAAAGTGAAAATTTTTGAATAGTTCTTCGTCATAAGGTGTTTTTCGTTTGGTTGGTGGTTTGGACAACACACGATACCACGTTCGCTCTCAACTCGAATGGTATTGGTGTAGGTGGTTGGTTGATTCGTTTATATGCTTTGGTGTAGGTTTTTTTTAACTATTTTTCCGAAGGGGGTTGGACTCAAATTTACTTTTTTTTTTCTTCCTAAAATTTTCGATAGAATGTTACGGTCACTGTTGAGTTATATATCAAAACACTGTAACCGTGATGATTCGCGAGTCATCGTTATTCGCTTGATTGGTAAAACAAACAACATTACTTGCACCACACTTCATGCCTAACGCGATTGATATCTTACTCCAATCTCAATATATCCCACATTCAATTGGAATGTATCGATAAGACGTCCTTGCCAAGTGGACGACAGTTCATTATGAGTTTTTTCTTACTCTGATTTGTTTTTGAAATTCATTTTTGGTTTGTTGAAAGAGAATGCAACAACAGCAATATCAAAGGCAAGGCAAAAAAAATTGTCGACAAAAATTTGAGTAACGAAGCAAAACGATGAAGAACGACAAAAAATGTAGCACGGATTTGACAAAAAAAAAAAACTTTTAGTGGGTCACGGGACTATGAATACCTGTAAATATGCAGAAATATGCATAATTCACTTATACCCACGGGCACACATATATGTTTACACGTATAGCACGAGAGAAATCCAACAACAAACAAAAAAGGATATCTACATTTTCGTTGATGCATGTGATAGAGCTTTGATGATGGTGGGCGCGGCGGCGGCGACAACGGCTAGGGCGACAACGACAATGACAAGGGTGGTGGAGGTGGTTGTGGTGGTATGTTGTTGGTGATAGATCTGTGTTTTTCAATATCTCATCCTTGCCAAAGGACTGTTTCGATAACAAAAAAAAAAAGAAATAATAAAGAAAAAAGGCTCTGCCTTCGAAAATATTCAATTCACTATCACTTTGATGTATTTAAATGATTAAATCGCGAATAGGAAAATGGAATGCCATTGGAATGACACATTTTCCTTTCAAGGACTTTTCCTTTATACTTTTTATTATCTTTTTGTTTTCGTGTTTTTTTTTCTTTTCTTCTATTTTCTTGGTTTAAAAATCGAAGTTAACTGTAAGCTGTAGGTATACTATATGTACACTAAACGAACCTAGTGTACACATGCAATTAAACAAATTTCAGCCTTGTTCCCTTGTAAGGACACTTGTCCTTTAAATTATTTAATATTCATCTATGTATGAATGTATTATGGAATGTACAGTTTTCGAATAGTTTTTCTATGCGACGCGGATAGAAAAAAATATAGAAATAGAAAAAACAATATAGTCACGCGTCCGACTGTTATCCTTAATGCAGCCGTGTGCCGAACAATCGATTGTTCTATACTGAATCAGGAAAAAAACTACCAAGGATATGAAAGTGAGTTAAAGTTTTCGAAATGAAACTCAAAAGAAACTCTCTCTCGCTCGCTGATTTTCTCTAGGACTCTCTATAGGGAAAGGATGGCAGGGGGAGGATTTTGTTTTAAAAATATTCTAGCTAAAAGTCGTGTTTTGGTCTTTTGACTTTTAAACCACCCATACTACACCAACAAAAACCGTCGAACAAACATTTACTCACACAATTACATAAATAATTTAGATTATATTTTGTATAGACCGCTCCCTGTTAATGGAATTGAAACAGAATAGTTTTGGGTGTTTTGTATGAAAACTTAATAAAAATCAAATAAAGTAATACATATTAGAAGATTTCAGAGTATGCACATGTACATGTACATATATGTATATGTTGCGGGTGGCGCATGTCTGTGATTTGGTTCGGTTCGTTTCCAAAATGTTTTCTGTGTCATTTAAATATTCAAAGGTGTACTATACTCAATACTCTCCAGCAGCTGAGATATAATGAAAGTTGGGGGTGCATTACTAAAAATACAACGAAATAATTTGGTTCAAGAACAACGAAAATGAAACGAAAATGATTTCATTCATGGAATTCACTTCTTGCAGGACATGCGCAGTTCCATTTGAGGATTTCTGTTGTTTTAATTCAGCAAAGAAATCAATCTTCTTTTTTTTGAAACAGGGATATTCAATTCAGAGTTGCCGAAGTTGGCATGGTACCTACGTACGAATATAGAAAAGGAATATGATTTTTTCACTGAGTTATTTACTGCCCTTTGTTGTGAAAATTCTATCTTAAACTTATTTTGGAGTTATTTCTTTAATAGAAAGATCATTAACTTACTGTTACTAACTTTTAATGGGTTTAGTTTAAAAAAAAAATGTTTCGTTCCGGCCATCTCATTGGTACCATTAAAAAATAATGGTACTTCTACACGTGCTCAGAAGTGGGAATATTTCGATGTTTTTCTGTTGTGAACTTCAGAATTTTCTATTACTATGTCCCACACGTTGGTGGAGTAACATCCTTTTTGCAAAGTTACCGACCCTCCTTCATAGAGATACCACTTACCATGAAATTTATGAACGCAAGAATGACATGAGTGTTATTTTATACTTTTTTTCCCAATTTTCTTGCCACCTGTGTCTTCTTGAGTAAATGGTCTCCAGTTTGCGAACGTTTTCTTCATAAAATTAGCAAGTACAACTGTATTTTAACGATTCTCACATTTGTAGGACTATCGAATGAACTATAACGACTCTCGAGTGAAGAAGTGCCATCTTCCGAAGCATTGGAACTTTAAGTACTAAATGTCAAAATGAAAGCTTGATCAAGGTAAATTTATGGGAAATTTCCCTTATTGAAAGTTCTAAGAGACACACTAGAACGAGAATATTGCTGCCGCTGAGGCTTCAGTTGCAGAAAGCCCAAATGTGTCTCTCACACGTCGTTCTCAAGCGTTGGGCATCTCTGTGACGTCGTTGTGGTGAGTTTTGCGAAAAGATCTTGGCAAGAACTGAAGCCGCTTGACCACCAGAAGCGTAGTATGTTCGTCAATTGGGCTGAGCAACAACTTGAAAATGATTCGGATTTTCATCAAAAAATCATCATCAGCGATGAGGCTCATTTCTGGCTGAATGGCTTCGTCAGTAAACAAAATATGCGGTATTGGTCAGGCAGCAATCCACACGTACTCCGTGAGTCATCATTGCATCCCGAAAAAATTACGGTTTGGTGTGGTTTATGGGCCGGCGGCGTCATTGGGCCGTACTTCTTCCGCGATGATCAAGACCGGCACGTTACTGTGAATAGGGATCGCTACTGTTCAATGATAACCGAATATTTTTGGCCCCAATTGGATGATATGGACTTGGAGGACATGTGGTTACAACAGGACGGCGCCACAAGCCACACAGCCAATGTCACAATCAATTTATTGGAAACCAAGTTTGGAGAACGTGTTATTTCACGAAATGGTCCAGTCGCTTGGCCGCCTCGGTTGTGCGATTTGACGTCGTTAGACTATTTCCTGTGGGGCTACGTCAAGTTTATGGTCTATGCCAACAAGCCAGCGACGATTGATGAACTTCGTACGAATATGGAACGTGAAATTGCAGCAGTATCGGCCGATTTATGCTTGAAAACCGTCGAAAATTGGGTTCAGCGTCTGGACTTCTGCAAGCGTGCCCGTGGTTCTTTTACAGGAATAAAGAATTTCATTGATATCCAAAACCATTTTTATTTTATTTAAAAAAGAATTTGTAGCGCTCTTATTGAAAAACCCGATGCTATGTTCCCACCAAAATGAAATTCGAGAATTCAACTGAAAACTTTCGAGATTTCAAATTGGTGTTCACACTGTCAAAACCAAGATTTCGTCTCATATAAACACAAACAACTACCATTGTATGCCTATGTGTTTATGCTTCTCTCTGCTCAAATGTCAAATACAAATGGGCTGCTATACCCATGGGCAGCTTTCACCTTTCTATGGTGAAAGCTGCAAATGGGTCCATTCATAAAGAAGAGTTCACATAGTTACTATATTTCATTGAGATTTCAACGAAATTTCGCATTGTGAAATCCCAAAACTGTATGGGGAAATTTGAAGATTTGGACTGAAATCTCTGAAATCCGAGATTTCGCTGCGGTGGGAACATAGTATACCCTCAAACTAAATAGATTTGAATTTTTTAAAGAAAAATGAAAAAAATGAAAATGAATGAAAAAAAAATGTGTTTTTACTATGTGAAAGTTAGTGATTTTGGTGATGACTTAGAAAAATTAACTTGCGACTTAGGCAAATAAGCAACTTGCTACAAACCCAAAAATTGTACAACCTTTTTCTTAGGACGGCAGTATACTTGCACCATGCTACTCGTATATTTTACTTTTGCTCGCCACCTGTTAGGTTGTCCTCCTCTAATGCTCTTTAGAGCCTTTTCTCTGAAACATGCCTCTGCGCCATACATTAGGGCTGAAATCACAAGGACAACTTAATTGCTCGAGAGAAATTTTTGCTCCACAATTGCCTTCTTAGTTTAAAGAGGCAGTGATTGGAAAGAATAATTCTTTGTTTGATCTCTGCGCTGGCATTATTCACTGAGTAGATAACGGAGCCTAGGTACACAAAATCTTTGACCACCTCGAAAGTACATATAGCTGTCTACGGTGATGACTAGATGTTCTCTTCTTGACGTCGGTGTTGTGTGTCCTTTCTTATTGACAGTATATATTTGGTCTTGTCTTCATTCACAGTTAAACCCATCTTCTAGGCTTCTTTCTCAATACTTAGGGAACCACCAAAAACATCACGCTTTGTTCGTCCGTATATTTCAATCACGTCGGTGTAAGGGAGTAATAGGGTTTTTGAAAGTTTGTACCTCTAGAGTTGAAACGAGAGTTTGCCACTATTCTTTCAAGAACAATGTCGCATATGACAGTGCATCGTCTGGCATCAAACCTTTTTATGACATCAAAGATATAGGTGACTTCCTTGCCGATCTTGATGGAGCAGCGTCAGTGTTGGCCGAACTGTCACTTTCTAGAAATAAGTACATTTGTTACGTCTGCTACGTATTTTATGTAGTTTATGTAGTTAAATGTAGTTAATGTAGTAGGTACATGAAACGAATTTTATTAGACGAAGTTTGAAACGTCAAATGATCTATCAGTGAGGTTGTCAGTTGTCACCTGTCACTTTTAAAATTGAATTTTGAAGTCAAATTATCAGTTATTAATTTTAATAGGCAAAATAAATAAAAGCAATGTTGAAATAGTTAAAAAAAAAAAGCTTAATTAAGATGAAACTTACACCATCTTGTTGTCATACGTAGCCTTGAATTCTATAAAAAGGGGTTTACTTCAAGTGAGAAAATTAGGTCGATCGATGGTAAAATTTTCTGGCCTAGGACCACACTGATATGAACCTATTAAATTGTAGAAGAATGGTTTCAAGCGTTCACAAAGTACTGCAGAGAAGATCTTGCATGCAATGTTAAGGAAACTGATGCTTCTGTATAGTTAGTGTAGTCCAGAGGATAGACTTTTTTGAAGATCGGATAAACAATTCTGATGTTCTGAGGTTGGCATGCTTTCCCTTGACATTTTTTTTTCAGATAAGCTGGTGCATACTTTTAACCAATTCATTGGCAGCTGCTTTAAACATATCCTCAGTACCGACAAAAATTCTACCACGATGTTTTTCTGTTCATCCTAGCAGCCTTTGATTCAGGCTTTGAAACTTTGGAACCCAGAAAGGTTCCTTTAACTTTTTGGTAAGATTTCCTTACTTAATTCCTGCAATGGCATCACTTGTAGCAATCGAACGTTGAATTTCCTCACAGTATTTCCCTGTTTTGGCTTTGGTCTGGATATCTACAGCACTCACTACCTTGGCTACTACGGCACACTAGTCTGAGTCAATGTTCGCTTCCCTGGATAAGTCCGCACATCCTTGATCCTGGTAAGTGCCTGCGTCAATTGGAATGTGGTCAATCTGGCTCACGGTTCATTACCAGGAGATCATCATGCCCCCTTCCGTTTCGACCAGCAGCAAAGTCGATTAGCTTGAGTTTGTCATCGAAAGTGGTGTCACACAGGCTCTATTTTCCAATTGTGCCAACAAAGACGTCTTCTTTTCTTAGTTTGGTATTAAAATCACCAAAAACATTTCATAATTAGGGCATTGCTCTTATGTCTTCTCCAGGACCCAGGAGCTCGTCCTTGGTGTCATCGTCTTTCTCTTCTTTGGGAGTTTGGGAGCATGGAAAATAATTTTGCGAATTATGCCTTGATGCGAATTTTCATGGGGCGTTCGTTCACAAAGTTAAAACTCAAGATTTCTTGCCTAATTTGTCCTATAAAGATTATTATACTAATAAACACTATCTTGCAGTCGGAATCAATCACCGTAGTGAGTCTCAGTTTTCCTTGCTCATCCCATCGCAATTCTTGACTTGCGGTAATATCTGTTTGTAGTAGTCTTGGACATTCGCTAAATGTTAAGACGTGTGGGTTATAGAAAGGCAGAACATTTCACGTGCAGATCCAAAGTTCGTTGTCCTGACATCATTTTGCAAAGTATGAACAAATACATGACACAATTATCAACTTTCTCATTCTTTTCTAGCAAATTACGAGCATATTCAGAGAGAAGGTTTAAGAGAGGTTTAACAACGAGACTTGGACAATTTCACATTGAAAAACTGGACTTAATCATTCGTATGATTAATTTTTATTTCGAGGTAGATGAACTCCCTAACTACTGCAAAGTTGTTGCTATCAACAGTGAAGTTATATCTTAGCTAGTTAAAAGATCTTTAATTGTTTGTTGATAACATTTATTTGGTTCTCATTAACTTGAAGTTAATAAAGTTTCATCACTTCTTTCATTGTAGTGAAAGCCTGAGTCTATGTCATCAGCTTTCCCTAAAAGTTGGTCAGATTTGTTGAAAATAGTGGCTTCAGTGTTTAAACCTGTCATGCGCACTATTTGCTTTAAAACAATATTGAAGAAATGACATGATAAAGCAAACCCTTTGCATTTTGGAAGAGTTTGGAAGAGTTTTTCCTTCATTGCACATAATATGGCGTATTTTACAATACCATGGGCCACAACTGGATCAGTTTCCTTGCGATCCCAAGTCCATCCATCACCATATATTTAGGTAGAACTCCTGATAATGAATATGATTAATGTAGATTATCCGAGGCCCATCCCGGACGAGCCCCCAATTTGTAGCTTTTCCGATTGAAATAAAACTCTAGATATTTTTTGAAATAATCATTATTCGATAGCTCAACCAGACTACTCAACGAACTGTACTTGAAAAGTACTTAAAATGAACTTGTACTCTAAATGGAATTGGACTTGAAAAGTACTGGAAATGAGCTTTTAAAGATTACAGGTCTGGTCTAGGGTTCCGTTTCGTTGTTATGTACTTGCGTAAGTATTTATCTTGTCACCTCGTTTGTGTGTTAATATTACTAAAGTCCTGTGTCGGTCAAACATTGTCTTTGTTCGTTTCACTACTTAACCCACATAAATATATGTGACTTTGAAGTTACTGAAAAGATGGTGAGTCTGGGATTAAAATTCACTCCTGAGAGTGAATATTTGCTGGTGTATGGTTGATCAGTCTGGTTGGAAATCATATTGATACATGCTGATTATATTGTGGAAGCACGACTTAAAACACTCACACATTACGTTAGATAAGATCTTGTATGCGGGATATGCCTCGGTAGTTCTTGCAGGACAGTAGGACATAGGATAGCCTTTTTAGAATGGGACACATGGAGGTGATAGACCAATCATCGAGCATGTTTCTTCCACCATTAGCTGATGGGATGATACATGCACCCTTTCAACACTTCCCGTGCTCTAAAGGCTTTGCTGGTATACCATCAAAACCAGCAGGGTCTTCATTGATGGCAGTTGTGTTCGTTTCTTGTTCTATTTCTCACTCTATCACATATCTGATCCTCATTCTTCTGGAAATGCTGCTTGAGGCTTGAAGACATCAACTATTCCCTGTGTTTCGGCGATAAGGTTACTTTCGCAGCCAATTGTTTGCTTTTTATAAAACTTCCCGGTATTTTTTGATCATGAGAGGTGAGACCTCTTGATCTCCTTAAACTGGAGGTCCTTCCCTTTCTTCACATTGTCTACTTCTCCTCTGGATTGCAGTAACATATCGCGTGACAGAGAGAGTTTTTGAGTTGCACCCGGGGTGTAAAGAGTTCTTACGTTCCAAGTACATACTCTCAAGTCGATATTCATGACGTGCCTTCTTGATGCCATTTGAGGGATCCTATTGTCTGAGGCTCGTGTTTCCTCATAATAACCGAACTTTTTACTTTGTATGGAATTTATCCCCCTTATACAGCCCCCAAATCCAGAGAGCTAGGTCCTTGTTGAGCCTTAGGATAGCAACCCGTATAGCCCGATGCCAGTTACCCACTACTGCAACATAAGTGCGGACGTTGGTCCATAAAAGGTTCATTCGCCACTAACTGGCAGCCTGGCAAGTACTGCAAATCAGAGAATATCAATTACCAAGAAGCCAATCCTTGGCTGTCATCCGGCTTTGCCTACAAACTGAAACACGCACACATAGACAGTTGGGCTAAGTCCACCACTAGGTTTTTGCACACATTGACAGTTGGCATCGACCCACCACTGATTTATTCGCACACATAGACAGTTGGCATCGACCCACCACGAATATGTCGATTATTTTCGAAAATCTTCAGTTATTTTGAAATTCACTTGGGCTGCAATGGGCTTGTTCAAAAAGTATAAAAAAGGGAGAAATTATATATATAGTGCTGACCGGACCTTATGAAAATAAGTTGTGGTTTTTTTTTTAAATGTAAATTGTAGTCGCTTTTTACTAATTCCCGCCTGTCTGGAAAATAAATATCTTTAGTTACTTTTTTTTTCGATAAACAGTTTGTCTTTTCTGTTTTTTTTTTCTTTTCAACTCCCGAAATGTATAAGGAATTGTAGAAAATTTACTAAAATAACTTACAGTGAGTAAGAAGAAAGTTTTAAATAATTTTGCGAAATGAAAAAAGATATTCACAAACTAAAATTTTGGCATATATACTACGCTTATGTGTGTTGTTAAACCTGCTTGAAGCTCGCGTCATTTTTTGTAAGCCTGGGTTGAGTCGAAATGAGCTTGATTTGACTAGATCTCGTTCAAGGAGCGGAGTCGAGTCGAAATTTGTGACGAAAAACCGGGATTAAAGAGATGGTCTTACAGATATTGCATTATGGTCTGTTTATTTGCTTGTTTGTGGGCAAATATAGTTTTGCTTTAATATCGTCGAGCATCAGCTAACCAGTTTTAATTAATTAGTTAAAATTACTGAATATTGGATTAAATAACTCTACAATGAGCCCTATAGTTTTTGATCAATTGGTTATTAATAATAATAATATTATTATAATGCATATTTAACCGTTTTCATAAGAGCCCAAATGAGGTAATTTTGCAAATTACAGAAAAAGTGTTTTCATCTGTAAATTGGTATTTCTTTTGACAGCTCATTTCATTTTTTGAGTTTCAACCCTGCCTGTAAATCACTTTTTGTTGTTAATTTTTTAATTCAGCTTTAACGTTTTCGTTCAAAATCTTTTCAGAGCTATTCAAAATGTGCCCAATTCGGTGTGTTCGTTAGGTTTTGACTTAATTTCCTAGAAAATTGTGTGCAAGTTTGGTTGAAATTATCTCATTTCGAAATTTGAATTTGTGTGGAAAATGAGATGATTTCGTATCAAATTTGAAAATTTTCAACGAACTTTCCTCATTTGGTCTAACGAAAACGTAGTATTAAGGCTCTCCAAAACCAACACGAATACCGATTGATTGGCAGTGAATCATTCACAATAGTACAAAATATGACAAAAACATAGACAATACTTAACAACAACAAAAATTCATCGTCACTCCTTGTTGGCGTTGGCTTGGGAGAGCCTTTAGTTTGTTTTACTTCATTTCTATTTTGATTATACTAGTAAACATGGTCACGCTAGGAGCTACTAGCCATTTTATATTTTTAATTCAGTTTGTCACCCGAGCATATTTCTATTATTTCTCATTACTGTAAGCCAAAATGCTTTAGGTTTGTATTTATTAATTAATCTATTATATCTATCTATGTATTTATTTAACGATATGTGTTCGTATTAATTGAACAGGGTTATTGTTTTGATCCATAGCTCCGCACTTTTAGCTCACTGATTTTGTGGTTTAACTGAGGGTGGTTCAAGCATGTAATTGACTTTTATAACTTACATGAAACCTAAATCATCATTAAAACCCAGTTAATCTACAGAAATTGATGGATTAAAAATTTTTTGAACCACGGAGCATTGTTTAGCCCCGACGTCGTTTTTTTCGTCCAAGCTCATTCAGACAAGGAAAAAACACACCTAATGTGAACCTGGCCCTAGTTGGGTTTCTATTTGTTGAACACGTCCCGTGGTCAAAATTATTCACCTCGGTCTGTCAATTAGATGTCAAAACAAAACAAAATACATGGTGTTCCCTATTTCATGCAGGATAATTTATGAAATGATATTAAAAAAAAATCGTATGGGAAGGGGGGATTATTTATCCGCTTTTAGATAAGAGTAGTAACTTTCTTAAAAAAAAAAATTGAAAATCAACGGCACTACTAACTTGCAACTTGCAATGTTATGCTCTTTATTTTTGTACTTTTTTGAATTTTACGACCAAATATATTTAAAATGAAAATAACTAAAAAATAAGACAACAGCTAGAAGGTCATGCTAAAATTTCTTAAAACCATTCTCGAATCAATTTTTCTAATTAAGTTGTTTCGTAATCATTTAAAAAAAAAATAATTATACAACTTAAAACTTAAAAAAAGTTAATGTATTTGTTAAAACTATTTCATTTCTTTTATAGTATGAAGTAAAATTTCAGTAATAAGTATTCAGTACTCCTATTAAACACTCAAAACCAAATGCTTAGATGTCATGAAGTTTAAGAAAATAAATTAAAAATAGCTATTGCTGTTTTATTATCTGCAAAAGAGGGCTGGATTTACTTTTAACACGTGCTACGAAAACGATTTTGAAAACTTCTAATTATTTCTTTTTTGTACTAAAGTTAAATCCAGATCAAAACCCGAATCCCGAAAGAAGATAATAAAACCCACCTGACATCAACTTTAATACTTATAAATTGTAAATTGACAGTTTAGTGGAGTTTAAACAAAAAAACTAAAGTTCTGGTGTCAGGTTGCAGAAAAACTATTCTTTTATTTCTTATTTTTCTTAACTATTTTTTTCCTTAGAATATATCCAACAATAATTTTAAAATTATTCTGGATGAAGAAATGGCCACCCTGTATAATATGCGAGATGCATTGAAGATATTTGGAAATCTGTGTGATTGAAGACATTTTATGGATTCAGTTTTTGTATTTTATTATAATCGTGGATGAATATTAACTGACAATTACAATTGCTTGTGCACTTTAAATTAATTAAACAATTTCACATCGATGTTTTTGCTATCAGCCGAAGTAAAATTCTCAAATTATTTTTCCAATTTTCAAAGAAAAAAAACTGAGCTGTCAAAACAAATAAATCTCACCGCGTTACATTGTTGTTGCAATTCACATCTATTCATCGACACGAAGTGAAATTACAAATACAACAATGTAAACAAATGGGTTTTGGAGGGTGAAACGTACGAAAGATTGGCTTCTTGGTAATTGATATTCTCTGCTGCAAATCCTTACTGACCTTATCTCTAATGGGGCTTTCTTTTGGTAAATTTAGATTTTGATTTGAAAATTGACGTTTTTCGTCCTGAAAAGTATACGATTTCAGATTGATTTTTCGTTTTTATAGTATTCGTGAATAATTTGTGTCTGTGAAGCTGTGGCGTTCCAGGCTTGTCAAAATGATGACTGTCAATTGTTCTGGTGCTAGTAAAGGAGGGTAAATTTGCTGAAAAATCCAGATCTGAAAAAATTGATCTCCGATCAAAAAAATATTTGACTTTTTCACCATAGGAAGACTGTCAAAATCTGTGTTTTGACAAATCTGGAGAGGAAAATCAATTTTTGTTACCAAAAGAAAACCCCATAAGTATTCTAGAGTAGCTCAAGTAGTCTTTCAGACTACGGTGACAATGTCGCACAACATCCTTTTCTACCAAGATTGCGGCCGAATCATTTGCAGCCATTCATTTCCAACAGAAGATTAGGTAAAAAGTTGTTATTTTTGTCTTTTATTTAAAACCCGTGCTTAATCCGTCCAGATTGAGGAAACCAGTACCTGATGGTTATAGCAGGTGAAGTTAAAACAAGCACAATTGACGTGTACTATTCGTTGTAACATTGCCATGTTGACGCCAAAATCAATGACTATGCCCCTTTCACACGAGGAAACTGAGTTGCTAGCAACTTTCAGTTCCTGGGTGAGAAGGGCAGGAGGAAAGAGGGGTGAACGAAATCTCCCCGGTCGAGAATTTGAAGAGATTTTTTGACATTTCCTATCACATCCAGGGAATTTCAGGAAATCCCAAAATTACCTAGATTTTGTTTCCTCGTGTGAAAAGTACAAGAGATTTTAAAGGAAATTAAAAAAAAATCTCGAGCAACTTGTTTCTTCGAGTAAAAGGGGACTATGCGCTTCCTAAAACTTCTAACCTGCCACTCACTTAATGAAGATTTATTTCCAAAAAACATGGCAACACTTGATTCGCTCACAAATCCTGAAATCTTTAAGTGGCAACTTTAAATCCTTGAATCCATTCCATGTTGGCTTATAATACACAAAATTCAGCCCCGCATACTTTATCAACATGTTGGTTAGCAAAGACATTTTGAGAGCAAACAACAAATTTACAGACTACTCACATACTAAGACTCCACCACACCGATGCGATGTAGGCAACAGTTGCATTATGCATATGCATCTCAGCTGAAGGTTTCTCTGACACAGAAAACACTTTAAACGGGGAATCTGGGTCTAGAGTAAAAATTCCACTGTTCCCACAGCCACAGCCAGCCATTGCATTGGTTGATTTGTCCTTAATCATAGACTTTTTCACTCTGGGTGGGGGCTGTGTCATGTGGTGATGTTATGTTCTACTGGTTTGACCCAATGACACAATTTAAACCAAAACAAAATCATTTTCTTCACTAATTTTCCCGTTGCAACACACTCAAACTTACATATGTGAAAAAGGTCCTTTCTTTCCATTTTGGTTGCTTTTTTCTATCCTGTTTCTTCCTTTCTCTTTGGCGTGTGGTTGATTTTTTAAACTATTTTGGTGTTTTCACTGCGGAAGTTTCATTTTCTTTAGTCATTTCTTTTATCCTTGCATGTTGCATAGAAGTGCACTTCTCTTGGTTGTGTTTTAGATCGGCAGAGCAGGATGTGATATGAATGTGAAAATCCTTTCGGGAGTGTTTGTTGGGTTCGTGGGATTTTGGATTTTGTGGTCTAATGGACGACATAAACGAATGCAATAAAAATGCCACATGTTTCGTGTGTAGTGTGCTGGTGGCTGGGTTAGTTGGTTGGTCATGATGATGGTGGGTGTTAAAAGCGGAAAGCAGCAATTTCTTCAGCTGATGCACCATGTCCCTATGATAAGGTCTGGTTTGGGATGATGATGGTGGTGTTGGTTGAACTTTGCTGCAGGCTGTATGAAGTTATTAATGTTCATTTTCTTCTTTTTCTTTTTGTGGAAAGGTTTACTCTTTTTTTTAATGCTTTGTGGAAGCAAGTGGTTGCAGAATGTAAATATAGGTAGGTATGTGTTTGGATATTTTTTTCTTCTTACCTTTCACCTTCATCATAAAAAACTTGTTTTTGAATCAAATTTTTAAGGTAAACCTAGAAGGGTTTGAAAATTCTTTTTATTTTTAAAAGTGGCTAAAATGTGCATTATACCTATACCTACATACCTATAGTTTTGCAAGGATATGAAATGAGTTTTTTTTTTAGAAAATGAATAAAGCAGGTGATGTGAAAGAGATGAAGTTTAATTAGTTAAGAATTATATGAAATCCTGGTCGAGTAAAGTGGCCAAGTAAATTGCACTCCCTTCTTAATTGCTTTTTTAAAGGGCCACTTGACCTGGCAAAGTGTAAATTTTCTAAAAGTAAACACTTAGCTAAGAATGTGTTTTTCTTTTGTGAGCTTAAGAGGAGTTTGGATACATTTAGTTGCACCTCTACGTATGTAATGTACTTTGAAAAATTAACTATTTAATTCTTGTGTTAGCTCTAGTATTTAGAAATGAGTAAATACAGAATCAAATAAAAAAAACATCAGTTTTCCAAACCTCTATAAAGGCTTAAAATTATTTATCACCACGCTGATGACCTAGTGATCTTCTCATATAACCTTCTGACACGGGACACCACTAGAGTTTCGAAGGATAAAGTTTCGAAAAACCAAAGTTTCGAAATGACAAAGCTTCGAGAGACAAATTTTCGAAAAACGAAGTTTTAAATTGCAGATATGATTCTCCATTTAAACCCGTATTTAAAAACATGGTCCAATTACCGTTCGTCCAACAATGCCAAACTACACATTGCAGCTAAAGCGGTGCTGCGATTTATATTATTTTTTAACATGTGGATTGCTGTGAGTCCAGTAAAGCAAGTTGTGAAAATTGGTAACTTCATCTCTGGAAAACTGCGCTTCATCTGTCCAGACTATCTTTTAAAGTAATTGTGTTCTGTTTCTTCCCTCATCAATAGCGTTCTACAGAATTCAGTCCTCAATATCTTATCATTTCATGTCAACTCTTGCACTGCACAGTGCATCAGGTTGTATGGTCATAAATCAATAAAATCTGAACCAGTCAATCGATTTGAATGAAATTTTCAGAGATGGTTGAAGGTATCGTCAGAAAAAATTTCCGTCCACTAACACACCCGCTTTTAAAATAAAGGTCTTCTAATTGTCAAAGTTGAAATAAATGAGGGATGATTTTTTCAAGAAAGTTGTAGATAACGTTATTCCATATAATTTTTGTATACAAAATTTTCTTCCACGCTTACTTTTTGAGGGCGTTTTTTACAAATATTTTGATTGTGTAACTATTTCTTAGAAAACGAAAGGAATTGCCGTAAAAACATGCAGAAAAACATACTCATGCAAAATATTTATCACATTCAATTTTGAGGACGTTTTTGACAAAAATACAACAGAATTATGTAGAAAATACTTTTTTAAGCAAGTAGTCCATACAAAACTTCTTCCCACACCCACTTTTTGAGGTTGTATCGGGAAAAATCGTTGAAACATGGATATTTTTGAAGTTTATTCGATTTCTAATTAAATATTTATTTTGCTTAATATGCATATTAAATTGAACTTATTATTATTTTCATTTGTTTTAACTTACAAACTAAAAAAGTAAAAAATGTAAACTAATTCATTAAACACAAATATTTGGAAAATAAGATTTTTAACAATTCTAATGCATTTTTTGATAAAAATGATTTTTTTAATAGGCAATTTTCTCAAATCTAAAATGAGTGGATCGGAACTTAAAAGAAGTCTATTCAAAAGGTCCTTATTAGTGGCGACCTGAGACATTTTTTTGTGTGAATAAGTCGATAATTTTTGATTTTCTTATTTCTGCACTCTGTGACTTCCTCATTTAACACGCCTATTGAATTAAGTACATGATGCTCAATCAGCGATGCACCATGCACCATGGATATGTTTCAATTATTTGTTCAGCTGTATCTAAGGCGGAAACTCTTAACTTACCTGCGTCGATATTATAACCTGAATTTAAAGCCTGTAAAATAGTACATCGCATCTGTCAATCAATGATTTGTTGATTCCATTTATTTGAGCTGAAATTTCGCCAGACGAACCACTTTCTCTCGGTTTTGGTCTGTCCACAATCAATCCCAGTTTTGCTTCGAACTCAGCTTGGACTATTTTCTTTTATTTTCGAACTCCGCTAATTTTAATATTGATTCTGTAGGAAATATGAACAAAAACCTCGAAGAATCTAATCCAAGCATGAAACAGGGACAAAACAAAGCATAAACTATTCTCATTGACCTCTTTTTGAAGGCATAAGTCAATGTTTGTCAATTCTTTTGGTGTCGCTCCGCATATACATATAACATTTTAAACATGTTGTTTCGTTAAGTACGTTGCACACTTTTCCATCAACCATAGTTAAAAATTACGTTTACTTACGCATTCATTGGTTATGAAAATAAACGGTTAAACCTTACAAACATAAACGGATCAGTCAAAACTGTTTTTTTTTTCAAACTGAAAATTAACGAAATACGGCTCTTTAAAGTGTCATAACTCGAAAAGAAATGGAGTTGAGCTCATTTGAACTTTTAACTTAAATTATAAATTCAGTCGCTCCACTTAAACGGAAGAATTTTCTTCTCAAATTTTCTTCATATTCAATTATTGACGCTTTAAGTTATCAAACAATTAAATGTACATTTTTTAGCAAGAACTCACCTTATTGTTTAATATTCATAACAATTAAATATTGCTCACACATTCTTAACACAAGTTATCACTATCACAAGCTCTCTAGTAATAAACTGCACCTTTCTTTAAGTGAGCAGTGTGTTTTATTATATGTTAACTTTGAATGGCAATAACGGAATGGAAAAAAAATCATGTGTCAAAATATTTTTTGGTTTAGCGGGTGTTTGGAGAACTTTATTGACATTTTGAATTTTTGATTAATGACATTTAAATTTTTTTAATTTTGGCATATGGAAGTACCCACTGGAGTTAAGTGATATGGGTGAAGACTATCAATATAAATTACTTTCCAAACTCTATTCTGCGGCAATCCGAGCATAGTTGCTATCCTTCTGGTGCTAAGGCTGAAATTATGTCGTACAAAATTCAAAATCCGTTTCTCTATTTCTGTTGATCCACTAGACCTTTCTCCTTCGTATCTCCAGCACTCCACGGTCCCAAAGTCGACTGTGAAGTCTTGAAAAAAGTGAATAGTTGTGGCATCTCCTATTGGGGGAACTTTTCAGCGTACAATCTCCGTGCTCACCGACTGGAACGATCCGCGAAACCGTAGCTTCTGTGCATTTCCTTAAATTCTTCCTGAGAAAACTTGCCATTGTTTTGTGTTGACGTTATGATACGGAATTTAGAAATGAGTTTTAAATAAAATTTACTTCTATATTTATTTGTGGCATATTTGATTTTCTTATTTGATATAGTAGTCTATAAAATAGTTCGGAAAATGAGGGATATTAAAGAACAATTGCGTGCAAGGGTTTCTTTTATTTAATATGTTTATTTGGCCCGTTAGCAAGCTTAAAACCGAAAATGATTCTAAATTCACCAATGCGTTTCTGAGAGAATACTCACACTGGCCGACTTTCAATATTTTTGGTATAACTCCGAATCTAAGCCGATTTTGACAAAACTTTTTAAAACTTTTTGTTCAAAATTAAATTTTCTATCGAAATGAATGGTTTAAAAAAAAAAAGTTATCCAAAACCAACCTAAAGAAATCGAAAAATCAAACATTTTTAATTTGTTTTCCTTAATTGCGCATAACTTTTTTCGGAGCAAAAGTACGTTCAAGACATGCTAGGACAAAATAGAGTATAGTTTTAAGACCTTTATATAACATGTTAGAAAAGCCATATTAATTCAAAACTGTTAGAGTTACAGCCATTCAAACTTTACCATTTCTAATAATTGTTTGCAGTTTTGCACGAAAGCCGATTTTGGGTACCATAATAAATTTAACATTCCTTAGCACTAAGTGTTATATAAATCGGACCATCCGTTTAGTCTGAAATGCAAGATCGTGATTCTATCTTCGAGTGGGAAGTGTTTTTTGAGTATCCCATGTCTTATTTACACTTGTAAATCAATTTTTAATAAAATAGGCGGTTGGTGGTTGGTTGGGGTTGGGGTCAATTGAAACACGTGGAAATGTACAAAATTTTATATTTTCTTATAACATGTTTAAGGCTTTGTTATGCTTAAAGTTTGCTTCATGCTCTTTTTGTATTTGGTTGTTCTTTCAGTGGTACGTTCTTTTTCTAACTAAAGTTAACTATTGTTGTTATGTCAAAAAAAAAATTGTTGAAGTGTCATTGTTACACTTTGTTAGGGTTAAATTCCATTAAGGAATGAAACGTTGTTAGATACTGTTAATACAATTTAATTTGCACTTGCTGTGTTTAATGAAGAAAAACTAGATCAGAACAGAGCAGAACAGCACAAGTCTGTGAAAACTGTCAGAATAGGAAAGAATAGAAAAGTGCAGCTACATATGTGTTGACGGAATTGACCGTTGTCTATAAGCTGTGCAATTTTAGTTACAAAATGTTTCTGTTGTTATTTTTGTTTGCAATAATTTTCAAATCAAATTTAATATAAATTCAAACTTTTTATTGTTTAATGTCTTTTTCTTCATGTTAAGTCCAAAAATATAAAAAAAAAAGTATTTCTGTGATAAATTTTAGCTTATTATTATCCCAAACATGCAAATCAGCTGCTACTTTGACATTTCTCACTCACTTGCTCCACCTCAAAGTAGGTGCAGGAAATATTGTTCTAAATTGTTCTGAAAAACTTCATGGAACACAAAGTGACAGAATGTGGAACAGTTTAGGGCAAGGTTTTTACTAATGGAACACACAATCCTGTACATTTCTGTTCTCTTCTATAATTTTCTGTTGGGAACACATTTATTAAACACACCTATTATTATTGCATAAAATCGTATATTTTAGCAATATAAAATTTCCTTCATTGCTTACTATTGGCAGAGTTGCCATTTAAATAACTATTTTTTCCTTAAACTTTATCAAAAGTCAAAACCAACAAAAAAATTGTTTAATCTTGTAAACAAATCGGTTCTTATATGTATCACATAATAAGAACAAAAGTATAACTATCTTCAAAACGAACCAAATCAAACCTGGAATTTTGTAAAGTAAACTGAACTCCAGCGGCGAACACCATCCTCCTAGAAAGAATATCGTCATCATAGCATTTACTTTGAGAAATCAACACTTTCAACTCATGTAGTTAGAACTCGTAACTATTTGAAACTCCAAAATGCATTTATGAACGATTTTATGATGGCATATTGTTACGAATCGTAACTATTTTGAAATAAAGGAATGATAAATGTGAACTATTGTTAACAATAGTTACCTATTGTTACGCACCACAGTAGTCTATTAAAATGTTACATTAGCCATGCAATTTTTGTAGGACAATTTTATTCTTTTGATCATAGGGGGTTGAGCCTGAGTGCAAAACCTAATTTTCGGTTTTGAAAACTCCCCCCTATTTGCACTATTTGATCTTCAAAAAGGATAGGAAAGGGTTTTCACGATATTTTGAATCAATTTTTTTTTATATGGTGGCAAAATGCAAGGTTTGGCCAGTCATTAAATCACTCTATGAACAAAGTTATATGCTAACTGATGGTATAATATTTTGGTGCATTTTAGTGTGAACAAAATGTTTTTGTGTAGTATAGGAAAACGCGTGTCATTGGAAAGGTATTTTATGCACTACAATAGTTGGTAAGGCAGCTTATTTCAAATCATTGTGTGAAAAAAGTTATTCGCTAAAATTTATAACCCACGTCGTATTAACTTTTTTTCTACAAAAATTTACCAAAACATCAAAAACTTTTTCCACACAGTGATTTTAAGTAAGTTTTCATAGAAACTATTATTGTTCATAAAAATATCTTCTCAACGATATGCATCATATTGGTATTTGTTAGCCCAATTTTCATAGATTTTTTCCATACTGAAATGCGCAAATATATTATAAATCTTGGTTAGCGAATAACTATTTTCACACAGTGATTTGAAATAAGCTACCGTACTGACTATTGTAGCACATGTAAATATCTTTCCAATGACATACGCGTTGTTATTAGTTTCTAGACCACCTTCCATACATTTTTGCGGATAATCCTTTTATAGAAAGAACGACCTTTGTATCTACTAATTTCGGAGAAAACACAAATATCACCAGCCAATTTTGTTTGAGTACTTGTAAATGGCCAATAGTCCAGTCAAAATAGACATTTGACCTAGCCAAAATTCCGATAAGACTGAAAATTGGTAAGGACGTTCTTTTTGGCATAACAAATCAACTGCCAAAAGTCCCCGTCAATCCCACTCAAGCATAAAAAGTTATTCAATGTAAAGTGTCGAAAAAGTTGGTGTTTGGCTATAAGGTAGTAAATTTTAACTTCTACAAGCTTAGCATCCATATTTTTAACATATACTAGGCATTTGAGAGTAAAAATAAAAAACCGTTATTTTTGAATTTAAATCAAATTCTTAAAATATTTATATCTTTTGAATGCTTTAATTTAAGAAAAAATAAAATAAAATAGTTTTTTTATAGAGCAACATACAATCTACAAACTTTATATAAAGTACTTTTCCATAACATTAATTGTTTATAAATTGTAGGTAAAAGTTCGATATTTTCGGCATTTGGCCATTTTGAAATCACAATATCTTGTAACTGACCACTCGTATGGGAAAAACAATCAGAACCTTACATTTATTTTGACCACCATTGTCATTTGCGAGTATGAAACGGAAAACCGTTATTTTTGGCTTTTGACTGTAAGAGATATTTATTTGCAATGTGCTAAATTTAAATTATAAGTCCACACAATACTGACCACCCTGTACCTACTCTTAACTTACTAAATTTAGTATTAAAACGATTTATACATTTATACATACATGCGTATGGAGTTCATGTTATCATCTTATCTCTTTGCTCTCTAGCTGTGCAATCGAATCATTATTTTAATGTTATAATATGCACCGCTTTTCTTAACTCAAATATGTTAACTGTTAGTTTTAAGCTATGTGACTAAAATATGTTTCCTTAAGAAAAATCACTTGTAATAAAGTTATCGCTGAAACAAGACGTGTTTTGCCTTTTATGATTTCTTATTATTTTGCATGTTAATGAAAGTAGTTTGCTTAATTAAAGTAAATCGATTATTCAGTTAAGTAAATTGATTATATGACCAAATTCATACAATAATTATATCTTTTTAACGGTAAATGCTAGAACAAAAATTTTTGCATTTTCATGTAAGGGATCAAAATAACTAAAAACATTATTTGAATCACTTTTCTATAACATTTACCGTTAAAAAGCTATTCCCAAAAAACAAATATTTTCGTCAATTTACCATTTTTTAAAATAGCATTATATCCTTAACCAATAGTCTTACGAAAAAAAATGTCTTAATTTTTTTTGTAGAAAATTAATTTTTTAAGGGGGGGGGGGGTTAAAGGGGGGTAAAATTCAGTTTTTATTAATTTCTCAAAAACTATAAGTTTTTTGGGAAAAATGTGCACAATCGCGCTCATTAACTATTTTACCAAGGAAAAATAAAGAAAAAAAATTACAGTGGAAAGCTCTTTTTATAACACTTGTGCACGTTTTTCTTGAAATCTGTTGCTCCTAGGAAAAAAGTGTCGTAATCTTTTTTGTCCAGAATTGTATGATCATTAACATAAAAGAAAAAGAAAAGAAATAACATCTGCTGAGATATTAACAAAAAAACCGTTATTTGTCCATTTACAGTACAAAATAAAAAGTGTTACTTTGATTCGCTATAATTTCAAGATTAATAAACCTATAAAGTTCGTTAATAGCTCATTTTTTAGATAATTTTACTGTCTAAATTTTAATCTGTCATGATTTTGTTGTAAAAGGAAATTTTATCGAGTTGCAGAACAAAAACCAAATCACTTTCTTTTTCAAGATGGCGGTGTTCTCCTAACCCCGAGCACCCCAAAATCTTCGTTTTCTTTAAGAGGAGATATAGTCAAACTCAAATCGTACAAACATTTTAACCCATCGATTCATGGACTTTTTATTCCACCGTGAAGTTTTTGCATGATTTTCTCAGAATCTATTGCTTGTATGAAAAAAGCATGTTAATCTTTTCGGTGTAGAATGACATAAGCTACAATTTCACATTTTTCCAATAAAACGTATAGTTTTTTAGAAATTAATAAAAAACTTTACCCCCCCCCCCCCCTTCCTAAAAAACTAAGCCCCCGCCCAAATTTGCGGAACTTTTCAGGAAATGCTTAAGACGTCAAAACAAAGCTCTCTACCAAAATTCAGCTTTGTCGGAATTTTTTCGAAGTGAAAGTCTAATTTTCCTGGGCTATTATGTCTATCTGGAGAAATTTGATCTTAATTGTTTACCAGAATTTCTGTCTGGAAGCGGTATTGGTAAAGTTTCATCAAGATTTACACAGGATTATCTTAAAACACAAAAACTTAAGTAAGCACCTTGTTTCAATCGTCCTCCGAAAACTAGTTTTAACTATCCCCAACCTCGTTTTCAATACTAAGAACCTAAAATGAACATAAACAACACTGAAAAATCCTTACTGGTCACTTATTTCTTGTATTCTACGCTCTTTACTCTTTGCACTACAAAGAAATATAACAACGAACGGCTTGTGAGATATTTGTTTTGTTTAAACCGTCTTGGATTTCAACTTTAACCGTACACAGTCTCCCCTATATTTCGAGAACGAGGCATCGTAGATGATTCTAGTTTTCAGTTTTGAAAAGCTCTAAAAAATTTCTTTCGATTTTTGGTTTTAAAAATATCATAATCCAAACCCATTAAGGTAGGTATTAAGAGGCAGGAAATCAGTTAAATCACTTTGAAGCGAATATTTCCTCAACCATACGATACAAAAAAATTTGGCTTCGAGGTGTCAATTGGGCTTGAATAGACCTTTTCATTAACGTACGGCACCATTTATTTCATTAGCTTTGAAAAAAAGTAGCTTTTTTTGAAAAAATGGCAAGGGGTTAGTCCATGTTTTTTTTCCGAAATCCATGAAAAATTGTTGTGACTAAATTTTTAGATTTTTGGAAAGGTGTATTAATTTCTTATTCGGTTCGTTATATATTCGCAATTAACGGATTGCGTAAAAATTCAGTAAAATTACATTCGATGCAAATATCTAATGAACTAGACATTGCAGAAGCTTTTGGCTTTCAGAAACGGATAGCTTTCAATTAGACAATGTAGAATTTTAAAACCGAAGCCATTTGCATGGTTTGGCGGTGAAAATATTTATATCTATTCAAGGGCATTTTAAGGCTAAATGCAAATAATCGAATACCTTTTTGGAAGCCTATATTTCGAAACCATATGTCATAGAAAGTTATTATTTTCAGTTTTGGAAAGCTGTCGAAAATCTCAATAACAATTTTTTTATTTTAACCTTCTTAAAGGCTCCGTTTTTGAAATATCACCATCCAAAGATATTAAGGTATGTAGGTAGTTGGAGGCAGAAAATCGATAAAATTAGGTAAATTCGCTTTGGATGTGAATATTTTACCAACCAGACCATGAACAAAAAAAATGTGGCGTGGATGTTACGATAGGCTTTGAATAGAGCCTTCCATTGACGTTTATCACGATTTATTTTATCAACATTAAAAAAAACTTTACGCAAGTATACGCAAATCTCTTTCATCCAAAGCTACGCAAGTACCCTGCAAATTAAAAAAAAAATTATTTTTGATCATGTCATATTAGAGCTTTATGTCTCTTCTTTATTATTAATTTATATTATAAGAAGATTATGTACAATTTAAAAAAAAAATTAAAACCTTTGATTTTTCAATTTTGTTTATGTTCATATGTTGGTTTTTGTTAACTTTTCATGCTTAAATTTTATTATAAAATTTCTTAAACCATCCATTTCGATAGAAAAGTGAGTTTTAAAAAAAATGTGTAAGATTGCCAAATGTGGTTTTTTCTTGGGTGTTATGATAATAATCATACACTTGCCTTTAAAAAAACACACTTTCCCTACAGATAGTTTATGGGATACTTTTGATTCTGGGTTCTATTGACAAATGAAACATTTATTCCAAGTTCCATTGACATACCACATGGTTTTTGGTTATATTTTACCTGTTGTACTAAAAAAAATCATCACGGCATAAAAAGCATTATATTAGGAGGGGGTCTATTTCCCCCGTTTAGGCGGGACGGGCAATTTTCTAAGTAGTTGCATTAAAACCGAAAATTAAATTAAACAACGGTAAATTTTACAAGCCAGAAATCTCTTCTTTAATTTCAATTTAAATTAAGTTGTATTAGGGTATAGTTCTAGAAATAAAAAATTTTTTAAAAAATTCAAACTAAGTTTTTTTCAAAATTTTTCAAGAAAAACACTTTTTGTTGGGTTTTCCCAAGTTTGATCAGCTCTGGTTAACGGATTATCCTTTTTTTATTTTATTTTATTATACATATATTTTACAGTTCATCCAGTTTTAAGAAAATAATTTTAAAAAACTGAATAAATTAGATTTCACTTTTTTGTATTAGACTTGTGTTCAATTTAACAAAATTGACCTACATGCCTTCATGTTACCCAAATAAAAAGGATTACGTATACGGTATACCAAATAAAAAAAAAAACAAATATGTGTTATTAAATATGGAAGGACATTCTGTTTAAAACTCATTTCTAAAATTGTCGACACAAAACGATAGGAAGTTACTCTCGGGAAGAATTGACAGTGCACTATTGCCAAAGTTTAGCTGATGGTTCCAGTCGGGAAGCACGGAGATTATACGCTGAAAGGTTGCCCAATAGGAGATGTCCCCACTTTTAACTTTTTATAAAACTTGACAATCGTCTTCGGAGACTCGAAGAAGAGAAAGGTCATCTAGTGGATCAACAGACATAGAGGAACGGATTTTGGATTCGGTACAACGCAATCCCAAGATTACCACCAGAAATATAGCAACTATGCTTGGATTGCCACAGAATAGGGTTTGGAAAGTAATTCATACCGTTTACCCTAGTGCAAGAGTTGACATCAAATGATCAGATATTGGGTACTGAACTCTGTAGAACGCTATTGCTGAGGGAAGAAACAGAACAAAACAATGAAAATTAAAGAAGAGATTTCTGGCTCTCTTAAAAGGTATAGCATGACATTTTAAAATTTAGCGTTTTTTTAAATAATTTTGTTTCTGTTTTGAATCATTTTTGTAGAAGGTTATCCCTCCCGCCTATACGGGGGGAAATAGACCCCCTCCCGTTCGATTTTTTCCTTGTCTTAACCCAACCCATTCCCTCTGGCTTTTTGGTGCATCTTATACGAATCACCCGTATTTTCACATAGTTTCATTTAAATTGCACTATTTTTGGGGAAATGAAAAATGAAAAACAAAAGCAAAGATGGTAAAAATACCATTATCTCGAGAATTTTGGGGTTAGGTTAAAAAATGATTCATGTAAAATGTTTAGATTTTTGATGGATCTACAACTTTTCAATTGAAGACTTTTTATTTTGACGTAAGCTTTAGTCGGAAAACGCAAGAATACAATATCCAACCTCAAAAGTATTGGAAATAAAACATATTTTACAATTATATTTTTTTTTTTTTTTAAATAATAATTATTCGGTTTTAAACATTCTTTAAAACTTAAACTCTACTAAGATGATGAACTGGTTAGACTTGCCATAAGAAACTCCATTTTATTGAGAAAACTCTTTCCCTCAATCTTGTCGAACCTCACCTGCAAAACAGTTAAGTGTAATGCAAAAATGTAAATATTTGTTTTTTTAATAAAATATATCATTTCCAACCTCTTTGAAATGTCCACCTAAATTTTCCCAAAACTTTTCGGGCACCAGGGGACTGGGGAAAAAATCTTGCCTAGGACTGCGAGCGATGAAAACTTTAACATCTATCTGGGGATCACATCGAATTTGCACTGCAATCATGCGGTCACTATTTGGTGATGCCAATAGACACGAACTAGCATTGCCAAGTGGTTCAACTTCACCTATTCCTAAATGATTGCTATTTGAGAGTACTTGCCATGCCATGCAGCGAGCTAAATTAAGGAGACAAGAGATTTGATGCTGATTAATCTGGCATAGAATCAGGTCTCGAAGTTCTTGAGGTTCGTAAGATAAGTGCATGACACGTCCGTCACGGCAAATACACTTTAGAGATCGTTCCTTTACGTGGATTACCAGGGAAGTACGATTGATTGTGTCGTAACTGGAAGATTGAAATTAACTTATTCAAATATTCGCGAACTTGTTAGAAATTACTCACCCATGAGTTACTATATTTATTTTGACACATGCCATTGTTGGACTATTCATAGCATTCCAATGGGACACGATCTGTGGGTCTTTAACGTCTCGAGCCAATGTGTCAAGCACATACTGCGTCCGCTTGCGCATAAATATGTGCTGTGCCTGGGCAATTATTTGCTCGAGAATAGTTTGTGATTTAGTCATTTCGAGAAGCTCATGTCGATCAGCTGCAATGGGCCCTGCTAGCATGCGTCGTTTACTTGGTCCCATTGGTCCACTGGCCGGATGAGGAAACGGGTGATGGCTATTTTTGTGATGAACCTCTCGCAACAATTGATGCAAAGAATGCTCCAGGACGTGATCATGGTCGTTAATTGGTCCTGGTTGGCTTGAATCGAATGTTGTTGAGTGACATAGTGAGATTATGAGTTGAATACCTGGCAGAAGGGTAGCTCTAATTTGATTACCAACGACAACGTGTGGAATTGGAGCTTGCATGTGAATGGCTTCTCTAGCTAACTGACTAAAAAGTTCTTTGCAGAAAAGGACATTCTGGGCAAATTCTAGTGTTTTCTGCCACACTCCTACCTGTTGGGTTATGTTTTGTCCAGTTCCCATCAAATTTACATTCGCAGTACACAGATCTTCTTGGTCTTTTTGTGTGATAACTTTAATGTAAGCAACACCTTGCAATTCAGGTGGAACATTTACCCTCAATGCCGACGTAGGCTTCACCACTGGTGGTACCACCCCATTACCGGGTCCAATGGGAATCGTTTCATCTTCAACTACGTCTTCGGCTTTGGTTACTTCAAATGTTCCGCTCATTCCAAACTTAGAACCAGCTGTGCGATAGCTGAGATCGCCTATAATGGCATTGGAAACCTTTTTCAGGCGCCAATTCTGCCTAAGACGCAGCAGCTCAATATGAAAATCGGCAACGTTTCGATTTCTTTGTTCACTCTGACAGCTACGAAGTCGTTCGGCTCCATTAAGGAGGACATTCGCAGCTTGACTAAGTGCCTTCTTGCGAGCGTAAACTTGAATGATTGGTTTGGTGTCTTCTGGTTCTTCTGGGACCGGATCCAATACTAGGTAGCGCTTGTCTTTAGCAATTGAAATAACATCAGATAGAACGCAAATCTCAGTAAGAGCATCTTTGAGTTTGTTTCGTACGGAGTCCCACGGCCAGAGACTTGGTTGAAATTGTGATGGATCTTTCAAGTCTTCATCGGAAGATTTCTCTTCTTTTTTCAAATCATCTAAAGAAGTTTTGCTAAAATCTATACGAGCAGCGCATTTGGTAAGGGTCTCTGAAAGAGTTGGTGGCCTGGAAATTTTAAAGTTTATGCATTAAGATGATGATTTCTAAAAGCCGCCCGGTATGGAGGGGCCAGTGAACTTACGGTTGGTATATTTCTGTTCCATCGTATGTAATTTCTTGAATTTGATTTTCACACGGTGCTTCAACGGAAACGTTCACAGAACTGGTCATGTTCATAGTGTAACTCATTTGAAAGCCTATTCTATTTTCTAGATAAATTATTTTAAAAAGAATTATTTTATTTCACAAAAACGCGCAGTAAACAATTTATTTTCTACTTCTGTCATAGAATACTGACAGATGCCAAAGGATGACATTTGTCCCAAGTCTCTTTGAGGTATGTTTGTTTCACAGTACATAAATGTCCCTGATCACACGTGTAGAAATTCAAGCATTTTCCACGATGGTGAGCAGTGGTCAACCTGCAGAAGAGGGTGGGCGATGAACTTTTTTAGAATATTTTTAAAACGCAAAGAGGAAAAAAAAAAACTGCAGAATAATTTTCTTTACATCTGAACACTTTCGTTATTCATGTGTAAACAAGCACAATAGCAGACATCTATGGAGGTTGTCAAAATTGAGTGTCAGAAATAAAAATATGGCTTGTACTTGAGGACGGAAACTCACGTAAACGCACAACCAATGGCGTATATACTCGTATGATGGTGGGGGGGGGGGGTGGTGTCACGTGTTTTAAGACTTGTGGTTTCCTTTGATACATACGAGATATAAAATTTCAAAATGCCTAGGTGTGAACAAAAGAATTAGATAAAACAATTTTTGGACAAGAAAATAAAAGCATCACAATGCAAAATGGAGTCAGTTTCATTTCTTTTGCATTTACTATGCCTAAATGCTACATCTAGTTGCTTCTGTTTCTTTCTTATAAATATATGCGCTAGTTTTTTGTTTGGATTTGTTTGCAAGATGTCAAAAAACAGCTGAAATGTAATTGTGTTTGTGAGATTCCTCACGTTACGTTACATATTACAATCGTTTATTTAAATAGCAATAGAAATTGACTATTAGATGAAAATTTAAGCAACGTAATTTAAGGGCAATTTAAATATTCAAGCAGACTTAACTAAATGACCTCTAGAAGCATTTTAAGAAAATCTAATAGATTTGGCTGTAAGTATTATATATAAATTTTTAATTATAATTACTCAAAAGATAGATGAACTTCAAACTTTTGAACGGCAAAATCACGAAAAGACGTTTTTCGTTTTTAAACGAAACGTATAGCCCGTCCGAAATATAAATTGTTTAATCAGTCTCAATACCGTTTTTCTGACAATAAATTTTGATAGCCAAAGCAGTAAGTATTACCAGATTTGTGTACTACGAGACTGATATACTAAATCACCTACACATATTAATGGTATATAATTATGTTTTGATTTTTTCCTGGTTTTTTCAACTGCCAACTACCAGAATTCTAAGCTTGATGTCAGATTTAATTAATGGAACCAGAAAAAATATTAATACAATAAAAATTATTAAACTATTTTTAATTTTTTTGAAGTAATTGACCTTAAATTTGATTCGCTATTACCAGCTGTTAAATTTCTTTCAGATTCAATCAATTAAGGTGTTAAAATATTTTCCACGACAAAAAATATTTAAAACCTAGCACTAATATTAGTTCTTATATCATAGGAACATTTCTCAACATTTTGGATCATCTTCTTTAAATTTTACTTAAATTTTGACTCAAATTATGGCTTCTACAGTACCTCATTCAAAAGTTTGAAATTTGGGACCATGTTCTGACCTTAATTGCGAAGCCCCTGTTTGAGGTATAAAAAAAATAGGCAGTTCCACTGAATTCAGCATCTCCAAATCATTAAGTGTACCAAATTTCATTAATATGTATTAAGAACTGGTGTGGGAAATGATTTTTGCCGCCAAAATTTAACCTATGGACCACTGAGTGCAGATTCAATTGCGATTATCATATACAAAAATAGTAATAAAAAAAACTCTGTTGTGCATCTTTTGAAGACTTTGCTGTGATTTAAGCTGCATAAAATGCATCAAAAGCTCTATTGTTTACTTAAAGCTTTTGTGCAGTTTTGTTTTTGATAAACAAATCATACGTCATAAAAATTGACAGATAACTTATAAGCTTTCCTTTCCGGGCCAATATTTTTGCCATTTCATGTTCATACTTCATCAATCTACATACGTACACAAAAAGTGTCCAAAAAGTATTATTAAATAGATAAATAATATTATAAATTCAATCCACATAAACTTGTGCATATTAAGTTTTATAATATACAAAGATTTTCATCTCAAAACATTCCAATTGTTCATTCTGGGAAAGGACATCTACATTCCGTAAGTAAACAGAATTAAGAAAAAAAAAGAAAAACCTTGGCTTCATCATGTCCTTTGCTCTCATTTGAGTTCATCAACACACCTTAAAATGTCCGAAAACAAATACAATTTTGATGCAAATTAGCACACGGCCTCTAAACTAGGCGGTGACGTAGAAACCCAAACAAATTTCATTTTAGGAACTTTGTAAATAAATGCACAAGGTGTTGGTATACAGCTACAGATAAATTCAATTTACCAACTCGAGACAAGAATCATCTTCTAAAAACATAATTGAATATATAGTAGCTGTTTGTTGGTAGGTTGGGTCAGCAGGATGTTGGTCAAAATCCAATTTTAGAAAAGCTATATCACGACAGACTAGAACAAAACATTTTCTTTTTAATTGAAATTGAATGAATCAGTGCGCTTCTAAGTTTGTTAGTTTTTAAAGCATTGCTTTTTATAAATATTGTGCAACAAAATGTATTTTACACTTCTTAATAAAGTAAGTGACAGTGTTATGTTATAGTTTTATTGTTAACTTATTTCTTGTTTTGTTTTTTTTTTGTCGTTTTACCTTGTTATTTTTGGTGGATAATGAAGCTTGTGAGATTTAATCTAATACAAAAATTCGATAAAAGCTGCACGCGACTAGGGGTCTTTAGTTACCAATACCAAATATACTCAAATAGCTATTGACACTTAGTATCTGTTGTTCCGCACTTAGCCTAGGTAGGTATTTTATTATTTTCCGCTGTTAAGCATAATGGTATTTGTCTTCTCTTTCTCAGTCTCGATCCTTCGGAAATAGTGTTCTAGGCACTCAGAATAAAAATTCACAATAAATTAGGTTTTCTAAATAAAATCGAGAGTTTATTTCGTCAAAATTTAATAAATAAAATCATGTAACAATTCTGGAAATTGCAAAAAAATGTCCTCGAAACTCCCTCGGACAAAAAGGGCTATGAAACTTAATTCCTATAAAATTCCCAATATTCGTAAAATTAAAAAGGAAATTGTTTTCCCAATAAAAGTTTGTAAATTTAATAAAAAATGAAGTACATAGCTAGGTACCTATGTAGAAAACAAAACCAATAAAATCTCAAAAAATTTCTTTCTTACTTTGTTTCATAAACTGTAGCAAAATTTGATTTCCTACAAAAAAATAATAATTTTTTCGTTTTTGCTTCGATAGGAGTTTGAGTTTTTCGAAAATATTAACTAAATAAATCACAAATACCTTACCATCCAACATTTACAGATTTTTATTGCCGGTTTGTCACTTAAGAGAACCAAAAATGTCCACAAATCTTTTTAAAACAGTTTCAAGAGCCATCTTATTTCAGTGTGAAGAGTGCCTCGTGGTCTTCATTTTTTTTCTTTAAAAAACAGCAGGAAATACCGGACACTTATCGAAAATAAAATTTCTTCCGTTCAGTGAATGAGCAGGAGAATAAAATATAAATAAGATTCCTCACATGGAAGTCAAAAAATTCTCTTTTTCTTTTCTTCTCATGTAATGCGAGGAAAAATAATTAGGCAAGCGAATCCAAAAAATTCAGTCTCAATTTTTAAGGGAAAAAGTGACGAATTTTTGTGAGGGATCGTGTATATATTTACGAGTCCTCCGAGATCTCCGAAATACTGGCTGAATAAATGCGAAAGTGATATCTTTTTTCTCGTGGAAAATAAAAATTGCCCCCCTGTAAAATCCAACTACCCCCTGTTGGGAGTGTGCTCCATGTTGGGAAACATGGCCTGACTGTGTTTACAAGTGATAAAAAACAAAGGTTTGTGAAATAAATGGTGAGACAAAAACTTTATCCCGGAATGGGCAAAAGTGGTCAAGTCCAAGAATTCATTTAACATTTTTGTCTGTGTATTGTAATATTATTTTTGAATTTTAAATGAAGAAAATAAGATTTGATTTAATACACAAAATTATGAAAATAAAATTTTTTCCTTCCTACTTACAATGGTAAGTTGGAATAATTTTTTTCAAATAATTGAAAACATTTGTTTACTTTTGCTCGTCACTTTACATTTATAGTGTTCAAAGTCCACTCTTCAATGAAATTAAAAAGCGAAAAAATCACTCCGAAGAATTGAAGATAGAAGCCCCTTGAACTGAAATGTATAAAAAAACATAAAAATCCTATGGACAAAAATTAAAAAATAAATACTTTAGACTTTTAAAAGTTGCTAACCTTTAAGCCTGGATGAAACTCGAGAACATATTTAAATCAGTAATTAATTTTTCTAAATAAAAATTTTATTTTTCGACTGGCAATTAAGTTTACATTTAAAAGTTTCAGAAATAAAAATAGAACTTTTAATTCAATTAAAATTAAAATTACACGATAACCTGCGTTTGGATTCGTTAAGAGTCAAAAAGGTCGATTTAAAAAAAATGTAGATCTTGGATGAAAGAAATACTCTATTTGTTTATTTACATTCTTAACCAACCGCTTGCTCTGAAAATATTTTATTTTATTTTCGTCCATCGAACCGCGCTCGTATTAATAATGATGCACACGATAAAACACTAAAACGATTCAAATCAAAGTTAACAGTTTAGAGTTGTCATGAACTATGTAAATGTAGATTTAAAATATTAATACGTATGATAAAGTTAGAATCGAAATCTTAACCTCATATGTGTATGTAAGTTATCTTTTTATTTGATTGTGGTTCTGGAGATAATCTTCTTGCTCTTTGTGAAGGTTTCGAATATAATTTATTTTAAAATATTTGCAGTTGCTCGCAATGACTTCCGAGGCTGAGTTCTTAAAATGCTATAGCAAAATAAAGCTAGCATATTCTGAAGTCATAAAAAATATCGACGCTTCAGTCACCTTAGAAGAAGAAGAGAATAATGTTGAAGCTGTGCGTAGCTATACTAAATGTATTGAAGCCATCGATGCAATCTATGCGATTCCAGTTGGTCTACCTGATAATGTCGAATCTGTTCAAAGTCAATGGAACGACGCATGCAACATAATTTCAAAACTTAAAACATTTCGCTCCGAAGTCATCTACAGACGTTCGTGTATCGAATCCAAGGCTGCAGCAGTTGATGACTGTTTAGAAGTGTCTTCTGAAGATGATTTAGGAGAACCCATTCCTAAGAAAAATTCTACTGCAACATCTGCCGCCGCCACTGCTACGAAAGTATCGCCAAGTTGTTTTAATAAGTATTCTACTCCCTTTGCTATAGCAAATGAATCAGGCATCCCAATGACATACAGACAAATCATAAAAGGACTACGTGTAGCCATTGGCACAGAAGAGTCTCCATTGACTTTTGACACCATATTTGAATCGAATGCAAAGCTTTATAAGATTCAGCCAAACGGAGCAGTGACTAGTGCGGAGGTAAACTTTGTTGCTGCAAAGTCTGTCTTATTTTTGATTGAATTTATTGTTTCTTTCAGAATGGAACGCAACTCCAATTAGCTATCATTGGCACAGATTCACCTGAATGGAAATACCTCAATAATATGTACTTTATTCACTGCCAAATGACTACTGGCACGGAACCAACCAACCATGAAATGTCATGGGTATATCCACTCGTTCCTGGAGTGACAACTTGTTTTCGCACAGAGTATGGAGCTTATATTTTCCCAGATATGGAGGCCGATGAACCGGGCACATCATTTGGAATTATTCTCGAAGGCCAAGAGCCAGAGTACAATCAATTTTGGTTAGATTTAATTGAAGCCATCATAACTGGAGAGGTTATTGAACTTAAAGAAGGACCATCGCGTGCTAAACGAGATGTTAGTACAACTGTTTCAAAAACTATCGTAGGTACAGCAGATTTTATTGCGAAGAATCTAGTAAAAGGAGCTGAAAAAACTGGGGAACTTATGGTCAAGTCAACTCCATATTTGATATCAAAAATGTCTCAAGCTCCTCCGGATACTCCTCCAGTTTCCTCTAAAGTTCAAACTTCAGTAGAAGTTGCGAAAAATGTTTCTGGAGCAGCTGTAGGGGTTACTGGATATATTGCTGGCAAGGTTGGGTGTGCAACGATGGCGATAGGACGCTTTCTAGCACCACATATTAAGAATCAAGGAGCAAATATACTCTCAGTGGGTTTTGGTTTGAGTGAGGAAGACGCACAAGATAAGGTTTGCAAATTTGTAAAATCTGAAGCTGAAGAATACATTGATTTTTTTTAGATGCAAGGAGCATTTACGATTGCTGCCGGAGCAGTCGAAGGCTTCAGTACGGTTTTCAATGGACTTGAAGAATCAGCAAAAATTCTAGGCACAAATTTAAGCAACAATTCTGTTAAAATTATTGAGCACAAGTAAAAGCAACAATTTTTGTATTCTATTTACATGTTTAAACTGTTTGATTTTGCATTTCTATTCAGATATGGACCATCGGCAGGACAAGTTGCTTCTGGAACATTTGATACTCTTGGTAATGCGTTTACTGTAAGTCAGAATGTCAAATATATTACTCCTAAAGGAATTGCAAGGCGAGTTGCTAAAAGCACTGGGAAAGGAGTTTTTGAGATTTATAAAAATGGACAGCGTCCAGAATCGCGTTATGTTCCAGCTGGGGGTTTGTATCCAGATTTGAATGAATTGAAGGAACAGTATTCAAAAAAGTAGAATTCTCATGATATTGATATTTATAAAACAAATAAATGTTATCGAATATTAGCCCTATGGTAGTATCTGCTCAACGAAACAAACGGTAGAATTGTATTTGGTTTATGATATCCTTATCGCAACAAAAAGTATTAAATGTTCGTGTACAACTCCAATAATATATTCGACAAGCAACTATTTCATGAGCTCTGATTGATTAGCTACCAATATTATTTAGTCAAGTTTTATTTGGCATTGATAGCTGCCCAATCAGATGCCATGAGCTGTCTAAAATAGTTTATTAATGGTGTTTAAAACACGGCGTATCCATTATTACATTCCATTGCATGTTTAACCTCCTGATATGGTGAGTAAGTTATGAAAACAACATTAAAAAAGGACTATAGAATTGTGTAGCACTAATAAAAATATAAATAGAAATTAACAGTACATTGTTCCTTATTACTGTAAATGGTAGATAATCTGGGAAATATATTTACTAAAACTTTTCTAATTTACTGAATCAATGTGACAAAAAAACAATAATTCATCGCATTTCACTACATTATTTTGTCCAATATTCGATGCATAGCTCCATTTTTTTTTTTTTAAGAACATTACATATCATAAAATTCGATTAAGGATACTTTGATACCAAACAAAAATTAAAACTTCGTAACTGCTCCACGATAAGATACATACTATAGGGTTGATTGCGTTTTTAATCTTTCGAATCTCTTGTTATTTTATATCTTTTAAAACATTTTGGTTTATTTTATACCAAAGAAAATAATAATATGTAATATTAATTTTGTAATTTGTGCTAATTAGGGAAAAGAAGTATTGTTATATTTTTAATTGTTATTGTATTGTGGGTTATTGTTTGTTGGAAAGTGAAATAAAATTAAACTCGTATGAGATATTAAAGTGGAATATAAGTCTTTTGATACTGTCATTAAAAAATGTTAAAAATTGGAACTCTTCAAAAATCGAGTGCTTTAGTTGGAGCCTCTTAAAGTTTCAACAGAGGCCCTACAAATATTCATTATTATTTATATTTAGAAGTGGCGCATTGCAATTTTCTTCTTTTTTTCATACAAAATTTGTGGACCACAGCCAGGTTGTTTTAATTAAACCTCAAAAACTATGAAGTCCATTCTGGTCTATGGAAAAGTTAATACATATGTGTGGACTAGAATTAAAACCGATTTTATCCACTTTTAGAGATTTATGGAGAAATATGGATATAATGGATTTTGAAAACTACCTCTGGATTTCAGACTAAAATAAAAAAGTGTAGCAATTGAAAACTTGAAAAGCTTAAGTTTAAAAGGTCAAAACTTCATTATTACTTTTTTTTTGTTTAAGTAACAAGTAAAACAATTTTGGCAAGAAGCACTGCGGGTTGGTTGTTTAAGCTCGAATTTAATTGAAAACTGATTGATGTTCAAACATAGGATCTTCATTGTGCAGTATGTGCCTTAAAGCTTAAGCCATTAACTTTCTTTTATATTTTTGTAGAACATAAGTTCAATGGACCTCCAATCTTCTCCATAGTGTTTAGTTATTTTCAAATTAGATTGTTTAGGACGAATAAGGCTAACAACATACTATTGATTTCTCAAAGATGAATGAAGAAATATACAAGATTCAAAAAGAATTTCGAAAGTTAATGTTCATTCTTTAGAGAGACCATAAAAACTTTTTTGAAAAACAAAAAAAAATATTTCGAGAAATAATATGACCTCATAGGAGAATAGGCTCAATGGAGGGGTCTCAATAAGTACTATTTCTGTGTCTCGTAAAGGGAAAGGGTTATAGCCCAATAGCTGTTGCACTGGACTATAACTCTTTTCCTGCACAAATTGGGTTTAAATGTTGTAACACTTTCTGACCTAAGTAATTGGAAATGTTTCAATGAGTGCTATTTGATATTAGGTTTGAAAGTGTTACAACCTATAGGACGATTCGCCCATTCTCCTTTGCATAAAAAACGCATTTTATTCGAAAGATTCGAATATTTCAAAAACTCAGCGCATCAAAGGCCATCAGAAAAGTATTTATATTTTGGTTTACTACCCTAGCATTTGCTCCCTAAGGGTACAAATAACCAGGAATATTCATCTCAAGTCTTAACTTGAATAAAATGGTTTTTGTATTTCAAGTTTATAATTAACAATATATACATATTTTGAATGGATATTATGGATTTTGATGCACTAGAATAAAATTTGCGTATATCACGCCGTTTTAATAATATTCCACTCCTGTCCCTTAGGCCATACTTTTCTCATATAAATTTGCATAAGAAGTTTTACACTTTTTACATTTTATTTTGTTTTTTCTTTCTCTGGAATAACAACAGCTTTTCCAATATTTTTTGGTTGATTAGTATTTAACTATTATACCTTTTGAATGGGATTTTTTTTATATATATATATATATAGTTTATTTAGCAGAACTCTGCTATTAAAATTCAATTTTGTTTACAATTTTAAACTTAAATTATATAGGTATATACAATATTTACATTATTACTAATTACATTATTATTAAGGATAATTACATTTGATGAAATCATTTGCATATCTTTTGAACGTTTTTAAATTTGTTTCATTTTTTGCCTCGTAAGGAAGTGTGTTGAAAAGTTTACACCCTTTATATAATATACTATTTTGTGTGAGGTTTGCAACGTAGTTAGGAAGTTATTTTTTTATTTGAAGTCAACTTTTCTTAAAATTGCCATTCACGCCTAAACGGAGGGATATACACCTCCTATCCCATACTATGGTTTTCTTCTTTTGGCCCGATCCACACGCATGCACCATATGTCAAAGACCTTGTATTTGTTATTATACACTTTAATATACTACTTGTTGTTTTAAATTTATTATTGCTATATTTTAGAGAACCGTCCCTTGGAAACTGTTGGGTCTTAGGAGACGGTTTTGAACTCAAATTGAAGTAAATTTAGTAAAGTTTAAATCGTAGAACAACGTTTTACTCTGAAATTAAGGCGTATTGGTTAATATTCCCAATCACTCGCGAAAATTTCGCCGTTTTTTGGATTTTTACCACGGTTGCGTTCGACGCTCGAGGTCAAAAAATTGGATTTATCACTAGGCCAACATCATAAATAACTCAGCAAAAAATCAGAACTACCGGATTTGCCGTAAGGTCTAATGCATATAGTTACTGGACTAATATAAACTGGTCAAAAAACACCTCTACATTTAAATTTTTTGTTTAGAAAATAGAACTTCAATATCACGTCCTATGAATCACATTTGATGCATAGATTTTCTTGCACCGTGTTAACAGCGTCCATAAATCATATTATATATGATTTATCCTTTTTTGTTTTCTATAATCGATAGTTGGAATTGTTTTTAACAATTGGCTTATAAAATTTTATTTTATTTATATTTTTTTATTTATACAAAACATACTGACGATGGAAGCATAGCTTCCGAAATGCATTTAACTAAGTGTTTTTAAGTTATTTAAAATAATATCTTTTATTTATTTCATGAAAAAGCACGTTGAAAATCTAAACTGTCAAATCAATGTAAATCCTATTTTTTGGTTTCTATTACTTACAAATGAATCTTTAGACGCAAAGGCTCAAATTGTAGCAATTGTAGTACATAAGGAAGGTTTCCAAGGTACCAATAAGTTGAGTGCCCGCAATGTACTCAAGAATTACCAACCCGATGGTTCAATTTAGTAAAAAACATGAAACAAGAAATAATATGTTTTTTTCTTTTAAATGATTTATGTTCAAGTATTAATAATTTTTAAAATATGAATATTTTTCGCATTTTTTGTACAACTTAAAATAAAAATACAATTAAAAACATAAAGACCGTTATTTTATTTAAAATACATAACATGAAAACACAAACAGTTTGTGAAATATACGAGTATCTCAGGAATACTGAAAATATAAATACATGTGTACCATATTTTATAGAGCAAATATACTGCGAGGTTTTAATGTCGCTGTGTGTGGGTTCGTCGCTGCATAATACATTTTTCCACTACTTTGTGGCCAGAAGGTAATCGTTTGGCATTTATGGTGAAGTTAAGCAAAAGAAAAGCGTTTCAGATATGAACTTCTCTTTAACAAAAGGCACTTTTCTTGAAGAGCAAGCGAGCAGTTTTGTTTTCAATAAGACTCTATGAGTGGACCTACTGGCACTCACTTCAACTGGTGTTTTATGTTTCAAATCCTTGGAGGACATACATAAATAGATTGTGTTAAGCTCTCCTAACCAAATTTCTTTTGTTTTTAGGTAATTAAAACGTGTATCCTCTGTTCTAGCTTGGAATGAATTGAATATTATAGTCGAAAAGCATTTAATTGCTTTTGCATTGTGTCGTTTGTAATCTACCCATTCGCGTAGAACAAAATGCTTTCACGTTGAGATTCAACGACTTATGGCAAGAGCCAAAAATGATAGTACCTGCCATACTTTTTTGTGGCAATTTTACATAGTCGTATCTTTCTCAAAAACGGCTCTACTTTTCATTAAAAAACATTTAATAAATAACTTGAAACCATTTTTAGGCAGGAAACCACTTTTCAAAACATGGTTATGAGTGGTATCTCCCAAAGAACTATTTTTTGTTATTTTCAATTTTCTTCAAAACGTTATACCTAACTGATTTTAATAAAAAATATATATAGAAGCTTCTTAAAATAAAAATAGTATTGTGTACCAAAATTTTCAAAGACTGTAAGCGAAAATTTGGATTTTTTTTTTTGTAAATTCATTATTTTCATTTTTTCGATAAAATTTTGTCTGTGTGTTAAAATTAGAACGGTCAACTATAGAATAAAAAAATAAAATGTTCAAGAGTCTGAAGGGTCTGGGTATAAAAAACATGAAAATTACGAGAGAAAAATGTTTAAAGCAGGAATTACGATACTTAAATTAGCTCGAACAACTTTGGGGGGAAAAAGAAGGTCCTCTAAATTCTTGATCAAATATAATTGCGTGGATAAAAAATTTTAAGTCGTTAAAGCAGTTTTTTAAAAAAATATTTTTTAATCAAAATTTTTAAAACATTTTTAAAGAAAAATTTTTAAATGCAAATCAAAATTTCAAAAAAAGTTATCAATCCATTTTTCGGTTATCGAATTTTCAAAAAAAAAAAATAATCAAAATCTGTTTAACCAATATAGAGAAAATTCAAAATAAACGCCGTTGTATGAAAGGTACTATTTAAAGTTGCTAAGTGTAAATTTTTATAATTTTTAGTTGTAGATCGCACTAATTTAAGCATGCGGAAAAAAATTTATTAAAATTCGTAGTTGCCGTCTTTGAGAAAAAAAAATATATTTTACTTAACGGTTTTTTTTTAACATTTGTATGGAAGGTCAAGGTACTGATATTTTTTCATAAACGTAAATTTTTTATTAAAATATTCCACAAAGTGTTAAAATACACTTAAATACCGAGTCTCGAGACAGTTAAAAATAAATAAATTTGGTGGCACAACAGCTCATGGAGAACCAAAACCAAGGCCTAGTGACTTTTATAACTCTCAACCATTCCTGTGTGCGTGTTGTTGGCAGGGGACCTACAAATTTTTGCTGACTCCGAACGGCTAGATGAGAAGCACTTATTCATGACAAGTATACTCTTGGAGGATTTGTCAGTCCCTCGCAAGAGGCAGTACCTCAGAAAAAAACATTTCTGTTTTTAGGTGGCAGTGGCCAGGAATCGAACCCTCAAGACAGTTAATCATGTAGTTTTAAAAAAAAATGGTAACGTCTTTCAAAAACCCAAAAAATATTTTTTTGAAATTTTTGATAAAAACACTTGTTTATAAATTAAGTTCCTATCGTGGGCTTTACATTTGTAAGAAGCTTCTGTATAAAAAAATATTAAAATCAGAAAAACCGTTCTGATGAAAATCGAATATTTAAAAAAAATGAATCTTGAAAAATGAAAAATGGTTTCCTGTCCAAAGTTAGCCTGTAGTAAAAGAAATTTATTCAATTTTTTTAGAAAAGTTGTAGAGCCGTTTTTGAGAAAAATATGATTTTTTAAAATTGTATGGCAGAGGTACCGTTATTTTCTAAAAAAAAAAAAAAAAAAACATTTGGACAGAATCTCCAAAAACCACTATGTACCGAGTTTTAAGAAAATCAGTCCAGCCGTTAAGGCTGCAGCTGAACGGACAGACAGACAGAATTTTGAGACCCATTTGGGTTTTGTATACAAAACATTTCATTTAAATGAACAATGAACCAGTTACTGGAATTTACGAAAAAATCGGACTTGCAAAAAATTTATAACGGGTGATTTTTGAAGAGGCTTAGAACCTTTAAAAAAAAAAACACAAAAAATTCGAAAAAATGAATGAAATATTTATTTGAATCTATAGTTTGAACCTTGCAATTTAATGTTTAAAGATAATTTCATGCAAATGTTGACCCCGGCTGCGTCTCAGGTAGCCCATCCGCTGAGTCCAATTTTGGCATACTTTTTCACACATATCGGCCGGTATCTCACGAATGAATGCATGGATGTTGGCTTCCAGTGCGTCAATCGAAGCGGGCTTGTCCCTATAGACATTAGCCTTGACATACCCCCACAAAAAATAATCTAATGGTGTCAAATCGCACGATCTAGGCGGCCAATTGACCGGCCCGAAACGTGAAATTAACTGTTCACCAAACTCGCCTCGCAATTGCGCCATTGTTTCGCGTGCTGTGTGGCATGTGGCACCGTCTTGTTGAAACCACATATCATGCAAGTCAAGAACTTCCATTTCGGGCAAAAAAAAGTTTGTTATCATCGCTCGGTAGCGTTCACCATTGACAGTAACGCTGCAATTCGCATCATCTTTGAAGAAATATGGCCCAATAATGCCGCCGGCCCATAAACCGCACCAAACAATGGCTTTTTCGGGATGCATTGGTAGCTGTTGCAATGCTTCTGGCTGATCTTCACTCCAAATGCGGCAATTATGCTTATTTACGTACCCATTCAACCAAAAATGAGCCTCATCGCTGAACACAATTTTTCGATAAAAAAGCGGATCCTCGGCCAGCTTTCCAAGAGCCCATTCACCAAAAATTCGGCGTTGTGGTAGGTCGGCTGGCTTTAGTTCTTGCACCAGCTGTATCTTAAAAGGCTTTACGCCCAAATCCTTCCGCAAAATTTTCCACGTAGTGCTGTAACAAAGGCCTAACTGCTGGGAACGGCGCCGAATCGACATTTCGCGGTCTTCTGTCACACTAGCTGATACCACCAACACGTTTACGTACTGTGCGTAGTGAAGAAAATATTGGCACGAATTTTGATAGTAAAATTCAATAATTTGCAAGCGTTGTTCATTTGTAAGACGATCCATGGTTAAATTACAAACCAAACTGAAGCTGTTTGACAGTGACACAAGGTACTAAACACACGTCAGCTGTCAAAACCAGTGTTGCCAAAACCAAACCAGCTAAAAAATCACCCTTTATTTTGCTTCATCAAAAATGAATTATGTATTTATTTTCGTCGAAGATAAAAATAAAAAGCAACAAAATTGTTTTTTGGTATTTTTCTTAATATTTTTGAGGATTTGTGAAAAAATGATCCACGTAAAAGTTTTAGGCCTCTTGATTATCTACAAATTTTAAACATATTTTTTTCCGATAGGAGGTCTACTTTTGCCAGAAATCGTACAAAACATCGTTTTCTTACCCCCATTCCATCTTTTAACCCACTTCATTTAGAACGTATATTATAGAATGGATTTGTTGCTTTAAAAAAAAGTAATGCGTGGGATTGAAATATTTTTTTTTTTCGTTTTTGAGACAAATATTTAGAAAAATAATCCCTCCCGCCTGAACCGAATTATCCCTCCGATACAATTTTGTTTTCTCTTCTGAATCTAATCTATAAATTCTATTTTTTTCGCGTAATATAATAATAAATCTAACCCTATAATTAGTATCTTTCTTAAAGTGAAAAGAGGGAAACCAGGGGGGGGGGGTGAAATAAAAATCTGAAAAAATTAGGTAAATTATTTTTTGAACGATCTATGTCCAATTTAAGGACCACCCTAATATATACAATTTTTACAATTATAGTAAAAGTTTTAAGATTTTAATATATGTATGTACTTAAACATAAGAGCAAGAACGTGCGACACAATCATACGTTTTATTATTTATTGCAACAAATTTTCTAGTTTGCACAAATACATATTTCTTAAAGTGCATTTTTTAAATTAAAATTAAAAAAAAAAATACTGTTCGCGAATGCAAGACAGACTTAGTTTTTTTCAAATATTTTCAAACAGTTTCAGACCGCCAGATTTTAGTTCGGGCCAGTACAAACCTAAAAACAAAGAGTGTGACGTCACTATCATTTGCTTTTGTTCGACTAACAAAAAATATTTTAATTCATTGTTCGATTGCTTTTACTAGTTTTTCTAAAATTGAAATTCAATATCAATTAAAAACAATTATTTTGATTATATAATTCTTAATTAGAGCTTCACTTAAAAATAAAAAAATTATTCAGTCGTCACAGAAATACCAAGATGGCGACTTAGGTCAAACCATCGTTTTTGTCATCATGAAAATTTGCTAGCTGTCAGAATGCTGTCAAAAAATATAATGAACTGACAGATTAGATTCGATTTGTTTTTTTTTTTTATATTTTAAAGAAAACATATCAGTGCGTGCGGACTGTGTAGCAGCCGTTGGCAGTGGCATTCGTTTTTAATACAAATGAACTAATTCTACAAATAAATAATCCAGACTTTGTCTGGTTTAACAAAACCTATAAATATATTGTTGCGTATATTAATTAAAATGTAAGCTAAACAAAATGTTTCCTCGATCTAATTTGTATTCTAAGTTAAAATTTGTTGTCATCGTGCTGCTTATCATTTTTCTAATCGATTACTTTGGTATCCTGACTCATATCTTTGAATTGGATTACTATCGTCTATTTCATTATCCACTTGAGGGAGATATTTTGCAATACTCGCATCGCGTAAGATACCATCAGGAAGTAGAAGTGAAACCAATAAACTTCTACAACTACACATTCCTCGAGAAATGCCATCACAAATGCGTTGAGGATGGTGGTTCTCCCATATCGCCAAAAATCACATTTATTGTCAAATCAGCAATGCCAAATTTCGAAAGACGGCAAGCCATACGCCAATCATGGGGCTACCAACAACGTTTTTCCGATGTCATCATCCGGACTGTTTTTGTGTTGGGTGTTTCTAATAATCAAGAACTGCAAAAACATATCAAAATCGAATCTAGGCAGTATAATGATATAGTGCAATCAAATTTTGAGGATACCTACTTCAACAATACAATTAAAACTATGATGGGTTTTCGGTGGGCTGTCGAAGTCTGCCCCACAAGTAAATTCTATTTATTTGTCGATGACGATTATTATGTATCCCCTAAAAATGCTCTGCGATTTATAGAAAACCCAGAAAGTTATCCACGAAATTTGGACGAAGCCGATGAAACTCTTCGAAAGCTGGGTGGACGGTTCAAAAATAGGCTTTATTTTAATAAATTCCCAGAAGCCATGGCCCAACAAGGGGCCGCAGACCGAAGAATACTTGCTCACGGTCACAGCAATTTCTATGAAGACTCAGAGGGTCCGGCAGTGAATGTCAACCCCGAGGAAGAGTATAGGAAGCAAAGTGCACTGCTTAGCGATAGTTACAACGATAAACTTTTTGCTGGATTTGTCTTCCATTCATCTCCTCATAGACACAAACCAAGTAAATGGTACGTTAGTTTGGCCGAATATCCATTCCATATGTGGCCACCGTATGTAACGGCTGGAGCTTTTTTACTTTCCAGAGAGGCACTATTTGAAATATATTTTGCAAGCATGTATGTGAAGCATTTTCGGTTCGACGACGTTTATTTGGGTCTGGTTGCTTTGAAGGCGAAAATTAAGTTGCACCATTGTGAGGAGTTCTATTTTCATAGGCCAACTTATTCGGGTCCCTACAGCTATCGGTATGTTGTGGCGTCGCATGGGTTCGGAGATACAAAAGAACTGATCAAAACTTGGAACGAATGTAGATCGGCTGGTCATGCTTAAGCCGTTGCTGCATTAGGAAACAACCAAATATATTTATTTATTTAATTTGAAATAAAATTGTTAATAAAACGAACTTTTGAGAATAAAAAACGCTGAGTTTTGTGTTCTTGCATTATGCAATATAGATCAATAACTATAAACCTTTTGTTAATTTTGTTTTAAATTACCTTAAAGAAGTCATGCAATTGCATGTTAGCACACGAATACTGTGTGAAAAGAAGCAATTCAGAATGATGGGCGCAATTTATTTTACTTACAGTATAGTCCTTCCTTAAAGGTAGTATTTATATATATTTGTATGTCCTTAACGGTATGAAAGATTCTAATAAAACAGTAATTTAACCATTAACTCAAAATAATGTGCATAATTCACATTGAAATAGAAATAAAAAGGTCAAATTTTATTTTCTATTGAATCATAGCCAGTTTTCACAACAATTGTACATTAAATATTACTGAAATACATAGTTTTAAATTAATTTATATATACTGAAATCATAAACGAATATTACTAATCAAATTTGAGATCTCACATAGAATTCAGTGTAATCTCTATTCAGTTCCCAATGCATATTTTAGTTTTCTTCTACCATCGATGTACCATAAGGTTTCATCGTAGGTCCGTGGTAGAACTTCTGGAACTGTAGATGGTGCTTTATATGTATAGGAGAAAATATTCGAAGTCACTTCATTTCCTGAAGCTGGATCAATTATATCAGCTACTATCATAATTTGTATGTAATCATCTTGGGTGTAAACAACATGGGCGTTCATTTTCAAAAACAATGATACACTAACTGGCTTTTGGAAGCTGATGTCGCTAATTGTCACAAGTTTTGGCCGTGCTTTACAATATAAATTTGCACAGACCCAACTGATTTCCAAAGCACTGCGCATAAGGAAACCACCGAATACTGTGTTGTGAGCATTTCGATTTTCAGGAAATGAGGCCATCGTTGAAACTACCGAAGTGCCGCCCATCCAGCGGGCATTGTTTGGCAGTATTCGAGAATTCAACTCCATTAAATCAGATCGGGTAGTTCTTAAAAATAGATCATGGCTTATCTTTTGTTCTTCGGCAGTGGGTTCGAACTTTAGCAATGAAGATGCCTGCAACTGCTTTCTTCTTTCCTTGCGCTGTTCACCACCAGTTAGAATCGTTTTTTCGTGTTCGTTAGCTGGAACAAGCGGATTGACTGGAGCTGATTTAGTGTTGGTTGCATTTCTAGCAGCCATCAGGAAGAGAGCACGTGTTATTTTTTTGTATTTATCACCTTCTAATTGCTCCAACCACACTACAATTTCCATTGAACTCCTACCAACCCAAGAAACATGACCTGAGAGTCGAATATCCTGGTTTGCCTGAGGCGTGAAATCGGTAAATGTTATTTTATCGACAAGAATTGTTACAAAGGTGTAAGGCAAAGGAATAGATGGATCCAGTTTGGGGATTTTCAAATGCTGATGGCAAACCCAAACTGAGAGGTATTTGAATCATTATAATTACAGGTAACAAATATTTTAAAATTTATAACAAACCGGCAAACAAATCCATGTCTTCCATAAGCCTGCCTAATCGAACATGCCCCAAGGTTGCTACATATCGGTCTTGTAGTGATTTGCTGACACTCAAGGGAATAATTGCAGAAGTGAAAGAATCCTGCATAGACCTAGGTGGCAAATCCTCCATTTTCGGTTCATATTGCAGCAAGTGCTCCCTAGGTTTCGGATGGAGACTGTACCCACAATCTAGACCAAGACTGTTCATCATTTTGAACTTTACTACAAAAACAAAAGATTGTGGTCATAAAGAATCGTAAAAGTTCATTACACAATAATAATCACCGATGTTATGCGAAGCAATTTATAAAGACACATACCTAGGTATATACCAAATTGCTCCCTTCTGTTTTCCGAAAACAGACTACCTACATTAAAAAAAGAAACCAACATGCTACTTACCTTCGCTCATAGTTTCCGTGCAGCCATCAACTCGTTCAAAATATGAGGTACATTGCCGGGGACTGGGAATCATGAATTAATTATTATTGAACTTAATTTACCAATTTATTGTAAACATACAATTTTTGTAAAACACGTAATCCAGGAAGAAGTTGCTTGTTTGCCCTTAGGGCAGCTCTTAAGTAGTTTAATGACGCCATGGCTATTATGTAGATATTTTATTTAATTTGGCTGATTTTTCTCGATAACTTTTAAATGGAAAAAAATATATTAGTTATTAGGTACACATACATTTTTTGAAAAAAGTATAAATAAATACCAATACGTACTTTTTAAAAAAACAAGTCAGAGTTCAGAGAAAGACGGTAGTGACAGACTACACTGAAAAAAAAATGAAATGACATCACAACCTTCACTTCAGCAAGTCAGTTGTTTTCACTCTGTTTAGATTGGGATTTGGGAAGATTGAGTCTGATTACATGATACGTTTTTTTTTCGGTAGGTGTTTCGTCTTTTTGTGTCTGTTTAGATTGGGAAAATTGAGTCCAGACTCGTGATTCTCATCATGTCTAGATTCGAAAATTTGAGGCGCTTCAAAACACAGAACAACCTCAATTATTTGCACTTCGACAAACAAGTCACAAGTGAGTCTCATGAGTCCGTTATTTATATTTTGTTCATGCCTCACGACATCCCTGAACCCCAACTTTTCTTGTCAAAAAACTACCGTGAGACCGATCTCAATCTTCCCAATCTAAACAGATTCTTTGACACATTAGGTGTGTTCCAGAACGAGTTTCAAACAGTTGGAAACCATGATACAACTAAATAAGATAGCGCATTGCGCATCATTCACATAAAATGACGTCATCGACGCACACAAATACTTTTTCCAAGATTAATAAAACAAAGATTTTTTGACTAAAATTTATTAATTAAATATGAAATATAATTTCCTAAAAGCAATGCACTTGTTTTTAGGATTCTGCAAATACATTTTTATCATAAAAACAACAAAAGTATCAGGAAAAGTTGTGCGTCGATGACGTAGATGCGCAGAACAAAACGAAAAAAAAACAGGACGGCGTTATCTGTTTAGTTGTATCATGGTTGGAAACCATTTAGCCAGTTTATAGTTCTGAGGATTTCTCTCAAAAATACCTCATTTTTCCCCTTAAAAACCGAGACTGAATTTGTTTCGCAATAAATTACATAAGAAGAAAAGAAAAAGTGAGTTGTTTTGACCTCTATGTGGGAAATACTTTTTAAATTTTATCCTCCTGCTCTGAAAAAAAATTGAGGAAACTCAACTTTAAAACCCATATTGATTTTGTAGTCTCTAAAGGTAACTCTATGTTAGACTCGACAATTTTCAAGGATGCTTCTCTTAAGACATTGTTTATGTCTTTAGTGTTGCCTTTTTTGGAATATTGTTCAGTAGTTTAGTTTTCTTCTTATGAAAATAGTATCTCAAGGATTGAGAGGATACAAAAAAAGATTTACTCGGTTTGCCTTAAGAAAACTTGATCGGTCCGGTGATTTGCCAGATTACACCACGAGATGTGCTTTAATAAACTAAAAAAACACTCGAATGTCGTAGAAAATATCTATGTGTTTTGTTCATAAAGGACATTTTTGACAATCGTGCCAATTCTAGTGAATTGCTTTCATTTATTTCTTTTTATGTTCCGAATAGAGGGTTAAGAAACCGGAATGATTTGTTTTATGTTTCCACACATAGAACTTATTATGGGTCCAATGAGCCTATAGGGCTAGTCACGCACATGCAATTTTCAGTTTCGGAACTGTTTGGTTGCAAAAATGAGTCCTATGAACTCACATGAGACTGCGCGCACATGCAGAAACTATTCTGTCGTCGATTGGAGCAACTTTTCAGTTTGTGTTTTGGCACATACTGGACAATTGCCCGAAATCAGTTTTTCAGTTTGTGTCATATGGAGTTATATGTAACTGCGCGGACATTCAACCAAATAGTTGCGCATATTTAATCACATCGTTGAATTTTGTTCTTTCCCAAGGGCATTATGTTCTCTGTGCGAAAGAGAACAAATGTATCTTTTCTTTTATTTGCTGAGCAGAAGAATAGGACAAAGGCAAAAATATTTTTCTTTGTGTATGAGATAGAAAAACTGAATGAACATTGTCGGTGTGTTAGTGGGGTTCTTTGCGATTGCTTGTGGAGTTGCTCATGTGCGCACTCATCGGTCAACTTGTGACTAAACTATTTTGTTGCGGTAGCAGTGGCATGTGCGCGACTGGCCTAACGCGTTCTTTGAGATTAGATTCAATATGCAGTGAAATCGACCTTTGCATGCAGAGATCATTTTAAATGCATTATTAATGAAATATGTAATATGTAGTTAATTATATTAGGTTTCTTTTTTGTTTATATTTATATGTATAAATGTATTATTAAGTCATCAGCAGATCATTGTATCAATTGGTGAATAAACTATACTAAACTAAAAAGAGAGCGCTCATGAGAGAGAAAAAAATTTCCCCTCCTTGCCAGATTTGGTGCGAGACACTTAGCCAGTTTATATTTCTGAGATCTCAGAGGACTCAGAGCGCTCAGAAATATAAACAGGATTCCTCTCAAAAATTCCTCACTTTTCCCCTTAAAAACTGAGACTGAAATTTTTTTGGATTCCCTTGCTCAATTATTTTTTGTCTCAGTAAATTCTATAAGAAGAAAAGAAAAAGAGAGTTGTTTTGACTTCTATGTGAGGAATACTGTTTATATTTTATTCTCCTTTGCTTTGTCAAAAAATTGAAGAAAAATACTGAGCGCTCAAGAAATATAAACTGGACAATTTCTTTTGGGCATTTCGTACTGGATGTCAAATGCCAGGTGTTCGTATGTCAGATTTGAAAAAAATGTCAGTTTGAAGTAAAATAACCAAACATAATACAAATGGCTAGGGTTACCCAAGTGCCACTTTTTTTGTATTGTTTTTGGTACACCGACCTCAAGACTCATTTGTTGTTGTTTAAATGTGCAAAGTATTGAAGTATAGTTGTTGTTTCTATGTGGCAGCTCCATCTCCATTCTGTTCAGGCAGTAAAGATGAAACAGTTGTCTGTGTGTTTATTTTTTTGTTTGTTTTAACCTATGTAGGGGGTAATCTCTAGAATTATTGAACCGATCTTTAACCAATTGAAAGCTACAATGTCCCTAAGGAACAAGGCTACATTTTGGTTTGATAAAAATTAAATTTAAATATTTGTATTTCTTATCAATATTTGTGAGTTTTTTTATTTTTATATTTTCAATAATTTAAAAAAAATTCTTGGAGCTTGAAAGATTATTCTTAGGGGAAGGTTTTATAGAGTTAAAGTTTTGTTAAAAAAATTATTTGTAGATTAAAAAAAATTCTTTTCTTTTGGAAAGGGTTTCTTAGACATTAGAGGATGGACTTAGGGAGTGGGTCAAAGGCTAGATACATATATTTAGCCAGTTTATATTTTTGAGCGCTCAGAACTTTTTCTCTGTTCTTTAACAGGGCAGGAGAGCAAAATATTAACAGAATTCCTCACAAAAAAGAATTCAAAACAACTCTATGCTTCATTTTTTATTCAATTTACTGTAAAAAAAAATAATCGAGTAAGCGAATCCAAAAAATTTCAGTCTCAGTTTTTAAGGGGAAAAGTGAGGAATTGAGGTCTGAGGCCTCTGAGATCACAGAAACTTGCTAGTTTTGAAATTAAGCTTCAAATCTATCTATAGGGGGACATGACGGAAAAAGAAAAGAGAAGCCGATTTGAATTTCTCCTTTTGTTGTTAAGCTACATTGAAAGGATGGATTTAATGCTTACTATTTTTCAAGGGTGAAATGGGTTAGAAAAAGGAAATCCGATTTAAAACATATTTTTTATGCTTGCAAAGTATTGAAATTGAAATCGCTTGACTTGATATTTTTCAAAATTAAGCTACTCCGATTTACACAAATATATTTACATACATAAGTTTGAAAAAGTATCATTTAGAGTTTAGCGAAAGGTTTTATTTAGAGTTTGGCCTTAGGGTTAGATATTTTTCAAAATTTAGCTTTATATTTATAGGGTGAAATAAGTAAAGTACATACATAATATCTGCCCTTTTGTTTTAAAGGCTATATTAAGAGGATGCACTAAGAGGAGATGACTTTACTACTAGATATTTTTTCAACACTAAGCTTCACACATTTTTTCGAAATCAAGCTTTACCAGGGTGAAATGGAAGAAAATTTCCACGAATAAATCCACCAAGGATCTCGTTTATTTAATGGTGATCAACATGACCACTTATAAACCAAGTGGATATGAGAATAGAATAAACTATTAATTATAGAAGAAGCCGGTAGTGGAGTTTCTTTCGTTTACAATTATTTTAAACGAAAAAATTCGTGAAAAACCATCAGCCAGCTAGTTTATTGATAAAACCTGTAATGATTGTTCAAATTTCCTCTCCAGCACTCAATTCGTTTTCTTCAGGTTCAACAAGTTAATCATTTACTGAAGATCGGTTAGGCAAATCAATAAACTCATGATGCAGATGAGAAGGAATTGCTGCTTTTCAAACAGAGAACAACAAGATGTTGGTACTTTGCCTCTCATATTGGCTGATCAGGGAAGTTAAGCTAAAGCGGAGATTCTAATTGCCCAATGCGCAAATTTTTCTTAATACTTGATTTAAGCGGGCTCAGAGTTATCGTCTGAACACGTGTAATTGCAGGTTTGCGAGCACTGTCAAACGTAAGTCATTTGCGGTGTATTTGCGAGTATTTTCGTGACGTTAGTGCTCGCAAAGATTTGCGAATATCGCAAATCGTCTGTTCCTAGCTTAAGTATTTGACAGAAAAACGGAAATTCTCTGAGTTCTCAGAAATATTTGAGCATGAAGAAATTTGAGTTGTGTAGTCGGTGGCAAAAATAAAACAAAATAGAAGGAAGGTGGATTTTCTTAATTCTTAATTCTCTCAAATTTGCAAGGAACTTAACGAAAAAGAAACAACAGTTTCCATTTTCTATTTCTATTTATTATTATCAAAGTAAATTTGTGTACTCCTTGAATTTTCAATTTCCAATTAAACGCTATACTCACTTTTACATTCAGTACGTTTTTTATTTTAATGTTGGTAGGCATTCCACTAGGTAGGATCGCACTCGTTGGAACTTCACTTCAAAATATTTTTTGTATGTACTATATTTGACCTATATATACTGAAGTGACAAATGCGCTCTGACTCTGATTAATACAGCGATAGTTTTACTAGTACTTAAAATCCTTCTTAATTAGTTCGCCAACTCTGCAGTTATTTTATATGGTTTATAAGAAAGTTATGAATCACAATGAGATAAATATTATTTATGTTTGATTTTTATTTTTAAAAAAGTGATACAATAATAACTAAATATGTACCTTTATCTGCACATCACGTAACCCATTTATACAACAAAAAACCATACTTTACAATAAACATTATGATAAGGAATAACATTTTAATTAATTATTTGTTTATTTCATTTTCAAAATAATTAGTTTGTTACAAATCTTATAAAGCACTTTTATTTGAATACTCTTTACATTGAAAGTTAATTTATCTCGAAGGAACTGTTTTGTATGAATAATTTATAATGTAGATATAAAAAGTTGGCACAAGGAAATTGATAGTGTCTTTTAAAGTTTAATATACAGTTAACCAACATTATTTATAGTTAAAAGAGTGGACATCACAAAACAGATAAAACGTAAATTAACTGAACATATTTTATGTTCATTAATTTTTGCAAATTTTTTTTTTTAACTTATAAAAATAGTGTATGTAAAGTTGTTCCAATAATACCAGCAAGCAGGTATTAAGACTAACCGATTAAGCTGTAAAAAGCAAAACAAAAAATAATGTTTAGTTAAAAGAATTTTTATTTAAAAGTCTGTTAGTTGAACAGTAATGTAAAGTTCTTGACAGTTTTTGGGAAAAAATTCTAAGGACATGAAGGTTTTCCGAAAAACAGTTTTAAAAAAGGCCAAAGCTAAGCGAAATAAACACTGAGTTTGGTAAAGCTTAAGCTATCTATACAAGAAGTATCACACACCCAAAGAAATAGAATTCAATTTAATTTGGATTAAAATTAGTTTTTAAAAATTGTTTATTCATGAAATAACGAAAACCTAAAATAAGCATTTTTTGTTAATTTGGTAATTAATCGTAGTTAAAATTTGATTTAATACTGATTTGTCCTTATTAGGAATTTTATCTGCATGTAGATTTGCCGTGCTTTTTAGGAATATTTTTACTAATTGTTTGATTTTTTTGTATCTCAAAAATAAAATTCGATGTTTGGTTTGTTTGAAAAGCTCGCCTCCACCATGGGCGTTGAAAAATAATTTGATTTACATTACAGGTTTACGAGTTTACATTACATAGCTAGTAGCATGCACATACACTCCTTCATACTTATATTTTGTTATATAGTTTAGTCTACTAGGGTCCGACCTGGATGAAGCTTATTGGTTATAGGTTCACATCAGACTGTAATTTCAGAGTAAATTATTTCTTCTTTCTGAATATTTTAGTCTATGAATTTTTTTCAGGCAGATATGAGTTGAATGTGATTGAATACAAGTTTTGACAGTTCTTTTTCAAAAGTTATAGTGGCTATACCAGTTTTAAGATTTTAAGTGATTTTGAGTAATTTTTGAATGAAAATCTAGGTTTTCATTTTGAAAGTTCAACAATGCAAATAAACTCACATAGAAATTTAAAATAAAGATGCTGCTGAACAGGAAAGGTTTGTGCGGGTACGTATCTGTTGGTATAGTTAAGCGGTTAACCCTGAACCTATAACAGCTTTATGTGTTTGCAAGGATGGTTAGGCCCGTACTACCATTGCACTGTCAATCATTATACAGCCAATAATAAAAAATAACTTGTATGCGGTCTAGGATTAGGTGAGGAGAGTGTGAAAATGTGATGTGGAAACACATATCATAAGCCTTCTCCAAGCGATTTGTTACAGGTGGATAAGAGCGCTTGTTAGACCGATGGAGTGTTGCAGCAGTTTTTCCAAGAGCTACGTTAAATTTAACATGGCTATTAGAACACGCTAATTCAACGATTATTGAAGTTCATGACGAGTCGAATTTAGTACGCCGTCTGCGAAGAACAAATCCTTCTGACTTGGTGCGGTGAACAGAAAACCGCTTTAAAATCGCGGAATAAGCAGGAACTTTTGCCGGAAAGTAACCTGCAACACGTAACTTAACTTCGTTAAAAATAAATTGCTAGATAAGTTTCAACTTAGTTGCAATCGGGAAGTGGTCCTCATAGAGCCTTATCAGGTTTTGCACCTACCCACGCGAAAAAAATTAACATGGTTTATTTTGTTTTTAGTTTGTTTTTGTATTTATTTTTTTAATTGGTCAAACCCTCAATGAATATTTTGTCCGCTGTATTTTGGCAAGCATTTTGTTATCTTGTTAGGGACATCAGCAGTGTATTTGGCCTAAAACTAAATTACTGTCAAACTGAATATTCAAAATTTGTATGAATATGCTTCCTGAGAATTGGAGCGATTTGGTTGCTGTTGATAAAGTTCAGGTATATGAATGTTCATATGTGTATATATGTTTTATTTTATTTAGTATATATCATCTGATAACGCACACAATCTGTACATAGGACTTTTATTTTCGAATCTTCTTGAAAATTAAGATTATAAAAATTCAAGAAAAAATTAAAAAAAAAAATATCAACAGCAATGTCGTTATTGTAGAGCTCTTCAAGCCGGATACCCGAAGACCTTCCCGGGTACTCGACAAACCCGGGTAACTCAGTACGCGAAAATTTAACAATACACAAATACATTTTTTTCGATTTTAATTTTAATTTTGTACTATTTCGAATTTTATATTAAACACCTTGCAACTTAAAAAGGCAAATACCTAAAATTATGCCATAAAATAAAAAGTGCTATGAGTTTTCTCGTGTAAGCCCATAGGTACAAAATTTAGATAAGGGTATCTGAACACACCTTCAACGAATATGAAATCTGGTTTGGGATCCAGATGTGGCAGATGATTTATTTGGAGTGATGTGGACGATTTTTATTGGTGGCAAAAGTGGAGAGATTTTTGATCCGTTGATCGGAGCGGCGGAACAAAATCGTGTAGATTCGGTTTCAATGAAAAAGGAGACAGAGTGACACAGGCAACCGGACGATTGGGCCTTATTCCCATTGTAGGTACATTTAAGCAAAGTAATACAAAAATTGTATTTAAACAAAGAGACATACTAAACATAGTAGTAATCAGTAAATCCACGTACATTTAATTTTACATATGTATCAAGCGCCATTATTGTGCATAATTCTTGTCGATTCCTTTTAAAGGAACGACGAAAAGGGTGCGATGTCAAAAAGCCTATTCAATCGTCGATTGTTGAAACATCGAAGGATTCATTAGTTCCTTGAGCGTTAGTCCAATTACCCAAGGATTTTTGTCATTTTTTAACTGAACGTAGCTTTTTTTTACTATTAGGACGATAAGGGTTTCCGAAAGCGCTTTTTAGAAGAACAAATCACTCAACGTAATTATTTTAAAATCAAGGGATTTCTTGATTATTACATGCGTAGTTCTAATTCTTTTTTGTACAAGATGATAAAAAACCAATAAACAACATGATTCTGTAATTAATGTTCTTAAATCAAAATGTCAGATAAGATCCACCTACGGAAAAATCTAGCTTCATCGTTCAAGACTCAAGAAATCAAGAATCTGAGAGTGTTTTTTTTTGTTTATTAATTGGTAAATAGGCGTGATATAAACTTTTTTTTTTTAATTTCACTTAATCAAGGTTTGAGAATTTAATTAATAAGATAAGAAGAATATTGCTAGAGTCTATTTAAAATAGACTCTAAGTCGAATAGACTTTAAGTCGACTATCGGTATTGTGAGTCTATTTGTAAATATTTTTTAATTTGATTTGATTTTTCTATTTGTTTTGTATTTTCTATTTGATAGAAATTTCAAATCTATCAAGAATTCCTGATTGACTTTTTTCTATTCGATTTTTTTGGAATAGACTCTCGCAATAAGGCCCTAAGTTTGATTGATCGGTTTATTTTTCGGGTTGAGGGATAAAGTTGGTCGAATTCTGGCTGGGACATAGAGTTGCCACCTCTATTGTTTTGTTGGTGTTACAGGTCCATTGACCTTCTATTGCAGGGAGCATAAATTCAAATATAATTTACCTTCTTAACTTGTCATCCCCGTCTTATAAAGTGTAACAGATTTCGTTATTTTTTCGGGGTGGGATCTTTCATGCATAACAATATTGTATATGTGAGATTCCTCTGTTTGTGTAAACCTTCGAAAATTTAAACTGATAAATAATTTTCCTTTTACTCTTTTTTTTTTTTTTTGGTTTTAACCTTTTTATATGAATTGTTAGATAACAAAAATAATAATAATTTGGTTAAGTATAAATGAAAAAAAAACTTTAGGATATCTTAACCTTTTTATGTTACTTTTCGGTTCTTCTTTGATAACACGTTTTGTTTAATTTTTCAAATTGTTCCATTGAAAACAAATTTAACATTATTTCGTCATATATATTATTAAATAAATGTGACGAAATAATGTTAAATTATAACTTTTTTTTTATGAAAAATAAAATCACGCCACGATGATGAAATTCAAATCTTTTATTCAGGCGTAAACTTGATGGCTTACTAAATTCTTATTTTTCAGGGGATTCTGATGGCGATGAATTGATTAGGTGATGGGACTGAAGGAAAAAATAATAATTTGACGTAAGCTGGAGCAAAGGGGGAGTCAAAACATTTGCCTAATGACTTCCATTGGTAGGGTGGGTTAGGTCAATGCTGGAAACATTTCAGCCTCTCCTTAGTGGTAATGTACGTCCGTAATAAAACATTTTGTGTTGTTGTACAGTCATTTCAAAATAATTTGGCATGATAAACATGTGATAAGTGAGACTGTTGCGTAAGGGGAGGCCCCGCCCATTTCTGGCGAGCTCAATTCAAGGCAATCACAAGCATACCAGCCCATTGCACACAGCAAATCTTTTTCTCTCAGTAAACCAAAAGCTTATTACAACTTCTTATTTTTTTTTAAATACATAATTGAAGTGGTTGTACCTTTCACACAAGTTTGAAAAATTTGCTATTTTTAACCACTGCCCCCACAAAATGGGTAGCAAAAACCGTCTAAGCTTTTGTATTCAATAACAGAAATTAGCAAAAAAGAAAGTAAAGAAATAAACTTAACTAAACTCACGTTGGTACTTTCTACGCCTCACAGGGCAACCTACAAGAAATCAGGTAAGAAAACCTTGTCGCAAAAGGAAAGAAAACAAGTGCTAGCATATTTTATTATACTAAGCACATGCTATGAAATTGGAAATTTGCCAACAAATATTTGTTTACATTTCTTCTGATTTGTATGTTTGTTTCAAAATGTCATTTACCTTAAGTGAGATTAGATCTTCAGAGAAAACACCATACTCAGAAATTGTTCATAGTGGATTGTTATGACTCCATCCATATCAGTATCATGTTGTCGAAATGCCGTAGTAAGTGTCTAATGGAGAAAAATAAAAAACCCCAACCAACCCATGAAAAATATTAATTTTTTTTATAAAAAAGATGACGCATACGCCATAGTTGATTTTAAGACTAATTGCAACTTACATATAAAACAATACAACATTGAATAAAATCATCGAATAATATTGTTCCCCTTCCGAATCGATCGAACTTTCTTATAAGCATATCAATTAATCCGTCTGAAAGGCGATAGCCAAACGTGGTTAGTGCTGTCTTTAGTTCAGTTCTATCAATGTTTCCCGAATTATCTCGGTCGAAGGAGCGGAAACAATTTTGCCAATCTGTTACGTATTTCCAGAGAGCACCAAAGTCTTGAAATGATACTGTACCACGGTTTTCTCGATCGAACATTCCTATCATTAGACGGACGGTTTCAGGATTAAAAGGACTCCAGGTCCCATTGGAGAGAGCAACTTGAAGTTCATCAGCTGATATATGTCCACTGCGGTCTTTGTCTACTCTGAATTTTTCTTTCAATTAAAACTCACAAATATCGTTTAACTAATAAAAAAGATATGAATTTACCTCTGGAATACATCCCAAAGAAATTGTTGATCAGGCATAGTAGATTGTTGCGCCATTTTGCTTTAGATTCCGTAAGAAAATAAATAAAAATTACTCTTTTTTGGATTTATTCTATTAAACGCTACTATACTACCATGAATCTCATAAGTGAAACCAAACTACCTAATCTAGTATGTCATATTTGTAGTATTGCCATCAAAACAAAAATTCAAATCAAATGGACTGGTTCAGATATATATTTGAAAAAGTATCGCATTTACCCATATTACACGATAACTCTTTGTCCCTGACTATTTCATAAATTCAAATTAGCTTTTAATAATTTTCCTCCGTCACTTGGGCAGACCAAGAAACTAAATATAAAGAACCTATGTAAGTTTGCGAAATTAGTTGAAATTGGTGAAATTTAATTTTCTGTTATCCCAATGACAAATTTCAACTCAATTCCATATGGAGCGCTCAACTAAGTGATGAAAACCCGTGTTTTTTCTTTGTAAACCGAAAAAATTGTGTACATATCCATTTTTGCAATTTAACTATAATTTTAAATTTTTGAATGATAACTTGTACCTACACCATTAGCCAAATTTATTCGCACTATGTTTTGTACTTGAATACAGTGCGTCAATGAAAATTATTCATGCAGTTGACCCTTGGATCGAAAATCCAGAATCAAATCCAACTCGAGTTTCTGATCCTGGTTGTAAACGTAGTAATTGATTTTGAAAGCATTAAATGAAACATGTCCCCTATTAAGCTATGATTCTATGCGTCTGACTCTTTTCGTATCTTGAATTCATATGAATGAATTCGAAAGAAGAAAAGAGGTTACCTTTAAATCCAATGTATTTTGAAAAGAATCATTGTGTAAGTCCCCTATTACACGATAATTCTTTGCATATGAGTGTGAGGGAAAAAAGATCTTTTCCACCTTCGCATCCATTGTATTTTGAAAAGAGTTAAGCCTTGACTACATTGGCCACTTCTTGCAAAATTACAAAAGTAAAAATATTTTTATTTCACGTTACTAAACGCACCTTTTTGCGAAATGGAAGAAATTGAAAATTGGTTGCACTTTTTTCATGTATACACACAAAAATGCCTTTTTGACAAACGTCAAAAATTCTGGTCTGTCCACTCCCAGTACTACTGTACACTGTACGTACACCATTTTGGCCGGCTTTCGAGAAGTTAGCATTCTTTTCATTCTGAGATTCCAGTCATAATCAAGATTCAGGAATAAAAAATAATCATCTCTGCACAATGGAAAACGAACAAGATATTATAGAATCATTGACTGCAGTTGGATACCAAGGTAAATCCTTGCAAAACGATGTTCTTACCGAAGCTCTCAAAGTTGGCATAAAATCGGAAGCATTCCGGGAGGTTGTTGGTTGGATTGCCTTTGAATTGCATATTTTGCGAAAAACCGATGAAAAAGTAGACAAAGATTCCAAGGATTTCAATGAATTTTCCATGGAACTATCGGCAATGTTGAAAGAATTGGGCTGTCCCTTTAAGAAATTTATAACTGGTCCACTCTCGAGTCGATTCCAAAATAAAAAAGATCGTTTACAACTGATGGAGTACCTTATTACTGAACTTATGACTGCTAAAATGTGTCTGAAACAAAAACCCCAAGAAGATAAATCCTTCATCATACCCAAATTTGAAACGGACACCGCGCGTGCTTTGGAAATCATAACAAAAGATCTAGGCTTAGAAAAACCACCAGATAACATTGCACCTCGAGCTCTTATGGATAAACTTAACTTCAAGCTTGAAGAAGCTAAACGAAATACAAATAAATTGCTTCTTAGCGATTCATTGCTGAAATCCGACAAACAACTTAGTGCAGCACAATGGAAGAAATTGGAGGACATCCAAAAGAGTATGGACGAAGAATACAACCTGCGGCGGCAAGTTTTGCTGACGCGTCTGGAAGTGACGGTGCAATCCTTCCAATGGTCAGACCGTATGCGGGGAAAGGAAACTATAATAGCAAAAAATTATCAAAATAAAATGAAGGAACTAGACAACTACCGGGTTGGTGGGGCGGAAACAGATATCGTTGCTCTACTATCCGCTCGAACTGATTTAGCTATAATTGAAAAGACAAGCAGTGCGAATGTGCGAAAGAATACTGCTTCCAAAATACAGAAACATGTTATTGGTAGCGTTCCCGACCGAGGAGGTAGAGCTAACGAGCATGCTCCTCCGCCTCCTGAAATGCCATCGTGGCAAACGCAACGTTCAGCAGGCCCAGCTGGCGGTGGTCGCGGAGGACGAGGTGGTGGTTTTGGTGGCGGCCGGGGCGGTGGAGGCCGTGGTGGTGGTGGCGGTGGTGGTGGTAATTGGCAGCAGTACAGCACCAATAGTGGTGGAAATTTTAACCAAGGAGGAGGTGGCAATTTCCAATCAAGCCAAACCCAAGGTGGAGGACACAATTTCCAATCAAACCAAGGAGGAAGCGGGAACTTTGGGCAATCCAATTCGGGAGGTAATTGGATAACTGGGACTGGTCGTGTTCAAGGTTCTGGCTGGCAACCAAGAGATCAATCTAATAACAATTTCAGTAATTCTGGGAGAAGTAGTTTTTCTGGATTCTCACAAAACGACTCATTTCGTTCTTATGGTAACCAGAACCAAGGTAACCAGTACGGAGGTGGGAGTGGAGGTTCCAACTTCAACTCAGGCAGGTCGATCTATAATAGAGGAGGTGGCGCAGGTTACAGAAATAACTAGACTGATTGATAAAAAAACTGCCTGCTTTCTGAGATTACATACGCTATAATTATTGTAATAATTATGTATTTATAATTTTTTCTTCTCAAATTATTTGTTTGCATTAAATATTTTGCAAATAATATTCTCCAATTGTATTTTGAGTAGCGAATAAAATAAATCGAACCGAATCATTTGTTTATATTTGTGTTGCAGATTTTAGTGCTGATAATTCTGTATAATTTAACTAAGACTAGACTTGCACAGCGATCTATCAGATCACCGATAGCAACGACCTTATATGTACATGTAACTATAAGCATAGATAGTAAAATATTTATTTTATGGTTTACTATCTGTGAATGTAGGCTAGGCACCTCTTTTATGGGTAGCTTTGATAGATTAAAGACATTTTGTCCCATAAAGATACTAGTTACATCTTTGTAGTTTATTGTCTGTGCTTAAGTATAATCTCATTAGCTATAATTCATCTGATTGTATTCTGATTTTCCCATAGACAAATAAAGGTTTTTATATCGATAGAGATTGAAAAATGTAACATGCACACTTTTTTCCTGCGACCAATAGGTATTGAAATAAATCGATATAAAAAAATTACATCAAATCTTCCACCTGTTCGACAAACAGTTATTGGTTCAACCCCTCAAAAGCTATTATTGATATGGCTTACAATCCTACGCAAATGACTTGAATTTGTATGTCGATGGACTTTTGACTAATATAGCAACTTATTCATTCGTAAAAAAAATTGAACTCGACATTTTGATTATACTTCCCATTAAGATGATAGGGAAGACGGAAAAAATGGATCTCATAATTCTGTCTGTCTGTTCAGCTAAGAGCCAACCACATAAAAAGTCAAGTCACTTTTATTTTATTGCAATGTAAAAAACAGGATAATTAAATTCAACTGTGTATGGAATGTTTTTAAAAAAGTTATGGCTTTAAAATTTCGGACTGGATAGCACGAACTTGCTCTTAAGTTCAAGTTGCTTTTAAACTTACGAACTTTTGAAATATGCAGGTAATTACAGAACAAAAAGTAGAAAAATAGAAAAAAAGCATTTAAATCGTCCTTTTTATGGTATAAACAACACTTAAGATACAAAGAGCTCAAAAACAAGTATGCCATTTGATTACTTGAAAAAATTATATGCAAAAAAACAAGTATTTAAAATCGTTGAAAATTTGAATTTACCAAAAGAAAACCCCATAAAATCGTTGAAAATTTATGGGGTTTTCTTTTGGTAAATTCAGATTTTGATCTAAAAATTGATTTTTTTTTTCGTCGCGAATGGTATACGATTGCAGATTGATTTTTTTATTGTATTGGTGTACAATTTGTATCTATGAAACTGTGGCGATCCAGGGGCCTTACTCTGGAATCCGATTCGAAAGTTAAATCGTTCGAATACGGAAAATTTGAACTCGGGAATGCGAAAATCGGAATGTGCTATCCGAATTTCATTTAGTCTAGATACATTTATTCGAAAATCGGAAATTTCGTACTTGGCAATTCTATTTTCGCTGCTAATAGCTTTCGAATTTCGGAAATTTCAAATTGATGGCTGTGAATTGTTCTGGTGTGTAATGGTGTAAGTAAAAGAGGGGTAAATCTGCCGAAAAATTCAGATCTGCAAATTTGATTTTCGATCAAAATAAAAATTGATTTTTTTCAACATTGGAAGGCTTTTACTGTCAAAATCTGTGTTTTGATAAATCGGAAGGGGAAAAAAATTAATTTTTGTTACCAAAAGAAACCTCCATTAAAAAACAAATATATTTTGTATACATATATAAAATTTCGGCAACATTTTTTTTTTTAATTTTGGTACGCCAGTTTTGAGAATTTATTAATTTACATTTATAAACCTAATCAAGCATGGCATTGTGTTCCCGTTTTTTTGAAATAATTTTTTTCTGTTTTGAGTCAACTTTTTAGAAAATCACCCCTCCCGCCTGAACGGGGGCAAATAGACCCCCTTATACTTTTTTTTCTCGTCTGAATCTAATATAAACGTTCTGATATTTTTTTCACGTGTTATAAGAATCACCCTATGCAAGGCTGTGTCCAATTAAAGAACCACCCTAATGTACACAACAATATGTTGTTTCGTTAAGAGGTTTGATTTATTAAGGTTTTTTTATAATACAAATTCTATATACTACTGAAATAAATCAGCTAAGTAGAAGACTTAGCATTAAGGATTAAACTTGTTGAATTATTGATTCAAAATAGCTTTTAAGGCCTATAGTCCTACAAAAACAAATAGGCGTTTCGTCCGGCTTACTTACTTGGACTTATCAGTGACATAGTGAGGGCCTTTGTCATACACAATTTGTATTAAGTTCAGTTTAATTTACATAAATTCTTTGACAAAAATCCACTGTGAACTATATCCAAAAGGATTACAATTCTTAATTATTAAGCTGGACATTTTTTGGCCGGGGCTAGGCTTAGTTTCTATAAGAAGGTTTTTTTTATAAAACAAGTTCTATATACAATTGAAATTGGTTTGGTCTATTGCCAACTATACTCTTCTTTTACAATTAATTGTATTTTTTTAATGATACTAAAACTAGGAATGAAATAATTAAACGAATTGTTTTTGGGAGATAAAGAACTTTAAAAATATAAAAGCCAATAACAAATTAAATAAGTTAATTTTTTCCGTTTCTCCGAAAAAACATTTGGGGTATCAAGGTTTCCAACGCTTTATTAAATGTTTTGAGCTACAAAACCAATTAAAAAACGTTGCTGCTTTCTACTTCTTAGGAAAATTGGAACTAAATTTATTTTCAAAATGGCAAAAATGATCCATTTTCTCAAAACCACATTTTTCAAATTAGCAGCCACGGTATATCGAAAACTACTCTTGTTCGATTGGTTTGAAATTTGTATAACATGCACAATAGGGTGGTCGTTAAATAAGGTCACCTTGGGTGGGCCTTAATCTTCTCTAAATGAAGAAAAAAAATTTCCTATTTTTTCAGATTTTTATTTCGTTACTGTATATTTTTGCGTACTAGGTGATTTGCGTAAAGTCTGCCCAAAAAATTCAAAGCATATAGGTAAAAAATAGACAAGGAAAAATCCCAAAGGAGCGTGGAAATATTTTCCCCTGCTTTACATTAAATACAAACAAAATTATTTATAGAAACGGCAATACTTACAATAGGTGTGTTTTATTGAGAAATCCATAGCTAGCGCAGTAAAATCTCGCTCGGTAAACACCAACAAAACCACTTTATTACTGAATTATTTATCGACACGTTCTGGGATTTGTTGTTGTTTACCGAGGGAAATTCTACTGCGCTAGCTATAATATTTTCAAATAAAACACGCCTAATATAGTTTTGTAGCTTTTTGGAAAGCCAGAAGTTCATTTTTATGATTTTTTTAATAAAGTTCTTTTATCCAATTCCACAAAATTATTTTTAAATGAAAAATTTAAAAAAAAAATCAATTTTTCTTCAAAATATTGCGTTAAAACAGTTTTTTGCCAAGACTGTTCTTCAAAAAAATTTAATTTGAAAGTAAACAACAAGTATGGACTTTTGGCTTTCCAAAAAAAAACTTTAAAAAAATACTGTAAGTGTTGCCATTGTTTTTCAATAATTTTTTTCTACTTAATGAAATTTTTTATAGAATTTCGGGGGGAAATAATACCCCCTAGTCTACTAGTCTACTTTCAACTACATGCTCTGAATTGTTTGTCAGATTTTACGTACAGCGACTGAACATACAAATCTGAAAAAAATTAAGGAATATTTTCGTCTTAATGTGGAGCTAATTTAGGCCCATCCATATATGAAAACTAATTATTATAACGACCACCCTAACGTAAATTTTGTTTGATAACTTTTATTGTTCAATTTTAAGGACAACCATCGTTTTTATAAATACGAAGAAAGGTAATATTTTTAAATAATGGTTTATAAAAGACAACATTTTTTGTATGATCCAAGTTAAGATAATATGGACGTACCAATGAAAAGAATACTTTTTTTTTTTTTAATTTTAGGCCAAATATTCAGATTCACCATTAACGGTTTCTGACTTTTTTATACATTATGTGGACACACAAGGAAGATGTAGATTCGATTTTACCGTTTGTTTTGTCTGTTACAAAAATTAAAATGTTTTTTGCTTGTTTTTTTCTAGTCTATAGAGATTTTAGTCAATTAAACATATTAAACTAAGCTGAAAATAATAAAATAGATAGATTAAGATTAATTTTTGTATACACAAATTTCAAATAAGATTAAAAAGTATTAGGTTTTTTAGAACACAATTCGCCGTTCTAGTAGTTAATTTTTGTTTTTATTTTTTGTTGCCTTAATTTTGTTGTATTAAATATAAATATTTTGTTATGCTCAGCTATGAAACCATTTAAAAGATTTAATTTTATTGCATCTTTTGTTAATGGTTATGTTTGAAATAAATAAAGATTCTGAAATGAAACCCAGAAGAATTTTTTCTACTTTTCAGAACAAGAAATACTATTCTGATCTCAATCGAAAAATCATCATTTGGTGTTTTAGTGGTCTATTTTTTATCAAACGTATGGGATGTATTGTGTATGTGCCATGATGACTCAAAACAAATGTTATGCGATTTGTAACTTCAAACATATTTTTTTTCGTGTGAATTCAAGTGAATCATCTGGGCTCTATTTCACGGTACATAATGTACATACATCACATACGTTTGTGATTTAGTTTCTTTATGCTTTAATATTAAGTACTTATTAATGCTCACGAGAATACGTGATATTTTATTGCATCCGATTTCCACCTTCCATCCCGTAAACGTAAATGTTGGCAAAACTTTCAATTTTTACTACAAATTTTGCTATTACCAAACAAGTGATTTTATCACAGGTACTTCATAGGGTAAGAAAAGGTAAAATTCTCATCACGTTACAAGAATACAATATGAAGTGGTCATAATGGTCATTCGATGTTGAATCAGCTTGATGGAGATCTTCAATCCACTGATAGTAATAAATGTGACGAATTAATTATCATGTAGTACGTACCATTTTCTTAATGTTTAATTCAGATCATCCAGCTTTCATTTACTATAGTCGCAAGACTTGTCTTCGTACTAAAGCTTTTAACATTGTCGAAAAATCTTTAATATTCCGAGTTAAGTCCATCTGAAAGGAAGTGATTTGTCGTCTTGAGAATTTATAGAGTTAACTGTTAAAAAATGATCGTTATACATTTTGAAACCCAAGAAAAATTCGTGAAAATATTGTTGATTTTCTTAAGTATTTTATTAATAAATAAAAAAAGCGTTTCGGGAAAAGGTAAATAGTACGAGTTTTAAGCAATGAACGAGATTTAAAATGGTTGAGATAAAAATTCCATCAAAGACTACCGTTTATCATACACAACAAAAAAAATTTAAATTCTTGTATCATTAATAATAAAAAAATGTTTTTTTTTATATAGAATCATATATAAGATCAGCTAAATCTATTGATTACTCCAACTTCATCAATCAGGAGCTCAAAAAATATGATTCGAACTTTGTAAGTCATCCTTGCAAACGTAAATGTCTTTCAGGAGTTCATATGACATGTTTCTATAAATTAGTAGTACACTTTTATGAAACAATGGGCCCCAACTGTAAACGATGTGCTATAGATAGAAGATCGTGCTCTCGAGACAATTGCATATTTGCTGACGGAATCAATTCGGCTATTGTTGCAGTAAATAAAATGCTCCCAGGGCCACCGATTGAAGTTTGTGAAAACGATACAATCATTGCGGACGTTTACAATCAAATGACAGAAGCTACAACTATGCACTGGCATGGAATTCATATGAGCGAAACACCTGAAATGGATGGGGCACCATTTATCACCCAATATCCTATCAGTCCTGGGGAATCCTTTCGATACAAATTTACTGCCGATCGTAGTGGAACAATTTGGTATCATAGCCATAGTCATTGGCAGAGAGGACTCGGAGCCGCCGGAAGCATGGTAATCCGCCAACCAAGGATCTTTGATGTACATGCTGATTTGTACGACTACGATTTAACTGAGCACACGATAATGATTCAAGATATAGTGTATAATTATGATTTCGAAAAACTCTCGAATATTTTGATTAATGGAAAGGGACGCAACCACATCACAAGTCAAGAAGAACCGTCAAGGTATGAGAAATTCAATGTGATTCGTGGTAATCGCTATCGTTTTCGAGTGATCTTCAATGGAGTTTTCAATTGCCCAATCGAATTTTCCATTGACAACCATCGTCTTTTGATCATAAGCACTGATGGTAATGACATTGAGCCAGTTGTTGCTAGTTCATTTTTCATGACGTCGGCAGAGAGATTCGACTTTGTATTACATGCCGATCGATACATTCAAAACTACTGGGTGAGGATAAGGGGTTACACGAACTGCAGTATTGATAATCTCTATCAAGGAGCTGTTTTACACTATCAAGGAGCTTATCAGCTGAATGATGAACCTCAAGAGAAGTTGGGCTATGACTATAGACTGGCGGGTGTCAAAGTCAATCCAATTGATCGGAATGATGTGAATGGTATAAGTCTTTCCATAACGGATCTTCGCTCTCTTCGTCCTGTCGAATGGTACGAGTCAACTGTATTTGAAACATTTTATTCAAGTTTTGGAACCTTTGATAGTAACGGAGATCTTCAAATGCAAATCGATAATATAACTTATCAAATGCCAGGCTTATCGTTGTTACAATCTAAAGACCTTTTGGATAACTCGATTTTTTGTAACAAAACAACTCTAGCCGCAGCTGGAAAAGATTGCTCTCTAGAAGCATGCCGATGTGTAAATGTGCTCAAATTTCCGGCATATGCACCAATTGAGTTGATTGTTGTAAATTTTATGGCTGGAACACACCCTTTCCATATTCACGGTTATACTTTTAGGGTTGTCGGACAAGGCATACTACAAGAAGAAAACTTATGGCGGGTAGATAAATAAAAAAAAATTATGGAATATTATACATAAAAGCTAATGATTTTTCTTTCAGATTGAAGAATATGACAAATTAGGGTTATTGAGAAGAAATGATTTCTTCCCGGTGGAAAAAGATTCAGTCCAGATCCCAGGATTTGGCTATATAATCATCCGATTTATGAGCAATAATCCCGGATACTGGATGTATCATTGTCATATTGAAAATCATTCTATACTCGGAATGATGGCTGTGCTTCAAATTGGAGAGCCTCATCAAATGAAGAATAAATTGAAATCAGTACTTAAGTGTTAGTAAACTTATTATGAAAAAGATAGTGATTTTCACAGTTTCTTTAGTTAGTCAATTTCGTTTAGCTTTAGTTTTGCTTAGAACTTTTAATAAATATAAGTATTATTTATTTTTAAATTATTTTTGTAGGTACATTATATATTTGTAATATAAATAAAGAAATGATACAAATATGAAGATAAGGCCTTTAAAGAAAAATTACAAAATTAAACCTAAATCAACGGATCGATTTGATTTAAATTTGGAACATATTACTAATATCATAGCGGAACAAAACCCGTAGAAATTGGTTACGCTATAGATTGCCTTTATACAAATTTGAGTTTGGATATCTTAACAAGCTTATAGAAGACTTTATTGAATCAATAAAACTCAAAATGGAATAAACTTCCTTAAGGCTTGGACAAATGTTTAAAAACGTTTTATCACAAGAATAGTTAAAAATAAGCCAACTGCGATTCCAATCATCAAATTGAACGATGTTAATTACAGCCGAAGTTTTTTTCAAATCAATTCGCTTCAAATTTTAGAATTTCTTCAAATCTTAGCAATCCAGTGACATCAGATTTAGTTGAATCCTTAGTTTATTTACTAAATTCACCTGAGCGAAACACCTGAAACACCATAAATTCACCGTCTACATGGTTTGTCAAAGTTAAGGAAATCAAAACTATAATTAAGTTATCACGGATACGGAAAATTTCTAAGTTAATTCCGATTACTATACCTAGAAAGTCTCTTGAGTAACCTTGCAAAAATTTTGGAAAAGGTTATCAAAAAAAAAAAATGTTTAATTAACTTTGTTGACAAAAACTCGTTACTACCTAACCAACAGTTTGGTTTTAGATTTGGACATAACACCTGCCATTCAATCTTAAGAATAACGATATATATTAAAGATAACTTCACTGCCAAAAATTCTACTGAACTCGTATTACTTGACGTTGAATCTGCTTTCGATTCCGTTTGGCATGATGCTTTAATTTATAGAATGATTTACTTTGATTTTCGTTCGGCCTTAACGACTTTAAAGCTTCTTGCATGATCGTCGTTTTAATGTTCATGTTCATTCTGTTTTATCAAATGAGCAATCAATAACGGCAGTAGTCCCCCAAGGGTCAGTCATTGTACCAATACTACATAATATATATTCTAGCACACTTTCCCAACCTAAGCAACTGTCAACAGACGATACTGCTATAATCAGTTCAGATGAGGAACCCTTTGATATTTGTTTAAACCTTCAACAAGGCCTATATACTCAGAGTTCATATTTCCAGAGATGGAAAATAAAATTTAACGAATCAAAGATTCAAATTGTGTTTTTTACACGCAGAAGGTATCCTAGAAACTTTCCTAACAATACACTAAATTAAAATGGTTGTAGTATCCCTTGGGCTGAAAATGTTAAATGCCTTGGCATCATACTAGATAAAACACTCACATATACATATGTAGTAATCACATAGCTAACATTTTAAGCAATTCAGGAATTTTAATTAATTTAAAAAAATAGATCTACACTAAGCTTGGAAAATAAGCTCATAATGTATAAAGTAATATTTAAGGCCCTTATGATCTACGGTGCCCTCGTCTGATATAAATGCGCGCATACTCATATTAATAAAATACAAACCATGCATACTAAAATTCTTAAAATAATTCTTAACTTACCGTGGCATTTCTTCACCTCTGACATAAAATGTTGAATGTAGATCTTGTCATCGATAAATTAATCTCTTTGGTAAACAAGTTTTTTGATAGATGTTCATTTAGTGACAATCCTCTTTTATGTCAATTGTTGCCTAGTTAGTTTGTTAGTATTTTTAATCTAGTTCCAAGTTATTTATAAGAAAAAAAATTGTTACTGTGTTTTTACATAAACTTAAGCTTTCACAAATTCATAATGTTTAAAGAATTAAATTTCTGTTAAACCATTTAATTGATAGTAAAGCTGAATAAGCGATTGCCTTTGCATTTATCTTTAATAAATCCTATTGTATATAATTTATTAAACTTCTACTTAGATCCCGATAAATGAAATGAAAAATGAAGATCACTAATTTCGTAGAACAAAATTAAAGTGCGCGTTTTTGGTTTTAGCTCATCAAGAATGTGTATCTCTCGTAAAAGTTTCTTTATTATATATTTTAATTAACTACTTTGACTAGGGCCACTTGTTAAGGAGATTTCCAGCATTGAAAATTTGCTTGGGAATTGAGGCGATAGGGATATCTATGAATTTACAGTTGTAAATAAATCTCAAACAAACGGAACCAAAGTTCATTTTTTTGGAATTATATATCTACATTGTGAATTGAAGTGTTCAAAATATTGGTCTTAGTCCATGAAACAATTAATCAAAATACATACCTACATTCTTGTTAAGCTGTTCTGAGTAGAGACTTAAAAATTCTACGTCAAAAGTAAGTCGTGTTAGCTTTCTTTATACTATTTCTTTTCAAAGATCAAGCAAGTATACTTTTAGGAAGAAAATCCCACTTGAAACTTACTATTACTAATCTGAACTCTTCAATAATGATTGCTTTGTAAATTGAAGTTTTTAGTTACAAAACAAAGTACCTATAATAAAAAGTTATAAAATCTTTGAAGAGACATAGGATTCGAAATGAAGGCAACTTCAAATATTGTTGAAATGTGTGTGTCTTGATTTTAACATGTAGGTAGGTATCTATGGGAATAAATAAATTAAAAAAGTCTTTTCTTACCAATGTCCCGTAAAGTCAAATTTTTTAATTTAACACAATTATTTATTTTTTGATCTGGAACTATAGTTAAAATTAAAATCTAGCATATACAAAACATTGAAGCTTGAAGGGATATTAAATCTATAATTTTTGTAAAGAAAGTTTAAATATCAAGCCCTTCCTGTGCAGCAAGTATTGCCTTAATCTTCATTAAAAGTTCTTTTTTTATTGCATCTGGAACAATAGAACGAGCGCTTGGAGTAACTTCTGCTACCAACTGCTCAATCTTTATGTTGCCACCATTTTCCTTTATTTTATTACGACACATAAGTTTAACCTGATCCTTCCATCCACATTCAGCAAGACGGTTGCATAGCAAATCCTTAAGCCTGTTGGGAAGAACTTTTTTCTTTGCAAGATTTTATTGGTAAGAAGATTACTCACTTGGATCGGTCACCGCTTAAAATTGTTGCTTGATCAACAGTTTTTGTAAGCGCCATTGAGGACATGTGTGAATATTTTAACTACCACAATTAATAAAGAAATAAAAGTAATCACACAGTTTTCTTTTAATTTGTTTAATCCAAATCCAAAAGAATACAAAACAAATATATATAAAATTTTGACAGAAGCTAGTATACAGTTGTCAAAAAATTTCAAATAACGAATGCACTGTATTACCATTTGAATTAAAAACGAACGGTAACAGTAGGGTGTCTGTTATTTGTGAAACATTTTTTTTTAATTAAACATCCCCAAACATTTGTATTTAAAAAATAAATTGATATCTAGGTACGATGTATTTGTGATTACTAGCAAGCGAGTAGGATAAAATGTACACAGTTTGGAATTTCCACCAAACAAGCTAAGCAAAGAACCAACAAAAAAATCACAGCTGTTAGTTAACTGAGTGAATACGTAAACAATAAACTCTTTCAGAGACACGAATTGTGATTGAAGTATTTTTGATGTAATTTTTGCAACAATTTCAAATAAGGTGTGCTTGTTAACGTGAAATTTCATGCAAATTTTCACAATTTGCTGTCAGAAACCATCGAAAAAAACCCAAGATAAGGAAACTTGGTGAAAATGTCACGTTACCAAACAGGCATATTATTAAGGCAACGTAGTAAAAACCATCGTTAACGTTGGAAAGTTTTTCTATCAAACAAGCTTTCTGAAGATAATAACATATTCGATGATTTTACTACGTTGCACAGACTAACAATTTCCACCTGAGCAAAGATAGCAGATCTAACCAATAACACTAAAATGTACATGGACGTATTATTTTGTACTGCTAGTTGACAACCTCAAGTTGGTTCAATTTTCACCTCAGTAATTTTTGGCGACGTAGCCATATCTACACTGCACTGCACTAGCGGGAACAAATGTTATAGTTGCTTTGCTGTCGTCGCAAAGACTCATGTAAACAAAATACCATTGCATTTGCACATTTTTATAGATGAAATTCAAAATAAATGTAAATAAAATTTTGAATTTAAAAAAAAACTAAGTTTAGTTGCCAAAGTTTAGTTGAGAGCTACCATCGTGTCTCACTTTTAGAAACTTTTTAGACAATTATTGTTAGGAACTAATATTCGAATAGCACTCCATATATACAACATATCATAGCCTTGAAGATATACATACATATCGTTGAAAATGTACTTTTATGTCCAATAAAAGTCATACTATAGCAACCCATTTCAAATAATTACTTTGTTAAAAAAGTTATTCGCTGTTTTGGTGTTTTTAGAATTGGGCGTATAGCTGATGCAAAAACATCTCAACGTGTCTAAAATTTTTTTAAATTATGGATACCCTATCACTTTATCAGCCGAACTGCCGAGCGCGACCATTGACAAATTGTATGTAGTATAGAGTGCATGGGCAATAACTAGCGGATAACTTCCTCACACATGCCTTTTCGATTGGCAATTTGGAATACCTCTCCGATCCGGAACGCCAATAAAACCAACAAGCACATACATTTTAATTATGAAGTTGTCGTATCCCTGTATGTGTTAAACGAAATAGCTAAAGTTCTTCACATTAGGCGCGTCTCACCAAATAAAATCTCTGAGCGCTCAGAGATTTTTTAAGTGGGACAAAAAATCTCACCTGAGCACTGAGATTTTTTGAGGAGATTACTGAGACGAAAATTTTTTGGATTCATTTCTCAATGCTCTTTCTCTGCTAAAACAGCTGTTCATTTGACAGACAAATTGCAATTTTTTGCTGTTGTATAAATTCTAAAATCGATACAAAATACAAAAAAAAGGTGGAATGTTGATAAAAAGGAAAATAAATTGTATTTGCTATAATTTTTCATTAATTTCATAAAGTTTTCTGCTTAAATATTTTAAGCAAAGTTGAAATTTCGTTTCCCGAATTTCATATCGAGAATTATAACACGTGTTTATACAATTCAACGGAGAATCTTGTCCCAGCAAAGCATTCCGCCTCCGTCAATCTGACATTGAGCGCTCAGTGAGATTTTAGTTGGTGAGACGCGCCTATTTGTAAACTTGACGGGCACAAATATGGATGAGTATGATAATTGTCAATAAAGAAAATGCGAAAATAATATTTTTAACGACAAAATAATTGTTCTTACAAGAAGAATAATATGTGAAATTTACTTATTTTTAGCTAAAAATTTACTTTTTGCAATATTTGACAACACTTTACAACACTATGTGCATAGAGTACCTATATTACCTTATAATATAGGTACTCTATGACTATGTGTTTGAATATGCGAATAGTTCTGGTTTTGCTTCTGAAATGAAATCAAGAATCGTTTTCTGTTCTTTTCAGGAGAAGAACTGTCATTCTAAAGGCCAAAAGAACACTTTCTGAAGGGTTTACATGTGCATTCCGAACGCTTCTGGATTGCCAATAGAAAAGGCCAAAAGTGATTTTAAACAGAGCTGACACAAGACGCCAGTAATAGTAAAGCGAAATCAGTGATTATTTTGATGCCAAAATAAAGCTTCGACTTATTTTAATTCCAAAACAAAGTTCCTGTCCTAATCATTTAGCTGGTTCATATACATATAGTTGAGATCTCAAAGGACTTATGAATAGAGGACTCCTCCACAAACATTTCTCAGTTTTCACCTTAAAAACTAAAAATAAATTTTTTTAATTCTCTTGCTAAAATATTTTTTGTCGCCGTGAATTACATAAGAAAAGAAAAGTTGTTTTGACTTTTTTGTGAGGAATATTCTGTATATATTTTATTCTTCTGCTCTGTGAAATGTAAATTGAGTACAAATATTTTTTTGAAAAATTTTACTGTTTAAGAGTTGTTTGTGAAAAAACCAATATTTTAAAAAATTTAATATTTTATTTTGAAGTACTAAATACCTTCTGAATCATCACTCATAGAAATCGTATATTTTTTTACAGTTAAAATAAGTATTCATCGGCGTAAGGCCGTCGCGTCATAAACGTTGTGAAAAGTTTTATGTCGAAATTTGGGCCTAATTGAAGTTTTTTTTTACTAGAAATATTAAATAAGTCTTGAACTTAATTTTTTTTTATCAAAATAATAAATGATTTTGCTTTCTAAATTTGAATGATGAGTTTCAATTGGCCAGTTTATATTTCTTGAGCGCTCAGTATTTTTCCTTAACTTTTTGACAGAGAAGGAGAGTAAAATATAAACAGTATTCCTCACATAGAAGTCAAAACAACTCTCCTTTTCTTTTCTTCTTATGTAATTAACTGCGACAAAAAATAATTGAGCAAGCGAATCCAAAAAATGTCATTCCAGTTTTTAAGGGGAAAAGTGAGGAATTTGTGAGAGGTATATATTTCTGAGCGCTCTGAGTCCTCTGAGATCTCAGAAATATAAACTGGCTAAATGATAGCTATAACTGGCACCTAATCCTGAGGCCACACGAGCCAGTACTGGCTAGCCAATTGGCTACATACATTGACTGTCAACTTCCTATTCGTGTATTGGATGTGACGTAGGCGGCATGCTGTACTGGCTTCTATACTGGCCAGGGTTCGGATGTTAATCTAAATGGAATAAATCTACTCCGAATTTAGGGAAACAAATAGAAGTACTATGATGTTTTATTCTTTCAAAATTAAATGAACTAAAAACACACTAATGCTATCCGACAAAACTAGCAAAAGAACAGAACGTTACGAATGTTTTGCGTTGGTTCTGGAGAGCCTTTACTTGTATCTCCCAAACCAACGCGAAACCATCAGAAAGAAAACTAAAATTTTATTGGTCAGAATTTCTTTACATGTCGTTAAATGAAAGCAACTACAATGAGGCGATGGGAATTCACTAGAATATTTATTCACTTTGGTTTGGGAAAGCCTTCTCACCGCTAAATCAATTTATTCACCAATTTTTTGGTTCTCTCCTCGAATGGTAAGAGGATCCAAAAACACACCACACGAGACCTATAGCTTATTTTAACCACTTTGAAAAATTCAAATGAAAAAAAATTTGGCGAGACTCAAGCGAGATGATGGCAAAACATGCTCAATGCAAAGAACAGCGTCTAAATGTGATGGCAAGACCAAAGCGAGACCATAGCGAGAAAACCACGGCATAGATTCCCGTGTAAATGTGCATGGTGAGAACATAGCGAGACGAGCTTAATGACCACGATACTGGGAACTACGTTTCGACGACCACGGCGAGACATGTGAGCCTTCAGTAAGCCAATTCGTTTTCAAAAACAGTGCATGAAAATTATAACAAATTTTTGGTTAAACTTGGTTGAAAAATTTTAGGTTTGATATCACTTCTTGAAATTAAAATGTCAAAAAAGTGAATAATATGAAATTCAGTATTTATCTGGATTTAATAACTTAAACTGATCTCCGGAATGCAGTTTAAATCCAATTTTGCATTAAACGAGTGAATAAAATGGGCATTAGCAAATTTATAACCCTGAGGCCACACGAGCCAGTACTGGCTTGCCAGTCGCAATACACTCACACTTTTTTACCGACACATACAAACATGAGCAACTGGCTCGTCAACTGGCTTGCTTTTTTTGTAGCCAGTTGGGAAGCCAGTAGAGCAGCCAGTTACAGGGTTCGGCAGTTCTTTTTCGGAGCAGATTTGGAAAAAAGGTCTTAAAACTAAAATTGACTCGCATTTTATTTCACAAAATATTAATAAAATAAGAATCGTGGAGTCAAAGTTTTATTAATTTGCTAGTGCCCATTTTATTCACTCATTTAACGCAATTGGATTTAAACTGCTTTCCGGAGGTCAGTTTAAGTTATTAAGTTATTATGCAGATAAATACTGAATTTTGTATTATTCACTTTTCTTGACATTTTTATTTCAAGAAGTGATATCAAACCTAAGATTTTTTAACAGAGTTTAACCAAAAATTTGTTATAATTTGCATGCATTGTTTTGGAAAACGAATTGGCTTACTCAAGATTCACATGTCTCGCCGTGGTCTTCGAAATCTACTTACCAGTATCATGGTCATTTAAGCTGGTCTCGCTATATTCTCGCCATGCCCATTTACACGAGAATCTATGTCATGGTTTTCTCGCTGTGGTCTCGCCATCACATTTACACGCTGTCCTTTGCATTGAGCATGTTTTGCCATCATCTCGCTTGGGTCTCACCATAGTCTCCCCAAAGTTTTTTAAATTGAGTTTTTCAAAGTGGCTGAAATAAGCTATAGGTCTCGTGTGGTGTGTTTTTGGGTCCTTTTACCATTCGAGAAGAGAACCAAAATATTGGTGAATAAATTGATTAAGCGGTGAGAAGGCTTTCCCAAACCAAAGTGAATCAATTTTCCCATCGCGTCAGTGTAGATGCTCTCATTTAACGCCATGTAAGGAAATTCTGAGAAGTAAAATTTTAGTTTTCTTTCTGATGGTTTCGCGTTGGTTTGAGAGAGCTTTTACAGAAACAAGTAAAGGCTCTCCAGAGCCAAAGCAAAACATTCGTAACGTTCTGTTCTTTTGCTGGTTTTGTCGCATAGCATTAGTGTGTTTTTAGTTCATTTAATTTAGTACTTCTATTTTTTTCACTGAAATCGGAGTAGATTTATTCCATTTGGATTAACATCCGAGCCCTGGCCAGTATAGAAGCCAGTACAGCATGCCGCCTACGTCACAGCCAATACACGAATAGGAACTTGACAGTCAATGTATGTAGCCAATTGGCTAGCCAGTACTGGCTCGTGTGGCCTCAGGGTAAAACTTTGACTCCCCGAATCTTATTTTATTAATATTTTGTGAAATAAATTGCGAGTCAATTTTAGTTTTAAGACAAATTTTTCCAAATCTGCTCCGAAAAAGTACTGCCGAACCTTGTAACTGGCTGCTCTACTGGCTTCCCAACTGGCTTCGAAAAAAGCAAGCCAGTTGACGAGCCAGTTGCTTCGGCTTGTATGTGTCGGTAAAAAAGTGTGAGTGTATTGCGACTGGCTAGCCAGTACTGGCTCGTGTGGCCTCAGGGTAAGTTAAATTACTTTACAATTTGACACCAACATTTTTAAAAAATCGCCTCTTACTCTTTTAGTATGAAAAAAGGTCACTGGTGAATTGATAAATAGACCAAATTATTTTGCGTTTCGTGTACTAAATAGGTGGACTTTTTTTTGTTAAATTAAGATTATTTTCGCATGGGAGCTGTTAAATATGTTATATAGGCGAAAAACAGAAATTTTTTTCAATTCACGTTTTTTTAAATCGGAATCACAAAAGTCAGTCTTGAAGAAAAGTGCATTACCTTACGTTTTCTTTTTTATAGAACGTATTGTTCAAAAGTTGAAAATAAGTGGAAAACTATATTTTCGAAATTTGACTTTGTACAACTTCTAATGCGCAAATGTTTTGTCAATGAACTTTTGGGTGGTTATTCCTTATACCAAAATAAAGATTTAAGAACTACTTCCACTTGAGTTTTTTCAACAGATTTTTGTTTTCCTTTCACATTTTGTAACAAATCTAAGATGTTCCCCGCCCTTTACGTTTTGTGCGGTATGATGACGTAATATATGATGCAAGACTGTAAAAATTCTATTGAAGGTAAAGCTAAGATTTATAGAAATAGGGTAGGTCAAAATAACTTATCTATGTTTCAATATCGTCTGCAGCTAAACAAAAGCAATATTCCAATATAGTATGTATGCATGCCTGTATAGACTTGCACTATTAACAAAAACAACATCTGCGCATTGAATAATCTAACTGTTGCTTTTTGCTGCTGCAAGTAGTAAATGTACAAATACGCATGTTTCACATCATCCAGGAGCCATCAGCTAAAACAAGGGATATCTTATAGACTATTTCAGGAGTACCAAGGAAGATGGCGTGTCTACAGTTAGATTAAATAGTTTCACTTGATGTGATTTCCCTTTTTTAATTTTCCACAAATTTCAATTTTAATTTTTAAAGTGAAAAGAAGTGTTTGGTAGTTTCGTAAAGCTTTTTGAAAGATTTGAGCAATGAGTATTCATAAATAGCTTCATGCACCGAAGGACTGAAGTCGCATTTTTTTTACTCTGGGTTCGATTAACCCATGCCCTATCGTTGCAGATTTTACCTACTTCAATAAGACGATATTGATTTTTAAAAAATGTCTGCAGTGATACCAGAGAAAGGAGTGTGTAGAATTGTCTTTGAAAGTACAGATAAGGATGACGATTATTGTCTAGATGTTGATGCTGAAAGCGAAATAGACCAAAGTGAAACTAGTAGTTGTGAAGAAGATAGAATTCAACTTGCATATAGAAGCAGTCACACAAATTATTCCAGGACAGAATTTAACAAGAGAAAGGACAGAGTAGTGAAAAGAATTGAGTACAGGTAAGAAGTGCTTTTATCAATTACTTTAGTATACATACAAGACTCGGAATGACCTTGAGGTGCAGTTTGATTAAAATGAAAGTGAGCTAAGTGTAATTTGCATTGCAAATTGCAAGAGAGTTGTTAATCAGTAGGTATTTTGTTTTTTCTTAAGATGAGGATAAATTTCTAAACAGGGGTGTTATCTGTATCCAATCAAATGGTTTTTAAGTTGTGTCTATAATTAAATTAAATTATTTGACTGACAAAGGACAGAATATTGTTCTATGATAAAATATGGCATCTTAGGGTGTTCCAAAAACAGTTTTCATTTTCCCATATGTATGAAATTTTGATTAAAAATATCACATCATAAGCTTCTAATTAGCTATAGTGGCGAATTCACCCTAGGGCCATGGCCCAGGGCAGCACACTCCGTGGGGTGGCAAAAAATGTAATATTTCTTAACAAAATAATATGAACAAAATAAAACCTCCCAGGAACACACACTGATCCGTTTGTTGAATTTTGGCCACAAAAATCATTTCCTACTCCAATACTTGATACAAATCAAGGAAATTTGGTTCAAAATTATAAAAAGGAATGCCGAAGATAGAAACTTAGTTAAGTTAATGTTTGAAATATCCTAAAATAGGTATGTGGTTGAATGTAAACTTTCAGCAGTACCTCGTAAAAAAATATTTCTGTTTTTGGGGGCTGTGGCCGGGAATCGAACCCAGGCCTTTGGCATGACAGTACTACGCACTAACCATTATGCCACAAGGTACCAGAGAACGTTTGAACAATTAAAAATCTCCAATTTTGTGCAATAAAAGAATCATGATTTCCATATTTTTGTCTACAAAAACATTAAATTATGACTGAACACAATATGAATCTCTACCAATTTGTCAGAGTCAAAGTGACAGCTAACAATTTGGCTCTTTGAAGCATTTCATACACGATTCAAAAGGTTTTGAATTTTTTTCAAATTGATGTGAAAGTTTTCAATTTTGTTGAACTGTGTGCAGGCAAGTCATGTGATTTACTGTCAAACCGGAGGCATTTTAACTCTACGCAAAATTTGCAAGGAGGTCGATACACAGTTCAACTTCACGTACTTACTTGAAACGTACCCGTTGTTGTCTGTGTTCGTGTCTTTTATCTGAGTATGGTCTGAGTTTATATAGTTGAAGCTGTAGTCTTTCAAATATTTTTATGATGTGTGTAGCAAAACATCGATTTTGTTGACAACGGATTTGACAACCAAATTTTATTTTATAACTTCCAATTGCAAGGCAAACAAACATTCCAAATATTCTTTACACTCAGCTTCAACAGAACAGACTACAATTTTCAAAGGTACTTTGACCATTTTTTTTTAAACATTGCGCATTAATGTATCATTTTATTATGCTTATTGTTCGTTTAGGATGTTGAAAAAAACAGAAAGATTAATTTAAAAAGCGCTGCTATTTTTTCTCCGGTCCCTTGAAATCTTTCCATTCGAAAAATGCAGTTTTATTCGCCAACTGAATAAGCGCAAATATTGAAACTGGTAATAAATGAAGCTAATGGATGGAAGTAAAACAAATTTGTTTTAGACAGTTTTTATTATATGAGGGGGGTATAGTTTTAAAACTCTTCTTTTCCACTTTTTTTTCAAAAATGAGTTATGTAAGTATGAGGAAGGTTTCCTTAATAGGTCCTTTATCGAAGTAATAAGCTAAAATTTATTTCCTTTAGTTTTTGGTACTTGAAAAGTGGTGTTTTTTCAAAATCGCTCTCAGATCCCGTGTATTCCAATGACATTAAAAAACGTGGACATTTGTGTTATTTTGAGTCTTAAGTTGTTTTTTAATAATTAAGATAATTTTCTTTGATTTCAAAACTTTTCTATTCTTATGCTTTTGAATAAAAACTCATCTATTTCCATACAATTTAAATCGTAATTTTCAAAACTTTTCTTTACCAAATAAAATAGATTTGTTGTAATTTTTAGGATCACCTCATAGATTCAAACGATACAAAATTTATAAAAGTTCATCCTAAGCTAATATTTTAGCTTTAAAACTGATAGCTTATATTGTTTTTTTAGCTTTTGATAGTTTTTTTCGTTTTACTCAGAATTCTCAAAAGTGAAAAAGAATATTTTTGAAACTCTACCCTTCATTTATAATAATTTTAGGACAATGTACATTGTTTGAAAAAAAAATGGACAAACCACGTTTAAAAATCTGTGTGCTCATTCAGTTGGAGAGTATATTTTAAAATTTTGACGGTTAGAAATAAACAAGACAGAAATGTATTGCCGATTGTTAAAAAGCCCTATCGGTCAATTATAACAGCGTTATTGATGAATGTGTCAACCAATTTGTGCATCAGGTATCGCGTTGGCAAAAATGCTATAATGATCAAATCTTTTCAATAATAATAAATGAAATAAAACTAAAGTAAGTTTTGTAGTTTTTTTTTATTTAAGTGGCTCTTGATTTCTACTCAAAGAAATTTCATATAAAGAAAATGGCGAAAATTGCCCAGAAGAGTTTGCTTAACTATGTACGTACATAGTGCCCTACTACACGACGGCTCTAGAGTCATGACTTTTATCGAAATTAAATGAGTGCGAACGAGAAAAAACATCAGATCTCACCTTCACACTCATTGAATTTCGAAAAAAAATCATAACTCTAAAGTCGTCGTGTAATAGGGCACATACTCGTAACTATGGGTTGATAGTATGTCTGTTCGCGTACCTCCTAAAACTACGAATTTTCTACGAATGTAGCCCAAAGTTATGTCAAAGCTCATATAAAAAAATAAAATTCGTAGAAATTCGTTTTATATAAATTGAAGTGTTAAGAAAAAGTGAATAATATAAACTCAGTCTCAATCTGGAATCAACAACTTAAAATGACCTCCGGATTGCAGTTTAAATTCATTTGGATTAATCAGATTAGACGAGTGAATAATATGGGCGTTAGCGAATTTATAAATCTTTGAGTTCTTTTGGACTGGACTCCCCAATTATTATTTTATTAAAATTTTGTGAAATAAAATGTGAGTCAATTTTAGTTTTAGACCTTTTTTCCAAATCTGCTCCGAAAAAGTACTGCCGAACCCTGTAACTGGCTGCTCTACTGGCTTCCCAACTGGCTACAAAAAAGCAAGCCAGTTGACGAGCCAGTTGCTCATGTTTGTATGTGTCGGTAAAAAAGTGTGAGTGTATTGCGACTGGCAAGCCAGTACTGGCTCGTGTGGCCTCAGGGTTAAAACTCACTCTTACCCTGAGGCCAGTCTTACCAGTATCATGGTCATTAAGCTCGTCTCGCTATGTTCTCGCCATGCCCATTTACACGAGAATCTATGTCATGGTTTTCTCGCTATGGTCTCGCCATCACATTTCCACGCTGTCCTTTGCATTAAGCATGTTTTGCCATCATCTCGCTTGGGTCTCACCATAGTCTCCTCAAAGTTTTTTAAATTGAATTTGGTTGAAATAAGCTATAGGTCTCGTGTGGTGTGTTTTTGGGTCCTCTTACCATTCGGGAAGAGAACCAAAAAATTGGTGAATAAATTGATTAAGCGGTGAGCAGGCTTTCCCAAACCAAAGTGAATCAATTTTCCCAGCGCGTCAGTGTAGTTGCTCTCATTTAACGCCATGTAAGGAAATTCTGAGAAGTAAAATTTTAGTTTTCTTTCTGATGGTTTTGCGTTGGTTTGAGAGAGCTTTTACAGAAACAAGTAAAGGCTCTCCAGAGCCAAAGCAAAACATTCATAACGTTCTGTTATTTTCATTGACCTACTATATATGGACTGCCAGGAGCCAATTTCACTTCAGTTCAGTCTATTACTATACGCCACTAGCGCTGCCGTCGAATAAGCGGAAGATATGGTGTAACTTTTGGCAATTGAATTTTGTTTTTTTTTTTTGTTATTTACTTTATTTTGAAAACAATCAACATCAACAATATGTATAAAGTTAAAAACAAATTTTATTACATTAATCGCCTACAACTTAAGTAGGTACATACTGCTCAAAGATTTCTCTTTTGTCTTCATCGGTCACTTGACACTTGATTGATTAGTTTCTTACGAAATTCGTCTCTTCTTTGGCAACGCAAAAAAATGTGAAGAGAAGTTACCTTTGTCCCCGAAAATTATTTCTTTTTGTTTTTCCAGTTGGTCGCTACCCCATAGAAGAAAAACAAGATAGATTTTGGGGTTTTTATTTAAATATCACCTGATTCGAGGCCATTTTTGACTTACCATTTCCAAATTCCTTGTACCATGTTTTGATATTTGACTGCATAATGATATTTCCGATGGTTGATGCTATTAGGTATGTTAAATACATATATTATGAGATCGAACTGCTCCATTTATGTTCTTAGGTATTTTTTAAACAAAATAAAATGATTGACGGCTATTTCAATAAAAATAATAATAAAAATTTTGACTTTGATTGACAATGATACAATGATAGACACACAGAGACGTTAAAATTAATTGTTCTATTCGCCGCATGTTCGACGGAAGCTCTTGTGTTGCTAAGAAGAAGATGAACTCTTATCTATAGAGCTTTTGTATGAAAAAAACATACGACTAGCAGTCCATATATAATAAGTCAATGGTTATTTTGCTAGTTTTGTCGCATAGCATTATTGTGTTTTTAGTTCATTTAATTTTGAAAGAATGGAATATCATAGTACTTCTATTTTTTTCACTGAAATCGGAGTAGATTTATTCCATTTGGATTAACATCCGAGCCCTGGCAGGAAAGAAGCCAGTACAGCATGCCGCCTACGTCACAGCCAATACACGAATAGGAACTTGACAGTCAATGTATGTAACCAATTGGCTAGCCAGTACTGGCTTGGATAAGTTTATCTTTTGGTTAATGAACTGGCAAATTTTGTATGGGAAATGATTTACACAATTTGGTTTAACTTATCAAAAGATTTTGTTGCGTAAAATTAACCAAACTGGTTAAACTTATTCAAACGTCATTGCATTTAATCAAATGTTTAAAAAAGGTCGTTCATGCAAACTTTGCGTAAACTTATCATTTTACACAATGTGTAAACTTACGACGTTGCATGAATACCCTTATTATATAGTTCTACCTTTATGTAGGGTTTATAAAGTTGGATAAATACCCTTAGTGAACGACGTTATCAAAAAGGCATATTGAGCTATCGAAAGTTTGAAATAATAGCCGTTTTCCTTTGGAGGTGGCAAAGTACTTGTGAGTAGATGAAAGCCCTAATCTAGTACTTCAACTGCACATGCTCTCATGTGCGAGTAGATACATTTTACATGGTAAAGCAGTTTGAGGCGTTCCCTTGAAAAAAGCTGGCAATGAACTTGCAAGTACTTCGCCACCTCCAAAGGAAAACGACTAATATTTGAAGGATTTTGGTTTAAATTGTAATAGTACACATTAAAAAAGGTATAAGCTGGGACTTTCTATTCTTGTTATTACTCGTAAACATAATTTCATGATTGATGTCGGTTTCAAGTTGGTCAATCATAGTTCTCTTTTTTCACTCCTCTTGTTTAATTCCCATTGAAAATGGAAAGTTTGGAATGAAAAAGGAGTGTCCGGAAAACGGTATTAATTTTTTTCAAACAGCATTTTCTTCTTATATTTTTGTTGGCTTCTTGGAGTTAAAATAACTTAATTGGATACAAACTCTTTTAGTGCCCTCTTATACGACGACTTTAGATTCATGACTTTTTTCGAAATTCAATAAGTGCAAACGAGAAAAAAACATCTGATCTCACCTTCGCACTCATTTAATTTCGTCAAAAAAGTCATGACTCATAAGTCGTCGTGTAATAGGGCCTTACTTTTCTCAAGTAGTAAAATCTGTTTTTTTTTCAGCTCTGAAAGCGAATGTGAAAATGCTAACAAACGAAACAAACTTTCAATCACTGATCAAAGTGATGCGACAGAACAAAGTCCGCAGTTTAAAAATGTTCCTGATTTTACAAACTTTCTTGAAGCAGACTTATCAAAATTGTTTGAAAACGATAATAACACAATTCGAAAAAGCTTTTCACATCAACATCAAAACGATCCAGTGAAAAATGTTGAAATAAAAGTTCCTGAAATTCAAAATAACAGTATTGTTGATTCACAATCATATATGGAAATGACGGATGCCGTCCGGAGACTTACAGAAGTTTTAGTTTTGCCTATAAATCAAAGTAAAGTTAAGAAAAATTATATTACTCATCAAAAAGAACTCGATGTTCATGAAAGGGAAAATTTGTTGAGTAAAATATCAATGCAAGACAAAAGTTCAACACATACGAGTACAACTGATTATTATTCAAACAATGAAGGAAACCCTTTGAGAACATATCGACATCCAAAAGAGAATTGTACAACATTGCTTGGTAAAGATTTCCAAAGTAATGCAACATTTGAAACCAAAAAGAAAACACTTGATAATAGTTCACAACATGTTAAACAAAATAAGGAATTTAAGGACGTTGATTTTGAACAAGGATCAGATGATACAATGGATTTTAACATGGCAGTAGAAGCATTGAACTTGCTAAAAAGCAAGGGAAGAAACTTTTCAAATGAATCAGGTAGCATCGATGCAGTCTCCCGCAACATACCAAAAAAACGAAAAGTATCAAACGATCCACCGCTGCCAGACTCTACTATTGAATCCTATTCAATAAATGATCCATTTCTTTAGTAAGCTATTCTAAGTAATTTTACTTATATTTTTTTCATAATCAACAATACTTAATTTTAAATTGCAGTTGTGTCAATGCAGAAACGAATGGTCATCTCCTTTTTGACTCTACTCTTGAAATTACAGACTGCGCTACAGGTGCTATAATTCCATTTGAATCGATTTATCAAAGTAACAATAATTTATTGACAACTGATGAAAACGAATTCAGGTAAAACATTTCTAACATTTTTAATTGGGAAACGACTGGAGACTTGCCAATGTATAACAGTTTTATTTATGTGGTCCCGTTAAGCAAAGGGCACTCCACCAGCCGGTGGACACAAAGTTTTTTTTTTATAAAGTGCGTTGATGCGTGGACAATTTTAGTGGTGAAAAACTGTTATAATTGTTATAAATTGGCATTAAATCTCTATTATCGCCTTTATAACTATTCTAAACTATTATATATTTTTAGCACTTTAAATAAAAGTCAAGAAGATATACAAACTGAGCAAATTGTCCTTCCCAGTACAATAATGCAGCTCCCGGATAATGTAACATGTATGAAACTTCCGTTACACGAGCCGGAGTTAGTTTTATCTGATCATGATCAAGAATCAGTAATAAAAGGAAAAAGTTATAGGTAAGACGATGCAACTACATATATTACACTAACTGCAAAGCATAGCGATTAGCGAAAAACTAGAGAATTAATACTCTTGCCATACTGATATCATACTTTACTTCCCTTCCAATTTATTATGTCAATATTATCGGCGTAAGCGATAGTTGGATGGACTTGTGAAAAGATGTGCATTTGTTACTGACGCTATAAATTTGCATTGTTCGTCCAAAAACGGTATCGTATGGCCTAGGCAAACATAACACGATCCGGCGAAATGATCAATACTTCACTGGGGAAAAAAAATCGTGGCGATCAAATTTTTTTGTTAACTCTCACGAAGATCACCGGATAACGCTCTATTTGCCCAGGCCTTTATAAGAAGAAGCATGAAAGGGACAGATCATTGAAATCAATATTGATGGGAGTGTTTGCTGACCCATCCGCACAAGCGTGCGTTTTCTTTTCGTCGTTATCCTAAGTAAACCAACGATTTTAGAAGGGATGCCAAAACCAGATATTTCTCAACATACCTCGTCTTTAGAAATGCTGTCATATGCAGGTTTTGAGATCGTCAATGCTGTATGGTGCTGGCATAGGACTTTTTTAAGAAGTTATAAAAGATCCGATTAGAAAAGGACCTGATGATTTTGATTTTCTGGCCGTCTGAAGTTCAATCTCCTCACAGTATTTTACTGTTGCAGCTACACCAAGTTATCCTTCTTATTTAAGTCTGCCTCCAACGACAAACTCACACCCAAAAAGACCCTGATTTTGTCCTCGGTAACAGTTTCCAGCCAAATTCCTAAACGCAAGATTAGTAAAGCAAAACACATGCTTGCTTATGGCATCATATTCTCAGGCTTACAAAAACATTACCTAATAATAACCATTTTAAAAAATGGCTTCATCAAGCATTTATTATTTTTGATAAATAATTCAACAAAAAACTGTATATATATATATGAACATATGTGTTCCAAATCTACTCGTTCTTGAAATCGGGAACAGAAAAAGAATACAAAACATTATTTGGAACAGCGCCAATCACAGGCTTTTGGAGTAGTAGTAGTTGGAGTCGAAATAGAACGGAAAAGGAGTACTCCGAGCACTAATTCAATCGAAAACGACATTATTTACTTTTCAAAATCCATAAAGATTCAGAGCCTGAGACTCGTCAGCTTTCAATCCTCTTCAATCCCGTGCACTCTGGTTCCATCAGTCATCTAGTGGAAGCTTTCTGGTATCCGCGATTGCTTGGTCTTTAAACTGTAGGTTCGGTTTTCTTGCTTATCAAAAAGTCGGCATTTGTTGGGCCAGACCAAGAAGCATCGATTTGCTATGTTAATTTTTCGTAAACATTAATTCCACGAACGACATCCTTGAGGAAGTTGTTGTTATCGAAGTTGTTGCTATCAACAGTGACTTTTTGTCCTAGCCGGTTGATAGAACTTTCATTGTTTGCTGATTGCATATACATTTTGTTCAATGTTAGCGCCTGCTTTGCGCACTATTTGCTCCAGAAAGAGAATACAAAAATCACATGATGCGCATTTCCTTGTCAAAACCATGTGCATGTTTAAAAGGATTTGAAAGAGCTTTTCCCAAGCTACACATAGCATAGCGTATTTTCCAATGTCACTCGAAACAACTGGATCGGTTTTTCCGGGATTCCAAGCTCAGCCAGCGCCATATAGAGCTCCTGACTACGAATGCTATCATATGAGGCTTTGAAGTCGATGAATTATGGTAAGCCTAGACTTCAAACTCATTGATCTTTCTCAGGATTTGCCCGAGAGTGAATATTTTGTCTATATTCGATCTTCCTTGGTACTTGGCCTTACTACTGGTACTTGCCAATTATAGTGTTACAGAACGGCTTGAATGAGGCTCACACAGTACGTTGGATAGGATCTTGTATACGAAGTTTATCCAGATATATGCCTCTTCTTCAATTAGTTCTTGCAGAACAAAGGGTTGGTTTTTTTATAGATGGGACAGAAGTTGATATATATTAGTCATCGGAACTTCCTTCCACCCAAACTTGATTGATGAGTGGATACATGCACCTTTCAACACATCCTCTTGGGGCGGTGCGCTCCACTTTTATCGCAGCTGTATTAAGTGTCACAACCTTTTCTTTTCATCATACCTGATCGCAGTTTTTTTTACCTTTTTTCTCACGAACCATCCAATCCAATGCTACTTCTTGAATTGTGGTGATGTCTGTATCTAGGGACTCTTCTTATTGTGGCTCGGGCTGCATACGGCTTTTTAAAGAGATGGAATATTCCACGTTCAGATCCGAAGTGCGTTGCTAGGTTCATCTAAAGGAAATCCATCCGTAAGCAGGGCTTGCTCGAAACTTATTAATTCTGGTGGAGAAGTGGAACTGATTGTTGAGAATAAGCGATAAACGAATTTCAGATGTATTTTCTTAGGTTCCTTAGTAAAACTTATTCACTTTATTTTAGTTCTCCACTTATTTACTTCACAAAATAAAAAACCTTAACTCATTGTTCACCACTGAAATTAATTTACATATTTCAAACAAACAACTTTACTCATTCACGATTGTCCCCTTTCACACGGAGAAACAAGTTGCTAGAGATTTTTTTAACGTTTTCTTTTAATCTCCTTAAAAATCTCTTGTACCTTTCACACGAGGAAACAAAATCTAAGCAATTTTGAGATTTCCTCCAATTCTTAACCGTAGATGTGAAAGGAAATGGCAAAAAATCTCTTCAAATCATTGACCGGGGAGATTTTGTTCACCTCTTTTTCTTCCTGCCCTTCTTATCTAGGAACTAAAAGTAGCTAGCAACTGAGTTTCCTCGTGTGAAAGGTGACATTAAAAATAAACTGTGTCCTCTTTCGGCCAGACGTGTTTTATACAGGGAAGGTATACTACTTTGTTTTGCCGCCATTTTGGTAAACATTAGTCTTGACAGTTCATATTTGGCAGTCGTGAAGTAGACTCGTGGTAAAATATTCGATAAACCAACGTGTTTTAATCGTTGAAACTTTTTATCAAAATCAATCATGGATTACTGTGACGAAGAGAAAGTTACGTGAAATTTTTGGGTGAATCAACAAAACGCACTACGTATTTATCGTGTATTGAATGATTTCGAAGAAAGAGGGTCTGTAGATGCTAGGCCCAAGCATGTACCACAACGTACTGCAAGATCGGCTGAAAACATTACTGCTGATCAAGGAAGTGTTCAAAACAATCCATCAACCTCAATTCGACGCCGTGCTCAGGAGCTTGGTCTTCAATGAACAACTTTAAAAACTATTTAACGCCACAACTGCATGCTTTGGGCTTGATTAACATGTGGTATCAACAAGACGGTGCCACATCGCATACAGCCAGGATTACAATGGAATTACTGCGAGACCTCTTTCCACAACAAGTTATTTCCAGAAATGGTGATGTTGATTGGCCTCCACGGTCGCCTGATTTGACTGTTTCGGACTTCTTTTTGTAGGGATATCTGAAAAGCAAGGTTTATGCAAACAAACCAGAAACGCTTGAGAAACTAAAACAAAATATTCGTGATAAAATTAATGAAATACCGCGTGAAATGTGTGAGAATGTAATGAAAAATGTGCTCAAAAGGGCTCGCATTTATGAGACTAACAGAGGCGTACATTCAGCCCCGGATCTACGATCTTTCCGAACCGGGGCAAAACTTGAATTTGGTGCCCCTCCAGTTTTTGAGATTAATAAAAAAATGGCAAGTAGGTACTTAGTTGAATTTTTTTTAACCGGGAGAGAAAAAGTTTTTTATTGATTTCGACTCTATACAATACAAATACAAGGCCGTAGCCAGAGGAGGATAACAGGAAAGAAATTTGTAATCAAATTTATTTATTTCTATTTTAAAGTCTGAATTCATGCTTTAGAAGGCAAATTTTGTTTTAACATGCACACCAACAAAAAACTGTTTTGATAAATGAAACGTCTTAAAACATAGCTAAGAAATTTTTCCGTCAAAGAAAGACTAACAGGATAAGCGTAAATCTCAATTAATCGAAAAATTGAAATTAACACAGAGAAAGATATAGATATACCGAGATATTTGCTGCAGGCCAGAGGATGAAATGGTGAAACTTTTTTTTGAAAAATTTAATAGGCCCCCACCCTAAAATAAAATTATGTCTGGCCTCGGCCTTGTACACACACATGGCTGCAATCCAAAAGTTTCTTCAATCTTTCCAGATTTGTTAAAAGGAAGGAAAGCCCAATTCGAAATCAGAAAATAAACTAAAATTGAAGATGCTGCACAAAAATTAGTATAAACAAAAACTATTTTTTTAAATTGTTTTATAAAATTAGCTTAAAATAAGAAAATAAATAAAAAGAAATAATATTTTACTTAATTTCTTATAAAAACGGTACAAATGTGAGCGTATACTTAAACTGACTTCCCATAGGACATTTGTATATCTGTGATCTTTAGGAGAAACATGATAAGTCCATTTTCAAATTTTTACATCGAGCTTTATAGAGCTTGAACGAGAGAACCGAATTTTTTCAAATTTGAAAACATTCCTTTGAAGAAAATCGGTAAACTTGTTTAGGCTCTAGATCAATGTAAAGTGAACGTAATGACGCAAATTTTAAAATGCAGTTATCATGTTTTTCAAAACTCCAAAGATATTTAATTTTTATTAAAGAGTTCACCTTCAATCAAAAAAATAGATTTTACTGTTCTCGTCAGAGAACTTCAACAAAAAAAATAAAACACTTTTTTATTATTGAATAAAGAATATTTTATTGATTAATTAAAGCTTCAGATTCCTTACCACTGGTGGGGGGAAATCTTAGGCTATACGAAGATGATACTTTAGAACTGAGCTATGAACTGAACTGTATGGGATCGAATGATCCCTTTTTATAATATTTAAATGTCTATGCAGCAAATCTTGGTTTGACTGCGGATGATGCGATGATATCATAATTCTTATTGTGAAATAAATCTCTTGCACAAGTTGCTGAAGGCAAAGAGGTGATGCTGACATGCAATTTTAAGGTATTTGTATACATCGCATCATATTTGTTTACAATTTATTGAATTTAAAATCGAGTCGTGGGGGCGCACAAGCTGGCTCTGATATAACCTTTATGTATGTCGTTTTCGATTGGATGTTTGGAGTACTCCTTTTTCGCTCCTACTACTCCAATTTTTCCATAAGTCATAGGTATGAAACAGATCACAAAACCAAGCGAAAACGGCATAACATTCGTGACTGAGGGTTAGTTGTTTGAAATATTATGTATTTTAAATGATAAAATGATAGAAAAAACTGCTAAAGGCTTTTGAAATTCCATTGCCGCATCTCATTCCATTTTATTAAGTGTCAGCAATTCTCAATTTTGTTTGGCACATGGGTTTGGCGCCCATAGAGGCTGCGGCCCGGTGCACAGGCCCGGTTTGCTCCCCCCCCCTTTGATCCGGAGCTGCGTACATTTACCTGATATTTCATTAAATCAAAAATTATAAACAAAGTAGTATACCTTCCCGGCGGACACCCTGTACTTGACTTGACATATAGACTTAGGAAATATCTTGAATGTTCTAGAACTTTCCATAGGGGAAAATTCCCATAAATTCCCTTTTGTCGAGCTTCCATTTTGACGTTTAGTTCTAAAAATTCTAATTTGATGTTTTTTTTGTCTTTTTTTTCTAGCACAATTTTTTTTTTGCTTGATGCTTGAGAAGCATATTTTATTTATGCATGGCTGTAAGCTTTAAAAAATTAATTGAGTTAACTGTACTATTTCTACCAGTTTTTTTTTTTAAGTTCTGTTAAAATTGTGAGCGAATTAGAAATCTTAAATTTAAAAAATAACTGTTTTAATTTTTCTCAGTCTGAATTTAACTCATGTATTCTAGATATTCTGCTCAACATCAAGTTGAAGATGTTCAAATCAATACATCCATTCTTACTGATTCGTCATTAAAAATTTCAAAAGCATGTCCGTCACTTCTCCCTGTATCAACAATTCGAAAAAAGAATGAATCAAAAACCACAAGGTATGGAAATAATGCATATTATTTTATTTCTTATACATAATAATTAGTAATATTTTTAATATTTAGCAGTGCAACTCAACAATGTCAACAAAAATCAAACAATTGCTTAGATGACGAATCTAAAGTACAAAAGAAAACTGAACATTCAAACGCCGTGCTATTTTCGGGGGAAATAGCTAAAGACTCTAAAAAACATAAAAAAGGCTCTCCAAAGCTTCTTACTAAGAAGATCAATGTAGAAGCTAAAGCTAAAATGAAAAACTACAATGATCAACTAGATGACATGAACAAAAATATTGAGAAAAGACGACGACGACGGTCTAGTCAAACATCAAAAACTTTAGTCTGTTCTCTTGAAAAAAGCTTAGAAACTTCATCGACTCTAAGAAATGTTGATTCAATGAATGAAGCTTCTAAAGATTCAAAATCCCGTATTGGTAAAAAAGGTAAAAAGAATGCAAAAAATAAAAATAATCAAATACTACAAGCTTACTTATCGAACTCAACGGAGCTTAAAGAAACATTACATCAATCCCCTGAAAGCTCCATCTTGGAACAAGAAACATTACATCAATCCCCTGAAAAATCCACCTTAGAACAAGAAGACGAAGATGAAAATGGAATTTTGGACAGGCTTAAGAAACATTTAGCGGCCTCAAAGCCTCAGTTAAGCGAAGAAAATCAATCAACAGAGGAAATACAGCAGGATTTAGATTTAGACAATTTAAAAACTCCTCTAGACGCATTTCGTCTAACTATCAACGATAGCATGATTAAAAGAATAGTAGAATTTACAAATAAAAAGTTACTAGGAGCATCGAAGAAGGTCACAATTTGGGGTTACAAAAAAACTACAAATGAACTCGAACTAAGAGCGTTCATAGGTATACTCTTAATATCAGCAGCGCTCAAACAAAATAACGTCAAAATGGCCGAACTATGGTCGGAATGTTTTGGCGCTAGCATCTATAGAGCTACTCTTCAACAAGGACGTTTTAATATTTTGTTACAGAATTTATGTTTTGGAGATTCCATTTCAACTGACAAAACTAGCAAAAAAGATGTATTTCAGATTGGAGATCCATGGGAGGAGTATCTAGACAATTGCAAAAAGTATCCCATGCCTAAGATTAGTGTGAAAACTCAGAACAAATTAGAAGATGAAGATTCAAGGCAACATTTTACGACACTTCGAAAAACAACAAACTTATCACTTAGTGTCCTATTTAGTATGCTTGACTCAGCTGCAATTAGAGGGTTAGCTTTTTTTCAAAAAGCAAATCCCAATTCAGTGATGTGCATACGAACATTTTTTAAACAAGTTGGTATGGCTCTTGTGAAGCCAGAGTTGAAGGAAAAATTGATGAGGCAAAATACTGCCAATTCTATGAGAGAACTTATACGACGTATTTTAAACAAAAAATATAAAACCACCGAGACATTTTTTCTTCCTGCGGCTGATCAAACTTTGAAGAAACAAAAACGTTGCCAGCTGTGTTCCTGGAATAAAGACAGAAAAACAAGGCATCAATGTATTTGTTGTCAGAGAAATATGTGCAAGGAACACCGTGCTCAATTATGTGTTCAATGCATTGACTCAATATAAATCTCAAATTAGGTATTATAAATGTTTTTTCCTTAAATGATTTGTATCTATAAAAACTAGTTTGTGCATTCATTATGAACCTAGTTACATCAATTTTACAAAAGTGAAATCAAAAACGAAACCAAACAGACAAAGATTGAAAGCTTTACAAAAAATAAATCTAGTGATATTTTTGGTCCCCGCTTACATTTCTTTATATATTTTGAAATTTATTCTACATTGTTGCATATGAAACTTTTACGCATTTAGCCAGTTTATATTTCTGAGATCTCTGAGGACTCGGAGCGCTCAGAAATATAAACAGGATTCCTCTCAAAAATTCCTCACTTTTCCCCTTAAAAACAGAGACTGAAATTTTTTGGATTCGCTTGCTCAATTATTTTTTGTCTCAGTAAATTCTATAAGAAGAAAAGAAAAATAGAGTTCTTTTGGCTTCTATGTGAGGAATACTGTTTATATTTTATTCTCCTGCTCTGTCAAAAAATTGAGGAAAAATACTGAGCGCTCAAGAAATATAAACTGGCCAATTGACTTATTATATAGTAGGTCAATGCTTTTACGCTATGAAAAAAACGTATGTGCAAGTCTCACTTCGCATGAATGTATAAACTAGGGTTTATTTATCAATATCGTGCCAAAACTGTGTTGTGATTACTTTTAAGTGTACAAAATAAATGTAATAAAATGTCATGTCTATGTATGTATTAGTGTTTGTCTTTTCACTACTTCGATTATCGCCAAACGATATCGCTAAGAGTAGACGATAGTCTTGATTCACATAACATTGAAAATGAATACCGTCTTGACGATCTCGTATTGGCGATAAAGTATTTAATTTACGTTTAAGTAAATCAAATAATCGACAAAACGCTATCGTCAAAACGAGAGAGCTTTAAGAGCGATAAATTCTTTTTATTTTTACCATTGCTAGTTTTTCCTAAGTTTAGTCAAGGCCCTCACAAGGGTTCAGTTGGGGCAATTTAGACAAGGAAAACTTGTCAAAAACTAGTGAGGCCCTCGCTAGGAAACACTCCATATATAAAAACAAAATATATACCTACCCATCATACAATGGGTAATATGTATAAAATGTAGTAAATGCTTTACTAGAGAATTTTTAAGTATATGCTATTTCTGATATGCATTAAAATGCAGTAAATGCTGAAATTTAATAACTTACTTCAGACCATAGCATTAATTTATTTTGGATGAATTCTATTAGTAAATACTATATTCCGTATGCATAAGAACTAGTTAGTCAGTTTTTTCTCCAGTAAGTACTTTATTTTTTAAGGTTTCAGAATAGCAAAATGAAAATTTCAAAGTTGATACCTTTTGGGTTTTAGCCCGCAATTAAGGAGTTGTAAAACGAAAATTTAAAAGACTTGAGTCTGATTTTTAGGCAAAAATTGTAAATATAATTTGGTGTATGCTTCGTAACATGACTGCACTTATGTGGATTTTTATTTACACACAAAACCATACTTGAAATCAGATCTCTGTATTTTTTTTGTTTTAAATTGAATTTGTGTTAATAGTAACTGAAACGGCGTAATTTGTGAAATGACACAAGCCTAGGACGATAAGGTGATTTAAAATAAGACTCTGAACATGACCTACTTCCTTTATAGACTTATAGACCGTTTCATCAGTTACTATTAACACAAATCCAATTTAAAACAACAACAAAACACAGAGACCTGATTTCGCCTTAAAATCAAACTCAAAGCCGTTAATTTTTGGTTTTACAACTCCTTAATTGCGGGCTTAAACCAAAAAGGTATGAACCTTGAAATTTTCATGTTGTTATTCTGAAACTTTGAAAAAATAAAGTACTTACTAGAGAAAAAAAGTACTTACTAGTTCTTATCTAGTATCTAGTCTTCCGTGATGATCAAGACCGGCACGTTACTGTGAATGGGGATTGCTACCGTTCAATGATAACCGAATATTTTTGGCCCCAATTGGATGATATGGACTTGGAGGACGTGTAGTTCCAACAGGGCGGCGCCACAAGCCACACAGCGAATGTCACAATCAATTTATTGGAAACCAAGTTTGGAGAACGTTTTATCTCACGAAATGGTCCAGTCGCTTGGCCGCCTCGGTCGTGCGGTTTGACGCCGTTAGACTATTTCCTGTGGGGCTACGTTAAGTCTATGGTCTATGCCAACAAGCCAGCGACGATTGATGAACTTCGTACGAATATCGAACGTGAAATTGCAGCAGTATCGGCCGATTTATGCTTGAAAACCGTCGAAAATTGGGTTCAGCGTCTGGACTTCAGCAAGCGTGCCCGTGGTGGCCATGCAAAAGAAATTGAGTTCCGTACATAATGGCATCGAACGTACTTTCACAATAATAAAGAATTTTATTGAGATCCAAAACCGTTTTTGTTTTATTTAAAAAAAACTTTTGTAGCGCTCTTATTGAACAACCCGATATTTCGGTGAGGAAACACTGATTTAAAAAAAATTGTGATTTTTTGGTACATTTTGGTGAATTACAATTTTCGTTTTTTAAGGTTAAGGATCAAAAGTACTTCGCCCGGCCCGCTACGCGGGTATTCAGGATTTCAGCTCCCTTTTTGAGCTCTGTCCCGCTCACGCGACAGAGAGTGTTCAGTCGCCCAGGCAGGCGCCTATGTGAACAGTTTTTTTGGGCAAACTTACATTTTGTATGAAAAATCATAACTTTAAAAAATAATGCCTTGCCTTGTGTTCGGGCTCCATAAACTCGAGAATGGCTGTGCCTAATTTTTCAATCTTCATATCTTTCATATTGAGGATGGTCTTTTTGTGAAGTTTGGTCAAAATTTTGTAAAGCGAAAAACGCAAATTGTATTTTTAGTGCATTTTTGTAAACTTACTAATAAACATTTTGATAGGGTCTTCTGAAAATGGGTACGTTCAGACGACCCAAGGGACTAGAAATTAAGGCAAGTCTTTAGTCTCACATTGGCCAACTGCCAAAATATTGCTTTCCAATTAAGTCAAATTTATTGGAAAGTTGACTGGAAAGTAAGTCAATAAAAATCTCCCTTAATTATCAAGTCAAGTGCACTTAATGTCAGAATATCAGCTGATTACATTTTGTCATTGAACTGAAAGCTGAACTTTATTGTTTTGTGATTGTTTTTTTTTTGCACGCTCCTTTTTTTGCAAAGTGGTTCTTTATCAAACTCATAAAAGAAAATGAAAAACCTGTATGATAAGTAAAAAATATAAAAATTAAGAGTTTCGTATGAGATTTGTTAATTTTATATTGGGCTTGCTAATATCCAAATCAAATAGTCTTGAAAAACCTTTTTCAAATAGCTAATTTATTACAATTCATAAAGAGTTTATACCTGTTGCTATGTATATTTTAGATAAAAATAGCAGCGTTACTTTTTTCACGATCAACTGAAGTAAATTTTTGAAGTAAATTTCCAAGTTTGACATTTCAAACAAACTTAGTTACCTTGGTTAAATTTGCGTTCAATGCATTCAGTTGACTGAATATCTAGTCCCTTGGGTCGTCTGAACGTGCCCAATGTCTACAATCGTTCAGTAAAGCGGTTTGTCATCAATGCATTTTTAGTGCATTTTGTCAAAATGTTTAACAAATATTTTGGTAGGATCTTCTGACGAAGCCCTAGAAGGTTTTTTTGTCAGTATAAAGCGGTAGCGTGGTTCTTTTTGATCCAGCATTTATCAAAATAACAAATGTTTTTTCCTATAATTATAATTTGTCAATTTAATTTGAAATTATTTAATTTAATTGGAATAAGTTTGTTAACTTAACCTCGGGTAGATTCATTAGTATTCAGTATATTAGAATGACGAAACCATTATTTAAAAAAAGGAAGAGTTGGAGAAGTGCAGTGAAACATATGAAGATATTGTGGATATTGGTAAGATAAAAACATCATCACTTATATTTTTTTTGATTATTCATTTTGGATGTTTTTTATATTGTACAGATTGGGATATTGAACCATTAGAAATAAACATAGACCAAGTTTACCAAATTATTGGTTTACCGAGGAAGAGTGAAGGTGTCGAAAAAAAATAAAAATGTTGTTGCAACATCATCACTAACTAAAGATAATAATGGTTCTTTTGAAACACCTTCAACAAGTCAAGATACTACTGGTTCTTGCGGTAAAATAAAAATGTCATAAGCTTCATTTTTTTATTATTCATTTTGAATGTTTGTTAATATTGTTCAGATTGGGATAGTGAACCATTTCAATTAAGCGACATTTTGCTTCAATCAAGCAAAGTTGCTTATACTTCTTCGTATTTTTCAACTACATCCAAAGAAAAATCAAAAGTTGCTTACAAATCGATCAATTCGTCTGTTGGTGCAATTCGATTAGCTGCTCTTGCAAAGAAAGAGAACAGATGACGCATTATTCATTTGATCGGCTTATTCAAGAAAAATGGGGAGACATTGAACACTTTAAAAACCATTTATCAAACCCTTTATGATGAGCCGATCGATTTTGAACTTCTTTTTGTTTTAATAACTGGTGGTCATGTTTTGACAAATTTAAAAAATCAAACACTATATTTAAAAGAAAATAATATATATAAAAAAAAATCATGTTAATGCATTAAATAATCGCTTGCGATTTTACTTTAATTCTAGATTATTTTAAATACCTTTTTTATTTTTCTGTTTTTCATCATTAAAAAAATAGTTTCCTTTGAAAAAAATGTTTGCTATTAAAAAACTTTTAGTTATCAAAAAAACGTTTGTCTAAAAGAAATTGGAAATTGAAATTTGTTTTAATTAGTCCCAAACTTAATAATTGTTGAATCAATAATTAAATCTTTGAATGCTGCGATTGGTGGGTAACTGAAATGGCGATTTTTTTTTACTTTGGGTAAAAATTACTAACATTTCCTATTTGATTTATTCTTTTGTTTTAACAGTTACCTATAAAAGAAAATATATTTTTAATTTAACATTAGAAGACGAAGTAATTCTGGTTGTGGAACACGTTCATCTCAAAAACATTTAAAAATAGACTAAGTTTAACAGACGAACAGCGTGTTCAGCGTAATGAAGAAGATCGTAAAATGATGGAACGATCTGAGCCTTTGCTTTCGTTAGTTAGCGCGGATTGACGCCTATTTCGAAACAGTTTTTGCATAATATACAATCATACTAGCTTGGCATGCTAGAAGATTCAACGCACCAACTATTGATGATGTGGCTATTGTAATTGTCGGAGATCAATTCGAACTACGTGATATACAGTGGGTTGCCAAATTAATAGGGACATTGTAAATTTTCATCAAATTTAATTTTTCAATGTTCTAATAAGCTTTTATTTTGGTTCTAAAAGTGTACGTGGTGAATTTTATTTCATAGCCTACGTGTTTAACGGTTATTTTTAGATGTCAGAGGATATTCAAAATGTTTCTATTCGAGGAAAAACCAGTTTTATTCTTAAAGGTTTTTTTTTTTAATTGTTTGTGGATATGGTTTGAATTTCTTTTGATTGAAAAGTAAGTAATATATTTTATTTTGTTTAAAACAAAGCTTTTTAAAGAAATTATTTTTTAATGTTTTAAGGCATTTTTTGGAACAGAATTGGTCGAAGAATGGATATCACCCCAAGAAAAAAAAACTTTATTAATTCATTCCAGTCATTCCCAAAGACAAATAGCTGCTATTTCAAAATGTGTTGTTAACAGATTAAAATTAAATTTGGACTAAAATATTCCAATTACTCCCCAAAAAACCGGTGAATGCGGAAAAAGCGAGTAACAATACCTTGCACGGGCAGGAAAATCTGAGAATCGCAAGAAAAGTGCAACAGTTCTTACGAACATTATCCAAGATTCGGAAATATTGGTTTCAAAAAGAACTGTGCAGCGACGTTTGGCAGAGGAAAGACTTTCGGGTCGTTGTCCTGTCAAAAAACCACGTCTTACAGAGGCAATGATAAAAAACGTTTGTCTTGGACTCGGGATCATCGTCACATGACTATTGATGACTGGAGTAAGGTAGGTTAACAATGCAATTATCTAAGGAAATAAAAAGTTATTGAAAATGTGATTTTTTTTATTTTTAATATTGTTTCCCTTTATTACAGGTGTGCTTCTCCGATGAGTCATCATTTGAAATTTTGGCTGATAAGAGCAGTTTCGTGCGGTGGCGTCCCAAGGAGAAGTACCATCCTGACTGCATCACAGAAAGGGTAAAACATCCTTTAAAAGTAATGGTATGTCAGTCATCCACACAAGAGGAGTTGGACGTCTCCATGAGACAGAACCAATATAAGGACATTCTGCGTACTCGTCTCATACCCCAGCTAAGAGAATGGTTCTCAAACAACAAACCATATCTTTTCATGCATGACTCAGCCACGTGCCATAAACCTAAGAGTGTGACAAAATATTTAAATGACCAAAACATACCAGTTTTATTCTAGCCAGGCAATTCCCCTGACATGAACCCCATAGAAAACCTATGGAAGATCACTAAAAGGGAAATTGACAAGGAAGTCATTACAACGAAAAGTTCCTTAATTGCCCTGCAATTAAGGAATGCGCTAAAAAGTACATTGAAAGCATGCCGAGACGTATTCAAGCAGCTATTGAGGCAAAAGGAAACGTTACAAAATATTGATTTTTGTAATTTTGTTAGTTCGTTTTGATTAAGAGCTATTTCAAAGATTTTTAATTTAAAAAATATTATTTATTTTACTTATTTTGATGTTATTATAATCAACCTTAATAAAAAATACCTATTAATCAATATACACATAAGATTTTCATTAATTTTGTTACGGAAACATACAATTTTCTGAAAATCCATGACTGTCCCTTTTAATTTGACAACCCACTGTAATTCTTCAGCGTCGTAACGAACAGCTTCAACGAGAATCGGAAACACACCGATCATATGACCCATTTCAGTATCACATATTGTTCCCATATGGAGATGACGGCTATCATTTTAATATCTATAAAAATGATAAATTCTTTAAATGGTTTGTCAATTTTAGAAAATAGATATAAATACTTTGACTTAGCATTACGTTTATAAACATTATGTTAACAATAATTTAAGGTCAGGAAGGAACCAAAAAAGTCAGTGCCATGAACTACTATGCGTACCGATTAATGATTCGCCAAAACGAAGAAAATCATATTTTAAAATGTCGTCAACTTTTCCATCAGTACGCTGTTGATATGAATGCAAAAATCGAAACGGAACGCCTAAATTACATCAGATATAATCAAAGAAAGCTACGTTCTGCAGAGTGCATTCATTTGCGTGATGCAATAAACATTGATGGAAATGTTAACGATATCGGCCAAATGATTTATATTACGATCATCCTATACTGGGAGTCCACGGCAAATGCACGATTATTCGCAAGATGGGATGGCATATGTTCGCGGTGAATGGGGACCGGATTCACATGTAATCCACAGTGGGCTGACATCAAACAACATTTATGGCTGGTCAGCCTCCTATTCATCGTCACGATATAACAGCACGTGTGTTTAGACAAAAATTGAAGTCCCTTAGTCCCTTATTACACGATGATTCTTTGCGCCTGACGCTTTTCGAACATAATGAGTGCGAAAGAGAAGAACGATGAGATGGAAGACCAGTTGCCCTCATGATACAACTAAATAAGATAGCGCATTGCGCATCATTCACATAAAATGACGTTATCGACGCACACAAATACTTTTTCCAAGATTAATAAAACAAAGAATTTTTTACTAAAATTTATTAATTAAATATGAAATATAATTTCCTAAAAGCAATGCACTTGTATTTAGGATTCTGCACACAAATTTTTATTATAAATAGAACAAAAGTGGGCCAAGATTTCCGAGTCTCTTTTTGACATTTCATTTTAGCATTATCCGTATTTTCGTTTTTTTTCCTATATAGACTCTCTACAAACCACTTAAACAGTAAAGAGAACTGACAATTTAGCATCAAGCGTCGATAAGCTCCGTGTAATAACGCGTGACTCATCACATGATTTTCAAAGAGGAATTTGAAAAAAGAGTCAGGCGCAAAGAATCATCGTGTAATAGGGGAATTATGGACTTTATGGTGAATATAAAGTGTATGGTGAAGTGCTGAAGTGCGCTGCTGGATGTATTCAGTTGAATGGCAAAAGCGAGGTCTACCCCATGCGCATATTCTAATTTGGTTAGTTGATAAAATAAGACCAGATCAAATTGATTCAGTAATATCAGCGGAAATACGTGACGAAACAACTATATTATTCGAAGTTGTTACAAGAAATATGATTCACGGCCCATGTGGCGAACTAAATCCTTTATCTCCGTGTATGATTGATGAAAAATGTTCTAAAAGAGCATTGGTTTCTGAAACTATAACTGGTAACGATGGATATCCATTATATCGTCGACGTTCAACAGCCGAGACAATGGAAAATCTATTGTATTGAAGGTTAGAAAGATATTGACATAGACAACCGTTGGATTGTGCCTTATTCACCGCTGTTATTCAAGACTTTTCAAGCTCATATAAACGTCGAATATTGCAATTCTGTAAAGTCAATAAAATATATTTGTAAATACATAAACAAAGAAAGTGATATGGCCGTATTTGGTATTGCTAATGAGAATAGAAATGATGAAATTACTCAATATCAAATGGGCAGATATATTAGCAGTAATGAATCTGTATGCCGAATATTGTCGTTTCCAATTCATGATAGAAATCCGACAGTTGTTCATTTGGCCGTTCATCTTGAGAACGGACAACGTGTTTACTTTACTCCAAAAACAGCGCAAGATAGAGCTCAAAATGCACCGATTACAACTTTGACTACATTTTTCAACTTATGCTTATCGGATTCATTTACGAGAACGTTGCTTTATTCAGAAGTTCCCAAGTACTATACTTGGAATCAATCTACTAAAGATTTTCAGAGACGTAAACAAGGTGAACCAATTATAGGACATCAAGGTATTTACTTGACAGATGCTATTGGCAGAATTTATGCAGTTCATCCAAACAATGCTGAATGCTTTTATTTGCGATTATTGCTATGTAATGTTCGAGGACCAACTTCTTTTCAACTTTTAAAAACAGTCGAAGGTCAGGTATGTGCTACATTTCGTGATGCATGCAGGTGATTACATTTACTTGAAGATTATACTCATTGGAATAACACATTGACTGATGCGGCTGTTTCATCAAGCCTATACCAATTGGGCACGTTATTTGCAATTATACTATCTACATGTTTTCCGACAAATCCTCTTGAACTTTGGATTAATCATGGGGATGAAATGACTGAAGATATATTGCATCGAATACAAAATATTTATTCGAGCCAGAATTTGAACTTTACTTCGGAAATGTACAATGAAGCTTTGATGAAGATTGAATATATTTGTTTATCAATTTCAAATAAAAGTTTGGTACAATTGGACATTACTACTCCCAGTCGTCAAATGCATGATGTATTGAATCAAGAACTAGACCGTGAAAGAAATTATGACACAAACGCATTAAAAACATATTTAGAAGCAAATGTTCATCGGTTAAATCCTTTTTTTTTGTTTTTTTTTTTCAAATTCATTTTTATTTTCAATTTTCTTAAAACTATCTTAAAGCTAGACAAAAATTCATAAAAAAACTAGCCTACTTATCAATATCTTAATACTAACTTACTGGCCCCAATCGGACGCTCTAAGTTAAACTAAATAACTCAATGCTAATGCCTTTCGGCCTAAGAACTATCTTAATACTAAATCCAGGTCTGTTTTATTTTTTACCGACAAGAATTTACAAAAAACTCGGTATCTCTGTCTTTATTTTATCGGTTAAATCATTATCAAAAAGAAGTGTACGATACAATCATGCAAGCTGTTAACGCTGAAAATGGTGGATTTTACTTTTTGGACGCGCCTGGTGGAACCGGTAAAACATTTTTAATATTATTGATTTCAGCGCTTGCGTCGTCTGGGATTGTGGCAGCTTTGTTAGACGGTGGTCGAACAACTCACTCTGCATTAAAATTGCAATTGAACATGCAAGTAAATGAATTTCCAACATGTAATATTTCTAAAACATCTGGAATGGCAAAGATCTTACAACAATGTAAAATAATCATTTGAGATGAGTGCACGATGGCTCACAAGAAATCATTGGAAGCTCTTAATCGAACGTTAAAAGATTTACGAGGAAATCAACGTTTATTTGGTGGTGCCATGATTCTGTTAGCAGGTTTAGGCAAACATTACCTGCTGCTCCTAGGTCTACTGCTGCTGATGAGTTGAATGCATGTTTGAAATCTTCATATTTGTGGCAGTATGTGAAAACACTCAAACTTACTGTAAACATGCGAGTGCAACTGCAAAATGATCCTTCAGGGGCTGAGTTTTCTATGCAATTGTTGGACATCGCCAACGGAAATATGACTATTGATTACAATGATTTAATAACATTGCCATACAATTTTTGTCGTTTGACGGAATCTAAAGCGGAATTTGTACAGAATGTATTTCCAAACATTGCCCAGAACTATAAAATTCATTCGAGGTTAAGTGAAGGAAATATTGACTGGCACAAACAAAGAGGTAAATGAAATTAACGCAGAAATTCTAAAGAAATTACTAAATGAAATTGTTGTCTACAGAATTTTTAAATTCATTGGATTAAACTGTCCTTATTGTTTATTTATGCATTTAATGGGAAGACAAAAATCGTTGTCTATCAAAAAGCTCTTGAGTAATGCAAATATGAAAAATTTTTAAATTAATTAAATTGTATACATATATTTTACAACTTGAAATCAAAAAAAAAAATAAGGCTGCATGATAAACATCATTTTTTATTTTCTGCTCTGGAGGATGGTTTTCCAACTCGGGAACACGACACATATATCTGACGGCAAATCGTTTGAAGTGAAGGGAATTTGCGGAAATAGCTATTATTCTCCTTTGAACGGACCTTTCAAAATCAACAACATTGTTTATTTGCACAGTTTCGGGGCATGAAGATTTCGTAGCACTATGATGACATATCCAACTTTTAAAAGCAAATGAGAAAGCGGCATGCCAGTGTTGCGTTCTTTTTCTAACAATAGTTAACTATTGTTGTTATGTCAAAAAAAGTTGTTGATGTGCCATTGTTAAACTTTGTCAGGATTGTTACAATTTCATTTAGGAACGAACGGTATATTGTCAGATATTGTCAATCTGTCAAACCAACTTATTATGAAAACTAAACTTCATTCAGAATTTCTCAAAATGGATAACCAGATTAAAATTGTGGCTGCTCTTAGTTTACTGCAGGAATTTAAAAACGAAGTCGATGAAGTAAGTTTTAAATAAAAGTTTTCAATTAAATATATACTGAATACTTATTTTTATAAATAGAGAGAAAAACAAGCAGAAGAATTGGCAAAAAATTGGACAGTAGGGGATGAAATTTCATCATCCGATTCTGATGAAGAGTTGTTGTTATCTGCCTTGGTATCTTCCAAGCCCAACCGAAGGCATGTGATCCGTATATAATTTTATGTGGATTCAGTTGTTGCATCATATGATAAATATCAATTTCAATAGAACTTTCGCCTTAATAGAGATGCATACGAATTGGTACTCCGGGAAGTAAGCGAAAAATGGAAGGAAGAAATTCTTGGTCACAAGCAAATAAGTATTAACAGACAACTCCTAGCTGTTATTTGGCTTTTAGCTACACCTGATTCTTACGTTTCGACTTAACGAAAAGTAATTTTTCGAGGTGTTACGTCCGAGTGATAAATGCTCTAAACGAACTTGCCTCTAAGCATATTAGATGGCCAACTGATGCAGAGCTTAAAGAAAAATTTGCCTTCCGGAATTTGGTTGGAGTAGTAGATGGGACTTATGTTCTAATGAAAGTTCCCAAGTTACAAACAAGGGCATACACAAATCGAAAAGGTTTTGCGTCAATGACCTTGCAATGCATTTGTGACTCCGAAATGAAGTATTTAGATTACTACACAGGATGGCCGAGCTCTGTCCCAGACATATTTTCCAAAAATGTCAGGAAAACGAAAGGGAGTATTTTCCAAACGGTGAATACATACTATAGGCGATAAAGCTTACCCTTGCTTAACCTGGTGTATTCCACCGTATATGCGAAGACGACAGCTAACAAACAAACAAACTGTTTTCAATGAAAAAACATGCATCAATAAGGGTAATTATTGAAAATAGTTTTGCATTGTTGTTCGGCCGATTTTGCCGTTAAAGGACCTGGATATGAATCGTACAGATTGGATTCCGTCCACTATAATAGCATGCTGCGTGTTGCATAACATATACCTCAAGTTTAAGGAGACAATGATACAGGAGTATATTGCAGATGGTCGTCCAACTGTTCAACGAATCAACTCAAATCAGGATCCGGATGATTTTGAAACTTGAGGCGTAGATGGCATCTCTAAAAAGAACCTTTTATGTAGCCAAATTATATAAATAAAATCCAATTTATAAAACATATTTTTTATTTAATATTAATGTTAAAAAATGTATAAATTAAACTACATATTTATATGAAAAACTATATTTGTACTTCGTTCTTTGAACTATAGGAACTTTGTTTTAATGTTATTTTGTATTTTTTTTTTTTGACAAAGTTTTACCACTTTACAACTTTTCAATTAACTTTTCCATCAAGGGTTTAAATATTTCCCATCCTTCTCTGGCTTCATTAATTTGTTGATTGAAAAGCTCCTTTCTTTCTTCCTTCTCCCTTTCCATTGGAATTTTTCTTTCCTCCCACCTTTCTTTTCGCTCCTCTCTCATCAATCAATCTCCTCTAAAACAGGAAGCACGGCTGAACGTTTTCTCTTCCTTGTCGGCGGCTCGTTGGCAATAACGTTGTCATCGTTGTTAACCCCACTCAATTCCTCGCTTACTATTCTCGACGAAATAACATTGCTTCTCGAACTTGAAGCAATGCAGATGGGCGTAACATTAGGCCCGTCTCACCAAATAAAATCTCTGAGCGCTCAGAGATTTTTTAAGTGGGACAAAAAATTTAACCTGAGCACTGAGATTTTTTAAGGAGATAACTGAGAAGAAAATTTTTTGGATTCATTTCTCAATGTTCTTTCTCTGCTTAAACCGCTGTTAATTTGACAACCAAATTGGAATTTCTTGCTGATGTACAAATACTAAAATCAATAAAAAATACAAAATAAAGGTGGAATGTTATTAAAAATGAAAATAAATTGAATTTGCTATTATTTTTCATTCCTTTGATAAAGTTTTGTGCTTTTACATTTAAACATTTTAGGCAAAGTTATATTTCTGTTTCTAGAATTTTCGTAGGGCAATGGTTTTTTACAATTCAACGGAGAATCTTGTCCCACCAAAGCATTCTACCTCCGTCAACTTGACATTGAGCACTCAGTGAGATTTTAGTTGGTGAGACGCGCCTATTGTGATCTTTGGAAAAAAATTCTTCAAACTCTTCCCAGTAATCAAACCTGATCGGTGCGGAGCCTGTTTTATTATGTCCATCTTTTTTTTATGTATATGTCCTTTTTAGGTTATTAAACCGATTTCTGGCCTGCAATGGAGCAAAAATGAACATATCCTTGGCCATTTCTTCGCATATTATTTCCCACACTCTTTCATTTTTTAGTGGGGAATCAAACAAACATTTTTTGTCTTTATAGGTGCCAATCAAACTTTTTGTTGCTGCCACTGTCCATTTAGTTTTTGGAGGATAGGAACTGGTATCCAAATTTTCCGTCATCGGAGATTCTACTTCTTGAAGCGGAATGGGGAAGGAGATGGAGTGTACATTTTCTAAAAAAAATGAATTATCATTTAAAAACAAAAAGTAAATTATAAAAATATTACCGTTTGCATTGTTTTTGAATGAAATCATATTTTTTTGCAATGTAGGTATATTCTTCTTTCTTGTTAATAATCGGCACAAATTCCACGCTGCAATAAAATTCACAAGTTTGTCTTTTTTTGTAAACAAATCGGCTCGCACCTGCATTTTGACATATCAACACTTTCAACTCATGTGCTCGACATGAGTTGGAAATAGTTAAAAATCGTAACTATTTGACACTTCAAAATACATTTAGGAACGATGTAATGATGTCATATTGTTACGAATCGTAATTATTTTGTAATAAAGGAACGACAAAAGTCAACAATTGTTAACTATAGTTAGAAAAAGAACAGACCACAGGCATATCCAAAGAGTTTACAAATTCAACTGGATAATTGGACGACTTTGTCTTCATCAATTTACAACATTTTTGCCATGGCTGATTGCTTTGAAATGTTGGAAACAGAATTTTCGTTGCAAGCTATCGAAAGCTTTAATATTCAAAGAGCCAACAGTATTGCAGCAATTCCGGTAGATGCGAGAGCTAACGCTTCCACTTTGAGCACGTATTGCTGCTAATATCAATTATATCAGGAACATTTTCCAAGTTCTAACGGGGCATCAATGAAAAAAGTCCACCGTTTGGATTTCGCCGACAAACAAAAACAATAGATAAGCTCACTTTTGTATGAAAGTAAACCTTTGCGTTGCAATTTCGAAAAAACCCGCCGAAGGAAGTATGAAATTTGGTCCAGTCGTTTTCAAGCTTTAACAAACCGAACAAACCACGATCCATTTTTATATATATGAATGAATATCTAAATATGTATCATTTTTGTTTTGTTGTGTAAAAAACCTTTTGTTTAAAAATGTTCATGTCATTTGGCCAGTTTATATTTCTTGAGCGCTCAGTATTTTTCCTCCATTTTTCGACAGAGCAGGAGAATAAAATATAAACACTATTCCTCACAGAGAAGTCAAAACAACTCTCTTTTTCTTTTCTTCTTATGTAATTTACTGCGACAAAAAATAATTGAGCGAGCGAATCCAAAAAATTTCAGTCTCAGTTTTTAAGGGGAAAAGTGAGGAATTTTTGAGAGGAATCTTGTTTATATTTCTGAGCGCTCTGAGCCCTCTGAGATCTCAGAAATATAAACTGGCTGATTGTTTTCAAATTTAAATATTTCTTAATGACACTTTTTGAGTTTAAAGTTAAAAATATTTAAAAAGTATTGAATATTGACTGACTTAAGTACGTGAATTTTAAAATATTGCCAATTTTTGCTGAGTCCTGATAAAATTTTCAAGTGGATTTTATGTTTGAGTCTTTGGCAAGAGGTCAAAGAAAAGTAATGATCCAAAAACAGCTTTAAGATAATTGAATCATTCAAATAGACAAGGGGGTAAGTGACATATTTGAAATTTTTGGTTTTTTTAACAATAAAAAGGACTAAAACTACCGGTGAATAAGGACCAATCTATGTATGAAAGATCGAAAATGATTTGTCTCTCTTAATTTATAAATAACATTTGGGGGAAGTTTAAAGTTATAACACTTTCCCATAGCTTGACCATCAGCTCATTAGACTTGGTTCTTCTTTAATCTTCGAACAATGTCTCGTATTGTACATTTAAGATCACGATGCAGATGCAGATCACTATTTATTATATGCCAAGGAAATTTATTATTCCACGAACGACTTTGCTTTGGAATTTTTGGATGGGTTCAGCATTTGTTTTTTCTGTACAGCCCCATAGTTGAATGCCATATGTCCAAACGGGTTTCATTACGTGCTTATAACGGGTGATTTTTTAAGAGGTTTAGAACTTAAAAAAAAAAAAAAAAACACAAAAAATTCAAAAAAATGAATGAAATATTTATTTGAATCGATAGTTTGAACTTTGCAATTTAATGTTTAAAGATAATTTCATGCAAATGTTGACCGCGGCTGCGTCTCAGGTAGCCCATCCGCTGAGTCCAATTTTGGCATACTCTTTCACACATATCGGCCGGTATCTCACGAATGAATGCATGGATGTTGGCTTCCAGTGCGTCAATCGAAGCGGGCTTGTCCCTATAGACATTAGCCTTGACATACCCCCACAAAAAATAATCTAATGGTGTCAAATCGCACGATCTAGGCGGCCAATTGACCGGCCCGAAACGTGAAATTAACTGTTCACCAAACTCGCCTCGCAATTGCGCCATTGTTTCGCGTGCTGTGTGGCATGTGGCACCGTCTTGTTGAAACCACATATCATGCAAGTCAAGAACTTCCATTTCGGGCAAAAAAAAGTTTGTTATCATCGCTCGGTAGCGTTCACCATTGACAGTAACGCTGCGATTCGCATCATCTTTGAAGAAATATGGCCCAATAATGCCGCCGGCTCATAAACCGCACCAAACAGTGGCTTTTTCGGGATGCATTGGTAGCTGTTGCAATGCTTCTGGCTGATCTTCACTCCAAATGCGGCAATTATGCTTATTTACGTACCCATTCAACCAAAAATGAGCCTCATCGCTGAACACAATTTTTCGATAAAAAAGCATTTCGAACCGAGCACGAATTTTGATAGTAAAATTCAATAATTTGCAAGCGTTGTTCATTTGTAAGACGATCCATGGTTAAATTGTAAACCAAACTGAAGCTGTTTGACAGTGACTCAAGGTACTAAACACACGTCAGCTGTCAAAACCAGTGTTGCCAAAACCAAACCAGCTAAAAAATCACCCGTTATAACATTAGATTATTCTGGATAGATAGGTCAGAGTTCTTTCCTAGCGACCAGTATATGAAAAGCCAACTGGGCATTCCACCGACTACACCCCTTGATGAGGAGAAGATCATGACTAAGCCGACAGACGAAGATACTTGTGTACAAGCGACTCTTGTGGCCAGTCATCACCTACTGTTTCCCGGTCTGGTTCACGATCACAAAAACAGCGATTAAGGAACTGCAAATCTTCGAGAGGAAGATGCTAAGAATCTGCACCGGACTCCGCTTCGATTAGCAGCGAAGTAAACATTACAGGCATGAGGATCTATACAGAAAAGCAAGGATAATACCGCTGCACAAATATCTGCTAAATTCGGCAAAGAAGCTAGTGCAGAACACCGTCAATCACTCCAATCAGCTAATGAGAAAAATGGCCACCGAGCAACGACATCCTGAGCCGAGGTACCTCAGTGTGATGGAACGCCGGGGCTTAATTTTTTTAGGGGGGGTTAAAGGGGGTAAAATTTAGTTTTTTCTTAATTTCTCAAAAGTTGTAAGTTTTTTTGATAAAATGTGAAGATACAAATTGTAGCTTATGTCATTCTACACAAAAAAGATCAAAATACTTTTTTTCATAAAAACAAATAGAAAATCATGCAAGAACTTCACGGTGGAGTAAATTTTGTCAAAAAATTTATAAAAAATGTATTAATCGATGGGCTAAAATTTTTGTACGTCTTAATAAAACCCAAGATTTTGGGGTGGCCAGGTTAAGGGGGACACCGCCATCTTCAAAAAGAAAGTTATTTGGTTTCTGTTCAGCAACTCGATGAAACTTTACAACGAAATCATGAATTAATAACATTTACACAGTAAAATTATCTAAAAAATGAGCTATTAACTCTGTAGGTTTATTAATCTTCAAGTTATAGCGTATCAAAGTAACACTTTTTGATTACCCCCTTTTTCATGTGCTCCTTCTATTTAAGCTTTGAATCCAAAGTCACTCCCAGATATTTGGAAGTATTGGAGTAAGAAGTTCTTATCAAAAAAAAATTTTGCTCTTATATCTCAAAACTATACACTGATGGTTTATCACTAACCTTCTTCTTTATTTGACCTCTTCAATTATTAAATATACCTACCTCCACATTTAATGCTTAGTAAAATACGTATAAGCCAAATTAAACACTAGTATTATGTTATGTTTTAAGTTTTTTTAATTCCGATATACACCTCATACATAATGTGTACATAATGTAGGTACATTAGGCTGTTTAAAAAAAAAGCCTTCCAAACAGGCTCAAAAGTTTTAGTTAAGCGAAAAAAGACGTATGCCTCACCGCAGATTTCGGTTTTGCATGCGATTTCTATGTGCCCTATTACAGGACGACTTATGAGTCATGACTTTTTTCGAAATTACATGAGTGCGAAGTTGAGATCAGATGTTTTTTCTCGTTCGCACTCAATAAATTTCGAAAAAAGTCGTGATTCTAAAGTCGTCGTGCAATAGGGCACTAGGGGAGAAAACATCTGTTTGTTTTTGGAATTTTATAACTTAATAATAACAGGTATATTTAAACTAATTATGTAAATGCGTTTTTGATTCAAAATTGCTTTAAGTGAGGGCCTTTTTGTCATACGCAATTTGTATTAGGTTCGGCTGAAGTTACGTGGATTTTTTGACAAAACACCACTGTAAACTATATCCAACAAGATTAGAATTCCTAACCATTAAGCTGGAGGATTTTTGCCCGGGTCAGGCATAGTTTCTATAAGAAGGTTTTTATAATAAAAATTCTATACAATTTACATACTACAGAAATAACTAGGCCAAGTAGAAGACTTAGTGGACAAAACGCCAATTTGTAGGTCTAAAGGCCATTAAAAGCTATTTTTGGCTGATCAGGCGTAGGGATATATGCACATAAAATACATAGAATAATTTGTATTATAAAAACCTTCTTATAGTAACTATGCCTTGCCCTGGCCTGATAATTTTATCGAATGAGTTTGACGATAACATTTTAGATGCAACAACAAGAAACGAAGAAAATACGTTTGAAAATGTTTTTTTCTGACTGAAATCAAGAGTATGAAATTATTACTGTCTATTTATTTATGCCGTGTTTGAATAATATAAATTGATTTAACAAATTGGTAAATCGCAAATCCATTTTAAGATGCATTTTATCTTTAATTATGTAAATTCAAGTGTGTTAAAACTTAAAATGTGACTTATTGGCTTTGTTAAATTGAGTGAATGAACTAAAAATTCAGTTTACACCCGGGTTAACATACCTTAAGAGCTCCCTGAAGGGCAGTTTAAATTAAATCGGGTTAAACGCTACAAGGTTTAATAAATGGTTTATTACAGGGTTTAATGAGTGAATATTAGGTCTGTTTCTTTACTCGCCCGTGGGTTCCCATAGTAACCCAAATCTACCCAAAACGTGTTTCTTTACTATTTTCTGACACAAAAATGCCAGAGCTTTTGACTTTTTTTCATTTCCCCTCCAGCAAGAATCTACCCGAACATTTTAGTTCCGGCACTTTCTTGCTTGTCAAACAAGAAATCAGCTGATCAAAAAATTTTTAATTAAATTTGTCAAGTAGCGTATATAAAACGGTTTAATTAAATGAAAATGATACAATGGAGACAAATAACGGGTGATTTCTTAGCTGGTTTGGTTTTGGCAACACTGGTTTTGACAGCTGACGTCTTTGTATATAGAATCCATAGTATTATTATGATGGCAATCGATAGCGGCGACATCTGTTACACATTAAGACAACTAAGAAATTAGATTAGAAATATGAGTGGAGTCGCCGCAGCGCCACAGCAGATATCAAGACAACTACGAAAAGTCTTTTCATAATAGTACTATAGATTTTATATACAAAGCTGACGTGTGTTTAGTACCTTGTGTTACTGTCAAACAGCTTCAGTTTGGTTTGCAATTTAACCATGGATCGTCTTACAAATGAAAAACGCTTGCAAATTATTGAATTTTACTATCAAAATTCGTGCTCGGTTCGAAATGTTCAAAATGTTGGAAATTGTGTTCAGCGATGAGGCTCATTTTTGGTTGAATGGGTACGTAAATAAGCATAATTGCCGCATTTGGAGTGAAGATCAGCCAGAAGCATTGCAACAGCTACCAATGCATCCCGAAAAAGCCACTGTTTGGTGCGGTTTATGAGCCGGCGGCATTATTGGGCCATATTTCTTCAAAGATGATGCGAATCGCAGCGTTACTGTCAATGGTGAACGCTACCGAGCGATGATAACAAACTTTTTTTTGCCCGAAATGGAAGTTCTTGACTTGCATGATATGTGGTTTCAACAAGACGGTGCCACATGCCACACAGCACGCGAAACAATGGCGCAATTGCGAGGCGAGTTTGGTGAACAGTTAATTTCACGTTTCGGGCCGGTCAATTGGCCGCCTAGATCGTGCGATTTGACACCATTAGATTATTTTTTGTGGGGGTATGTCAAGGCTAATGTCTATAGGGACAAGCCCGCTTCGATTGACGCACTGGAAGCCAACATCCATGCATTCATTCGTGAGATACCGGCCGATATGTGTGAAAGAGTATGCCAAAATTGGACTCAGCGGATGGGCTACCTGAGACGCAGCCGCGGTCAACATTTGCATGAAATTATCTTTAAACATTAAATTGCAAGGTTTGAACTATCGATTCAAATAAATATTTTATTCATTTTTTCGAATTTTTTGTGTTTTTTTTTTTTTAAAGTTCTAAACCTCTTAAAAAATCACCCGTTATAATTAAAATATTTCTTCTGGTATCTTTTAATAGAGCCCAACATGATAATTGCAAATGTTAATAGAATTGAAATTGCATAATTTTGTATGCGTTGAGCCTACAAGCAATGACGTCGAATGGGTAATTTACACCGCAACGAACCAGAAACATCCCAAATGCGTTTCTTTACTTTTCATTTCTGGTTAAACATTACAACAACAACATCAAAAAGCTCATCCCCAAACTTTTTCCCGAACTTTTTCCCAAACTTTATCCCAAAAGCAAAGAAACAGACCTATTATGTGCTTGGGTTGAACTCTTTAGACTTAATTCACTATTAACCAAGGTGTAAATTTAAAACCGGATTAATTGAGTGAATAATATGGCAGTTAGTTATAAAATTCCATACAAAAAGAGGTTCTTTTCTCCCACCGAGTATGGAAACCCGAAATCTGCGATGAGGAATGTCTAAACATGAATTTTAAGAGCTTAAATTTTCACAGACGTCTTTTTTCGCTTAACTGAAACTTTTGAGCCTGTTTGCAAAAAAAAAGCGAAACCAAAAAATTTGTTGAAACAGTCTAATGTACATTTACATAAAAATCATACTTGGCATGATGATGACTAACAATACACATACGAAAAAATTCCGACCCGGTCAAACTTAAGATTTGAAGTTATTCTTCCTAAAAAGAAAAATTTTAGTTTTAAGTTTGTTTTTTTCTTAGGGGAATATCTCGAAAACCAGAGCTTATTGCAAAAAAAAAATGACGGATTTGATTTCTGTATCCAAAACCCTTCAAAGAAACAATCCTGACTACCCGTACTAGCAAGTTAACCGCTATTTGAGAGCTTTTTTAATTTTGTCAAAATACTATTTTCCCCTTACATTTTTGTAATGCAATTTTTAATTTCCAAACTGTAATATTGAATATAACTTTTGTATAGTTTCTTAAAAGCTCATTTTAAAACCATTACATATATCATATATGTATATTATTTTTTTCAGATGTTTTCTATCAATAAAAAGAAAGATATAAAGAAAAATGTGAATTTTTTTTGTTTGTCAAAATACTTTTTCCGAATATTATTGCATGAAACGAGTATGAATATACATATGTATAGCTATAAAGTATGGTTCATATAATAGCATGATGTTACTTCAAACCATTCGTTCACATAACAAATATAAAACAGGGTGTACAATTGAGACTTGTTTGTTTCTATGGTAGTGGGTTGTGGTAATGCCTACATACCATGTTATTAGTCATCATCATCATCATCACCATGACTTCATGAAATGAAACGCCCCGTATTTGGTCATGAAAATACAATATAAAGGCGATCGATAATTTTACCGCATTTGTAGGTATAGCCAAGAGTTTCCATGCGGCAAGAATTGACTTGCGTATTGGATTTTGCAGCTGTGTTAAAAAAAATTGTTTATTTAAATACACCAGACAGAATTTATGGCGATGAACTAGAGGTGGAATAAATACACTAACAATAAGATACAACACAAGTGACTGAATAGTGGTAGTATCTATGTCATGCCAACCACCTTAAGACACCTGGTAAAAGAACACTTTTAATTTAAGTTAATTAATGCCTTAAAAAGATGAAATGCATTATAAATTGAATTTTTATCCATTTATGAATTGAAATTTCTTATTTGGAAAAAAATATATGCTTCGTTTTAAATTTTCAGAGCGTTTAAAGTAACACATGGCTCGAGCAAACTATTTTGCTTCAAAGCACTTCTTGTTTTTGGAATTTGCTTTACAATGACTATAATGGTCTTGCTATGATTAAATAATGCGTTGGTTGCTATTCCCACTCATACATTACCTACACGTCATTATTTAAAATAAGAAACAGTCAGATGCTGGCTAATTTGGTTTGTCAGTAGGTATGTATTTTATATTTACATACATAATATGGGGTTGTATTAATAGTCGCTTGCAAATCATGTCTTACTACAATATAGTTTATGTTCAAATGGTTGAATGCATTCAGGGCTCCTTTTCATAACTTTACCTTAATTTCCAAAAATTTAAGTTTGGGGAGTTATTGAACTATACAAAAAAGAAGAAAAAGTTGACATGACAAAATTGCAAATTAATTTTCAAAAAATTTATGAATCGACCTGCTATAGCAACATTTCTTCATTAAACTGTTCTTAAAAAAATTTTAAACTTTAAAAAAATGTCAGTTTGCTGGTAATATTTGTTTTACATAATAGGACCCTTAAGTTGCCTCTTTTTTAATTGGCCAGTTTATATTTCTTGAGTGCTCAGCATTTTTCCTCAATTTTTTGACAGAGCAGGAGAATAAAATATAAGCAACATTCCTCACATAGAAGTCAAAACAACTCCCTTTTTCTTTTCTTCTTATGTAATTTACTGCGACAAAAAATAATTGAGCAAGCGAATCCAAAAAATTTCAATCTCAGTTTTCAGAGGAATCCTGTTTATATTTCTGAGCACTCTGAGTCCTCTGAGATCTCAGAAATATAAACTGGCTAAATATCAAACCAAATGTAAGCAGCCCTGCTTAGTTGCGTTTCGAATAGTTTATTATGAGAAGGGTATACTATTGGGCCTCTTTCAATAATTTTTGTAAATATAAAGGAGTTTCCTATCAAAATACATTTAATAACTTCTAATTGCAACATTTTGATCGATTTATTATCTCTTATAGATATCCATGTAGTGGGTCTTCAAATCTGATTTAACTTCAGTCCATTTAAAAATCAAGTAAAACCTAGACTTTCATATGAAATCTTATAGCTACCAACGACATAACATATTTATTACATATCAAATTACATATAACTAGAATTGACTGGTTTACACTATCCAAAGTGTAATTTCCCTAAGAACCCATCAGTTTTTCAACCAAATTCATATTTTCCCAGCGCCTTTTTTTGTTCGAGCTTAGCTACACAATGGTTCTGTCTAATAGAGTAATTAATGTCAGCATTTTTCAAATATTTTTAGCATTGCGAGGGTCCTTTAAAATACCTTCCTCAAATCTCAATAATTTGTTTCCATTTAAAATAATCTGAGTTGGCTCTACTCTCAAAAGAGAAATTTTTTTGTTCAAGTAAGCTTACAACTCCACTCCTGTAAAAGTAAAATATAAGCTACATGTATACCCCTAAGAATAAACCAATCAAAACCAACCAATTTTTTATCAACAATATTTTTAGTATTACCAAGTATTTAAGTACCTATACTAATGTCTACATACTACATCAATATAAATACTTGTTTGTCATACCACCCGCTAAACAATAATTATTTACAGATTTATATGCATTTTCACCCATGCGTAGCTTACCACAGACACAGTGACGATTTGGATTTTACGTTCATCGACCTTATAGAAAGTTCTAAAATTAACTAGCGCACGCCAGTGCAATCGTAAATGTGGCCACAAAATTAGAAAGCGTCTCGATTTTCCCCCCAAGAGAAACTAGCAACACAAGCAGAACAGATGGAACAATTGTTTGTTTTCCACAAGAGTTGAATATGGAGTATTTAGCATAGCATCGTCGTCTGATATAGACGAATGCACTTCGAAAATGTTGCATTTAATTTTTTGTATGGTACTACCGGCCGATTTTCTACAGATGTCGATAAGTGAAAGATATTGACCTTTCGGGTTTCGCATAAATCGAATCTTGGTAGGTACTCGCCGAATTCTTCTTTTAAAAAGTTACCCTGTACGTGTACCATCGAAATCTTGAATTCGTCGAAGACCTTATTGCACCTTTCTTTTAAAAAGTTGCCCTGTACCCTCCCCCCACCCCCAGCATAACCTGGCAACTGCATTTTGACAGCGTTAAAATTTCCTTTGGTCAATTTCCCTTCGACACATACTTTCTAAAATTTTTCTATGCATCTTTTTCAACAATCTGGAATGTCATACAATTCCATAGCTTCTGCTGTTAGCAAATTGTTTGCTTTTTTTTTAAGAAATACGTTAGTAAAACCCGACCTGTAATACAGTTTTTGTTCTTTAAATTAAATACCATCATAGAATAAAAAAAAGACTAAATATTTTTAAGTTGAAATGATTGATGTTTTATTTCAATTTCAATCTCATGTCTGATTCGAAACAAGACTCTTGGGTGTCTTGTTTTTAGAATGAAATAACTTAATATTCCTCAGCACCCTCGCCTTCACCATCTCCAGAGTCCATACCGACTTCCTCGTAATCCTTCTCGAGGGCAGCCAAATCTTCACGAGCTTCAGAGAATTCACCTTCTTCCATACCTTCACCGACATACCAATGAACAAAGGCACGCTTGGCGTACATCAAGTCGAACTTGTGATCGAGACGAGCCCATGCCTCAGCGATGGCTGTGGTGTTGGACAACATGCAAACGGCGCGTTGAACCTTGGCTAAATCTCCGCCAGGTACAACAGTTGGGGGTTGGTAGTTGATACCGACCTTGAAACCGGTTGGACACCAGTCGACGAATTGGATGGTACGTTTTGTCTTGATGGTAGCGATAGCAGCGTTGACATCCTTGGGGACGACATCTCCACGGTACAACATGCAGCAGGCCATGTACTTGCCATGACGTGGATCGCACTTAACCATCTGGTTGGCTGGCTCGAAACAGGCGTTGGTGATTTCGGCAACAGACAATTGCTCGTGGTAAGCCTTCTCGGCAGAGATGACTGGAGCGTAGGTAACCAGTGGGAAGTGGATACGTGGGTAGGGCACCAAGTTAGTTTGGAATTCAGTCAAGTCGACGTTCAATGCACCATCGAAACGCAACGAGGCGGTGATGGATGACACAATCTGGCCGATCAAACGATTCAAGTTGGTGTAGGTTGGTCGCTCAATATCCAAATTCCTGCGGCAGATGTCATAGATAGCTTCATTGTCGACCATGAAAGCGCAGTCGGAATGTTCCAATGTTGTGTGGGTAGTCAAAATAGAGTTGTAGGGTTCAACAACAGCCGTTGATACTTGTGGGGCTGGGTAGATGGCGAATTCCAACTTAGACTTCTTTCCGTAATCAACAGACAGACGTTCCATCAACAGTGAGGTGAATCCTGAGCCGGTACCACCACCGAAAGAGTGGAAGATCAAGAAACCTTGGAGTCCGGTACATTGATCAGCCAATTTACGGATCCTGTCCAAAACCAAATCGACGATTTCCTTTCCAATAGTGTAATGACCACGGGCGTAGTTGTTGGCAGCGTCTTCCTTTCCTGTGATCAATTGTTCGGGATGGAACAACTGGCGGTAGGTTCCGGTACGGACTTCATCGACTACAGTGGGTTCCAAATCGACGAACACGGCACGAGGCACATGCTTGCCAGCGCCAGTTTCGCTGAAGAAGGTGTTGAACGAGTCGTCACCTCCGCCGACGGTCTTGTCTGATGGCATTTGACCGTCAGGTTGGATTCCATGCTCCAAACAGTACAACTCCCAGCAGGCGTTACCGATCTGGACACCAGCTTGACCAACATGGATAGAGATACATTCACGCTGTTAAATTAAAAGAAAAGCAAAATTTAATTTTGATGATGTCATAAATATACTCGTAACAGGAAATGAGAAATGAAATGAAGTCATCAAGAATGAGAAGTGAAAGAAAAATGGGTGCGGTGTGCCGCTGAAAAATGGCTGCCTAAGCATCTGCCGGTTAATGCAAGTTTTTTGTTAAATATTCGAAGATTATTTTCATAAATCATCAAGATTAAGAAATAGTATGAAATTAAAACTGCACAAATATTTCTTGAAATGTAGAATATATTAAAATATTCAAGATGTAGTGAATCATAAAGATTAAGACAGTAAAATGATTATTAAATTAAATTCAAAGAAATTAATAAATTATCGTGAAATAATTATTGAATTGAATTCAAATACCCAAATTAATTACTCAGACAAGATTAGTTTTGTTGAGAAAAAAAAAATCAATAGAAAGCCGACGATATAGCGTCATCAATGAAAAAACACGTCGCCATTTTTAACTTTTTTTTTTCCTCGAATCATCTTACAAATTTTTAATGAATGAAGAATATATTTTAATGCACAGAAAATATTAATGCAATAAACTAATAGAAATCGAGTTAAACTTACCATTTTGATTGAAGTTTTTTTTCAAGATTTTTCACAAATATAAATTAGAAAGAAATTTAATCTAAGTTTTCACAGTCCAAGCAGCCGGCTATGAAGCTTCCCAAACCGATTTCGAATGAATAGAAAATTTTCCTTCGCTTCTATTTATACCATTTTTAAATTGGCAACGACGCCTACTTTTCTTGAATTTGATTGGTTGAAATAAAAATCGATTTTAAGGTGAAAACACAAGATTGTAGTTGGCATTAATCTATTACAATAGTGAATATACCCTGGGCAGACGTTACATTCAGTATAAGGCCTGGCACCCACTGGGCAACCTAGGCCTGGCAACTACTGGACAACTTAGTTGCCAGCAACTTTTAGTTGCGCAGTGTTGCCAGCCATCGCCCACTAAGCAACTTCCGAGCAACTTTTTGGAAATCGACATTTGTGTTTTTGTGTTTTTTGTTGACTTTTGCCAATTTGACGATAGTAAAATATAAAAGCAAAGTAAAATTAATATAAATGTAACTTGTAAATTTAAGATATACTGAAAATTAATATACAGGGGGATTGGTATAAGGTGCACCAAAAAGCTGTAGCGAGTAGGTTGTGATAAGGCAAGAAAAAAACCTTATGGGGGGATCTATTTTCCCCCCGTTTAGGCAGGAGGGGCAGTTTTCTAAAAAACTTACTTAAAACAGAACAAAAATATTTAAAAATAACGCTACAATCTATAATACCATGCTATACCTTTTTGGAGAGTGAGAAATCTCTTCTTTGATTTTCATTTTAAATTAAGTTGTGTTAGTGAACAGATTTTGAAAAATCAATTTTCAAACTTGAAATTTTGAAAAAAAAATAAAAAAATAACTTTCAAATAAATTTTTTTTCAAAATTGTATGTAATTAAGCGTAATTTTTAATTCCAAAATTCAATGCTCTTAATAATTTTCAATAAGAAACAGAAAACTGGATGTTAAAATGTATCTTAGTTTTTGAGAAATTAATAAAAATAAAAGTACTTTTTTTTTCAAGAAAAACACTTTCTACAGCTTTTTTGGTGCACCTTATACCAATCACACTGTATAATATTTGATTGTTGAACACGGCCATCTTTGACAAATAAAGTTGCCGGCAACTAAAGTTGCCAAGTGGATGCGGCCGAGCAATTTAAAGTTGCTGGAAAAAAGTTCCGCAAGCAACTTCGAGCAACTTAAAATTGTCGGCAACTATGTTGCTTTGTGGGCGGTCGCCCATAAAACCCAATGTAATTGAATCGGGAGCAACTTAAGGTTGCCAAGTGGATACCAGGCCTAATTGCCAGCAACTTTTAGCTGCTCAGACTTTCAGGCAACCCCGAGCAACTTAAGTTGCTTGCCACCGCCCATTAAGCAACTTCCGAGCAACTTTTTGGAATTTGATGTTTGTGTTTTTGTTGGCTTTTACCACAATTTTGTTTATTTTTGATCCCCAATTTGACGTTAGTAAAATATAAATACGATAATCTTAATTGAAATGTAAAATACTATGTTCCCACAGAAGTGAAATCTTGTAAGGATGCGAACTCTTCTTTATGAACAGAAACATTTTTTGCTTTCACCATAGAAAGGTGAAAAGCTGTTTGATAAAAAGTACCATCTTTCACTCTAACACCAAGCAGGCAAAAAGAGCAGAGAGAAACACGAACACATAAGTACACAATGGTAGTTGTTTGTATTCATATGAGACAGAATCTTGGTGAACACCAATTTGAAATCTCAAAAGCTTTCAGCTGAAATCTCTGATTTCTCTTTGGTGGGAACATATTATAACTTGTAAATTAAAGATATACTCAAAATGAATAAATACACCTCTATAAGTGAATTCGGCGAATGTGCCACCGTTCAACTCATTTTCGAAATATTTTACTATTGAACACGGCAATCTTTGACAGATAAAGTTGCCAGCAACTAAAGTTGCCTAGTGGTTGCAGGCAAGCAGCTTATACCAGACATACACGAGTGGCAAATTGTCATAAATTAATGACGTTCTGGATGCTCTATCATTATTCTGATAAAGAATGAGCAAGTTCATTCTTTAATGTGTACTGTCATTATTTCCAAAATGGTGTCACTGTGCATTTACATGGCTTCATTTTAATAGCCGTTTTCCTTCTGAGTAGATGAAAACCCTTATCTAGTACTATCAACTGCACATGCTTTCATGGCGAGTAGATACCATTTTACATGGGAAAGCAGTTTGATGTGTTCCATTCAAAAAAGCTGGCAAAGTACTTGCAAGTACTTCGCCACTTCCAAAGAAAAAGGCATAGTGGCAATATTTAATGCAAGTTAGTGCTCTGTTACACGACGACTTAAGAGTCATGACTTTTTTCGAAATTCAATGAGTGCGAACGCGAAAAAGGATCTGATCTCCCCTTCGCACTCATTTAATTTCGAATAAAGTTATGACTCTTAAGTCGTAGTGTAATAGGGCACTGCTATTTATTTTATGATGAATATTATGGCAAATTTTTAACTCATTTACACGATTATATCATTAATGTCGTAAAAATGGAAGAAGTTATGACAATTTGTTACTCGTGTAAGTACGGCATAAGACAAATAAGAGGACAATGTAGACAGGCTCTTAAACTGTCATTTGCACTACTCTATCGGCACTTATTAAGGCTCTACATCTTCATAATTTTGTATCCTACTTCTAAAACTCATCATGGTTGGTAGGTATATCTAGTGCCTGTGTAACAAAGTGTCATCCGTCCAATTTTTGTTTACAACAACGACAACGTAGAATTGAGAAAAATATCCAGTTGTACATTGTTATATTTTTCATAAAAATATCGAAATGGATTGGATCATTGGAAAAGAATGGAAAGATTTACATAAAGGACTGTCGAAAAAAGTTCTTGCAATAGAATTTGAAAAATTACGCAAACCCACGATATTATCAACTTGCCGGGTAAAATTTTCTCAAATCACTAACCTCCAGGACCATCCAAGTTTGTATTTGCGTAGAGTGGATGAATTTGATCTCGAAATGGGATCAGGAGTTACACCTATTGATTGTTATATTGAAATTTTGGTGGAAAACATGTTGCTTGGGGAAACAAGTCGTTGTCAGATTAAAAATAAATCTGGCGAATCAATTGACTTTAATATCACACTCAGTGCTATTTCACCCACAAAGTATCTATTTCAGCTTGACGTAAAGGAAATCTATGACTTGGCACAGAAATACCGCTGCAATGGAGTGGAAATGTTCAAGACTTATCCAAAATTTGCCCATGAATACTTTAGTCGAGCTGCGAAGTGCTTAATATCCTTCAAGCCTTTCGATGTGTTGACAAAAGAGTCAACTAATTTAGATGGAGCTGACATGGAAGCTCTGCTTCAAATCTTACAAACAAATATAGCTGCGTGCTTGTTGCAGGAACAACGCTATGATGATGTTCTATATTTGACCGAATTTGTTAATTCCATTCCCGCTGATGAGATCAAAAATGTGGAGAAAGCGCTTTACCGCCGGGCTGTTGCTTTCTACAATTTGAAAGCTTACAACCAAGTTATTGCAATAATAGAGAAAGTCGAAAATGTTCGAGACAAAAAAGAATTTGTGGCATTGTACAATCGTACTAAGCAAAATTGGAAACGAGATGAGGATCACTACAAAAGTATAGTCCAGCGAATGTTTAACTAGATTAAGATATTTTATTTTTATTAATTGTAAATAAATACTTGTTTGTTCAGATCAAAAACTTGTGTAGTATGTATGGCCAGTTTCTCGCATTTTTATATTTCTTTGGTTGGTTGAAAATAATTTATTACTTCAGTGCCTAGAGCAGCGCTCGAACACACCTTTATCAGCCTAGCATTTCATCCAATGCGCAGCATCTCGTCTATATTTACTATGGAAACTGATGTTGCCGCACATTTCACCTTTGAATCTTCTACCTATCAAAAAAAAAAAGTGAGAACGTTTATCTTGCGAAGAGATATTCACTCGCAGCGACCAAGAATATCTTTATCCACCTTTGATAAAATTCATGCCTCATGGAATTTACCAAAATCAATTTGCAAATTCTGTCTCGTCCATAACAACAAACTCCGAAAATTTCATGTAAATCGTTGAAGCCGTTCCCGAGAACAAAGGAAAAAGAAAAGTAGGTGTGGCAGTTACTAATACTAATTTATTAATTGTTTCCTCGTGTATAAGAAATTTTGTTCTGAAAAATCTTGAGAAACAAAAGGAATAAGAAAAGTGGGCTTGGCAGTGGGCGGATTTTACTCAAACTGATTTTTCTATATTTGTTCATCCATAAGAACAAACTCTGAAAATTTCATGGAAATCGTTGCAGCCGTTTCCGAAAAAAGGATTAAGAACTATGTGGACGTGGTAGTGGGTGGATTTTACTTTAACAATTTCTAAAATTTTTTCTCTGGTCATTATAACAAAATATGAAAATTTCAACAATATCGGTGAAGCCGTTTCTTAATAAACCAAGATTTAAGAAAAGTGGGCCTGGCACCGCCCGTGCAAGGGGTAGGAGGTCGAAAACTTAGATTTAAGTTGTATAAAAACCCTCAAAACTACCTGCAAAATTTTAGCCTGCCGCCATTTTTTTCTATTGGGTCAGTACTTAATTGCTCTATTTACTGGACTATGACTCAACCTACATTTGAAGCATCTTAGGCCAAGAATAAACATTTGTACTGTATTTTTAATTATACTGTTAATTATACTACTATAAATTTATTACTGATACATTTTTAAAGGGTGCCTCTTGAAAACTCTTGGGCCCAAATTGATGCAAGTTTAATTAATTTGCATCAAAAGCTAGTGTTTAAGGTAAAAAATTGACAGTTACTGAAAAAATAGTAAAAATTTTGCGTTTTTTTGAATTTTTTACCATGATGCGTTCGGCGCCCGCAGTCGAAAAGTTAGATTATTTATTAGGCCAACATCACAAATAACTTTGCAGAAAACCAGAACTCCAATGTATCCCTCCTATGAAACCACAAGGTAACTAGGCTATAGCAAAAAGTTTTAAAAATCAATTATTGTATATACAAATTATTTTCATTATATAGTTCTCTCTTTAAAAAGTTATATATTAAACAATTAAATTTGAGAAATTTACTGAAATGGCTATGGCGAGTTTTGGTTCTCATTTATAGATTATGAATTAAATCGCTGTTCTACGTTTCTATTCATTCAAAAATAACATGGTGGAGATATTTTTAATTTTCAGTTATCCTTGTTTTTTTTTTTAAAGAAAGTTTTAAGTTTTCTTTTTTTCGAATCATTGAACTCTGTGCTGCATTTTTTCGTAAATGCAGCGTACATGTTTGCTTATTGAGTGAGTTTCACACCTATTATTTTCTTCGTTGTATTTTTGTAAAATCATTTTTTTAAGTCTTAAAAGTTTATTTCTTTGAAATATGCACAACAAATATGAGTTTTTAGCAAACTATGTAAAATTATGCCCAAACGCTTGAATGTCATTTTAAAGAAAATTTGAAAAACCATTTTATTCATTTGCTTCTCCGGCTGTAAAAAAAAAATTATTGCACAACTGGGTGGCACGTACTTGCTCTTATGTGCAAGACGCCGCTGAAGGTTTAAGAACATGTAAGGACTTGATTATGAGAGAAAAATATTTAAAAGCATGAAATACGATATTTAAAATAGCTAAAACAACTTCTTTGAGAGTTTGAGATGAAAAAAGAACGCCATATTAATTCTTGACTGAATATGATTTTATGGAAAAAATATTTAAAATCGTTGGAGTGGTTTTCTTCAAAAATAATTTTTTATATATCAAATTTTTGGTATGCATATCGTAAGTATTTATTTATGTGCATATAAAAATAAAATTAAAAAAAAAAATTGTCAACCCGTTTTTGAGATATGAGATGGTATAAACTTTTTTTTTAAAATTCAAAAACTTTTTTTGGAAAATTTTGATATGCTTTATATCTTATTTGAAATTTTTATATAAAAAAATAATCTAAATCTGTTAAGCCAATTATGAGAAAATTAAAAATTGTGCTATTAGAAGAACTATAAGTTTAATAAAAATCAGGCCCTGCAGGTTATGTTCAGCCCAAGTGGGTAGTCGGTATGAAATATTATAAGACCGAAACTTATCGTACAAGGAAGACATAAAAATTAAAAGAGGTAGTTTTTTTAATTAATGGGTGACTCTAAAGGTAGAACTAGAATAGGCGGTTGCTGTCTGAAGCTTATGTCAAAACCGACCGAAAAGTAGCTTTCCGAAACGTCAATTTCATAAGTGAACCATAATGCACAAGTGGTGGAAAGTGAAAAAAAGTAAATAATTGTTTGTTCAATGTTGATGTTCTTTTACTTATTCACAGCACAGAGTTATAGGCTTAATTATTTATTTTGCAAGACCACGAAAATTAATTAAAAAAAAAAAAATTGAAGATTTTGCTTCACATCGAACAGAAAATAAAACAGTTGAAAACTATACACCAAGCGCCAAATTCTTTTTAGTTTGCTTCCACCATTCACATTTTGTATACGTCCACTTACGAAAGAGCGGTCAGTGAGCGCAGTTAACGAAAACTAAACGAAGAGTACCACTTCGCAATTATGTGTGCGTGAATTTCTTGTTTGCGCTCGGTTTAGTACGACGTTCGCTGGCTTCCGCCTATTCTAGTTCTAACTTAAAAATAAAATGGAAGATAGTTAAAGTTATTTCGGCACACGATTTTTGGTAGCAAATAAATGTTAGAACTAACTAACTATATATAGATGAAAATTAGAACGTCCTTTCACAGAGTTGAAATCTGCCAGTCAAAAAATATAAAAACAGCAATTTAATGTCATTTTTTGAAAATAGTTGTTCAAGGGAGAACACATTTTTTTTTTTATTTTGAATAATTTTTTTAATGGAAATATGAACAGCCCCCTTTAAAATACAATTTTTCTTCTTTTTGAGTGTTGCCAATTCAAAAAATGAAAGCAAATTACAGGAAATTAAAAAAACAACAAACACATAAAATTTGAAATTTCGGGGAATTCGTTCCGTTCCAGGGAGGAGTGTGATTACACCAAATAATCTGCTAAAATCAACTTGTTTTTTGCCTGTAAATCATTTTCTGAAATTATGATAGATTTGACTTTTTTAAATTTTATCTGGTTTTAGAACAATTCTATCACATTCAGCTTTTTTTCATTGATTTTTGAAGAAAATTCGGAGATAGTAGAATTTACATTAAGCCACCTCTATTTTTAAAATCGATTTAAAAAAATTAGAAATATTAAGCTTACAATTCCAAACAATTGTTGCACCTTCTGAATAGTTTGTCCATTAAAAGAAAGAGAGCGGCAAAGTTTCCAAAAATAAGTAATTGAGTACTTAAATTTTTCTACTTGAGTGGTTTTTGAAAACTGCTGTTTTTAGAAAACTAATTTCGAAAAAAATTTAAATGATTTATGGTCAATTTCATAAACACTAAAATTACTTTTATCTAAACTCCTTATTGATTTTATCAAACATTTAAATTTTTTCAGTTTCACCAATGTAGAAAAGGAATGTTTTAAGGACATTTTAATTAGACTGAGTTTGCCTCACATACCTGGAAGTGTATCAGAAGAAGTGAAAAAGCATTATGGATGATGAGAAAACTAAGGGGTATAGTTTCAAAACCCTTCTATCACACTCTTTTTCAAAAATGAGTTAAGTATGAGGAAGTGTTCTTTAGAAGCTCTTTCATCGACGTAATAGGTTACAATTTATAAAAAAGAATTATTATATCCTATACTTTTTGGTACTTGAAACATGGTGTTTTATTCAAAACTACACTATTCCACTCAGTCGTTCAATTCAAACATCATCTATTCCCATACAAATCAAATTCCGCACTAAAACTCGTCATTTTCTTTGCAAAACAAAATGGTCGTTTTAAGATGTGATCCAATGACAATTAAAAACGTGGGCATTGTGTTATTTTGAGTTTTGGGTTTTATTTTAATAATTAAAATAATTTTCTTTGATTTCAAAACTTTTCTATTCTTATACTTTTGAATCAAAACTAATCTATTCTCATACAATTCAAATTGTAATTTTCAAAACTCTTCTTCTCCAAATTAAATAGTTTTTTTTTTTAATTATTAGGTTCACCTTGTAGATTCAAATCATATACAAAATTTATTAAAGTTCATCCTAAACTTATATTTTAGCGTTAAAACTAATTGCTAATATAATTTTTCTAGCTCTTAACAGCGTTTTTCATTCTACTCAAAATCTCAAAAGTGGAAAAGAATAGTTTTAAAGCTATACCCCTCAATTATTCTGACGGCAAGATATCAGCAGTTGTTGACTGGAATGGCTGAACAAAAAAGACTTTTAAAATTTAATGAGACAATACGAGCTTTCAGTGTACGAGGGCATTTAAAATCTTCTTGAACTTAAAAGCATTTGGTGAAACCAAAAAACATCATTTAAAGGCTAAATCGGATTTGGATTCACCATGCCAATTATAATTTTTGTGACATGTGTTTTTGTTTTCTATAGAGAAAAATCTCCATAAAGGCCTGGGTACTAGGCCTTCGATTAGAATGACAAACATCCTTCAGCGTTTCCGTTTGTATGGTATGTGAAATTGGTGATTTTATGTTGAACATTATTTTTATATTTTTTTTTCTTCTTTGTACAAATACAAATACTGTTAAAAAATACCGCCAAATCTCGAGTGGGTATTTACCCACTTCAAAAATCTCGAGTCTGCCAGGCCTTATAAAAATCGTAGGAGCCCGGAGAAAAAAAATATTTTCCTTAATGGGTTATTAACATTTATTGAAGATACCGTTATTTTTTTATAAAGTAAAATACCGAGTTTTACAAAAATCGACCATGTAGTTTTCATAATATTTTTGATTTTCAAAAACAAAATTTGAACATTTTTAAAAATCCGAACAGTATTTTTTTGAAAATTTTAGTAGGAAAAACTATTTCTATTGTTTAGAAACTTCTCTATAAAAAAATTATTGAAATCAAATTAACCGCTTTGAAGAAAATCGAAAATAAAAGAAATGGTTCTTTGGGAGATACCATTAATAACCATTTTTTGAAAAATGGTTTCCATCCAAAGGTAGCTTTTACCAAACGAAATTTATTGTATTTTTTCAAGAAGAGTTGTGTAGCTGTTTTTGAGAACAATACAATTTTTAAGTTGCTGAAAAAATTGTACAGCAGGTACCTTTATTTTTAGTTTTTTTTTTTAAAAGTATGGGCAGAACCACCAAAAACGACTAAACCATTCTACACTTTTTCGGAAGAATCAATTTTCATCATTTTGCAGGTTGCCAATTTTTCTAGCTTTTTTATTTTCATTTAATAATATCAATTGGGTAAGATCCATATCACATACCCGGTATCGGCTAACCGGTCGTTGGGTTAAATATCTTATGGAAGCTTTCACAGGTGCTGGAACCGGTTAGTCGGCAGCCGGCAGAGAAATGCTACCGGCTTCGCTCACAACGTTACCTGGCTGCCGGGACTGGCTAGCCGGTTCTCAAATCAGCAGTAGACACAGAAAATCAAATTGCACTTCCACAAGTGCCCGGTTGCCGGTTAGCCGGTTTTAATTTGTTGTGTGCTGTTTAGTGAACAATTTCGGTTTCATTGTGCTCTGCATAGCATTGTTTTACTTAATTAGTTGGTTTATAAATTTGTAAATTTAAATTTATTTTGAAATTAATGTTGAAATCGATCAACTGATTGGTTTGGTTGAGGCAAGGCCCGTAATTTGGGATAAGGTTGATAATTTATTTCAACTTTCTTAAAACAAATACAAAAACACAATGTTCTTTTTGAAAACAATTTAGTACCTCTCTTAAACGCTTTATGGTACAACATTGTACGACATAATTTTAGAAGAGTGGTAGGGCAATTAATGTGCGTTTTTTGTTTTTTTTTTTTTTAATTAGGAAAACTCTCATCAACTATTGAATTTAGGATGCCGGAAATCGAATTGAGTGAGGACTTATTCACCCTTTTACCATACGAAAATTTGACCGTTCTTAATGAATTTTTACACAATATAGAAAGTCATGTCTGCTTTATTTTCATGCCAGCTTCATTTTAAGACTTTGATCTTGAATATCCAATTAGTAGAACGGGAGTTATAATTTTTTGAAGCCAACCATATCAAATTCCTTCGATTCAGATAACAGGTCTTCTACACTGGTGGATGGTCCTCGGCATTGGTCCAAGCAGGTAATTTTAATGCAATTTTTTGATTTTTCGATCAATTTAAAATCAAGATCCTGACACTTCTACAGCACGTAGTATAATAAATGAGGTATCAAAGTAAGCCTAATTTTATTCATTTGCGAAATTTAGAAAAACCAAAGTAATCCATGCATGCACTGAAGAGGGTGCAGGGAAATATAATCCCACGGGTATCTGCTCCACATGAGAATCTATTCCATCTTAAGTGGGAATCTGTTCCACTTCTCTAAGTGGAATTTATTCTCACGACGAGAGGGTACTTACTACACCCGAAATTTTGTGGAATTTTTTCCCACCTAAAATTTTGAATTTGATATATTATTGGGGTTGGCTACGTTTTCCCGAATAACGTTTTCCCGAATCAAGTTTTCCCGAATAACGATGCAGCATTAATTGGGTGATAAACAGTGAGGCATGTATACAACCCCGCTGCTTGGGCTCATTATAGGATTTGGGGTAGGTGCAATGCTGGGTGTATGCATTTAAAAAATCTGGATTTAAAGAATCTTTATCCTTTATATCCGACAATAATTGTAACTGTATCATTTTGATATCTTTATATAGAAGTGTATTCAAAGCAGAGGCATGGATCATACTTTCGCAGTTCTAATAATATTAAAGACTATATGTTATACAAAAAATACTTCCTAAGAACGAAATTGCCGGCTGCCGGGTGTATGTGAGTGCATACTCATCTATTGAGAAACTGGGTAACCCGTGCAGGCTAGCGGTGCCGGCTAACCGGCTGTCAGGCATATTATGTGAAATGGGCCTAATAGTGATCTCAATTTTAAGGAATATCAACGAAAATTTGGAAAAACCAATAAACCGATTGCAAATGAAGTATTGAGAAAGTTTTGAAATCAAATACGGGACTTAAAGCTGTTGAGCAAATAAATGCTGTAATGGATGGCGACGTCAATTCCAAAATTCTCAATAACGTCGAAGAGAATGATTTTTAAATGAGTTCCATTCGTTTCTGCTTAAGTAGAAAGGTCCTCTTGCTCTTTCAAAATGCTTTTAGAAACCGAAGAAAGCTGTGTTGTTTGAGCTCTTTAAAAAGCTGTTGGTGATTGTAAAGTACAACTATAATTGAACTTTAAATTAAAATTTAGCGCACAGTTGTTAAGCCATACTTTATAGTGTTAATTATTGAAATAAGAAATAAAGTAAAATTTTGATCGCTTAGAAAATATCGAATGATTACTGAGCAATGTCAAGCATATATGAACAAACGTATTTACGTATAAATGTACATATTTTGCTACAACGTCAAGTTTGTTCGGGCGTTAAATGGTGCTATGAAATTTTATGATTGTTACTTTGTTAATTTCAAATAAATTAACAGTTATTTGAAAAGTTTAATTACAAAATATGGTTTGTCAAAATTAACACTCAAGCTTGGATATATTATTTTTTTAAATTAGAAGAATTGTTACAATGACACTATCATTACTGCATATCTACATTCATACATATGTATATACATAGAATATATGTATATGTGATAGATTATGAATACACAAAAAGGCTACAAATTTTTGCGTTCAAGGTCTGTTCCTTATTAATTTCAAATTGGAGTGTTTTGATGCTTTTAAGAAAAAATATGTACTTATATAATTTAGACTTTTAAAACCTATCCATATATGATCATCCATAAAGCCAATAGATATGCGTTTAACTCAGCAGCTCATTCGTAAAAGTACATTGTAGGTATATATGCATGTATGTACGAACACAATTGAATTTACACTAATGATTAGAAAAGTGTTGCTAATTTATTTGGGAATTTTTTTACTAAATCTGCCATGACGGAGTTTATTTTATTGTTTCCCCAATGCTTCAGAAAAAAAGTTCTACCAATTTTCATGAAGTTGGTGTAGTGTGAAATCTACAGTGTCTATGATTGGAGTGTAAAACAGTTTTGTTAACTTTTAATTCAGTGTCTACTGAATTGATTTATATCTTTTTGAATTAATATAAATCTTCTAATTATGACAACTAGACAACGTACAAATTGTGATGTGCAACAACTGTAAGCTTTTAATTAAAAATAAACAATATGTATACTCGTAGTGTTTGAAATTAAATAAAATATAAACGGATGTTACCATTAAGTACTTAAAGATTTTATGTCAAGGCTTCATATTAATATTAATATGGCTCTAATGGTCATATGTGATAGCCAAAAAACATATGTAATTGTTGTCAGTTATATTGGTGAACGTTTTAACGATGCGTTTATCTGCTTGTTCGATGAAAAGTGATTTAACAATTTTACTGAAAATAGAATGTGGGGGTAATTGGGTATTTTCCAGTATACCCTCATTTAAACACCTAACAGACTTTCCAACCCTTTTTTCAAGCGGGTTTTAAAGGTACGGAGACTATTCTTCTGACATTTGAATTCCAAATACACCTAATGTGATAGTCATAATGAATAACTATAAACTCGCTCAGTGACGCATTTGAAATAAAATTCATTTTAAATTTGCGAAGGAAACAAGTTTGTTTTTTAATTAAATTGTTGTTAAAAATAAGTTCTCAGGGAAGTACACCAGCCTGATTTTAAACGAAACACGTATTCGATTTTACTTGCATAATAAGTCACATATGCTGATGTCCACTCTGATCATATTGGTTCCCATGGAGTTGTTACCAATTAGGACTCCAACTATGTATTAGAGAGGTGCAATTAAAGCCTTCTTGGCATTCTGTATCGATCCAGGGTTTTTGCTGTAGTGGTCGTGCAAGGCCCGATACATCAGAGGCGTCTTAAATCGACTTGAAGTTGCTTGCATAGAATATAGGAGGGTGCGTGAGGCACAATCGGAAAAAGACCTGGTGATTTCTTGTGACTGTAGCTATCCGAATTCCAACTTACTCACATCATTGCCCTGTTTTGGCTTTGGTCTTGATATCCGTCGCATCATCTTGACTAAAACATGGTTGTGGTCTGAGTCACCATTGGCTCCTCCCAACGTCCTTGATACTGGCATACGCCGATGACAACGTGTTAATGCCCTCAGGAAAATTTGTCCCCACTCTGTGCGAGAAACGTCCCTGGACAAGCTCAAAAATTGGGCCAGTAGCTGTGGACTAAATGTTAACCCTCTGAGAACAGAACTTGTGCTGTTTACAAGGAAACATAATATTCCAAACATAAACCCGCCGACCATTAACGGAATTCCGTTAAAAATCTCGGATACTGCCAAATATCTTGGCGTTGTTCTGGATCGTAAGCTAAACTGGAAAGAAAATATTAAAGAAAGAGAAAGAAAGGCATCAATAGCTTTCTACACATGTAGCGGATTTTTTGGTAAAAGATCCCTGCCCTAGAACCATTCATTGGGTGTACACAGCCATTATAAGGCCAATTCTAACGTACGCATGCATGGTCTGGTGGCCAGCCTTAGATAAGGAAACCAATCTAAGAACCATGACTAAAATCCAAAGACTAGCGTGTATCAGCATAGCCAGTTCTATAAAGACCACACCAACGGCTGCCCTAGAAACTTTCCTTTCACTTGCCCCTCTCGATCTGTTTACGAAAGAGCTGGCGGCCAAAAGTGCTTTAAGACTTCAACAATGTTATAATTGGAGCAGGGCCCTCTACGCTCATAGAACTATAGTGAATTTTACAGACATTGACGTTCAAACAGACTATGTTTCGCCGCACATTGATTTCAACCCAGCTACGAGTATCATGTCAGATATCCAAACCAAGGAACTCTGGAATGAAAACAGGGTCATTATTGGAAATCATGTTTCGGTCTCTACTGACGGTTCCAAAACCTTGGAGGGTGTTGGGGCAGGCATCTACTCAGATAAACCACCAATAAATAGATCTATAAAGCTTCCAAATTTTTGCAGTGTTTTCCAAGCGGAAGTGCTGGCAATCTGTGAAGCCACGAAACATCAAACAAACATCATGCGAATTAGCCAGCAATAATATTGACATTTTCATAGATAGCCAGGTGGCAATTAAAGCTCTTTCATCAATCACCATAAAGTCCAAACTGATCGACCGTTGCCGAAATAAGTTAAGAGTACTCAATGCAACGAATACCGCTACCCTAAGATGGCTCCCGGGACATAGGGATATTCATGGGAACGAAATGGCAGATGAACTGGCCAAAAGCAGATCATCTCTTGATCCGAGCTAAATAGAAGCCTCGGTGCTCATGCCACTGGAACAAGAAAAAAAAAAAGTACACGAAGGTTTCTTGGAAGCTGCAAATGTCAGATGGTCATCTATCGACACTTGTCGGATTTCAAGGAACTGAATACTTACTCAAGCTATGCAGGACTCAATTATCTCTCATAGTTGGATTACTAACTGGTCACAATTCAATGGGAATCCATATGAATAGAGTGGGCATCAGCTCATCGGATTTATGTTGAGGATGTCATGATGAAGAGGCGGAGGAGGGCTCTTTTCATATCTTGCGTGAATGCCCCAGTCTAGCTAGAAACAGACAAGATGTGCTAGGAGAATACTTCTCCGATGAACTGGGCGACATCTCTGTCTTGCCACTTAAAAACATCCTGAAATTTATTCAGAACTCAGGATGGTTCAGGTAGGCCTCCCCTAATTTAAACTCCCCCTTAATCTCCTCCCTATCTCTCCTCACTTCCCACCTTTACCCTGGGGAGCGCAATGGATCCAACGAGATCTGAGTGAGATGATGCGGCTCGACGTATTATCACCCCTTCTTACCTAACCTAACCTAACCTTGGTGTCATCATCTTTCTCCACTGTGGAGGATGCGTGCATACTAGGCTGATGTTGATGAACTTTAGCCTTGATGCGAACTGTCATGTGGTGCTCGATCACATAGTTAAAACTCAATATTTCTTGCCTAAGCCTGCCTCTAACTAGGAGTCCACATCTAAAAAGACACTGATGCCTTTGTTGTCGGTAACAGTCACCGTAGTATCACAAAATTTTTCATTTTGTGTTTGCCCAGCTCATCCAATCTCACTTCTTGAATGGCGGTAATGTCTGCTTTGTAAATAGAATTCTTCTTCTCTTAGTTTATTAGATTTTATGTCAAACAAAAAATGTCTAAGATACCAGTCTAACAAAGTTGCCAATATACATACAGCAAAATAATTCCTTGGGAGAGTTTTCGATTAGTAACGTTTAACAAAATAATAACCGATTCTTGTAAAGTGACACAAAACATGTGTTTCATTTTTTTTAAAAAAGGCTCTATCTCTTACCATTTGAGGAGATGGGGCAGTTCAATTCAAAAAAAGCATTTTATATAAAACAAAATTATCTAAAATCAACGGAAAAGCTTACAACAAATTTTGTAAGGCTCGTTTGAAAGCTAGAAGCCTGTTCTCTTATGATATTTTATCAATCAAGTTATATTTGTCACTTTCATTTGAATCGAAAAAATAATGAAGTGTATTTGCCGTTTAATCTATCGCAATATTTTTTTGTGCAAAAACTGCATTTTCTCAGTATTAACTAATTTGAAAATGATTTAGTCACTATGGCGTATGCGTGTTTTTTTTTTAAATTTAAGTTGGTAATACAAAATTTAACACTGGTTAAACTTAAATAAATTTAAAAGTAGAAATAAATTTAATTTAACCAACATTTTTGTTATTTCAAAAGACATACCTATCCCAGAGACGAAAGCTTTTTCTAATTGTTATGTTCAAATATTATATATCCTCAGAAAATATTCAAAAACGCAAATTCTCATATATTTGGTGTCAGTTTAAAAATATTAGTATAACGTGAGTACCTACATATGTAGGTGTAAATATGTATTTATAACAAAAAAGCTAAACAAAAATTGTGTTGCTCATTGATTTAGCTATTCGGTGATAATTTTTTAAAAGCTTAGTACATATAAGCGATTTATAACAAGTTTTATAAGATTTGATTAAGTTTGTACCACACAAAATGATTGTTTATTATAACAATTAGCACAGTAATTTCTCAAAAATTTAATGTTTTTTAAGAGCTAAATATTTAAATGCATGATTAAAAACTCTGGAGCAAAATGATACAGTTGTTATGTGATCATAAATAAAGTTTTTAAATTATAACATATTCCACTTATAAAAAAAAATCAGATATGCAATATCGTCGGCTTTCTGTCAAAACCCCGTAAGTCATAAAATTCCATTTAAACGTATTTAAGATCAAAACAAATCACTGAATGAAAATATAAACATCTCGTAACTCTATCATGGTTCCTTTTGTTTCCATCAACCAGTTTTAAAACCTTTTAGAGTCTGAGAATTCCATTTTATTAACTTTTGAACCAATTTTTTCTTCTAATCAATTCTTCAAAACTGACTTATGAGGTTTTGACAGAAAGCTTACATACAAGTTTTCGACTTTCAAAGTTTTGACAGGGTTTCCGTCATCTTGGTTTAAAGAGTGAACTTGGTTTTGGCTATTTTCTAAACGGGAAAAAGTAGAAAGATGTTTTTCTGTATTCAATAGATTATGCAACTACAAAAAAGTTACAGGTGTGATACAAAAAAAAAGGGTAAAGATAGGAACGTTACGTTACGTTAAATGGGGATGGTACCTGTTTTTAGAAAATTTTATATTTTTGAAAAGGTAAGAGTAAATTATTTTACCCGGTTCTGAGGAATTTTTGATTGATGTGTAAGTTTTTGGCGGAAATTTTTGTTGGAAAATTGCAATTTTTCGAGATCAATTTTTTAATGTACCTCTATTTGATTTTTATATTTTTTACGGATGGGTCTAAAAATCAGAAATCATAAGAAATGCTGTGGGCTATTAATCTTTATTTTTGATAAAACGATTCATCACATCAAGTGCATTTAATTTTTTACTTGATAGCAGCTCATAAGAGTAAAGTGCGAACATGTATTATTTTGGCATTTCAAGTTAAAAAATGTTGTTTTGAATATTTCAAGTGCTACAGTAAAGTAAACAACTATTTGGGCTAAAAAAAATGGCAAGTTTAAAACGCGACGTTAATAATTTTAAACAACTTTTAGGAAACAACTTTAAAGTAGCACTGAACACATTGAATACAAAATATATGAGCTCCATTTTTGATAGTAATTGGTTATAACTCTTCAAATACACAAAACATGAAAAAATACCACATAAAATATTTGTAGAACTTATTCTTTTTGTCAGGAATGCATTTCGATAAAATAATAAATACCGATTTTATTTGTAAAAAACGAGTTCATTCCTTCATTGAAGATAGCGGAAACCCCGTTAAGGGTTAAGGTCGAAAATTTCGATTTAAGCTTTCCTAAACGAACTCAAAAACAAAAATGTCTCCGTATCGTATCCGTATCCATATTGAAAAAAAACCCACTCATACTTTTAAAACACTTAATTATAATGACGTGCGGATACCATTCAGGCATAAATTTGGGTATAGTAATTATTACATAATGTAATTGATTACTGGATCGATTACAATTACATGTAATAATAATTGACCTTTTCCAATTAAAATTACATGTAAATTTTCAATTACAATAACATGTACCTAATTTGTAATTGAGAATTTTCAGTTACTAATTGCATGTAATTGGAGAAAAGTAATTGAACAAAAATAAATAGTGATTACTAGAACTTTTGAAATAAATTTTTACGAAATGCTGACATAAATAATATTTTATTAGGAAAAGTGTAAACTCCATTTTTTTGCTTAAGCCTAATACGCTACCGAGGTGAAATGAAAATTTTCTCTGGTCTCCAACTTGAAGCATAGTACGCAGCTAAAGCGAAACGAAAATTTCTCTACAGAAAATCACACAGTAAGATCATAAACGAAAAATTTCGAAAACGATACTTTTCTCTGGTCTCCAACTTAAGAATGAAATCAGAAACGAAATGAATACTAAAAAAATATGTAGAGTTTTATCAAAATGATTCCAAAATGAATAAATAAAAATGGTTACAAATATTAAGCCAATTTTTTTTCGTTTGATGTGAATTCTTATATTTTTTTTTTGTTTTTGTATCGTCCACACTATTGTAAATAATAGTATGGTCCATGTTCTTAATTTGCTTCTTCGTTCATTTTCCATCTAACAATAAAACCCAACTGCAAGATAAGACAAACTGTCAAATTTTCGTTTAGAATATTAGCTGTGTCTGTTAACGTGAAATTTCTTGCAAATTTTCACGAGCTCTCACAAATTCCTGTTTGTTAACTCCACAGTTTCATCGAGAGAGCGCAATGAGAGAGCAAAGAATTTCCCCTCCGTTGGAAAACTTGCGAATTCCTGCTACACAAAATTTCTGTGTACACGGAGTTGTACAAGTACTGTCAAAAATCGTGGTGGTCAGTTTCTATTACAGCGTTGCCGCTAATCAGAAAATGTTCCGAAGTAAGTTTTCAAAACGAAAATGCAGTATATTAAATTTTCCTACAGAAGATCTACATATTCCAATTTTTACTTTTATTTTAAAAAACCAAGGAAATTAAAAATAGCATATTTAAATTAGTTATGCTGTCACAATTGTTATCAAAGTAAGGCAATAGCCGAAAGCCGTAAGAACTGAATTGAAAAATTAGTGGACTGCATTTTGATGAATAATAATTTTTCTTTCCGAAAAATAAAAGTGTAGTAGAATCGATTTAAAAGCAATAGATTTATTTTACGAAAAAAGTGCACTAGATCTATTGAAATCATGGCAAGGTGGCAACGCCGTTCATACACAAAAATGATGTTTCTTTCAAAAAGTAGTGTAGTTTATGGTTCAATGCGTTCGTTAACTTTTTTCAAATTTCCCCAACTCCGATCAAATTTGCCCCTTTTAAAATTTGACAGGTTTTACACATTTGTTTGGAAAAAGATACCAAACAAACCTATTGTGTCGGACATTAATTGTGTGTGAAAAATAGGTTTGTTTGGTATTTTTTTCCAAAAAAATGTGTTTAATCTGCCAAATTTTGAATAGAGGGGGAAATCCTATCAGAGTTGTTGAAATTTGAAAAAAGTTAACGAACGCATTGAACCATAAACTACACTACTTTTTATAAGAAGCGTAATTTTTGTGTATAAAAAGCGTTGCCACCTTGCCATGATTTCAATAGATCTGATCTGATTTTTATCGTAAAACAAATCTATTGCTTTTAAATCGAGTCTACTGCACTTTTATTTTTTGGAAAAGAAAATTACCATTCATCAAAATGCAGTCCACTAATTTTTCAATTCTGTTCTTACGGCTTCCGGCTATTGGCTTGCTTTGCTTACAATCGGGACAGCATAAATAATTATAAAATGCTATTTTAATTTTTTTTTTGTTCTTCTATTTTCAAAATAAAATTAAAATTGGAATATGTAGTACTTCTGTAGGAAAACTTAATATACTGCATTTTTGTTTTATAAAACTACTTAGAACAAATTTTCGATTAGCGGCAACGCTGTGACAGAAATTGACAACCACGATTTTTGACAGTACTTGTAACACTTCGTGTACACAGAAATTTGTGTAACAGGAGTTCGTAAGTTTTCAAACGCTGGGGAAATTATTTGCTCTCTCATTGCGCTCTCTCGATGCAACTTTTTTGAGTTAACAAATTTGTGTGAATTTGTGAAAATTTGCAAGAAATTTCACGTTAACAAACACAGCTAATAAGTGGAGACTTGGGTATAGAAATCTACAACCATTTTCTTTTAATTGACATTTCACTATCGAACTCCGTGCTGCATACACAAAATCACAACGAAAGTTTTCGTTTATGATTTCCTTGTGTCATTTTCTGTATGGAAATTTTCGTTTCGCTTCAATTTTTCGTATCAAGAAAATTAATTTACATCAGAAAATTAGTTAAAATACGTTTTTTTAGAAAAATATTTTTTCAATTAAAAAATTTTATTTTCGCAAAAAAATCTTAGAGAATTTTGTCATTGATTAGCACTTGTGTTTCAAATCTGTTGAAAACGTTATATGACTGCTATAACTGGCATTTTATAATTGGTTATAACTCTTTAAATACGTTGAATTGGTTAGAAAATCCATATATTCAAAATTGTAGAACTTACTACTTTTGGCATGCATTTTTATTTTTTCGATAAAAGCCTTGTTTACAGTTCCCATGTGCAAAAAAAAATCTATGCAAATATTTTCGCATGTCAAAGATAATTGTGGTGAAATGCTAAATTAATTGTTTGTAGTTTTACAGTTTATGCAAAAAAAAACCATTGCTGTAATGAAATGTCATGCAAAACAATAGACCGGCAATTATTTTAGATGCGAAAAAAAGAGTGGTGAATTCAATATATTTTTTGTATGGTTTTACACTTTAAAAAAAATGTATATTCACTTCAAGGCATTATTTTCATGCAAATGGTTTTTGCATCCAAAAATAATTATTTCCATTTTTAGGCCTATAGTTTATTTATTAGGGCTAAATTAATGGCTCAATGGGTGGCTTAGGCCAACGCAAACTTTTTTCGCCTTGAATATTATTCAGTATAGCATAGTTTACAGTTTCCATGCGAAAAAAGAATCGAAATTTTCAAAACGATACACTTTGCAGCGTTTTTGGTGACGTTGAATCGATCTTTCCACAGAAGGTGATCTGTGATGCACATACTCAAAACTGAGATTAGCTTATCATACGCTGCCGTCGAAGTTCCACATCCGAAGGATCAGGATGCAAATCAAAAAACGAATATGAAGAGCTGAGGGTGCTATCATCAGAAAAAATATTTAATGGATAAGAAGTTTCAGGCAAGAGGTCATTAATGAAAATGAGAAAGAGAGCTGGAGACAAAACGGAGCCCTGTGACACACTAGCATTTATTTTAAGAATATCAGACTTGTAACCATCTAAGACGGCTTATATTGAAAGATCCGAAAGTTATTTTCTAATCCAACGAAGAAGAGATCCATCAATACCTAATGCAAGAATTTTTAATAAGAGGGCTTTATGCCAAACTCTTTGAAATGCTTTTGAAATATGAAGTGCAATAATTTTACTTTTTTCAAAACGATGTAAAGATTTGTTCTACTGTTCGGTGAGTTACACCATCAGATCAGAATTCACAAGTTCTACGAAAGTAGTTGGTCATTCAAAAGCTATCATTCTTCAAGATATTTTTTGAGCTGAAAATTAATCCGCGTTTCCATGACCTTGGAAAGAAGGGACGTAAGTGCAATTGGACGATAATTAGGGAGAAATTGCAATTTTTCACCCATTTGGAAAGAGACCTGTAGGAGTAGGACAGATGGAAAAGATTGCGCAGTAGTTTGCCAGCATTTAAGAACACCTCTTCAGAATTATAGAAAGGATACTATCCTGATGAGTTGATTTGTGTATATCGAGATCTTTCAAGACTCGTGTAACTGCACGAGTGTGAAAGGAGATTCGTGCCAAGAATACGTTATAGCGCTCTCAGTTACAAGCGGAGTCATCACACTCTCAGGCAGCGTTGAAATAACAGCAAAATGTATACTGCAAACAAATCGGCTTTTTCTATTAATTAAAGATGAGCGTTGGAACCGTGGGCAAAGTAGTACTTCAAATGATGTTTTGCAAATGACCAAACGTTTTACTATCTTCGGGACATTGTAGTATTTTTTTATGAAATTTTTGGTCATGCAAAAATTTGGTTCTTTGAGTTTCAGTTTTTCCTCTGTAGGATTGGCTTTTTTACATTAGAAACTTACTTCGTGCTGCAGTCTACGTCACTATTGAAGGAGCATAGTGACCATCAGTTTAAGTTCCTTAATAAATCATTGAGATCGTCTCAGATGGCTGTTTTTAACTGGGGTTTCTTCGAACGAGAAATTTGCAGATATCACAAAATAGTCTGATGTTCCTAGAAGTGATAATACACTAATAGTGATTTTATCAGGTTCAGAAGAAAAAAAAAATCTCGAGTGTTCCTGGATTGACCTGCAACTTCGAGGGTTCAAGTTGGCTCAACGACAAGCTCAGTCAGTTGGTTTTACTCAACGAAGACCTGAACATACCTTACTTCGGGTGTTATCTGCCAAAAAAGCGAGAGTGTACATTGAAATCACCCGCATTGACAATTTCACAATGAGGATAATGGGCAACAATTGGGCGGAGTCGGATAGAGCATCAAATAAGTTAAAAGTTGAATTTCTGTGGAAGTTTTGGCTTCTATATATGTTTTATTCCTGTGTGCATGTTGTTGGCAGGAATAGATGGACCTACAATTTTTTGCCGAGTCCGAACGTCTAGATGAGAAGGGCTTATTCATGAAAAGTATACTCTTGGAGGATTTGTCAGTTTCTCGCAAGAGGCAGTACAACTTGCGTTGATTAACAAGAGCTTCCATCGCATGTAAGTTCGGCATGACAATCGCTCTTGGCCTGTCGATCAGAAGCAATTTGGCACATTTCCATTCTCGAAATGCACCTCGGCAGAATGTTTATTTTCTTTCTCACGTCGTCGTTCCTTTACAGCTCGTGAGTTTTTCAGATGAATTCCCTATTATGGCCGACGAGGCCTTTCGTTTTTTAGACGCCTTTGAGAAAATGTGGGAAAAACTCCACCTGACCAGGAAGCGGAGTCCAGGGTTAATACAGACTATTTGAACTAATTGCTTCTGTTTCGGTGCAAGGCGATTCAGCCTTGTGAAAGCAATTCTTCGATTTTCTTTTTAAACTAGTTTTGATTAATTTTTATAGAACTCGAAACAAAACTAGATTTACCTAAAACTAGTTTCGTTTCTAGTTTTACAAATTCTCAATAATAGGGTTGTTAGAAATTCATCAATAAGAAAAAAACTATCAGTCTGATTTGTTTCATATTTTAAAAATTCTCTATTACGTCAATATGTGTAGAAATAAATTAAGCCGAAGTCAATTTTCACGAGGTATCGACATTTTAAAACAGTTTTTGTTAAATAGTGAAGTATAAAAAACCACTAATTGAATTCTTTCAAAAGCCTTTTCTCCACTTTATGAGATTCACCCCTCAATTCCAATCAATCAAAAATATGCCGACATTTCAGGGAAATCTGATTCACTTGTTGGTAGATAATGTTGATAATATTGTGCGATAATCTGCTATTCAAGTGAACATTTCCATTATATTCCGATCTGGATATATAAAGCTTAGACGGGGATTTGTACTTTTTGGTTTTGAATATAAGTAAAAACTTAATTAATTGTTAAGTGTTTTTAACAATTATTGTCTTGATTTATATTTTTTAGAGTCAAAAGAATAAATTGAGAAAGATTCATCACTTTTATTTTGGCATTGAAATTAATCTAAAGTCTTAGGCCTTTCTTTGTGATAATGAAAAAACAAATTTTCAAAATTACTTGAAACAATTAGCCAAAACTACTGAATATAACACTAGATTTTGAATTTTTAATAAACAGCGGCTGTTAACATAAATGACAAATTGGGTTTTGATAGTTTAGTTCACGATTCACCCGACAGCAGAATTTAAAGGTAGAGTGAAAGGAAATCGTTTGTATGAATTGACATTGATTTTCCGGAATAGCAGAATAGGGCTGATTAGATAATTTGAAGTCGATATTTGCTCATGAGATGTGATGAAAGAAAAAATATAAATTAAGGTCCTCCTGAAAAGGTCCCTCTAAAAAATAATAGATTCTGATTTAAGAAAGCTTGAAAAGGGATTTATGTATGTAAGAACATTCTATTTGATAAATTGGAACAGTTTCAATAATTTTCAACGAGAAGTTGAAAAAAAAATCAATTTTAGTTGCGAACTCTATTTAATGCCCTTACCATAGGCGTTTCCTGAAAAATACTCTTCATTTTGTGAAACTGTGAACGGATACATATTTCTTCACAACTTCACACCTAACTCGTTTCAATACGTGTACAAAATTGAGCTGCGAAGTGTCAAAACTTCTTCACAGCAAAACAATTCTGTTAAAATTTATGAAGAATAACAATTCGACTGTCAAAAAAATACCTAATCATGATAGGAACAAATCAAATGTTAAAGAAAAATGCATAATCTTGAAGGGAAGACTGCATCCTTGCACTTTTATTTAATGAGTCCCAGGAATTTCTACACAAAAAAAAACCAAAAAAATGTCAAAATTAAGACGGGGTTCCTTCCGTAGCTCATTCGTCGGATTCTGTTTTCGGGGTGTTTAAAACACTTTTTTCATCAAATCAATAGATTTTGAAAATAATGTTCAAAAACAAAAGTTATTTTTCGGTCTTTTTGTTGTCACGGATGTCTCAATAAAAGCGCACTTTTTAAATTTTGTCTCATGTTTTATTGTGCAAGTGACATCGGTGAAATTTGACAGCTGTCCCCAGTGGCGTATTTAAATATTTGGGGCCAACAAGGTTTATCACCCTAGTGGGGTGGAAGAAAGGACAAAATCACTTCATACAAAAGTCATAACTTAAAAACTACAAATACAATTTTAATATTTACATTTTTGCTGAAGCAATCAATAAATTGATTTACACATTCATCAATAGCACTGTTATAACTGGCCGATTGTGTTTAGTCAGGATTAAAAATTTTAAGAGATGGCTTAACTGACGTCCCTTGTTTTGGCGGAATCAATAATAACACAAATAAACGGTTTTTTGACACAGATATATTTTACGTTCTAAAAGTAATTTTTTGAGCTAAATCCAAACCCGCCGTCCGTTTGCCCCCATCAGCTTTCGTTTTTGAGATTATCCATTATGAAACTACTCGTATAAAAACGCGTATTTGTGTTATTTTTGAGGTTACCCTTGAGCTATTCATTTTTTTCAACAAAATTTACAATAATTCCTGAATGTACTTTTCATTTTCTTCTTCAGAATTCAGTTTAAATCTTTCCAATATCTATTTTTGTTTAGAGAATTCCTTAATTGTAAGACTTCATCTGCCTTTTCAAAGCTAGAAAAGTCCTTAGGCCAGGTAATACCTGTTTCAAATGACGCTTAAATACAAAAGAACCTTAGTTGAGAAAGCTAAACAAAATCCAGTTATATCCTAAAAGGCTTTGAAACATTAAACAGCATAGTTGAAGTGAGTGCCAGGACTAGTCTTAGAGTCCTATTTCACGATGATTCATTGCGTCTGACTCTTTTCAAATTTCAATTGGTGCGAAGGTGAAATCAGATATTTTATCTCTTTAGCACTCATGAAAATTAAAAAAGAGTCAGACGCAAAGAATCATCGTATAATAGGGGTCTTAGCGAAAGCAAAACTGCTCGCTTTTTCTAAATGAAAAGTGTCTGCTTTAATTAACCCCGAGGCAAGTACTGGCAATCCAGTTGCAACTTGCTCATCAACTGGCAACTGGCATTGATTTTTTGAAGCCCAGTAGTTAGTGAAGCAAGTTGAGAACCAAGTTGGGAGACAAACAAGTGGAAGGCAAGTGGAATGCAAAATTCGAATTTGACAGGCAGTGTACGTAGCCAACCTAGTGTTTGCCCATGTGGCCTCGGAGTAAAGAGCATATCAGTAAGCGTATTTATTTTGCTAAACTTCACCACATATCAATCGATTACCTTCAGGCAGCAAAACAGTGTAGAAGTGTATTATGAAGCGACAAAACTGTAAACCGGTCTTCCCAAACAGATTGAATTTACATAAGCCGCGTTTAATTATCGCTCATAACCCATATGGGTTACCTCATGAAAATAAAACGATGCGGGATGTGATGTGAGAAAACAGTGCTATATATCCATCTCATTTTCCCTTACTGTTCACTTCCTGAAACATATACCTGTCTCTTTTCCGAACACTGAGGACTAATGCTGACAAAACGCTGACATCATTCACAATGGTAAATAGCCGTCTGCCAGTCAGAGTGAAAACTTGTATCTGGGTTATTGAAATTAACCTCTATAGAAACCTGGATCCCATGTTGATTTTGTAATACGTGTAAAAAATAACCTCCACAAAGACATAATAAAACGCAGCTATAGATTGGTTGCTCGAAGATATATTTTCCACTGCCTTCTGATTGGAAGGGAATTGTTTCGCAAATGCTGAAGCTTAGAAAGAAAGATGCTTCTAGATATGCATTTTTAACGCCGGCATTTTTCTTAAAAAGCAAACGAGAAGTTTTGCTTTCGATAAGACTCGTCGTGGCACTCACTTCAACTATGGTGTTTTATGTTTCAAACCCTTGGAAGACATTAATGTATTTCTTAGTTTTCCTAGCCTATGTTATTTTGCCCTTAGGTGTCATTTTAATCGGGTCTCATCTGTTTTCAGGAACTTTTCTGGCTTGGAATGAATTGAATATTATCCAGCCAGAGATGCTTGTATGTTGAGCTTCAGAGAAATGTGTTTTCTGTCCCTAATGTTTGTTAGTAAGAATTTAAAAATTTAGATTACCATAGTAAGAACATCAAGGCATTATTATTTACCAACATTTTATTTGTTTCAAGATTTAAAACTCGTTTCAATAACATTTACTTTGAGTGATCACTTGAGGTATAATAATTGTAACTGATCGCATTCTTCTTTATTCTTGAGAAAAAAGCAAACATCAAACTATTGCGCATATAAGGATCAGTTAGTTTGTACCAATTGCTTCCACTTCACTCACTTAGTACAGCAGCGTTTTGAATAGTATGTTTTGGGCATAGCTGGTAGTTACCTATATCACGCCGTTCGGGTGACTCTTAGCCATAACTTTTCCCATACATATTTGTAGAGACATTTTTCATTTTGCACCTAAGCTGAGTCCCGCCCCCCTCAGTGTGCCACCCTGGTCCATGGCCCTTATGGCCCTAGGGTAAATACGCCACTGGCTGTCCCCTATTACTGTCCCAATTATTAAAAAGGGAGAAAAACGCGTTAGTATTAAAAACCTATTACAAAAATGAGGTAATTTATGATCAAATCGCTAGCAAATTTTGCAGACTTTTCGGTCGAAAAAGTATGCACTTAATGTGTCAACAATTTCAAAGAAACTAGGTTTTGATAGATTATGTAAGTCTCCTTTGTTCAACGAAAAGATCGGCCTCTTGAAAACATAGACCGAAAGCCCAAAAAATCGTGCAATGTGTAAAGGAACAATTCCTGAGCTCAAACCCGAAAACCCACATATCATCGGTGATCGATCCCGGTATTGGCTGAACTGACTCTGTTCAAAATTGTCTGACCAGCAAAACTAATAGGTATTCCACATTTACAAAACTTTTAAATTCTTTAAAAAAAAAGGCTGAATCTTTTTGCATAGTTTCTCGTCGATCTTCAGAGATGTCATCATGTCATTGAATTAATAAACAAATTCTTACCTTATTATAAACGCTTAGTCACTTTACAGCATACATAAGTATGTACATGTGCATACAAACATAGGTATTTTGAATTTTTGGTTTACTTAAGCCCCAATAAAACATATACATATATGTATACATTAGGGTGGTCCTTAAATTGGACATAGTCTTGGGTGATCCTTAAATTGGACATAGTCTTGGATAGCCCCCATTCGATTCAAAACATTGAAAGACAATTGCCCTAATTTTTTCAGATTTTTATTTCACCTCCCAGGCTGGTGAAATCTGTGAAACTGTGAAGTGATAAATATGATAATGCCTTCACACCAAACGCGAATCTCGAAGTTTGAAAGCTTAAAACAAATGGTTTCACATGATAATTTTTTTATCACAAACAATACATTCTGTGAAAACTTGTGAAAAGATAAATGATAAAGAGAACAATTTATGCTTAGATACACCAAAGTCGCCATCTTGGTTTCTATATGACACAACAATCATCTTTTACTATGAAAGATTGAGAGAGATGAGATTCATTTCTCATTTTAGTACTTTTGAATACTCTCTTGGGATGTTGTTCTTTAAAACGAGTTCGGTACTCGCCCTGAGCTGTTAGTGAAGTGATAAAATGATAAAACTCTGTGATAACTGAAATGATAACTTTGTTTTCATTTCACAGTTTCACAGATCGGCGAGAAAAAAATTGTATTGGAGGTCTATTTCCCTCCCCCTCCCCCTTCAGGCAGGTGGGGCAATTTTCTATAAATTTGGCAAAAAGCGGAAAAAAAATATTAAAAAAAAATGGGAACACTTACAATGCCAATCTTTGGGTTTTTTTAAAGCCACAATTCCATTTTATAATATGCTTCCTAAATAAAGTTTTTATTTTAAATAGTGTCTGAAAAAATAATTTTAATCTTAAGAAAATATAATTTTTTTTCTTAATTTTTAAGATTGAAAATAATTTGTATTCAAAAACTATTTTCCAGAAAAACTTCATTTAGGAAGCATATTATGGAATGGAATCGTGGCTTTATAAAAGGCTAAGGTGGTATTGTAAGCGTTCCCGTTTTTTTTTTTAAATAATTTTGTTTCTATTTTGAGCCAAACTTTGACCCCTCCCGCCTAAACGGGGGAAAATAAAACTATACCTACCCTTAGATTGTTTTTTTTTTATTGTGTTTTATAAGAATCACCCTAGCTCCATAATTAGTACCTTAAAGTGAAAATAGGGAGACCAAGGGGGTGAAATAAAAATCTGAACAAATTAGGAAATTTTTTTCTTTCTTTGTAGAGCCATTTGATGCCTATCCATTTCTGAATTAAAAAAAAACAATAAAAGGACCACCCTAGTATACATCTTACCGGCCATATGCAGAACAATTTTTTGTTTTATTTAAACTCAATTTCTTTGATTCTTTACAATTTTTTTTTTAAATAATAATGTTCAACACAAATCCAATTTGATTGTATGTCAAAACCATTGTTGGCTAAGATATAAGTAAACAAAATCACTGACGTCAAAATTTACACAAAATAAAGCAATAATAAGCAACATATTTGAAAAGGTTATTTTTTGTTTTAATTATTTTCCATGTGCTTAATTGTTCAGAGAAATTGCTTGGTCATTTAATTTTGAATTCTTCTTTGACGGAAATTGAAAACAAATTAAAAAAAAACCCCAACGAAATGGGGTTATTACTGTATATAAAGTTGAAATAAAATGCTACCTTAGGCTTAATCACTGTCATAATATGCTCGCATCTTCTTCTGTAAACCAGTTTGATGTATTTTGCAATTATTTTGCATCAAAATAAAGCTTTCTTCCCATATTCAATATTTTAATTTGTGTTAGCAAAAGCTTTTTGCAAAATATATCTATGATAAATCACTTTGTTCATTTGATAACTAAATTTATATTCAAATTAATAATACTCTAATCTACATAAATATACTTTGTTTATGATGATGTTTATAAGAAATAGTAAATACCTACTTTGTTGCAATTCAGTATTGTTGAAATGAAGATACACTCAACTTTCTATCTACAGGGTGTTACACTAGAAGGTATTGCTAGCATCTTGGTATGGAATGCAAAAGACTGACGAGGTATTGCCGAGGCGCTATAAACAGCGGGTTCTCTATTTCTTGTCAGAGGTACACATGCAGCCCCGGAAAATATAGACAAAAAAATGGAAAAACTACGAAAAAAATTCCGACAAAGCTGAATTTTGGTGGAGAGCTTTTTTTGACGTCTTAAGCATTTCCTGAAAAGGGTCTCAAATGCGTGCCGGGTAATCTCTTAACAACTATCAAATAATTCCACGCAAAAAAGATTAGGTAGCATACTTTTTTCAATAGATTCAGAAAAAATTATGTAAGAACTTCATGGTGGAACAAAACTTGTCAAAAAATTTATTAGAACTAGAGCACAAACGCGCTCATTATCTATTTAAAACCATGCAAGATGATTAACAAATTTAATTGCAGTAAAAAGCTCTTATTATAATGCTTCTGCAATTTTTTTTTAAATCTGTTGCTCCTACGAAAACAAGTGTTATTAAGGATATTCAAACAGAGTGATGCACAGTGACGTTTGGATAAGTTTAATCAGTTTGGTTAATTTTATGCAACAAAATCCTTTGATAAGTTTAACCAAATTGTGTAAATCATTTCCCATACAAAATTTTACAGTTCTTCAACCAAAAGATAAACTTATCCAATTTGTAAACTTATCTAGGTTTTTACGAAGTTGCATGAATACCCTTATCGTCTTTTCTGTGTAAAATTGTATGAGCAATAATATAAATTTATTCAATTTTTTAAAAACATTTACATTTGCTTAAAATTTTGATTAAATTTGATCCCGTTTCGTCCGTTTTTAAAGGGGTGAATAATGTTTTGCTGTGCCAATTGAATTAAATAGAATTTCTCAGCGGAGATAAATTCGAAATCTTAGAAGGAGATCAGTCAAAGTGGTTTGAGGTCTTACGCTTAAAAATTGATACTTTAAAATGAACCACGAGACCCTATTCAAATAAATACTATTGAATATCAACGCATGTTTTAATTTCTTGAGTTCATACTTTGATTAAGTATAATGATTTTACAAATATATATTCTTTATTTTTTCATTTGATTTTAGTTTTTTTTTAATATTTTCCGATAGGATTCGTGACTTCACGATAGCAAAATAAAATATTAATCTACGTTCATCTCCCTCACTTCTTCATGAGTATAGAAATGTCGAAAATTCACCACTGGCTAAAAGTTTAACGAGCTCCTGAGCAGGGCACATTTTAGAGTCTATATTTTCCTCAATAATGTCAAAATTTAGCTTTAGGATCAAATTAAACCATACTCTTAACGCAATTTGCAAACGGCCTAAGAAGAGATGCTTGTCGTGTTTTTTGCTTACATCGAGTTTGAAGAACTATATATCGAGCAAGATTTCGATTGGGACGTTTTGACAGGAAAAGTTTTCACAACGTTTAATTGCTGAATTCCTATATAGTAAAAGAAAATGCACCACGCATTGATGAATGCGATTGACGAAGGAAATGGTGGTATATTCTAAATCGATGCGTCTGATGGAACAAGGGAAAAACGTTCCAAATTTTGTTGGTTTTGGTTTTAGTCAAGATCCGAAATAACGCTTGTGGGTCTTGCGGTCGTTTGATATGGATAAGATGCCAACAGTCCATTTAGCAACAAAAATAAATAAAGTATTGAAATGTTTGAACCACGTGAAAATATAATGATCTCTGATGATATTTGAAATATGTAAATAGAAAAGCACCAAACACCAAGCTACTAAAAACTAAATATATTTATCAATTTAAGTACCTAGGAACATAAAAGACACGTGGCTGTGACGCTTGTGATTATTAAAAATTATTGAATTCCTTACCTCACGTCTGATAAGCTGAAAGTTTTCAACTGGAGAAAAATATATCCTGATCTGTAAATCTTTTCTATGTATTTTTAGCTATCGTTAAGTGTTACATACAAACCCCTAAGTTATCGTATTCTCCCCCTATATGAGGGTACATTTGCTGATTTTGGGAATCTTAGCACTGGAGAGTATTTAAGTTGGGTCTGTTCTTATTTCTTACTCAAAGCAATGTTGGGACCCATTTGCCTAGGGTTTTACGGCAAGTCGTACATGAGTTGGGTATTGTTTAGTAGAGCCTGTTCTCCTAGCTTTCTCTTCTTTTTAGAACTTCTGAATGTTCATGAAAAGATCGTTTAGAAGATTCCTTGGAATTATCAGTTTTTTAAAATGTAAGAACTGAAATATATATTTTTTTTAAATTGTTAGTAAGGGTTTCTAACCTTACAGGACTGTAACCTTACAGTCGGATTTCAAATAATTAGAATATTATATATATTATAAAACGGCAAACACGAATTTTGTGGTACAATTTACGCGGCCTGCAAAAGCCGAAGGCATATAAATTAAATATCGTTGCAAAGGTTTTTTAACACAGAAGTGCAGAATGTAAAATTTTATTAAATAAATGCACCACAAAAACTAAAAAACAATAAAAGAAATTTGTATATACATCGAGTGAGAGCGAGACCAAGTAAAGGGGTTTCAACAGGGACGCTACAAAAGTAGAGCGACAGGGACAGCAAACGACACCATATTTCTTGCCGCTCTTTTGACATTTCTCTTTAGTAAGGTTTGCCATTTTATATATAAGAAAGATATACAAGCCAACAACGAGTCGAAACTATTAAAATTTACTACCGAAATTCGGAGTCAGTGACCTCAACGTTAAGAGCGCTACGTCCAATTTATGGTCGTCATAATCGTCCTAGCAGATCAACAATTGAGCGTCTAGTGGAAAAATTTGAATCCACAGGCACAGTACAAAATATTCCTGTGCCAGTGAGATAAAGAAGTGCCCGTAATGTCGAGAATATTGCTGCCGCTGAGGCTTCACTTGCAGAGAGCCCAAATGTCTCTCACACGTCGTTCTCAAGCGTAGGGCATCTCTGTGACGTCGTTGTGGCGAATGTTGCGAAAAAATCTTGGCCTACATCCTTACAAGATTAAATTGACGCAAGAACTGAAGCCGCTTGACCACCAGATTTGACGCCGTTAGACAATTACCTGTGGGGCTACGTCAAGTCTATGGTCTAGTATCAGCCGATTTATGCTTGAAAACCGTCGAAAATTGGGTTCAGCGTCTGGACTTCTGCAAGCGTGCCCGTGGTGGCCATGCAAAAGAAATCGAGTTCCATACATAATGGCATCAAACGTACTTTCACAGGAATAAAGAATTTTATTGATATCCATAACCGTTTTTGTTTTATTTAAAAAAACTTTTGTAGCGCTCTTATTGAAAACCCCGATGCCTAATTATTTGTTTCTATTTGTCGTAACCTATGTAAATTTGACTGTTCATTTTTTGTTTCCACCCATTAACCAACCAATTTTCCAGCACTGACTGGAAAGATAATTGGAATGTCCGATGACAGCGTTCAGTGATGCAGAAAATAAGAATGAGCCTGATTACACGATTCGTTTTGTCGGTCGTTTCGTCTTTTTGGCACCTTTGGTGAGGGGTGTAGTAATGTAGGGGGTGTTTCACCTGCAATCAGTATTAATTCTTAAATTTTTTGGAATCCTTAATTTTGTGGTAATTAAAACATGATTATTCCAATGTTTTATCGAAAAATAAAATTTTTTAGAGGTTTTTGTCGGAGATTGTCAATTAGACAATAATGTTATTAGCACTCGAGCTTCGAGGGCTGGTAATACAAGTTATTATTATTAATTTATTAGTGCAAAAAGGAATACCCTGCGCTAGTAAATTATTTCTAAGATTCCCATCATAGCAAACAATTATTATGCACACAAATGTTACCATCTTGTCTTATACGTTAAAAGTAATGACCTCGCAAGCTTAAATTATAAACAAGCAAAACACGTGTGGTAAACCGAAAAGAAAAAGAAACTAGTATTGCAAAGCTTTGGTATTTATCAATTGTTTATTGTTGATTGAAATCTCATCACAAGTACCAGTTTAACTTTTCTTTGGATTTATGTTCCCTCAATGCAATGAGAAAGATTAATTCTATTTTAATAGACTTTTATCCACTTATTCTATCAATTATTTATATATTTACTGTGATGTTTGTAGATTTTATAAACCCGTTTGTGTGGCTTTTGTTTACTTTTATTATGCAATTATAGAATTAATGATATTCTATTACAATACATAAGATTCGGTTGGGTGTTATTGTATAGCCTTAACAATATTATTCTTAGCAGTGTTATAGGACCTGCATAAGTGGAAAGGTTTAAGTTTAAATAAAATAAATTAGGTATATACATAGATACATACAATACATTATGTAATCTATAAAATCTTTGTTTGAGTTAGAATTAGTTGCATCTTTTTCTTGACCCCTAATAACATATACTTAATCAATCTATGTTAATTTAAACTTGAATTTGTTGTTGTAGGTAGCTTTGTCAGACTCCACCATGTTTTTCTTCAATAAACAAGTTATAAATAAAAAGAAGAGTTAAGTGTAAGAAAAATAAATATTATTCAGTAAGATATCTTCGATTAAATTAAGAATCATAAGTTTCACTTTTAAATAATGTTCTGTATTAAAAATAAAATATCTTAATCACAATATTAATGTGATGTCAATATACTCGAACCATTTACATTTATGTTATAAAATATTTAATTATTATTAATGGTATTGACCTGTGTCGTATGTAATAAAAACATTATATCATCAATTATCCAAACACAAAGAGGAAAGTGGTTGCAAAATACCAAAGGAACAGATCATGAGATAAATTCATTACAATGTGCATCTTGGCCCGATTTAAAACAATAACAAATAAAATAACATATTAAGACTTATAAATAGACTGATATGAGTAAGGAATTTTTGGAAATACTAATAAAAGACATTAAAATGCCAAAGAAAAAAATGTAAAATGCTGATTTTGGTATGCAAGTTGGGATTGATGTTACTGATAATTTGAGAAAAGTTCTCAAAAATCCGATGACCGCTAGGTCAGTTATAAGGGGTCAAAGTTCACGAATATGGCTTTTTTTCGAAAACGGTAAGTTTTAAGTGTTCTACGTTACATAATTTAGTCTTGGAAGCCAAAAGAGGTCAAGTTTAAATTTTCCTAGAACTTGCTCAGTGGTAAGGACGTAAAGCAATATTTTGCCCATAATTATCTCAGCAGATGTCCTTGGCTTGTGTTTTCACATACAAAAAAGATTTTGTAAATACTGCCCTCTTTCTTGACAACTGGTGTTGTTGGTTGTGGTCAAAAAACTACAAATGCTTATGACAAAACCTTTAAGGATATAGCTGGACAGGATAAAGATTTGGAATAGAGCTCTCGGTATCGGGCGGGTGATTAATTACACAGGTACCCGTGACACGGGTACAAGTGTTTTAAGGAATTGATATCCACATACACGGATACGGGAATCCACCAAAGTTTCGAAAGCCAAAGCTTCGAAAGATAAGGTTTCGAAAAACCAAAGTTTCGAAATACCAATGTTTCGAAAAGAAATGTTTCGAAAGACAAAGTTTCGTTCTCAAATTGAGACCTCCAAAAACTTTCGTTTCACTCCAGCAGCGTACTAGGCTTTAAAGTTTAAAGTTACCTTACCAAAAAAAAAAAAATTCTGTGCAAACATTCTCGTATGCCAAAATATACCCCCCTTGAAGAAAGTTTCAAAACGTTGAAAGCCTAGTACTCTGCTGAAGTGAGACGAACATTTTCTGGGGTCTTCAATTCGAGTACGAAAAAGATTTAGAAATACAAAAAAATAAAATCAGAGGCCAAAATAAATACAAAAACAAAAAAAAAAGAGAACCAAATCTGAATTCACGTTTTTTTTCTTATTTGACGTAATTCTTATTTTGTTTTTGTTTTCTTATCGTCGTTTGTGGTGTTAAGGGTTTTAACAAAAAAGTGGACTTTGTGTTCTTTTTCGTCTGAAAATTGAATCAAATCCTTTTCGAAGGTATTACCTTCAATTTCCTTTTTTCAAATAAAAAATAACAGTAATATGAAACATAGGATCTTGTGAATAAAAAAAAAAACTAAAGCTAACACTAACATTTTTAACTAAAAGCTAAGTTTTGTGTGAATAAAAATAAGCTTAAGCTAGCATATAAAAAATGTGTTCTAGAAATAGCTATTTCAAAATAGTCAAAGCTTAATTCATATAACTTAAGCTTGGTTTTCCAGCTTAAACTTTAATTTGTGTGATTTAACATTGCTTAAGCTAGAATATTAAAGTTAAAACTACAAAAATATCAAGATTCTTGGACCCCTAACTAGAAAGCTTTGACTAGTTCATATTTTTTAGATTTCTCTTCAACTGTAGTGCTTTTAAGGCCGTTAGGCTAGGAATCGAAGATATCGGGTTTTTCAACAAGGATGCTACAAAAGTAGACAGGGACAGCAAACGACGCCATATTTCTTGTCGCTCTTTTGAGATTTCTCTCTTTCATGATGGAAAGATATACGAGCCAACAACGAGTCGAAATTGTTTAAATTTACTACAGAAATTGGGAGTCAGTGGCCTCAACGTTAAGAGCGCTACGTCCAATTTATGGTAGCCATAATCGTCCTAGCAGTTCATCAATTGAGCGTCTAGTGGACAAATTTGAATTCACAGGCACAGTACAAAATGTTCCCGTGCCAGTGAGACAAAGAAGTGCCCTTAGTGTCGAGAATATTGCTGCCGCTGAGGCTTCAGTTGCAGAAAGCCCAAATGTGTCTCTCACACGTCGTTCTCAAGCATTGGGCATCTCTGTGACGTCGTTGTGGCGAATTTTGCGAAAAGATCTTGGCCTACATCCTAACAAGATTAAATTGACGCAAGAACTGAAGCCGCTTGACCACCAGAAGCGTCGTATGTTCGTGAATTGGGCTGAGCAACAACTTGAAAATGATTCGGATTTTCATCGAAAAATCATCTTCAGCGATGAGGCTCATTTTTGGCTGAATGGCTTCGTCAATAAACAAAATATGCGGTATTGGTCAGGTGATTAAGTGTATCAATTTTTTTTATGGAAGTTTTCGTTCCTCCTCAGCTGCGTACCATGCTTAAAACAACAATAAGAGGCCACATTTTACTACTTTTCTCCCCTTACACCTACACTGGACATGAACAATGTCCAATATCCAAATCACAATCCAATCAGCAGTCTACTTTGTATGGATAGGTCACTGCTCAGACATGGATTTTTGTGCTTCATTAGTTTTTTCAAGACATGATCATAGTCTGAGCATATGGCTCATGTCCAGTGGAGCCGGTATGTTATGAATTCTTGGACAAAATATATATACTTTGTATAACAATAACTGTTAATTTATAACTATTCAATAATGCTTTTCAAAGGCCTTTGAATTCATAATATGTATCACACAAAAGTTGGTGTTTCATCTCGACGCACATAGGAGAATCAATTTACATAAAAATAAATGCAAAAAAAAAATTGTCGTCTTAATGGCCCCATTTTAATCCAAAAGTAAGGCCTAATACCAATTTTAAGGCATTAATCCTCATTTGAAACAACAACAAATAACATTTTTTTTTATTTAGGATTGGATATTTCTCTACGAGCGACGTGCTAAAGAATGCATAAAGCTTAGCATACCTACAAAGTTTATTACCAAAAAAAACTATGAAGGTTACAGCTGAATTATTGTTTTTTAAAGTTTGTTTAATCATATCATACAGTTAATTACCGAATGACAATGAATAAAAATAACAGAACACTAAATAATTAATTTTAATGTGCATAAAAATAAGTGATATCGCAAAAAGTCACACCTATTTTTTGTGAATCGACGCTCGAAGGTTTTTTACTATTCTAAATAATTACTATAAAGCCGAATAACACCGGCTATTATAAAAAATTACTCCCCAATGAAAAATAACCAATAAAAATAGTCGATTTAAAGAAAAAAAAATTTTGACTTTTGATCCATAAATGTAAAAATACGAGTCGAAAATGTCAAAAAAAATGGATAACAACACTTTAGCACTCACGTCCTCAAATACTCGTATAACATAGAAATATTCAAGGTTAAAAGGCCCAATATATAAGAATACGAGTACACACCTGCAGCTTAAAAATAACTGTACATATGAAAAATTTAATCATATCATTCAGGAAACCGAATCCCGTGTGTTTTTTAATGGGAACCTTTTTTTTGACTGGAACTTATTTCTTAGTGCCCTATTACACGACGACGTTTGAGTCATGACTTTTTTCGAAATTCCATGAGTTCGAACGAGAAAAAAACATCTGCTCTCCCCTTCGCACTTATTTAATTTCGAAAATGAGACGACTCATAAGTCGTCGTGTAATAGGGCACTTACACAAGGATGAAATTTAGCCAGGAAGTCATTTTTATAATCCTGTCTCTCGGATGCCATTTTGATAAATGGCGCCCAATCTGTTGTCCGTTTAGGAAACTGGAAACTGCTTCACTTACCTACACTTACTGTAGGGGAGGACATTATTTCAATGCGTTCATTATTTTTGACATCATATAGATGTTGAAATTCTGTCGCTTGGACGTCATTTTCAAAAATGGGCCCAACGTATGGAAAATGGTAAATTGAGAAAAAGTAGTAGTAGTAGTAGAGACTTGGAAAGTTTCCATGAAATTTCGTACAATTTCATTGTTACCACTTTTCGGGAACATGTTTTTTTTTAAGTCAACTGGTGAAACCTCCATTTTTTTGATCAATTTAAAAATTTTAAACATTAAAAAAACCTGCAGAAACGCCTATAAATGCCAAACGCATATTGTGAAATAAAAATTAATATTTTGAAAAATAAGTGTTGAATAGACACACCTTCGCTTTTAAAATCAATGTTGCCACTTTTCTGAAACATACTTTTTGTATGTCAAAATGTGGTACTTCCCCTATTTTGGTAGCTTTTAACGAAAAAAAAAAGTTGTGGAAACACTTCTAGATCAAACCTGTGTTGAAAAAATAACAATTGATGTCCTTAAAGAAAGTTTTTAAGTAGACGCACCTTTGGGCAAAATCTAAGTATTGTCACTTTTTGAATACCAAAGAGTGGGACCTCCACTTTTTTGATAATTTTTAATATTTCAAACATGAATAAAAATGCGGAAACACCTCCAGATGCCAAACGCCTATCGAAAAAATAACAATTGATGTTGTAATAGACAGTTGTTAATTTGAAGCATTTTGGGATAGTATTTCAGTTTTGCCACTTTTAGGGAACATACCTTTTTTAATGTCAAAAAGTGGAATTTCCACTTTGTTGGTAATTTTTAATATTTCTTACGTAAATAAAAATGTGGAAACGCCTCGAGACTCCAAACGAGGCATGGAAAAATAATGAATGACATCTTAGGGGATAAGTGTTAAAAAGAAAAACATTTGACTAAAATGTCAGTGTTGCCACTTTTCGTGAACATACCTACTTTTTTTTCATGTCAAGTGTTGAGACTTCCAATTTTTAAAATATTTTTTAATATTTTGAAAATGAAAAAACTTGCAACTTCTTTTTCCCAACATGCATTTGACATCTAGAGGCATTTTCGCAATTTTTTCATGTTTGAAGATTAAAAACTATTACAAAAGTGGAAATCCCAAATTTTGACAGCAAAAAAAGTATGTTCCTGAAAACTCAACACTTATTTTTCAAAATATTAATATTTTTATTTCCCAACACATGCGTTTGGCATTTATAGGCGTTACCGCAGTTTTTTCTCGTACAAAATTTAAAAAATAATCAAAAAGGACCAGTTACTTAATCTTAAACAAAAGTATGTTCCCGAAAATAATGAAATTTTACCCGAAACAGCGTCTACTCAAAACCTTTCTTTTAAGAGATCAATCGTTATTTTGACGATGGAAATTTTCCAAGTAATCTACGTTTTTTTTTAAGTTTACCATTTTCCACAGGTTGGGCCCATTTTAAAAATGGCGTCCAAGCGATGATACATATGTAGCTATCCGATGCTGATGAGAAAAGAACTGCCATACTAACTTGAGTTTTTTTTCAAATAAGGACTTCAAAATTCGGTCCTTGATTTATCTTCAAATGCAAATTAAACTGCAAATTTAGAGCTCCGTGTCTGAAAAGAAGGGTTGTTTGCTAACTTCACAGTGAAGTTAGCAGTACACTTTATTGTTACATTGTACCTACATGCCTACCCACCTACTATTTGGTGAACTATTGAATCTGGAATAGAAATAAAAAAAAGTTAAAAAAAACTGCAAATGCCTGCAATCGTCTCATTGGTCTAAGGCAGTGTTTCACAACCTTTTTTGTGCTATGCCCGAAGAGACATTTCCAAAATGCTTATGTCCCCCAACATTATGTTTATTTTGAACATTCAAAAATGAAATGTTCACTAAAAAAATAGAATTATTTAAAATTAGCTAGAAAATAACAAGAACCAGAAAATTATGTTTTTAAATCCAGCGATAAATATTCCAGAGGGTAAACAATCACATCTAGTCATCAGTCACTTCACATTTTCGTTTGTTTGTTTAAGTTTACCCAGGGTTGACCCAGGATTTCTTGGCAATCCAAGAATTGTCAAAAAACCTGGGTTTTTTTGGTTCTCAAAAAAAAAAACACCAAACGGCTCTCAATTGTGTTGTTGAGATAAGCAAAAGACAAAATTTGATTTAAAAATATAAAAAAGAAACCACAGTTTCCATTTTCTATTCTTATTTATTATTATTTAAGTAAATTGGGATATTCCTTGAATTTCCATTTCAAAAACAAAAAAATTACCTGCAGCACGTGAATCCACAACAAAAAAAGGCTTCAAGCGATTTGAAATTTTATTCTTAACCTCAACTCGCCCCCAGCAAAAAACCTAGTTCTACTTAAGGGCGAGTTCAGGACGATTTCAGGTTTCAAAAAACACAGAAATGGCTCGTCAGAGTTAGTTCAGGTTTTTCAAAAAACTCTTTGGGGTGACCTCAGGGTGACTTCAGTGCTCATCGAACAAACCTATTGAAACCTGTCAAAATTTGAGTTTTAAATTGGCCAGTTTATATATCTTCAGCGCTCAGTATTTTTCCTCAATTTTTTGACAGATCAGGAGAATAAAATATAAACAGAATTCCTCACATAGAAGTCAAAACAACTTTCTTTTTCTTTTCTCCTTATTTGTAATTTACTGCGACAAAAAATAATTGAGCAAATGAATCCAAAAAATTTCAGTCTCAGTTTTTGAGGGGAAAAGTGAGGAATTTTAAAGAGGAATCCTGTTTATATTTCTGAGTCCTCTGAGATCTCAGAAATATAAACTGGTTAAATGATTGTCTGAAATATCAATAAGGTTAGCGGAGACAAAAATCTTCGTTTATACTTCCGGAAGAGTTATATTTTTTCCTTGAAGTTGCTTATTAAATGAGTCTGGTTTTTCAAAAATATCAACTAAGACTCACAAATGCCTTATAATCGACTGTTTGCAAATTTTCTTTTCTAGTTTATTGCTTGAGAGAATAAAAAGTTAAAAGAATATTTTAAAGCAGTTAAAGTCTCTCATGCTCATATTTTGTTCTTTACAGAATACCTGGAAAAAGGATTCACAATTTGGCAGTCCGGACTCTTTTCAAAAATAATTTATTGAGAAAGTGAGATTTGTATTCCTTGGCACTCTTTTAATATTGAAATCTTAAATGGATGTGAAACATCAGAATGTATAATTGTCCCCCTGAAAAAATGAATCGCTCCCCTGTGGAAAATGTGCCCCACGTTGGGAAACACTTAGAATTTAATGACACCAATTTTCTCTACCCTAAAAATTACCTCTACCTAGGTCTCAAGTCAAGCGGTGTCCAAATCAAGTTGTGCCCCAAAAACTGAATCTTAATGTTCACTAATTTTATCTCTCCCTGAGTGTCTTGTGTCTCAATAAAAGAACAAACGCAATATAAGACAAGTTTGACTTCAGGTTTCAAGATCCAAGAATTGTACATAGATATTTTATCAAAATCAATCTATCGACATAATTTATTCAAAGGAAAATCCATTTAAATGAAAATCGAAATCAAGTTATTGTTTTTCTTGTGTCTTACATTTAAGCTGACTTTTCAATGCGGCAAGTTGGCGGTGGTGGCGTGTGACTATCTATACCTTTCTTGTTTGTTGACTACATACAATGTCAATTAGCTAAAGGAAATCTCATTCTCGTCACAAGCCCGAGTTCATTTCCCTCTCTCAGCTTGCTCAGGTTGTTTTTTTTTCAACCACTTCGTTGCTGCAATCACAAGTCGAACTTATAAAACCTCTATAGTAATGATAAAAGTGATAAAAGCTTGCATCGAGCTTGAACATTATTTCCTTAAATTTTCTGCCGGTATATGATGTGATGAAGGTGCCCCACCATCAACCAATTCCAACAAAAAGACAAACATTTCTATGCGGTCGGTGTATACTCGTAGCTTGGTAAAATCGAAATCGAAACCAAAAAATATCCAAAAAAGCTTTTTTTAAATTCAGATCACATTAAGCTTGCCGCACGATCAGGTGGCTTATTATAACGGACGCGACATAATAACCACTGTAATCACAGATGGTAGACAAATCGATCGCAAAAAAACAAAGCCTGTGTTCTATATAGTTTAAATTCACAAATACCTCTCGTACTCGTATTGTAAAAAAAAAGTGCTAGATCTATAAAGTAAAAAAAAAAACACCACAAATTCGTATCACACAGCAGCCGTAATTAAGTTTAATCCTATTGAAACGAATCGAAGCGTGACTTAAGTTAAATACAAATAAAAATAAAATTAACAATAAATATAATTAAAATTGTTTAATTCGCGACTTCTACGTGAAAAATGAAAATCGTTACCCAGTTTGTTTAATCATTGCGCTAACTTTTGAATCAGTGTAGCACGACACACCGTTAGCCTAGTTCGTGCTAAATTGTTAATTTATCAAGTTCACTTTTATACCTTATTGTTATATTTCTGTTTTTTTTTTTTTTTTTTTGTAATTTGTTTCAAGCGGTTTTTAAATATTATCAAGTGATTTTATCGTTAGCGATGGAATCTGAGCCCGAAAGTGGAAAAAAAATCAAGGGGTATTTACAAAAAAAAAAATTAAACACATGTGTTAATGTTTGTTTTAATTAAATTGAATTAAAAAAAAATAATAATACAAAAATTTTATTTCTTTTATAATAAAAAATTGAAATGTGTTTTGTTTTTGTGTGCTATTCAGGGAATCCAAGGAACGTCCAGTTTTTATGCAAAATGGAAATCACAGAAATTCCATCGATGGCGGTGATGAAATTAAAGAATTTAGAAGAGCTTTACCACAGTTTCTTGCAGTAAACGTGAAAAATACTCTTTTATTTGGTAAGTTTCTTTGTATAAATTATTTTTTTTTTTTTATTTTTGTTTCTACAAAATTATATTTGAGAAGAAATATTTTTCGTAAGTCATTTTGTTTATTTTGTAACTGCATCTACACTTAACATGTTATATGAGATGAGATGACCAACCGCTAATTGTTTCTTTTTTTATTTATTACGTAAGTGGTTTTTAAGAAGCTAAACTGTAGTGTAAACGATATATAGTTAAAGGCACTTGTATTGGTATCGTTGTTCGTAAGACATTAAGGTATTTTTATTTTTTTAAATGAGGAAAAAAAATAATGGATAGATTTAAAATGAATTATTATAAAAATAATTATGTTTATAATTAATTTGAAGCTAATTAAAACACGTTTATAAAAAATTCCATTGAGTATTCTTTTATAAAAATAACACACAGTAAAAAATACTAGACTCTAGGAAACAGGAAAATTTGACTTAAAAATTCTGGCGATCCTTTTTTTTTCGTTAATACTCGAGTTGTATAGAAAGGCGGTCTTAAATCTATAAAATCTGAAGCAGTCAACCGATTTAGATGAAATTTAAAACCATGATAAAGGATATAATAAAACATTATTAAAATCAGAATTTCCACCCCTTTATACGCCCACTTTTTAGAATAGGTCATCTAAAGTTTTGTATGTAGTAATTAAAAAATAAGTTTTCTAAAGAACAGATGACCTATTTTAAAAAGTGGTTGGAAATTCTGATCTCTGATGATGCCAAAGCCCAAATATTAGGTTTAGGTTAAAAACAAAAAATTAGACAATTTTGACAAAATTTCTTTTTATTAATCGTTTCCTTAAAAATATACATGTAGGTAATTAGAATAAAATGTAAGAAATAATTTTTTGAAAATTAGGTTCTACAAAGTTTTTGATCACGCCCACCTTTTAAAGGTGTATTGAGTGAGACAAGAAATACCTACTAAAACTTAAAAAATTTAACACTTAATTTCGTCAATGACAGTCTAGGTCAGTAAGTCATAAATTGGTCAATAAAAGGCCCTTTAAAATTTTTCTAGAGAATGTGGATCGAAAATGATACTAATGCAAAGATCAAGCCCTACAAATAACATATGAAGGTTCATAATGAACGAGTTCACTATAGGGTTTTCCATAATTTAGAGGGCAAATATTTGAAATCCTATAAAAAAACTTCTTGCATGAATTTTTGTATTTTCCGGGGCCTTAGACATAAAATCGTTTCTTTTAAAGGTTCGCAGGAATTAGCAGCTAATTTGTTTTGAATTCGATACATGATACGAGTAGTCCAGTCAAAATAGACACAAAAATATGCAAACCTAGCTAAAACTCCGATAAGACTGAAAATTGGTATAGACCTTCTTTTTGGCATAACAAATCAACTGTCAAAAGTCCCCGTCAATCCCACTCGAGCATAAAAAGTTATTCTAGGTAAAGTGTCGAAAAAGTTGGTTTTTGGCCAATAACTTTTGAACGGTGACTGATATCGAAAAATAATATGATAAAGCTGTGTAGATCATGCAATTTTCTACAAAAAAGAGTAAGACATTTTTTTTTCGTAAGATCATTGGTTAAGGATATAAAGCTATTTCAAAAAAGGTAAATTGACGAAAATATCGGTTTTTTGACAATAGTTCTTTAACGGTAAATGTTATCGAAAAGTGATTCAAAAAAAAGTTTGTAGTTATTGTGACCTCTTACATGAAAATGCTAAAAATTTTGTTCTAGCATTTACCGTTAAAAAGATATAATTATTTTAAGAATTTGGTCAAGAGCCAAAAATAATGGTTTTCCGTTTCTTACTCGCAAATTACAATGGTGTTCTAAATAAATGTATGCTCAGTCTGTAGATGGCAAAGTGTTCTACTTAAAAGGTTTTGAAGGTTTCTCCCATACGAGTGCTCAGTTCCAAGATATTGTGATTTCAAAATGGCCAAATGTCGAAAATATCGAACTTTTACCTAGAATTCTGAAACAGTTAATGATATCGAAAAGTACTTCATGCGAATTTTGTAGATTGTGTGATGCGCTATAAATTTTTTTTTTTATTTTTTTCTTAAATTAAAGCATTCAAAAGATATAAATATTTTAAGAATTTGATTTAAAGTTAAAAATACCGTTTTTTTTATTTTTACTGTCATTACTGAAATGATGGTTCAGTGTAAAATACACTAGTCAATAAATTTTGTTAGCGTTTTTGTAAAACTATATCTTTGTGAAAAGTGGTGGTATTGGGTTGAAACAAAAAACATGATAAAGCATTATGTTTTCTGTTTTGAGATTTGTTTGCAAGTAATTTTGTTTTGGAGTACCGTTATTTCGTTTTTGCAAAAAATGACACCAAACACAAAAAAATGTGTTTTTTGTTGTTTTTTTCTTGAAGGACCTCATTTCCATGGATAATTTATTTATTCAGCTTCAATCTAGTGATGGCGTACGGTTTTTTTTACATGGATTATCTGACTTCTGATGAAAAATCATTCGTTTGGCTTTGATTATAAAATAATGACGTCATACAAAATTCAAGGTCAGTTCTGGAAATTAGAGTAAGATTTTTCATGCATTTTTTAAGATTTTGTAGAAATTATTTTTTTTTAATCTTCACCGTTAGTTTAAAAAAAGTAAAGTAAACTTTCTGTGGTCTTTCGGTAAATCTTTTGTGACATTTCAAATATTGATTGTATGACCTACACTAGTATGCAAATTTATAGACTTTTAAATCATCAATATTTTTGGCTATTTTCAAATTGACTCACCGAACCGTTTTCTTCACCAAATTTTCAAAATCTTACAAACCAATCAAAGGGACAAATTGTGTTGTTCATATACATTGCGTAGTCGTCTTCAAAATTAAACAAAAAAAACAATTATCGTTGAGTTTTTTAACAGTTCCGCATTGGTTAGATATAGTTTTGACTTATGAAATATACTTTTATATTTTTTTCCAAAAAAATAAAAAACATAAAGCATTTTTCAAAAAAAAATTTGAAATTTTGTTTGAATTTTTTTTTTTTTGAAAAATGTACTTTTTACTTCATTTCAAGTCAACACTGTATCTAACCAATGCGAAACTGTGAAAAAAGGCGACTTAAATTGTTGTTTTTAATTAATTTTGATGACGGGTACGCAATGTATAGGAACAACACAATTTGTCTCTTCAAATGGTTTGTAAGATTTGGTGAAGAAAAACCGTTTGGTAATCAATTTGAAAATTTACCAATGCAAGTGCAATCAAAATTTGAAAATTACAAAGTAGTTCAAATACACAACGCTAAACAATAAGAAAAAAAACCGGTGGCGAATGGTTCGCGTTGGTTTGGACAAGCCTTTATAATTTAATCGATCACTTCAAAAACAACAGAATTCACGCTACAAAAAAATAGGCAACACTAAGTAACGGTCGAAATGAATCGAATGAATGAATGAAAAATGCGGCTACCTTTATGATACAATACGCTAAATAACACCGTTTTAAAAATGTATTCTGGAATAATTCATGAGTGTCAAGTGTGTCCAGCAACTTTGACGAACCGAAAAATGAATCAAATTTGTCATACAATGTATTTTTGCATTCCTTGTTAACTTCACATCACAAGTTAGCATAGCACTAGCTCAAAAAGTGGTAAAAACTGTTTAAGCCAAATGATTTATGGCTAAATAATTCATGTTTATTTAGTCGTTAATATGTTTTGACAATTTTAAATTTATCTTTCTATGTTTTTTTTCACGAAAAGTGGTAAAAGTTTCTAGACATAACATTATACTATTTAATAATTTGCCTTTAATTAATCGTGGATAAGTTTTTACAAAATCAATTTCTCGTGTGATGTTTTCTATGTTTTCTGTTTTATTTTTTCAAATTCATATGAAATCAGCAAAGAGCTTCGAAAAAGTTCTTAGAACATTTTATATTGAAATATTTTAATTGAGTTATTATTTGTCTTTAATGGTTCATTGATTTTATTTATTACAATTTTATTATTTTAGTCCAATCTTTTCTATGTTTTTTGTTTAAGTTTCTTAATTCATAGGAAGTAAAACTCGCAAAGGTTATAAATTTTATTATTTGAACTGTTTATTGCTTTATTACGCTTTCACTGGGTCAGGTGAGGTTTTGTTAAGAAATTTATAGAAAACATCGCACGAGAAAATTGATTTTGTCTTAACTAATAAACGACTAATTAAAGGCAATTAAAGGTCTAGAAGTTTTTACGACTTTTCGAGAAAAAACATAGGAAACATAGAACTTCAAATTTGAAATTCTCAAAAATTAGTAACGACTAAATAACCATGAATTATTTAGATATAAATCATTTGGTTTAAGCAGTTTTTACCACTTTTTGAGGTAGTGCTATTTTAACTTGATGTGAAGTTAACAAAGAATGCAAAAAAACGTAGAAAATATTGCACGACAAATTCTAAACTGTCACAACTAATTGAAGAATAGTTAACAACAAATTATTAAGCCATAAACTATTTGGTATTAGCAGTTTTTACCCCTTTTTTAGGTGATTTTATGCTCACTTGATATCAAGCTAGCAAGGAACGCAAAAAAAAACAGAAATTATTGCGTGATTAGATAAAATTTTTCACAACTAATTAAATGCTAACTAACAGCAAATTATTAAGCCATAAAACATTAACAGTCGTATTTATAAACTTTGTCTAACTTTAGACAGCCGCCCAACTCTAAAACGTTATTAGTTAACTTTATTTACTGTTGTCCTAAAGTTGTCTAACTTAGACAACATCATTGGTTATGTAAGATTTGTCTGACGGCTTTTAAAAAACTGTCTAACTAGTAAACCGCCTAAAAAATCTAATAAATAAGGCTGTAAGTATTAGAAGTTTGCCAAGTTAAAAAAAACCCCTAAAAAACAGAAAACAATGAACGACGAATTCTAAACTGTCACAACTAATTAATGGCAAATTATCTCTAACTGGTCAAAGTTGCTTTACTAACTTGACACTCATGAATAATTCATAATTAAACCCTTTTTCGATTTTTTCGTTGATTTTAAATGTTTTTTTTTTTTGCATTTAAAGTCAATTTTTCAGAAATTGCCCCTCCTTGTCTCAGGGGTGGAAAATAGATACGATTTTTTCACTCCTTAAAACAGTATTTCCCAGCGCAGGTCTACGCCCAGTGAAACACGAACAATCTTTACTTGTTACTTAAAAATTAAAGGATAGAGGGAAACCTTTTGGGTGATTTCATATTTATTAGTCATCTGTATTTATAAGAAAACCATAATAGTTAGCTTCTATCTTTTAACAAAGTCAAACTCCGTAATGATAAATGAACAGGAAAGACATATTGACAAAAATTTACTTCTAAAATTATAAGTCCCGAAGGCCACACTAAACTGTTTACTCCATCCGACTCAAAATTCTGCTCACTTTCTTGGACAGTGTCCAGAGTGAATTGACCTCTACAACCTAATGTAAACACAAAAGACTCACTTTAACATTGAGAAATTGAAAAAAAAAAAAAAACAAAACACAAATCTGAGGTCGATAATTTTGTGTTATGATCCAAATCAAAATATTATTTATTAAAAATGTATCCAAATGAAATAATTGCAATAATTACGAAAACAGTTGTGACAAAAAAAAACGTAAAAAAAAAATCGAAAAAAAAATTTCAAGTCTTGCCTGACTTGGCCATCCCCTTCAAAAAACAGGGACGGCAATAAAAATTGTTCACAATTAATTTGTTATATCGAAATGAATGGTTTAAAAAATCTTATAAGAAAATTTAGGCTGGAAAAATTAACAAAGACCAACATAAAAAATCGAACATTTTTTTTTAAAAATTCGAAAATGGGCATAACTTTTCTTGGAGCAAAGATGAAAAGAGGCATATATATACTTTAAAAGATAAGGAGAGGCTAAAATCTGACATGTATCAAAAAGGAGTTCTTATCTAAAATTGACAGAGAGACATTCAAACATTACCATTTTTTATATTTTGTTTGCTGTTTTTGTCCAAAACCTCGTTTTTTAGTGAAACATGACAGTCTTATACCTATTTAATCAGCCCATCAGCTCAGTTTGTAGGTCTGAAAGCATTTAAAAACAGCTGTAAGACAAAATTTGGGACTTTTTAAATACTCTCAATAATCATAAAGTTTCATCAAAATCTTGAGTTCTAGTATTTTAACGAAAGGTGAAATTTGCAATGTAGTAGCGAAAAAGAAGGTTTCGGGCGTATTCTACTAAAAATTATAATAAGAAATGGTAAAGTTTGAATGGGTATATATCTCTCAATTTTGAACTTGAGCCTCTACTTTATTTGTCCTAGCATGTTTTGATTCTATTGTTGTTAAAAAAAGTTATAAGCATAATTTAAAAAGCTTCATATTTTCTGCTTAAATTTGTTTAAAAAAAAATTTTAAACCATCTTTAGGAACTTTAATTTTCAACAAAAAGCTTTAAGAATTTAGGTGTCAAAATCAGCTTAGTTTCCGAGCTATACCATACAAATATATTCAATACTAAAAACCCTTGCTGGTAATTTTTACTTTATTACGCTCATTTTCCTGTTTATTCAACAGCCTAAAAGATTAAGCCAGTTAAAGAAAACGGGACCTTAAATCATAAGAAATCATTGCAACTAAAATAATAAAACAAAGCGAAAATAAAAACAATAGTTTTAGATTTTCCAAATAAAATTAACCCAAGACCCCATTTTTTTCATATGTGGTGGTTACAATGAAAAATACGTTCATAAATATAGTTTCTAAGCTTAAGTCCAATATAGCCTTAAAATTCTTTCTGATCATGCCTTCGACTGGCAGAAAATTCAAACCTAACTAATTTTTTCAAGAGGTTTCAGTTCTAATTGTTGTTTCAGTTTCATATCCCCTCCAAACTGAATTCCTGGATTCGCGCCTGCCCACGCCCCAAAGGAGGCAATTCAATTTTACAGGGGGGCAATTTCCATTTTTCATGAGAAAAAAGATATTACTATCGCATTCATTTCGCAGGGCTCAGAGGGCTCTGAAATACAAACACGATTCGTCACAAGAAATTCCTCACTTTCCCCTAAAAAACTGAGACTGAATTTTTTGGATTCACTTAACCGATTATTTTTCGTTGGACTAAATTACATAAGAATAAAAGAAAAAGTATCGAAAAGTATCGATGATTAAATTACAAATTTTCATTTCAATCGATCTCAATCTCAGTCATTTCGATTATTCTTGATTTTCTTCCCAATCTCAATCATTTTGACGATTTTCGATTTTCCATCTCATTTTCAATAATAAGTAAGAATTCTTCAAAAATTTCTGATTTTTTAGAAGTTTCTTAATCCATCGACATCGAAACCATCCTTCAACGGAATTTAACAATTGATAGCTTGACAGCTAGGAGACAAACTATGTTTAGACAGGATTGTTGTATTTTGATTTGGATCGAAACCAATCGACGTAAAATCACATTTTACCGCAGCAGAGAGAAAACTGAAAATTTAAGATTTTCTTAACAGAATTTAATTCAATCAAATTGTATTGTTTGTTAATTTGGAATAATTTAGATTTGATCAACGGTATTGAAGTATTGAATTAAAGATTGGACTTAATCGAAATCGAAATAAAAATCAGAGCAATATCGAATAATAAACTGAGTGAAATAAAAATGAGAATAATTGATTGAAATAATCGAATCATTTTTTTGATCGATTCTTGAACGATTCGATCATTTCAAATGAACAATTTACACAGTTCTAGTTTATCTAGTTTATCAGCTCTGGTTTTCCAAATATTATACCGTTAGGTGCAAAAAACCGTGTTCGCCATATAGGGATCAAACAACTATGTGAATTGATTTTTTTTACTGTACACATTTCGAAAAGTACTAAACTTAATCTACAAAATTCAGCTTTGATCATTCCAGTATCTCCTTTACTTTTTGAATTGTATTTTTAAGTAGTATTTTTCGAGTTTGGAACATTTTCCCTGAAAATTTGGCCGATAGCAGTGTTGAACAAGGAGATAAAGAAAGAATAGAAAAAATTATAAAGGTTTTTGGGATGAGAGTATGTTAAGTAATTATTAATAAATAAATAAAGATTGCTCAAAAAGGTAAGAAAATGTTGAAAAGATTCAAAATGAGCTGAAATGATAACATTTAGTTCACCTACTTTTAGATGCTATAACTTTATTTCAGCAGAAAAATTACCGAATTTACTTATAACCCAATTTGTTTCGAGCTTAATGATTCGAATGCGCATAATATCGAAAACTAGCCAAGTGAGTTATTCTAGACTGAGATTATATTTTGGCTGAGTACCCAAGAAATCTTCAGAAAAACTGTATCGATTAAGTATAATATTTAATGTTTATGTATGTGTGTATGAATATGAGCACTAGACGACCAACTAATGAGGAGAAAATATTTTTTTCCTACACTCCCTATCGATTTTTTCGCATCTTATGTTAATCATAATCAGTCTGTATAATAAATTAACCATAACTAGTCTTATCTTAATCGTATATGTAATCACCCTGTATAATAAATAAATTAACCATAACTTTAGTCAAAAACGGTCAGTGATGGTCGTTAAAATGTAAGCATATACTCGTAACTAATCGATAGATAGATAACAATAACATTTATGAGAGGTCTCGATTTTGTTTGTTTTTATGTATTTGAGAAAATAACAAAATTCAAATGGGTTAGGTCAGTAACCCTATTCAGGTGTTGGCTTCTTCTTTGATCTCCTATATACCAACATAAAGTAAGATATACTTACCTACATACATAGGTCGTAATCTGTAAATCTGTAATTTATTCATCATATAGCAAGCTTTTTGGTTAAAATTAACTTTTAAATTTGTTATAGTGTCAGCTTAATGATAATTATTATTATTATTTTCTGATTACCAATGATTTATTTAAATATAATTGCATTGCTGCTGACAAATTAATTATACCTACAGACATACATACATACATACAGTGTATGTACATAATGAAATGAGAATTTAATTTATTTTCCTAAACAAAATAATGAATGCAAATTTTGAAATTATAAAAATGATTAATCACACCAATGCCAAAACATTTATTAATTTTAATTCAAGGTTGTTTTGTTTTTTTTTTTACAACTTTAATGAAGACTTCCAGAGTTTAAAAAATTTGGGACATTTTATACTCTTATGCGCCATATAAACTAGTTTTTCTGGTATATTCTTTTTGTTTTTTGAGATGATATGAGAGCTATGAGAGAAGTGATTAGAAATAAATAAATAAATCTTGTGATAGGTTTTGTGGTTTTCTAAATAAGGTCATGGTGTGGCGATGGCGCAGAGATCACCTGTTACTTCGGTTTTTAATTTAAAGTTGAGGATGATTTTTATGCACACCGACACCTCTGAAAATGATAGTAACATCCGGCGCATTGTGCGGCAAACCAAAATGGTCGATTTTTGGATAATAATTATTTTTTAAGGTGAGAATGTTTGTTTTGATGAAAGTAATATCTCTGTTCGTGTACCTCCCAACTATGAATTTCTTCTACGAATTTCGTTTTTACTTGCGATAAAGGTACTATTGGGGAAGTTTTGGATTCATGAAAAAAAATAAAATTTCGAGATAACAATCAAACATGACACTACGATACTAGAGAACACGAAAAAGTGTGTGGCCCAATTCTGTCTGTCTGTCTGTGCGTACATCGACCTACAGCCTTAGCCACTGAAGCACTTTTCTTCAAATTTTAAAATAAAGGTTTTTTGTAACTCTCCAGAGGAAATTGAAATTTTTTTTAGAACTAAAAATAACGGTACTTGCCCTACAGCCGTAAATGAAAAGCTTATTTATCTCAAAAGCAGCTCTAACGGTTTTGATAAAAAAAATCAGTGTATTATTGTAGATATGGTGTACTTTTTGATAGAAAAAAATTTATCGAAAACAGTTTTTAACGGTACCTGCCATATAACGGTTTATTAACGACTCGAACGATTTCTGTCAAAATTTTTATGCAAAAGCATGTTATTAAAATTTTAAATATAAAAAATAATTTTTTAAGAAATCCGCTCCAACGATTTAAAATTTTTTTTGTTGCATACATTCATATTTTTTAAAGTAATGGCTTACTTGTTTTTGAGCTCTAAGTTTTTTAACTAATAGTTTATAAATTAAAAGAACGATTTAAATGCTTTTTTATATTTTTATATTTCTTATAATTTCTTTCATGTTTTAAAAGTTCTTAATTCCAAGTAACTTGAACATAAGCGGAAGTTAGTATATAAGTTTATCATTGGTCATTGCCAGCGTTGCCATAATGGCAATGTAAATGCTTAATCTAGCAAAATGCAGGAGTGAAAAGCATTTTGAAATTTTAAAATAATGCTTAATGCTTTTTCAGCATTATCTGTCTTTGTTTAGCATTCTATAATGCTAAATTTGATTTTAAAAAATATTAAGTTACATTCTCTAGATCTATACTTAAGATCTGATTTAGATCACTGTTGATTTTTTAGCCAGTAAATGGGTGTTATAAGTTGTTATTGTAATATAAGTTGAATTATGTATGAAATAAATTCATCGCCTCAATGAAAAATTTGTTGTTTACGTAATGACACTGGTCCAATTAAATCCATCATCCCATCTCGCCATCCGCTGAATTCAAATTTTCGTAGGGATTTCGTTCTGTGCAAACAAATATAACGGGTGATTTTTTAGCTGGTTTGGTTTTGGCAACACTGGTTTTGACAGCTGACGTGTGTTTAGTACCTTGTGTCACTGTCAAACAGCTTCAGTTTGGTTTGCAATTTAACCATGGATCGTCTTACAAATGAACAACGCTTGCAAATTATTGAATTTTACTATCAAAATTCGTGCTCGGTTCGAAATGTTCATCGCGCGCTGCTTCCATTTTATGGTCGGCATTCTCGACCTTCTGAGCAGTCTATTCGGAAGATTGTGACCAAATTTCGCACCAAATTTACTTTGTTGGACATTAAACCACCAACACGTTTACGTACTGTGCGTAGTGAAGAAAATATTGCGGCCGTATCAGCTAGTGTGACAGAAGACCGCGAAATGTCGATTCGGCGCCGTTCCCAGCAGTTAGGCCTTTGTTACAGCACTACGTGGAAAATTTTGCGGAAGGATTTGGGCGTAAAGCCTTTTAAGATACAGCTGGTGCAAGAACTAAAGCCAGCCGACCTACCACAACGCCGAATTTTTGGTGAATGGGCTCTTGGAAAGCTGGCCGAGGATCCGCTTTTTTATCGAAAAATTGTGTTCAGCGATGAGGCTCATTTTTGGTTGAATGGGTACGTAAATAAGCATAACTGCCGCATTTGGAGTGAAGATCAGCCAGAAGCATTGCAACAGCTACCAATGCATCCCGAAAAAGCCACTGTTTGGTGCGGTTTATGGGCCGGCGGCATTATTGGGCCATATTTCTTCAAAGATGATGCGAATCGCAGCGTTACTGTCAATGGTGAGCGCTACCGAGCGATGATAACAAACTTTTTTTTGCCCGAAATGGAAGTTCTTGACTTGCATGATATGTGGTTTCAACAAGACGGTGCCACATGCCACACAGCACGCGAAACAATGGCGCAATTGCGAGGCGAGTTTGGTGAACAGTTAATTTCACGTTTCGGGCCGGTCAATTGGCCGCCTAGATCGTGCGATTTGACACCATTAGATTATTTTTTGTGGGGGTATGTCAAGGCTAATGTCTATAGGGACAAGCCCGCTTCGATTGACGCACTGGAAGCCAACATCCATGCATTCATTCGTGAGATACCGGCCGATATGTGTGAAAGAGTATGCCAAAATTGGACTCAGCGGATGGGCTACCTGAGACGCAGCCGCGGTCAACATTTGCATGAAATTATCTTTAAACATTAAATTGCAAGATTCAAACTATCGATTCAAATAAATATTTCATTCATTTTTTCGAATTGTTTGTGTTTTTTTTTTTTTAAGTTCTAAACCTCTTAAAAAATCACCCGTTATTTTAAACATCAAACATTAAAATAATTAGCTATTAATATTTGAACCAATTATTTTTTTTATTCAGTTAAGAGTTCATATTTCTTAAAAAATAAATATTTAAATAACTTTATGTCTGTTCACGTACCTCCTATAACTATGAATTTCTACAAATTTAGACCAAAGTTATGTCAAAGCTCATATAAAAAAATAAAATTCGTAGAAAATCGTAGTTGAGGGAAGTACACGAACAGACCGTTTATCAATAGCTATTTTTTTAATCATTAATTTAAAATGTTGTGCAAGGAATATTGAAGCAATTAAACTTTAATTTGGTAATACCCAAAATAGACGAGTCAATATAAGTTTCAAAGTAATTTTTAGTGGGACAAATTCCAATAAACTATTTTTTGATGATGTTTTGCTCTAATGGGTGTTGTATGAATGAGAAAAGAAGTTTACCAAAATCGGATCATCAGAAGTCACCGGCGGCCGGTTACCCTGAAAATCTGGAAAAAATCTGTAACTTTGGTAATTTTTGTCGTAGAACAGTGATTTATGTATCTAATATAGGGTTTTAGGGTCGTAGAATTCATTTGAAAACTTATTTTTGTCTATGGGGTCGAAAAATTGCAGATTTTTAAGCATATCCTTTTGTATGTGGATTTTGTCTAAAAAAACGTGTCCAAAAAGTACTATATTAAAATTATTAAATATTTTCTATTGACTTGAAACGAAACTTTGCAAACAGTCCCAATGCGGTGTCAAAATGATTGAAAATCAAAGCAATATCCAAGTAGATCTGTAATGGCATGTTTATCTTGAGTCCAAAGATATTCGATTGGACTGAAGTCGGGGGCGAATTACGGCATCAGTTATCAAGTAATACGTGACTGAATTATGTGAGTTTGGCATTACCGCTCTCGTTTCGAGCAATGAAGTATACCAGAATTTGAAGTGGTTACTCGTTAATTCCATCACTGATGGCACTCAGTCACTCGTTCACTGAAGCGGAAATTCGAGCCCAGGATATTTTGTGTATGTGGGCAAACATGTGTTCGTAATTGGTTACTTTGCAGCCACGAGTTGGTTACTTGAGCGGTGATGTTTAGATCGACGTTCGGAACTCCTTAGGGGTACTATGTCCAGGGTGATGTACTGGGCATCACATGAATTACTACTACACTATTTTAATACATTCCCCAACTCCTTTCTTAGACGTGCACCCCATAACATTAGACGTGATAATCGCAGATAAGCTCACTATTTGTTCTCGCTAATAAAAGAGTACCTTCCTACACAAATTTTAGTGGTAGTATGGTAGTAACTGAGGAAGATTAATTAAGTGAGATTTTTTTCTCCAGAGCTATTGATCTGAAATGCTCCACTCAGGTGACCAAAGTGCGGCTGCAGAATTACTAATTAAGAACGCTTGATTGGCCACCCCAAAAAAACTGACTAAAGTCCACTCAAATATCTTTGGGCTCAAGATAAACATGCCATTATAGATTCACTTTGAGATTTTCAGATTTTCAATCATTTTGAAAACGCTTACGAACTGTTTAGCAAAGTTTCATTTCAAATCAGTTGAAAGCATTTAAAGAATCTATGCCATGAAGTAAGTTTTTGGGGACCAAAGCAAAAGGAGGCCACGCGAGGCACATACCAGGAACAGTTTCTCAAGACCAACTCATTGACCAAATGCTCATTTGTATGTTTCATTGAATCAAATTAACTTAAGGGTTGAATTATGATCTCCTTACCTTCCTTACTAGATTGGAATATTATTTAGTTTTTATATTTCGTTGGAATATCTTGACAAATAAAAATGTATAGCCCAAAGTTTAACGTTCTGCAAACCCTATGATCAAAAACTAGAGTCCACTGTATATACAGTCATGTCCAATTAGTTGCGTATACTTTTTTCGGTTTAGGTATATTATGACCAAATAAACGCCGTATTTTATGTACCAAAATAAAAACCTAAATGCGGTAGTAGTATTTTTCCATTTTTCAATACCAACCAACCAAGAAAATAAATTAATTGGTGGGTCGGTAAGTTTAACTGTAAATACTTTTATTTAAATAATTTATGCTTGATATAGAAAAAAAATGCGCATTTCTTCTTATATTCAGATTACTGCTTTTCTTTTCGGTTTTAAGTATAGAGGATGACAACCCAAAATTGGATATGCTTAAAAATATGCCACTTTTTTGCCCCATAGACATAACTTATTTTTTGAAATGAGTTCTCGGACCCTTATAACCCTATATAAGATACAAAAATTATTGTTCTACGAAAAAAATCACTAAAGTTACAGTTTTGTTTCTGATTTCCATTGTGACCAGTCGATTTCTTTAAAATCGCTCAGGGAACAACGAAGTGTCAACTTTTGACATATTTTTGGAACAAGCTGTTTTGAAAATATTTTTTTCTTTTCTAATTCTATATCAGCTTAAATTGCTTAGTTGCAATAATGTAAACATATTTTTGGACCACCCTGTCTTGAAAATATTTTTTCTTTTTAAGCTCTGTATCAGCGTTCACCTATGTCAATTTCTTTGAAATCGCTTAAGAAACAACGAAGTTTATTTAAATAAATGGTTGCCCTAAAATTTCTATAGTTTTTTTTCGAAGTTTAAATATTATATTTTACAAAGTTTTAACCCAAAACAAAGAAATATCCATAGAAGATTATTTTTTCTGGGTTTTTGGATCCATCCTGCCCTGATAGTTAAAATGGTTACCTACGAAAACGGTCTTGTTTAATACAGTTTTCAAGATTTTTCGTATAGTTTTTTCCTATATTATAGTCAAATATAGGATATTTCTGAAGGGTAGGAAACATAAAAATTAAACTTCCCGCCATTCTCCTGTAGCTAGGTATCTATGAACGTTGCTATCTCCAAAATTTTCAAAATTGAGTTACCTAGTTCTTGCAATCAGGAGGCGATATTTTAAAAGAAGAAAATAAGTTCTTTTAGAAACCATTACAAATTATCTTGAAACAATTTACCATGCGTTACAATACAAATTTGAAAACAGCAAAAAAAAACGTGTTTTTTTATGCTATAACGGGAATATCTCAAAAACGTAGCCCGATGGAATTTTTCTGACTTTAGATTCGAGTTCAGCACACCAAAAACCTACAGAAAAGTATTATTTGGTTTCTGTAACAAAAACCTGTTGACCAGTGTTATTTGTCAATTTTTACAAACAAAAAGTAATCACTCAAAAGTAACGATTACTTTGAAAAAAGGACGAAAGTAACGATTGCTCAAAAGTAACATCAATACAAAACACCATCAAAAAACTTTTTGTTAGAATTTGTCCCACTAAATACTCGTATCTTATATTGACTCGTCTAAAATGTTCCACATACTTGCCAAAATATTAGTCTACCCTTGAAATTTTACTTAGGGGACATCCCAATAGGATGAAGCAACACTTCAAGAATTTCCATGACTGTTTTGAGTCAGTATATCCCGGAGCGCCTAGTCTCAATAAGGAACGATTTAAGTTAAATTTGATAAAGATCCCTGTTTATGAAACTAATCCTTACCTTCCTAGAGCAAAAAGAAATAATATTATGTCTGTTCGCGTACCTCCCAAAACTACGAATTTCTACGAATTTAGCCCAAAGTTATGTCAAAGCTCATATAAATTAAATAAAATTCGTTGGAATTCGTAGTTATAGGAAGTACACGAACAGACCTATTGTTAGCTTGAACTCTCAAAAATAAATACAGATGCTAGACAATAAAACTTTCAAAAGTAAACTTAAAAAAAAAATTCCATAAAAAAAATTTTAACTCACCGACGAGCATTAATCAAAGTACATATGTATGGTTATGTGTATACATGTGTACTTAAGTTTATCAATTTTGGCTTTTTAAAGTACACGCTAGTTTCTATACGAACGTGCTGATTTATGTTTAAAAGAATGTTTTAAAATAAAAGACAAATTATTGTTTATTTACATTTTATGTACTCGTTTCATTATAACAATAATTTGTGGGATGATGGATTATGGCAATGAGGAAGTTGCAATTTTAATAATTTTCTTCTTGGTTTGCGTGCCATAATTTTACATGTGACTTCATGTCACACTAAGAATTCGTAAGTACAAATAAATCAAACTCGAGTTTTCAACTTAATTTCACATTCTTTTGAATTCTTTATTCTGACATGCATAAATGTATATGAATATGTTGGGCATGTTTAATTTAGTTTCCTAATTTTTTAAATTTCTTCTGTGCTATTATACTTTTTGTATTGTCAAACAAACTCAGTCAAAAAAAGTATGGTAATATTCTATACCACTGTCAAATTATTCCGTTTGAAGGACGGTGTTCACATTGGGCTGAAAAACTGGATTTTTTTGACGTTTCAGTATTTACATCTTCCTTTACTGAAGAAGTGGGAGCGAGATGTGAATACTGAAACGTCAAAAAAATCCAGTTTTTCAGTCCAATGTGAACACCGTCAAAGATATAATATTTGTTCAACTCTGCCTTTACACAAATCCGACATGTGATAAAAAACAGTGACGGATCAAAATGACCATTCTAATGGCTGATTTCAGTTGGCTTTTTGGCGTTAGATACAAGTATACGTTATATTGATTGATACGGGTGCGTTAAGACTTAAGGTTAAGATGATAGATGTCTCTAGGAACGGTAAACACAAACAAGAAATGCTCATTAGATACATTAAAGTTACCATCTTGGTGTTTTTGTGATCATTAAATGACAATTTTTCCTATTTTAGTGAAAACAATAAAAAAAAAAGTCAAATTTGTGTTTTTGCAAAAATGTAAAATTTATTTTTGTTCTGAACGAATATGTTTGTAAAACTCATTAATATTTTTAGAGTTATTAGATCCCTAAAGGTGCACAACTTATATAAGATTTTTAGAATTAGTCCTCTTAAATCCATACTCTTTAGCCTTAACTATTTTCTTGCAAATTTTGAAGATCTTGGAAGCACTGTTTTTGACATAGCTGTTGTGCTCTGTAGACAAAACGCAAAAAGGTTTTTGTTTATATTGCAAACAAAAAACACGGCTGTTTCTGTTTTTATATTTTTTTTTTAATACAAACAAAAGTCTAAATTTATATAACAGAAGTATGTTTGCGAAGATTTTTGAGAATGTTACCTCGTTTTTGGATTATCCACACATATTTCGTTAATCAAATTTCATTTCAATTATGCACACAGATTACTTTCAACAAATACAAATGATATCGCATTCCAAAATATGTACAAACGAATTTTATTTGTTAATAAACAAAAAATCAAAGAATAAATAAATTTTGTGTGTTACATATTTTTTAACACTTTTCCTTCAGCAATGTTTTTGTGTAAGAAACCCAATTAGTACTTCATTTTTGCAATGCTAAAGGTCTTTTTCCACCGAAAAAACATCTTGAATTCGAGCTAAAAACCCAAAATCTCATCAAAATCAACTACAGTGATTCCTCTTATAACGAACACCTCCCTTAAGCATAAAGATCTCTTAAGCGGAGAAATTATCGCGACGGTGGATATTTAGTTTAAAGTCCATACATTGCTCCTTTGAGTGGATACTCCCTTGCCCTGTCGCGGACAGATCAAATTTTATTCTCTTAAGCGGACAAAATCTTATCGAACTTCCCATCCTTAAAGTAATACGTGTCCATATCTTCTTTCGCATTCAAAACGAGCCCACTCATTTACAAAAGTAATATAAGTTTGTATGTAACATTAAACGTTAAAAGTTCCTCTACACTATCTCACAAAGTATTAACACATGTCAGAATAATGTGGGAAAGAATTTCATACGACTGCCAAATTTGTGTGCTGAAAATAATTTTTATATTTTGCTTCCACATTTGTATCCAAACAAATTAGTTTCACCATAACCTCAAACCCCAAGTGGGATAGAAAGTGTGATGGTTTTAAAACCGTTCCTAAATATTTTCATGTATTAACATATGTCAAATCGTGTCGGATGCGCTGTCAAGTTATGTGTGATGAAATTTTATATTTTGCTTCCACACTATTATACATGATTTTCTTCACACTTTTTTGACATGTGTTAATACACAATGGGATAGTGTGGAATAGCTACACAAAGTTAATGCACTTTAAACCACTTTAAAGCACGTTTGACCTCTATTGGAGGAGACGCTAGTGCACTATGTTAGGAAATGTCTATCTGTCATTTCAACCTGACAAGTTGAGCTTTGGTATACTAACACGGACTTTTTTCATTCCCAGTGTGCTTGGGGGAGGTTGAAAATCAATAATGTCGTGGTCCTATGGTCTCAAATTTGCCTTATCCAAAAAATTATTTTTAGTCCGACATTTTGTTCTCGTTTTATAGGCCAATATATGTACCCATTTCGAGGTTATAATCTGGTAAGTGTCAACCCTGCTCTCGTACTTCTGCCAGTGCTGCCACTCAGGCAACACTTCTTCAAAGTTAAGTAAGAACATGAAAAAAGTATACCAAAGTCCAACCCGTCAGGTTAAGATCGAGTACCAGATGTGTATAGTTTGAAGAACAAACTTGTGTGGACTTTCTTATGGAAATATCTTTTTCCAATACTCACCGTATTCGATTTATTTGGCTCATACCAATTGTTGGCACCTTTGAACCCTTAAGACATGCCAGCTTCACGCCATGCTCGGATTATGAACCTGCCGAAAAATAAAGAAGAAAAATCCATGTCTTGTCGACGATATAATTTGCCCAGCAAGAAAAAATCTGCTGATTGTTGTTTGGATTGTGAGTTCGATGTTGGACATATGTTATGCCTTGTGGAGTTGGGGTGTAACGTCGGCTTTTTGTCAAAATCTAGTAAGTCTGTTTTGGAATATTGCTTACAAGAAACAAAAAACCAATTTAAAAATTATAATTTGGAATTCTCTGAAAGGTTTTAAAAAGACACCCGTAAAATTTAAAATAATAGGTCTGTTCGTGTACTTCCCATAACTACGAATTTCTACGAATTTTATTTTTTTTATATGAGCTTTGACAGAACTTTGAGCTGAATTCGTAGTTTTGGGAGGTACGCGAACAGACATAATAGCTTGAAGTGGCTAACATTTCACATGTGTCGGTGCTGCCAGGATAAACTAAGAATTGAGTTCACAAAACATCAAATTTCTGTTATTTCTGCCATTTTACTATTACTACTAGTTACTAAGACATTATAATAAGGCCCAGGTTTTTAGGTCAAAGTAAAACCAGAGTTAAATCAGCAGCAGTCTTCAGTAGAGGATATAATTTTACTTTCAGTTAACAAACTTCTTTTAAAATCGATGTGTGGTACTATTTAATAGTCACTCACTGTAGAAATCTTCTTCTCATGAAGGTGTTCAGATAAGCTTCCCGTTAGATGAAGTATATTGCCGTCTTTCTTTTTATGTGACTCCTATTTCTTCGTAAGAAAGAGGTGGTTAGGTGAATCAAACATTTCAAAAACTTCTAACTCACTTAGCCATTTCTTTCTTTTTGAGAGATTAGAGTGAGATAAAAATCAGAAATTTCAAAACGATTAGCCTCACGTGAAGCGTGACTAAACATAGTCCAAAGTGCAACACTTTGATTTTACTATGCGTTTTTCTTTTTTAGCTCTGAGCAGAGCATGAAGTAGTGCTCAAGCTATCGGAGTTAGCTCTGAGCATAATATGATCAGAGCTCTCCGATACAATTTTGAAACACATCTGAGCACTGAACTGTCACATGATTGCGATGCTTTCAACGCATCATAATTGGTCGTGTTCGGCTGGTAAAGCGATAGGGTATCCATAATCCAACAAATTTTCAAATACGTTGAGTTGTTTTTGCATCAGCTGTTTTTTTAACAAGGGATTACAACAACAAAAACAAATCCGGATCGCTAAAGATACGTTACCGAATGCGTCCATTTAATACCTGCCCAATCAAAAACTCAAAACATTAAAAAAATGTGGACTGAAATTGAAGTGTTGAATGCGCCCATGAAGCGTACTCCGAGCCAGTGCTGCTGCTGAAAAAAAAATCAAAAAGGGTCGCAGGACAAAAATAAAAAAATGCCAAAAGAGAGAGAGAGAGTAAAATCGGCAACGCTGCTCCAAGCTTGCTCCGATTCAAAAAAGAAACACAAGTTGAGCGCTCTGAGTGCTCTGAGCTAAGAAAGAAACACAGATCTTTACTTTGGCAGCTCAGTGTCGGAGCTAAAAAAAAACGCCTATTGGAACTAAAAAACTGGATTCTTTTTGACTTTTCAGTATTCACATCTCACTCCCATTCCTTCAGTGAGGTAAAATTTAATTATTTACTGAAACTTCAAAAATTCTTCTTTAGATTTTTGACACGCATTTGGCAGAAATAAGTGTAGCTACTACGTATGCCTGTTCAGTAACGTGAAATTTTCATTTTTTTAACATACTAACCAAAAGGATGGCAGCTATAACTTCTTTGTTATTCCTATCAACCGTTATCATTCTAATCGAAGGCTATATAAGGTTATGGTTATAGTGAAGCCTTAAAATGATTTTTAAATACAAACATTGTCAAAATTTATCATTAACAAAAATAGGCGAAGGTAGTTAGCAAAATGTTTTATTCAAAGCCTGTAGTTATTATCTACCCACTCCATAATTTGACAGTTTAAATTGGAAACACATCCTCATAAAAGATAAGAAGGTTATTGTTAATGACGCGAATGCGAAAGTAATATTTTATATGGTAAAAGTTTAATAAGTCAACTAATTTATAAAACAAACACCAAGCCTTCTTATTTCGTCTATTGTACATAGTATAGATACTTATAAATATTCAGTGTCATATTGATGGATAATGTTTACGTTTCTTTGGTATACCTAACTAACTCAGTGTACCTACTCATACGTAGAAACGTTTTATTATCTTTCTAATCATTTTCTTGTTGGACGTGGTTCGATTGACCACAGAATAAATTATTTATTTAAACATTCTTGTAAAGTAAATCCCTCATCAAAGGCCAATAACAAATTTTAGATAAGATCGTTCATAAATAAGCTGCCAGACAACAAAACGTATAGATACATACGAGTACAATGGAAAAATTACATCAATGTTGCCGGACTAGCCGGCTTTTCTAACTTTGGGAATGGGACATAAATAACGACAGTAAAAGACTTGTTGGTGTGTAAATTTTTAAAACCATCAACTTTTGTTTTTTATACATAAACATGTACTTACATAATATGTTCCTGTATATAGGTATACTGAGATCGAATTAAGTCACTTTCAGTGACCGATTGAGTGAGTGCCATGAGTGATTGAATGAACGAGTAACCACTCTAAATTATAGCAAGTATACTTTAGAGTTTAGACTGCTCGAAACGTGAGCAGCAGTGGCGTATACAGCTTCCCTTCTTGGGGGGCGGGGGTGTGGTCATACTAATAAAACTTTTTTTAAAGATTCTAGGAGTTGGGGTCGAGATTTTGGTGAGGTCAAAATTCTGATTTTCCAAATTTTTAGTTACATAATTCTGACAATAAGTCAGAATTAAAAAAATTATTATTGTTTGTTTATTTTCGTTTATAAAAAAATCGTTTATACATAACAATTTTATTGTTGATAATTTTAACAAGAATTTAGAAAGGTATAATTCAAAAATTCAGAATTTTCATAGTAACAACTGAAAGAATCAGGTATATTTTCGTTGAAAAAACCAAATTTTGAAAAGCTGGATTTTTAAACCAGAATTTTGATCCACTCCAGATTTTAATTTTGACTTGGTGGTGCCTCGTTTGCACCAGGAATATATCGTAAGGGTTTTTTGTGAATGTTAAAAAAAAATGTGGTTTTGGAGATGAAAAACTGAAAATTGTACATTTTTCGACGGTTGACGATAGTTTTAAGCGACAGTTTGCATAATCCTGATTAAGAGGACATAATGTTCCTCTTAATCGATACAAAATTGTGGTAGTTGGAGTTAGCTAAATTAATTTTTTTTTGAAGCATGAAACGTTAACAGAATCGACCGCAGATCCAACAAATTGAATGCAGACCAAAAACGGTCTTCGAAAGTTCACAAATGTGTTAAATATGTGTAAATATAAAACAATTTTCTCTATGGTTTTTAAGTATGTACAAAATAAATGTATTTGAAAAATGACAACATTCTTCTTTCTAAAACCGTAAAAAATTTAAATTGGTCTAAAAAAAAAATGATTTAAAAACCAGAAATTAAGCCCCTCCCAAACTAACGCTAATGGCGGCCAATAACGATTTTTGTTGTTGTTTAGCGTTTTGTATTTGTCATATTTTGTACTATTGTGAATCATTCGCTGCAAATCGCTCCGCATTCGCGTTGGTTTGGGAAAGCCTTTGTTGATCTCTTTATTTCTTACAACATTTTTTTTTTATGTATTTTAACAAACTCATAAAATCAATATCGATTTCTTTCCGATTAATTATGAAAAGTCCAGTTTTCCTCATGATAATTATAACGTAAATATAATTTTGAAAAACCGGTACCAATGTATCTACTTACATAGCTTTGAATAAAATTGTAGCATTGATTAATAATTTTAGAAATTTTAAAACCAGTAAAAAAAGACAAACCCAAAATCCTTTGGTAAATTCAAATTTTAATATTGATGATAATGATAATGATAATGATTTTTTTTTATATATGATGGAATACCTTTTAAACTTGAATTTTGATTTTTTTCATTTTATTTGTATAATTTGATCACTGCTATTATTTTTTATGATTTACTGCAAGTTGAAAAATATGGGCACGTAGAATATACCGATTTTTTTTTGGGTTGGGGTCGAAATTCAGGCAGGGTCAAAATTCTTTCTGCAAACTTCTGCTTTCAAAATTCTGTTTGTCAAAATTCTGCATTCCAAAATTCTGTTTTTCAAAATTCTGTTTTACAAAATTCTGCCAATAATAAAAGGAAGGTTTGGAAAATGTTAAAAAGCACTTTTATTGGAAAAGATTTCCTTCATATGTTGAACAAAATTCTCACAACTGAAATAAGTTAAACTGATTAAAACAATATAAAAAATTGCTTTGCCATTAGAGAGGGTGTAGTTGCCAAAAATGTAGATCTACCAAATTGATTTTAAATAAAAAAAATAGAAGAATAGAAGGTAAAAATGGTCAAAATGGTCTTTTTTCAAAAAAAAAAATCAACAATTCACCAATAAAACCACAATAGTAACGATTGAATGTCAATTTTTACGTATGTATGATACAACATAAGCTGAACTTTCAAGAGAAAATGCCACGAAATTGGATACGGCAGTTTGTCAACCGTAAAAATTAGTCATGAATTGTTATCAAATAAGTAATATTTTCAGTTCCAAAGTCACAAACATACAATTTTTAAAATTGCAAATATTGCTTGCTATTTTAAAATTTTTTGCGTAGCTCTTTGAGTTCTTGGGGAGCTCATGACCCCGTTAACCCCCTTGTATACGCCGTTGGTGAGCAGTAATACCAAACTCACGTAATTTAGTCTCATATTTCTCAAAAAACTGATGCAGTCATTCGGCCCAGGTTTCTACAAGAGCCATTTCCGAATTTCAAAATGTTGCCCGCAGGAAGAAAATTGAATAAGAATAATTACTTACACATTTGAGTACCGCAGCTTAACAAAGAACCTCTTAATAATGCAGTATGCACCTACAATATGTAGATGAGTATTACAGACGAATTGCTTTATGGGGACCGAGGAAAAAATCTCTTATTTCATTTGAATACTGTTAGTTTTGATAGAAAAGGTGAAGAAATAATGTAAGAATGTTGTTGATTTCACATAAATGCTGTCTAGATCAGAATTTAATAATTTATCATTGGCTGCAAAGTTTCAGTTCCACAACCGAATAATGAAAAACTTGCTCGGATTTATAGTAAGGCAACGTTATTATATGGAGACTCCGGGAATGCACTCTGACCTCCGGGCTCCGGCTAAAGCCAAGACTTCTCCAGGTCTGATACGTTATAAGTCTAACAAGTATTATATTTCTGAAGGCATTGCTGGACCAAACAATTGAAATATTGAAGAAAAGGTTAGGTAAGGTTGAAGTGGCTGCCAGTCGTGAAAACAGACGCACTTACACCATTGTGAAACCACATGAATCAAGGAAAACCCTATTCCTTACTCGATGAACCATTTGGAGCTTCTTATGAAGCGTAGTAGACTGCCTATGTCCAAGTTTATTAGATCACTATGATCATTGAATTAAAAACACACCAAGGTATAGTTAAGTCTTCGTCTATGAGATAGAGCAGGGCCACGTGCATAGAAGGAGAGGGATCGATTCTAGCTCCTCCTCATCTATACAGCTTTTGCAAAAATCATTAGAGAACCATTTTAAAATTTTTTTGAGACTATAGCGATACACGACAAAACATGTGCAAAGCGAGACCATAGCGAGAAAACCATGACACATATTCCCGTGTGTATGGGAATGGCAAGACCATAGTGAGACGAGCTAAATGACCATATGGTACTGAAAAATACGTTTGATTGACCACGGCGTGACGAGAGATCAGCAAGATTTCACCGAGACAATGCGAGTCGTCGTCGCCGACGTTCTAATTTCAAACCGAGTTAGCCAGCATGATTTGGAAAAACAACGCATTAAACGTACCTACCGCAAATTTTTGCTTCAACTAGGTTTGAAAAATTTTCAGTTTAAAATGTCAAGAAAAAGTAAATAATATAAAATTCAGTTTTAACCTGGATTTATCAACTTAAACTGACCTCTAGAGGGCAGTGTAAATACAATTGGATTAATCGGGATAGGATTTAAAAAATTAGATTTAAGTGTGGATTAAATAAGTGAATAATATGAAATTGGATTTAACTTTTGGATTTAAATTACTTTTAAAATTACTAATATGGGCGTAATGTTTTCTTGAAAAATCTTGGTATCCGGAGTTGGTAATCCTGACCACCACCGTCTTTATTTTTGCAAATTAAACACAGAAAATGAACATTTTTCAATAACTATTTAAGTATTTAAAAATTAAGTGCATGAATCGACTATATGTTTGTTTGGAGCATAAGCATATCTACTTAAAACCGAAAATGCTTTAAAATTCACTCCTGAGATTCAGAGGGAATGGTCAAACTGGCCACTTTTCAATCAAAAAACCATTAAATGAGAGGTTCCATTCTGGGTAAAAAAAAGAAAATCTTTGCCAGGCTGTTGGTCGAGGCTTGGACAAAGGGAATTGTTAGACCCATTTTTTGATATTTTCTTGGTAATTTCTATCAACGTAATATGAAGTTTTGTTCCAATCACATTTCCTCTGGTTCCAATTCAAAATTTTATCTATAGTACCTACATTATGTACATACATATTTACATGTGTATGTAAAGGGTCAAGTTGGTAGTGAAATTTAGCTTCAAACCTCGAGCGTTGTCTGACATTTCTATGACATCTTTGATAAGTATACCTAAACCCTGTTCCTTAAATTTTTCAAACAGTTTCAGACCGCCAGATTTAGTGCGGACCAAAATACAAAACTTCACTTGTGGAACGAGTTTGCACTAAATCTGGCGATTTCAAACTGTGTGAAACTCGTTGTGGAACGTACCTCTACTTAATTGTAAGTAAACGGGATTCATACAGACAGGTTTAAGATTTCTGATACAACATAATGACTTAAATTAAAACAGAACCACACTTTCTTTGATTTAATTATTTATAAAAAAACGAACTTCAATAACTTACATCTTATTTTACTTCAATTTCCAACTAACAAAACATACTGGCTGACAATGAACTGTCAAAGGCCCGACCAAGTAGAAAATAGACCTACTTTTCCTTTGGTCTGGCGTTGCAACGCGTTGGTCTGACATCTACGATATTACGATTTATAACGATCACAACACCTGAGGTAACATTTCAGAATGCCTCATAAGAGTCCATGTTTTTATTCGAAATGTCAAAGCCCGACCGACCGAACGCCAGATTGTGGTTTGGCTAGTAACGTTTCTCGGGTTCCTTCCTTTTGTCCGCTTATTACTTATGTAAGTGCATACATATTTAAGGAACTTGAAAAAAAATTAGCATCGGCTAAAATATATTGATACTGACAGCGATAGATCTCACTTCATAAAATAATAATAAAGATAATTTAAGAAAAGAAAGTGCCGCAGTAGCCATAAAGCTCCCAAAATTAATAATATATTCATTTCTACCGCAGAAAAGATAGAAGCTGATGAAACTGTATCAAGCAGTTGTGAAATATGTACACATATGTATGTAGATTGGCCAGGTGGTTGGTACGACGCAAACGAAGTGACATTGACGATGAAACTGGCAAATGTTGTTTTGATGCAAATATTCTGAATGTCTCTGATTCAACAAGCTATTAAAAATGTGAATGCATAATCCATGCAATTTCCAACTGATGCAAAATTAAAACAAATCTTTGTTGCAAGCACAAAACTATTGGTTGTTACTTTTAGTCCTACCAATTTGTGCCCAATTCATGTTTCAAGCTCTAAAAATTGAGTAGTTTTGGTCAGAAGTCTGTACTCACAAAGAATTTCCTTTCTTGAAACAAATTCTGACCAAGAAAATTCTAGCTGTGTTCCCTACCGAGTTTCAAACAGTTTAAGATTGCCAAATTTAGTGCAAACCCGTTCCACAAGTAAAATATTGAACTCACCTGCACTAAAAATGATAAAATCTGACGGCCTGAAATTGTTTGCAACTAATGTCGTTTTCCATTGGTTTCACTCAAGAAGACACTCATTCTGAATCCAATGGAACAGTACTTGTTGCTTCAATTATGAAGTTTCGTCCCTGTATTGGTGAATTATTAAATAGAAACTTTTTGCTGGCAAAAAAAAAATGATATTAAAAACAATAGTGTATCCATCCCTAACTTACAAACAATAAGTTTTCTTTTTGTTTTCCTTATTTGTTTAATAAATTATATTAAATTCTTTATTTTTGAGTGCACAATTAATGTAATTGACTTTTAAAATTAATATGAATTTGCACCACAGCTTATTTTGACGTTTGAGTTTGAATGTATTGGTGTTTCTCGAGTGGATTCTGATTTGAAATCAAGAAGATAATTTCTCTTCTCAAAAAGAAGCAGAAGAGGATTTTTCGCCAATGGAATGTTCTTAGAAGACTTCCGGACGCTTCGGAAGCTTTTGGATTGAAAAGTAATTGTGTTATGCTTTATGCGGTGAATCACCATTTCAATAAATCAAATTTGCTCACAAACGATAACCATATCATGAATCAATTGGAAAGTGAAATAGAATAATTGAAACCATTTTTTTATAATAAAATTTTATGGATCCAGAGGGCTCTCGTTTCATGACCAAACATATTCAGAATGAAAATTTGCTGATTTGATGATCGAATTCAAGCCATTACTTTCTACTCATATTGCAAAACACGGAAATAAAGCCAACAATATTATAATTTGTTTAATAATATTTAGCAAATTTCCAATAGGTACCACGTTTCAAATTTAAATTCACTTTAGGTCGTATTTCGTGTCTTTCGAAGATAATGTGCGATGAGTTCATCACTTCACTTTGATACTAGGCATACTGAATTTGATTGGCTGATTTATTCTAGTAATATATAGAATTGGTATTGTAAAAGAAAAAATTTTATATTACTGAATTTGATCAATTGGTGTTTTTCGTCACATACGTGAAATAGAGTGCACATCTCGAAAGGCTTCTGAATTTACTATATCACGATTACTTTAGTTGAATTAAAGGCGTTTCATTCAATTAATTGTCCGAGCTGCCGTAGATTGGTGGCTAGCACTGTTTACTGCTTCTGTTTCTTGGAGAGTCTTTAATCTTTTTTTTGATAAATTTGACCATTCGTTGGGATTTATTAAAAATTATATTGGAAGTTGGGAACAGACCAATACGCGGTAAATTGTAAAGAGAATTCTATTTCAAAATATAAATCTACACACGAAAACAAAGCGTTTGCATTGTAGGTCCATAACTGTCCAGAAGGTTTCTGGTTTCGATTCTTAAATGAAATTTATATTTTCCCATCTTTTAAAGAGAAGAACTCTTATTTTTGGGAGGGGGCTATTCAAGATTTGTTTAGCTTCCAAACATCTTGATGCTCAAAATTTGATACGTGGAAGTATAATTCTACAAAATCAATAGATTTTTGAACATATTTTTAAAGGCAGCAAAGTTTATATCGAAGCCTCATCAGTCCCGTTGAAAACTTCAAAAATCAGTTTTTATGATTTTTAAATGATGTAAAATCGTCTTATATTTAGGATAGGTTAGTTAGGGTAGTTTTTATGATGGAGCCATGGAGTCGCAATAAGCAATAATAAGAGCAGCAATTCAAATTTCGGATGATATTTATTTTTTAGCTTACTTTTATAGATTGAAACTATGCCCGAAAAAAAAAAACAAAAAAGTGAAATTGGAACTAAAGCCCAAAATAGGAAAAAATTGCCAGAAATAATAGCAATATAAGGAAATATCGCCAAAAAGTTATGGCAAGGATCTCGAAAAACCAGTCACCCGGATTTACGACGAAAAAAGAGTGATGTATGCAACCCCCTGGCTTGGGCTCACTATAAGATTGTGGATGGGTGTGAGGTGTATGCAGAGTTTCTTTTAAATTTAAAGATTCTGTATTTAAAGAACTTGAATTTATCCATTACCACGGCTCTTATAGCACAAATATTCACAAATATTTCTAAAAACTTTGCGTATTCATTGAAATAAAGTTTGAAAATATCACCCATCAATAATTTACATGCTTAATATTTACCTATATTTCCATTTTAATATTTGGTCCCAAAGTATTTTGGGGTGATATTTTCAATTTCTTCTTTGGTTTTGGGTGATCAAAATTTTTTTTGGAAATATTTCCAAATCAATTTGGGCACTTTTTCCTTGGGCGTGATTTCCTAACGCATTCATTTAAAAAATACGTGTAGCTTCCGATTCAATAGTGAAACATGAATTGGTTTGATTTAAACAGATTTTACCCAAAAACAATAGTATTATCAAATCTGAAAAGATTAAAGTAGATTCAAATTGAAATCTATTTGCACTCAATTAAACATTTAGTTAAACATGCTTCTATGGAAATAACTCATGGAATAGAAAAAAAATATAAAGATTTCGAATCAAGTCAACCCGGTGTGGGTCCACCTGGTTTTAGTGAACCCAATTTGAATCAACCTGGTTTGAGTCAACATGGTTTGGGTCAGCCTGTGTAGAGTCAATATAGTTTGAGTGAACCTGGTTTAAGTCAATCTGGGTTGAGTAAACCCAATTTGAGTCAACCTGGATTGAGTTAACCCATTTTGAGCCAACCCGGTTTGAGGCAACCTGGTTTTGAGTCAACCCGGTTTGAGTCAACATGGTTTGAGTCAACCTGGTTTGAGTCAACCTAGTTTAAGTCAATCCAGTTTTATTCAACCTGGGCTAAGTCAAACTGAGCCTGAGCTGGTAAGAAAAAAATTGTTCCTTTTTAGCTCTGAAAGTCTAGTGCCCACGTTCTGTAACTCTCTTACCGTTAAACTAGTCACGAAAAGATGAAAGTTGACCCAAAATACATGAGTTTTGTTCTATTTTTCAAGGTTTCTCGACTAATGTAATCGATGTGAGAGTTACAGAACGTAGGCATAAACCTAAAAATGTGTGTTCGTTCTGAATACTCTATAAGCTCAGAGAATTAAATGTTGAACACAAGCATTTGACAGCTAGTGCTAAGCTACTCAGGTGTGTTTGAAAAATTATTCAGAGTGCTCAGAACACGCTTGGTTCAGAAGATGTTCAGAACATGCTCAACATGCGCAGACTCTGTTCCCACTTCTACTCTGAATTAAAAAAGAAAAATGCTAATCTCTGCTTTTAACTAGCTAAAAAAACGAAGAAGATTGGTTTGAACAACCCACAAAAACCGGTCTTGTTCTTATTCTGATGGGATTTTGTTTTGGTACAAAAAAACATCAATGTTGTTCCCGCTCTTATCTGTCAAATACAATTTTGACAATTAATACTTACTTAAGCTGCATTTAGACTTTTGATCTTCATTCGGTGAACGTTGTTCCACAAACAATGAACAACGAAGAAATTCAAAAGGCATTTGCATTTCTTCGTTGTTCATGTTCGGTGTTTGATGACGACCAATGCATTGGTGACGAAAAAAAAACTCATAGGAAACATGAAATTCTCCCTTATAGACGATTCATATATCAAAGGTATAACACTTACATTCTTATATTAAAGAACCATAATTCTCGGAAGGTCACTAAAGTGGTCAGAAGAAAACAATCAAAAACATGGAAATCATATGACGCAGCAATGATTGCAACGATGAGACGTTGCGGTTTCTTTTGTTTCTTGGAAATGACGTGTGCTACTGAGCGCACCTCATTAAGTGAAACTGAGATTTTTTGGTGAAATAGAAATGCAAAAAGAGAGCTATGAGCAGTGTGTTCTTCTTTTGGTTTTTAGAAAGCTCCTTTTTTGGTTGGTTTATGACATAAGCTTCAGTAACTCACAAAAAAATATAGTTTTACCTTAAGTCTCCCCTTTTTTCTCCCAATCACTTAGGCATTTCAGTGGTCAGAAGAAAACAAGCGAGTACACAAAAGCATATGACATGACTATTTGCGAAGTGAAGCGTTTCGTCAAGTTTCTTTCCTTGAGATTCTGACATTTGACCTTTGACATTTGATGTAATAGGAATGCCAAAAAGAGAAAGATGAGAAGTATAGTATGGGTGTGTTCCCCTTTTGGACGGTGTTCACATTGGACTGAAAAACTGGAATTTTTTTGACGTTTCAGTATTTACATCTTCCTTTACTGAAGAAGTGGGAGCGAGATTTGAATACTGAAACGTCAAAAAAATCCAGTTTTTCAATCCAATGTGAACACCGTCTTGACGATACGCGGAAAACTACTTTTCTTTGGTTTTTGACATAAGCTTCAGTGCCCTTAAGACCACAAGAGTGCCTCTCCGAGCATTATGATTTAACCTTAAGGTGTTGATATCATTAAGCAGATTGCACATAGACTCCGTAATGTGTGTCCAATCAGACACTATCTAATTGTGTCTTTTCACTACTTCATTATTATGGATTTGTGAATGAGAAGGGTGAGGAGCACTGTTCCGCGCACCGATCTCACCCACGAAACCTTTGCCATCTCACTAAAAAGGATCTAATATGCAATACGGCATGGAGTTGATACTTGAGGAAACAGTAAGTTGAAAACTAACTTGAATTTCTACATCTTCGCAAGTTAAGTGTTATTTAAATATCGATATTATTTTACATAAAATCAATAAAATTTAGAGCCAATTACTAAAAATATGTATTTGTGTTCTTAACTTCAACGAATAATTTGATTTTATTGTAAATCGATGACCTTAAAAGATTGATGATTAATTTAAATTTATAAAATGAAACATGAGATGTAAGGTTCCGCACAAGGTGTTCAATCAATAAAATAAATTTTTTTTTTGTTTATATTAGTAGGAAAATAGGTGCACGTTATTTTTTAAGAAGATAAAAACAATTATCGGTTGAGTGCAAATAATCATGGTTAGGTATTGCAAATCACTTGAGAAACCCGATACATTCTAAACTTGTTTTAATGAAATGAAACTAAGCTATTTATACATTATGTATGTATAGAAAAAATATACTATAATATATAGGTACATAATGCAAAACAGAGGTTCATAACAATACATACATTAAATTAAACTCCATTGAATTCACATGACGACTATCATACGAATAAATGTTAAAATAGGTACTTTTTATTATGCAAGCATTTTAATTGTGTTTGTACATCAATGAAAACTGTGGGAAGATGAGCTGCAACTTAAAAAAAAAAAAAATCTTTTGAACTGCTCACATCTATAAAACAGAGTTTAAGATTTTGTTCATGACATTCATATCACAATTTACAACGGAAAAAAGCCATGAAGTAATAGCAATCAATTTGTAAAACTTCACAATACTTAAAACAAATTTATGATAAATGTGATAGGAAGTGGCAAAACAAAATACATGGTTATAGGTCGTATGATGTTATGCGGGTAATGTGGCTTGGAATTTCCTATTTAGATTTAAAAGAAACTTATTTGTATGCAAGGTCTTCCAAGAAGAGGTTTCATTTTAAATTTAATGCCATTTTTTAATTGACAACATTGAACTGTCATTGTGATGACTTTTGATTAATAAAAACTAAGCGGATAGACCTCTATTACACGATGATTTTTTGCGTCTGACTCTTTTCAAAATTCGCACTCATGAAAATTTGAAAAGAGTCAGACGCAAAGAATCATCGTTGTTCAACATGTTTAAATAGTAGGTGTGTTTGTTAACGTGAAATTTCTTGCAAAAACCTTAGTTTGGGAAACTTGGTGAAAATTTCACGTTACCAAACAGGAATAGTGAAAAAATGGTTAAATGGTCGCCATTAAGTGCCAAATGGCCGATTGTATTCATTTAGAGCAAATTCAATCGACAAATTTGAATGTTTTGGGCTTAGGGTTAGTAATGTGAAAACTTTCACACTCGCGTTTGTCTTGCAAGCTCAGGTACAAATATAACCACTGTAGTATTGTATGTATGCTTGCAATTAATTTAAAATTGCAACTAGAAATAATTAACTTTTTTCAGCAGAAATGTCGTGCAAATTACATTTAACTTTACTCGAACTCAAACCTTTTAGAATTTTATCGACTGGAATATTGCAGGAAATGCGTTTTTTTAATCAGCAAAAAATGCGTCTATCCACATGTGGCCAAAGTTTTTACAAGCGTTTTTCCGTGAACCAATATAAGTGGTAGGTTCACCTGCTAACCTCAACAAACATGCTTTATAGGTTTCTTGACCTTGAACTTGTGTAAGAAATTAAATTAAAATTTGTTTTGTTTTTTACTAGTTTTAAGCTTATCCTGTAGTACCTCGTGGTATAATGCCAAAGTTCTTGGTTCTATTCCCAGAACCCCTCCAACCAAAAACCAGAAATGTTTTTTCCGAGGTACTGACTCTTGCGAGGAACTGATCCTCCAAGAGTATACTTGTCATGAAAAGGTGCTTCTTATTTAGCCGTTCCGACTCAGCAAAATTTCTAACAACTAGAACCACCTCCACTTCCCGATTGCAACTAACTGGCTGAACAGAACGGAGACGGAGCTGCAACTAGAGCTGCAACTGGAGCTGCAACTGGAATAGCTGTCAAAATGTTGAATACACACAAATCCAATAATACGAACAGAACACGACGCAGCTGCAGACGGACCTCGAGACGCAGCTGGACAAGTTGGCCAACTTTTAACTTTTGCATGCAGCGTTTTTGACGTTTCAATATTGTGAGCGTAACCAAGTGTTTACATGGGGGTTGAAGAGAGTTCCAAACTGTTTTTAATCTCTGATAAAGACGTAAAGTAATTTAAGCTTGCATTTCATCACTATCCATGTTTATTTTTGGCCAAAAATTTCAGAAAGCTGTACAGCACATTGTGAGCGATTAAAAAAAATTACGTACAACATTTTTTGACAGCTATTTCAGTTGCCGCTGCAGTTCCAATTGCAGCACTCTATTCTGGACAGGCAGTAAGTTGAAATTTATCTAGCAATCTATTTTTAACAAAGTTAAGTAACGTGTTGCAGGTAACTTTTCGGTGAAAATTTCTGCTTATTCCGCGATTTTAAAGCGGTTTTCTGTTCACCGCACCAGGTTTTGTTCTTCGCAGATAGCGTACTAAATTCGACTCGTCAAGAATGTGAATAATCGTTGAATTAGCATGTTCAAAAAACCGATTTCTTTGTGTTCGCGTGAAACTTTTTATTTCGTCCCGAATCGTAGGAATCCCGAGATCCCTGTGAAGATCTTCGTTTCTTATATACCATGGAGCAATAACAAATGACCTAAGTAATTTATTTTCAAACGTTTGTAATTTATTATATTTTGTATCACAGGTACAACCCCAGAGTTGTATACCATAATTCCAGACAAGTTTAAATACCTGCCTGTATAAATTCAACTTTTTTGTAATACTTAGCTTTGAATATCTACCAAGTAGCCATAGCCAGTTCAAATCTCTTAATTTACTTTTTAACTCTTCGCATTTCTTTTTACGTGTGGCTTCCATTTTAATTTCACGTCTAGAGTCATTCCCAGATTCTTTGCCTCTTTTGCAAATGAAACACGAGCGGTATTAAGAAAGACAGGTAATTTATCTATTTTTGTATACGTAAAGCCATCGTGAGCTGACTTGTGTCGCTATTCGCCATGTTTTCGTCCACTCATTGACATTATTATGAGAATTTTGTTATTTAATTATAGCTTCACTAATCGTTTTGCCTACTGCTAATATTGCAGTATCATCAGCAAACGTGGCTGCGATAGTGTCTTCTGTTTGAGGTATATCGCGTGTAAATTAAAGGTACAGAACTGGACCTTATACACTTCCTTGTGGAACCCCAGTAACTATTTCTTTGAAATTAGAATAATCATTTCAGGGTCTTACACGAAATAGTCTGTTATCAAGATATTCGTTTAGAATGTTATAAAGTCCTTCGGGCCGAACGTATCTTAGTTTGGATTTGAGTCCTTGGTGACACACCTTTTCAAAAGCTTGTGACATACCTAAAAAGAAAGTCGAATGAGTTTTCTTTTCTTCAAGAGCTGTCTCAATTACGTCAGAATTCTATGCACTTGATCAATTGTCGAATGCTTGCCTCTAAATCCGAACTGATTTCGGATATATAATAATTATTTCTCTTTTATTATCGACTGCAGGTAAACGAGTAATATTCTTTCAAAAACTTTTGATACTATAGGAAGAAGCCAAATCGGTCTGTAAGACTTCTTTTCGTGTGATAATTTGACAAGTTTCAAAACTATTATGACTTCCGCAACTGGTTTGGAACATATTCTAACCTTAGAGTAGCATTTATTATGTAAAGGAGGTTAATTAATTCTTAACAAGGGAGCATTTTTAGAACTTCTGCTGTGGTTTAGTCATATTCTGGAGCTTTATTGGACTTAAAAGCTTCTTTATTTCTGTTTTTAATTCGGCTAGTGAGGAATTTCTTGTTGTGTAGCTTTCACTTGAGGTAAAATTCATATTAATATTTTCGTTGTGTTCTTGCCCATTGAACGGCTTAAATGTTTCCTCCAAGTATTCGGCGAACACCATCGCTTTTTTTCTGTCACTTTCCGGAAACAGATGGCGGCGCGGCGGTGCAAATATGCGGAGCTCTACGTGTAGCTTATCTTACCGAACGGTTTCGCAACCAGCCGTCCTGGTAGTCGCAGAAGTGACCCCCACCGATCTCCTAATGACAGAAAGGAAGTACGTCTACGACAAAAAGACGGAAATGGGAACGGCAATGGCATCCAAGGAGGCTAAGAAGCTCACAAGACAGAAATGGCAAGACCGTTGGAGCTCGGAAAACAGGGGAAGATGAATCAGTAACGTGGCTGTGTGAAACCACCAGAAACACAGTGAGGTCAACTACTACGTCACCCAGTTACTCACCGTAAATGGATATTTCATCGCCTTTCTTCACAAAATCGGTAAAACAAGCAATCCAGCCTGCCAGTACGGAAACTCGCTAAAAGATGACGCAAACCATACCTTCTTCGCGTGCACTAGATGGAAAAGCCTTCGCCAAGACCTGCAGATAAGTATTGGCACCATCACACCGGAGAACATTGTAGAGAAGATGCTACAGAGTTATAAGAACTGGCAAAAAGTCCGTAGCTACATAGAACCTATTCTCAGAAAAAAAAAAAAAAAGAGATGAAGAAAATTATCGCGCAAGGGAAACATGACAACCCCCCTGAAGCTATGCAAAGAGTGGTCCTGCGGGGGTCAGAAGCCAAAAGGGTAATGGTGAAGTTTTGGTCGGTATATTTATACCTGAACGAGTCCGACACACGGGGATGGTCAATGCGAAAAAGGCAAAAAAGCCTCCTTATGATGCATATAAAGCATTTCTTCGCTCGCTGTCTGTCACTTTTAGCCCATTCATTTTGACCTTTCTTAATCCGAGGCGCTGGAACCTTTGGTTTTTTTTGTTACTTTTATTGCTTTCCATAGTCTGATTTTTTATTTATTATTATTTATTTTTCTACCGTCAGATTTTCAAAGTAATTTTCAACTTCATGGTTTTTGAGATTTGATATTCTCGTTTTAAGCAAGTTAGACAAGCGATTTAATTTAGCTTTATGTTGAGGAGCACGGGTTCGCTGCCATTTCCTGCATGCTTTTCGTTTTTATTTCACTTAATCTTTTGTTTCTTGCGGATATTCTATATCTTTATAGCGCAGCATTTCCTCTTGATAAGGTGTGTTACTCCATGCTGCTTTTTGTATCATATTAATAAAATTATCTACTACGTCTTCAAGTTCAAGAGGCGTTTGTAAGGATACCCTTACACCCGGTTGCTGATACGAAACTTAAAAATTTATGATGTACTTAAAAGCTTATGTTCTACTTTTTCCTCTGTGTAAATGGCAGCAAATCCAGTTGGTTTTACCGTTTGTTAATGTGGGTGGTTTTCCAATTTTAACAAGGCTTTCTCTCATAATGAGTATGACGGTAGAATGGTCTGAGAAGAGATTATAGCTCTCTAAAATTTCTACATGGATAGAAGGTATTCCTTTTACCATAAATAAATCGATTAGGTCAGGTATTTTTGACGGATCAGTTGGCCGGTTTGCGGCTCGGTTTGCCAGTCGTATGAAAGTCACAATTATTTTCCATTCACGCTTCATCTTCAAGCCCAAAAGGTGTGCTTTGAATTAAAGTCAACACCAACAACTAAGCTTAGGCTTAGTGACTTTATCAATGTCTTTTATCATTTTTTTTAATTTTGCAACTTTCAAAAATATTTTTAAAATTTTGTACATGTATAGATATATGAATGCATAACTCCCAAAACAACATTATTTTTACTGTTTTTATAAAAAAAAATGAGTTTTTAGGGAAGAGAAATATTCAAAAATCCTAAAAATTGTCACAAAAATATGTTTTTTTTTTCGATTTTCTGCAATCCACTCGTGATGTAAACTGCTTTTATTTCGGTTTGCTAACTGTTTGTAGTCCTTACAACGCTTGTAAAATATTTAGTTTTTTCACCTATACCTACAAGAATAAACTTGTAACTTGCAAAATAAACCAACAATAAAATTTCACTACAATGACTTTTTCTTTAAAAAAATATGTACGGCGGCGTATGAGTGCTTTTTTTGCACAGAATTGTGAAAAAACTAATTCATCTATTTTAGGTAGTAGCATGTAGAAACAACTAATTATTTTTGTATGGAGTTCAAAGAGTGCCCTTTTATCTTATAACCTTTATAATCAACAAAATCATTTGAGAGCTTGAAATATTTCACAAATTAACATGAATTTTAATAACACAATTTTGTGCAGGTAAAAAAAAATTCCTTAAAATATACCAAAATTTAAATAAAAAAGAAGGTTTACTGAATACACTAACTTTATTTTTATTAACCTTAAGTCCTCTCTCTATTCTTCTTTTTAATATTTTGTATTTTACTTTCAGTTTATGGAATGACCTTGGGATTCCCCACAATAGTTATTCCAGCAATTCAAGGAGGTGATGGCCGTGAGCCAAGTGATATAGTTTTAAATAGAGACCAAATATCATGGTTTAGTAAGTCAATACAATTATTTCATGTTTTTTTGTTCTTTTATTTGAATCCATTCAATATTTTTCAGGTTCTATAAACCTTATATGCGTTCCTTTGGGATGTTTATTTTCTGGAGCTTTTAGTCAGCCTATTGGAAAACGTAGGGCTATGCAAGTAAGTACTCGCTTTTAAATTAATAACAAAAAATATAAAAATATTATAACAATTTGACTATAGATAGTGAATTTACCAATTTTGGGCTCATGGCTCTTATTTCACTTCGCAACAAGTACTGAACATCTTTATGCAGCTCTTTGTTTGGCTGGTATTGGTGGAGGTCTCATGGAAGCACCAGTGAGTAAAATAAAAGACTGAGCATAAATAAATTTAACTTAAATAAATATATTTTGTAGGTTCTTACTTATGTTGCGGAGATAACCGAACCTAAATATCGAGGCATACTCTCGGTTTTAGGATCAACGTGTGTCATTGGTGGTGTTTTTGTACAATTTATTTTAGGATCTTTCTTAGACTGGCGAACGATCGCAGCCATTAATACAGTATTCCCGGTTATATCTATTATAGCTTTATTTTTTATACCTGAAAGTCCAACATGGCTGATAAGGAAACATAAATTTAAAGAAGCCATTAGAGCTCTACAGTGGCTACGTGGATGGGTTCCTGAATATAAAATTGAAGAAGAATTCAATATGCTATATGATCAGTTGATTACCAAACCAGCCCTGGATGATGCCAATGATGGTGTTATAGATACAAATAATCGCACCTGTTATCAGCGAATGAAAATGTTTCGCAAGCAAACATTTTGGTTTCCATTCATTTTGGTCTCGTTTACGTTTTTCGTTGGACATTTTTCAGGAAAAACTCCATTGCAGACATATGCTGTTCAGGTAAATAATAAAAGGATTAAATAATATTTGAATAAAATTAATTTTATCTGAGATAGGTTACACTGGTCAACAAAATTTAATTTTTTGTTGTTATAGAAACTAAATAATACTTTTCTGTAGGTTTTTGGTGTGCTAAGCTCGAATCTGAAGTCAAAAAAATTCTATCGGGCAACGTTTCTGAGACATTCCCGTTATGAAGTCAAAAAACACGTTTTTTTTTGTTTGTTTTCAAATGTATTGTAACGTGAATAGAAATTGCAAACCAATCCCGGTACATTTTTTGATCCCGAAAATCCCGCGATTACAATGCTTCAATCCCGAGATTTTTGGGGTTGGTTTCTTAAAGATTTGGATACAATATTTTTGTTCTTGCTTGCATTTATATTTCTTGAAGTATTAACTGATCAACATTTTGTAGTTCAGAACAGGTTTTTCTTGACTGTGTTTAGGTACTTTGTATAAGAACGTTTTTTTTTAATACAAATTGTATATAAAGAAAAATCGGGCAATATGGATTATGTGATGGGGCTAATATGAACCACCGAGCTCTTCTCGCAACCCAGAAATTCAATCTTGGGGAACATTTTAACAATGATGCAAAACTAATCTAAGTTTGATTCAAGCCATCGATATAAACGCCCGCCGTTGCTTGGTTTGTAAAGTTTTCTAAAATTAGGGCTGTTGATAATACTTGTTCGTACAGGTTCATCTTTTTTAGCTATTAATTTCCAATTTTTCGAATACATGAATATAAAAATGAATATGAATTTTACTTTTAAAAAGGTTCAAGTTTACAAACAAAATTTTTTTATTTTAAAATATCTTAATTTAAAACCACTTAACTTTATGTATTCAAAACGCAGGGTTTACAAATCCAATAACCAATCCAATTCAATCCAGTTTTTAAAAAAAAAGTCTCCACGACCAATTTATACAAGTAAACTTTGGGCTAAATTCCAATTTTATTGTTGTATTTGATTCGGTTAGTTAAATTAATTTTTGGTTGCAAAAAATTGTATGCGAAATAATTTTTTTTGTTGGTATTTCAAAAATGAATAGCAAGGCAAAAACTTACATTTTCTTGATATTATTGGAAAAAAAACGTGTCTAGTCTATGCCTTCCTTATCCCACTGCTGAAATAAATCAGTTAAGTAGAAGACTCAGCACTATTTCTGAAATTTGTATTGTACTTGTTGAATTAATGATTCAAAATACAATTAACAGCCTTTAGTTCTATGCAAATTTTTCGTTTCGTCAAGGTGATTTCCTTGGACTCATCAGTGACACATAGTAAGGGCTTTGTCATACGCGATTTGCGCAGTCAAATCAGTTCGTCCGACAAGAATTTGTATTTCTTAAGGACTCTTATTTTTGTTTGTTGTGAAAAAAAAAAATTACATAAAACTTATTTATTTTTGCCAAGCTAGGGCCGAAGTAAAAGTATCAACTCGCTGCCTAAGATGCTTCCCTCTAAATTTGAGAAAACAAAAAAATTTAGACGAACAAATACTCTGAATAAATTTTTAGAAGAATAAAATTTTCAAATCCTGGGATTTAAATTTTTTAATCCAAAAATCCCGGGACTGAAAAAACATCTCGTGATTGCAATCTCTCAACGTGAGGCAAATTATTCCAAGAAAATTTTGTAATGATTTCTAAAAGAACTAACTTTCTTCTTTTAAAATCTGTTTAGATCTTACCATTATCTCCTTTTGGTTCTGGGCAGTTAATTGAAAGCCTTTCATTAATGATAAAAATACAAAGGGGGATGGCCAAAATTTTGTGGGAGCTGGTCCATTTCTCAACACGAATGTGTCAAACATCGTTGAAAAGGTTTATGTTGAAACATCATTTCATTAAGCAATAAACCATAAGGTTGACAGATATTCGGCTTCTAAATACTTAAAAGAACAATTATGCAATTCCATATTTGGACATTGTCTTCCTACTCAATATCAGCCGAATATCTCGTGAACCCCATGGTTTAGCAAATGATTGGTTTTGTTCACTCCGGAACACGAACAAAAATAATGATTTTTGATTAATTTAAAAACAAGACAAAATTAGGAGAAAAGCTGGGTGGAATTTTAGTGTTTACTATAGACTTTGAGGTTGAATAAAGTTCAAAGGATAGATGCTATGAATTTGTATAATCTTAAATGAATATTACCCTTGATTTTTACCAATGTTTAGTTCAAAAGAACGTGATCGGTCCAAAAGTGTGATGTTCTGCAAATGTACCTTCTATCAGTCTGGATGTCTGTACGTCCACTGTACGTACGTTGATCTATTGAGCCTAAACGGATTAACCAATAGGTTTAAAATTTTATACCGAAATTTTATCTATAGTCTCTATAGACAGGTTAGGAAACCGAGTCTTTATCAAAAACTCATAATTTTGGGTTTGGAGCAGCAGCATGATATCGACAATTTATTGATATTGTTTGATTATTTTTATATGTTTTAATTTATTGATGAGAATGTTTGGAACGGATGAATCATTAAGTTTGAAGTTTTGTACAGGCATTTTATGTAAAGTCCCTATAGTCCGGCCAGGAAACCGAATCTTTATGATTAGAATTCATTCTTTACACATTAAATTAAATTTAGGTTGGGAGTCGTTTTTGTAATACTGTCTCATGGACGCCATTTTTAAAAATTTCTTAGTCAGGTCAGGAAATCGAAATCCCTGCGATTTTATTGGGGAGGGAGGGCTTTAGTAACATACTTGTAATTTATTTTTGACATGCGAGGGAAGTAATTTTGTTATCTGTGGGAAATGGTCAACTAAATAAAAACTCGTAAATTACTTGATAAATTTCTATGATTAAAATAAGGATTGATGTCTTAAAAGAAAGGTTTTGAGTAGATACACCTTTGAGTAAGATTTCAGTGTTGGCATTTTCGCGCGAATATACTTTTTTAATGTCAACAGGTACAACTTCCACGTCTTTGATCATTTTGTGTATTCTATACGTTTTGGGAAATAAAATTGATATTTTGAATTGTAAGTGGTAAGTAGACGATTGGGCGCCATTTTTTTTTCAAATGGCGTGATAGGATTACAACCATTACTCTGGAACTAAATTACGTCCTTAGCATATCAAAAATAAATTACAGATATAAAAATATATATATAGATGGGCGCCATTTTCAAAATGGCTTCCAAGCGGGAGGATTACAAAAATGACTTCTAAGCTAAATTTCATTCTTAATATGTAAAGAGAGAATTCCAGTCATAAAACAAAGTTCCACCCCAAAAACCGCACGGAATTCGGTTTCCTGACCGGACTTAGAAGCAATTTGAATTTTTTTTCTAATTCATTTAAAACGTGAAGAAGCTTCTTGTGCTTTTCAAAAACATCTTAAACGATAAAGCTAAGTAAGTGTAGCAAAACTGGGCCACGGGCTTTGACTAAAAATTCACATAACGGTTAGACTATTCTTCATAGAATTGTCTTAGTTTTGAGTTATTCTCATTTTGTCTCAACAAATTCTGTTCCAATTTCGAGCACAAGTGCTTCCAAATAGTACAAATAATATTGTATTTCAAATTTCACAAAAAAAAATGAAAACAAATGCTTTATATATCTTGAATGCCTTATAATGTCCACATAACCTTGAACCACAAAAGCCAGTCGTGCGATATAGTCAGGCATTTTTTTTTTTTTTGCCAAAAAAATATAAAATAATTTGTTTATAAGTACTTTACAGACAAATAAAAATACATTTTATTTAACATATTCAACATATTGTTTACAATTTATATTAATTTTCAATCAAATTTTATTTTTGTTTTTTTAGATCTTCCATACTCTTAAGGCTCCAATCAATAAGTTTCATGCCACAATTCTTCTTGGTATGGCAGAAATGATAAGTACAATACTCTCTGTTTGCTTAGTGCATTTTACAGGAAAACGGCCTTTAGTACTTATATCAACAATAGGCTGTGGACTTTGCTTTTTTAGCACAGGAACTTACGCTTATTTTTTGAATGTTATTCCTGGTTTTGCCATTGACAATATAGTCGTTAATGCATCTTCATTAGTTCCAAAAGATCATCTCATCACAGTGGATAATATAACAAACATTTTCGAACATAATCCAATTCTTGGAAAGGATCCAGATAAGGCCGGCATGGTAGGCTATGAGATAACAACAATTCTACCAGAGTTCTTAGATACGACTCTGCCTCCGTCCATTGGTCATGTTGTTGAAGAACCATCAGTGAGAGTTAAAAGATCAAACGATAGCTTCTATATGGATCCTGCTGAATTTAATCCTTTCGATAGTCTACCGATATTTGATTATGGAGAAATCAATGAAACCACCGAGATTTATCATCAGAGTGAAAATATTAAAGAAGAGATCACAACTGAAGCAGTTATAATAAACGAAGAAGTTACTTCGTCAAATGTTTTGGATAAAGACATTCCAAGTAAGGACCAGGTAGCAAGTGATATTTTATTGCCAATTCCTAAGCAAGATAAAAATAACTTGGTTTGGTTACCATTGATTCTTTTGTTGGGATCAGCATTCTTTGCCCATCTTGGTATTCGTATGATTCCGTGGATTTTAATTGGAGAGGTGTTTCCCGCTTCTGTGAGAAGTACAGCATCAGGATTGGTCAGTGCAGTTGGTTATATTTTTGGATTTCTCGCGAATAAACTATTCATTCAAATGCTAGCTACAATGGGTTTACCTGGAACTTTCTGGTTCTACTCATTTGTTGCTATTGGTGGAGCCACGATCTTATTTTTCGCTCTCCCAGAAACTGAAAATAAGACATTAGCGGTAAGTTTTTGTGTATTTTAAATTGAATTTGAGTTATTTTAGTTATTTGTTTCTTTATTTAAACAAGGAAATTGAAAGTTACTTCTCGAAAAAGACGAAACGTGGTCGCAAGGCTTCAATTTCTTATGATCATTCCAAGCCACCTTTTCAAACAGATGTGGAAAATATGAATAGTTTGAAAGTTCCAGCTGTTCAAAAAGCAATTCAGCTGCAACAGAGTGATCTTGTTATATCTCATTCGGTAGATCGGCCTGCTGGCCATCCCAATCCTGGATTTGATGATACAGAAGAGAAAAACAACACGACACATTTGTAATATATATCTAATGTAATAATTGTATATTGGTTGTTCAAATATTATATATATTATGTTTGTATGATATATTTATAAGTGCCAGTTTTTAATTAGTTAATTTTTATTTTTAGATGTACATACAAATAGTTTTATTAAAACGTAACTAAAAATTTGCATTTTATTTATTTCGGACAAATTTAAAGCTTATGAAAGATTTAAGAATTTAAACGTTTGCTCCTAGCATCTACTTATATATGTTTGGTAAGGTTGATTTGGCTGCCAAAACGTCAAAGGCCAAATTGCTGATTTACCTAAAGCCCGTTTTTAGTGCTTTGTAAGGGCTGAATTTAAATAAGATTTAATAAATCCTGCAAATAAATTAAACCCGAGTTAACTCAGAAACAGTTTTCTACTGGAGAATTAAACTTAACTTTAAGAGCCACTTTTACAAATTTTGAATTCGTGATTCAGCAGTTTTAGCTCACCGGCTAACTAACTGATCGTTGAACTTAAATAATTTCGCCGAAATCAGTCAGTAAAAATTTTTGTACCACGCGCATCAAAATTTGAACCACGTTTGTACTATAACCGGTCCTAAAGGCCAGTTGTACAAATATATATAATCTGTGGTCCAACATTTAATTGGCTACTAAAACATACTTGGGCCTTGAACCATAGTTAAACCTCAGTAAATCCACCAAAATCAGGGTATTAAAATTGTTGAACCATTCCAAAGAATTCAAATTTGAATTAAATTTTTGGAACATACAAGACTTTTTTGTGTACCTGTACACCATGTCCCACATTCACCGCTGCAGATAAAAACCATGGGTTATTGAGGTCATCGTAAGTCGAAAAACTTAAGAGGCAAGGTAATTTTCACGTTTCCGCTTCGTTCAGAAGTTATATAACAGGTATTCTTTTTGAGAAGTTTTTTTTATAAAAAAAATAAATAAATAAATTTGGTGGCGCAACAGCTCGTGGAGAATCAGGGCCTAGTGACTTACAACTCTCAACTTTTCCTGTGTGTGTGATGTTGGCAGGAATGGAGGAGGCCTACAATTTTTGGCCGAGTCCGAAGCACTTATTCATGACTCTTGGAGAATTTTTCAGTTCCTGGCAAGAGGTGCCTCACGTTTCTGTTTTTAGGTAGCCGCGGCTGAGAATCGAACCCAGACCCTCAGCATGACAGTCCAACGCACTAACCATTATGCCACGAGGTACTACTTTTTTTTTTAATATATAATTCAAATTGTATATACTACTGAAATAAATCAGCCAAGTAGAATACTTAGCATTCAGGATTGGACATGTTGAATTATTGATTCAAAATAGCTTTTTTAAGTCCTACACATTGGCGTTACGTTCACCTTACACACTTGGACTCATAAGTGACAAAGTGAGAGCCTTTGTCACACGCAATTTTTATTAAGTTCAGTTAAAAAAAAGTGATTATTAATTCTAATTGTGAAAAAATGAATCGAACTTTCAATAAAAAAAAAGAAAATTATACTTGAATAAACTGATAAGTTGGGGAAAACAACTTGAAAATTAAAAAATCGCATTTGATACTTACTTAAGAGACTGCATAAGACAAAATGTTTGAACGGTTTAAAATTGATGCTATAATAAAAAAACAAAACAAAAAACGGTCGGGGTTCGGCAAAGATAGAGCCACTTAAAGTTTGAAACCGTTATAACTTATAAACGAGAAAATTACCTTCAAAATATTTTAACTTAAAATGACATCAGGAACACATCAAAAAATAAAATTTGAAATAAGCCAGTTTTATTTCTTGAGCACTCAGTAATTTTCCTCCGTTCTTTGACAGAGCAGGAGAATACAATAAAAATAGGATTTCTCACATAGAAGTAAAAACAACTCTCCTTTTCTTTTCTTTTTATGTAATTCACAGCGACAAAAAATATTTGAGCAAGCGATTCCAAAAATAAAAAAAAATAATTCTACTCAAATTTGTACACGAAGGCGATGGCGTTTAAAATAAGATGTATTTAAGTAACGTTGCTTAAAGCCTAGTACGCAGATCGAGCTAAAATTTCACTCCCTTTTCCCTTTAAACACCAGCTAAGCTCCTAGCATAATTTTGACATAAAATTTGTGTGCAGATTAAATTACAAAAAACAGTTGTTCTCTGAAAATAAATTATATTCAACAATTTCAAAGAATTTGTATTCATTGTTTTAAGTGAATGCAACCAAATAAAATAGGTTTTTCCCTTTTTGCATTAATAAATCCATTGTCTTTGAATATTTCTCGTTCTCAATTTTGATTTCCACAATGTTAAGCTCACATAAATCTTACAAACAAAAAATCTGCCACAATTTGGCTCAAGAGTTAATGTCCCGAACAATTATTTCACGCGCTAAATTTTGACAGATGGCGCCGTACAGCAAGAATCGAAAATTTTATTTTTTAGCTGGAGCTGCGTACCTCTCGGCTGAAGTGCTTGGCTGAGTTTTAGCTCAGCTTAATTTTGAGAGAATTTTGTATGGGAAAATTAGTAGTAGATATCGATTTCACATTATAACGTAATTTAGAGGCATTTTACAGTTACGAAGCCTTTAAATATTCTTAGTAAAAACGGCTGAAATTTTACTCAAAAGCTTGCACCATTTAAATCAAAATTGTGTATTTATCAGAGGACAAAAATGTCACAAGCATAAGTTTTCTCTGTGTGCACAAAAATGCGAAATTTTGTACCGAAGCGAACTTTTCCTTATGAACAGACCACACAAAGGTGAAAAGCTTTTTTATATAAGTTACTATCTGAACAGAATGAGCAATGGAGCTGGAATAGATGTCAAAAATGCTGCAGCCGGAGCTAAAAAGAGTTAAATGATTTTAAAATTTACGAAATGTCTACATTGTGTTCTTACTGAAAGACGTATTAACGATTTAAAATGCGTTTTATGCATGTAATATCGGAAATACGCCTTCCAGTAAGAAGACAATGCAGACATCAGGCTCCATTATACAACTAAACAGATAACGCCGTCCTGTTTTTTTTCGCTTTGTTCTGCGCATCTACGTCATCGACGCACAACTTTCCCCGATACTTTTGTTCTTTTTATAATACAAATGTGTGTGCAGAATCCTTAAAACAATAAGTGCATTGCTTTTAGGAAATTATATTTCATATTTAATTAATAAATTTTAGTCAAATATTCTTTGTTTTATTTATCTTGGAAAAAGTATTTTTGTGCGTCGATAACGTCATTTTATGTGAATGATGCGCAATGCATCTATCATGCCTATTATTGATATGAATTACAAAAGAATGCAACTTGGCTTGACTATTTATGTCGTTGGCTAATGTGACAAAATCTTGTTTTTGGCAGTGTGAAATCAAAATCCCGAAAGTTTTCAGTTGAAATCTCAGATGTGCTTTGGTGGACACATAGTATATTACACAGGATGTACCTGTACCTACGCTACACGGAATATAAAAAGGAGGTGAAAATGAAGAGAATACAAGAAGAATTATCGGGTTTGAATTAACTAAAAATTTGCAGCCTTATTCATAAACGCATCATAGCGAGTGCAAACGTATTACGATTTCCCATATTTGGTTCTTTATTTGGAAGAAGCATTACATAAATAAAATGGGTCGGGAAATGTTTTATGAAAAAGGATTTATGCAACGTTACATAGCGGCTACATAAATTCCTTATCCAGTGCATAACTATTCATTGTTTTTAGTGGATTCTCGACAATTCCATGGTAACTCACGTATCACTCATCATTGAAAACTTTTATGATGATTTTGAGGCATTAAAGTGAATAAGGCTGTTGAGTTATTAAACTCACACACAAGAGATAAGCAAAATCGTTCAATGTAAACTTAGACTATTTGTGACAACACACCCTATGAAAAAAGCCTCTTTTTTCTACGCAAGATCTTGTAGTTTTAAAACATACAACTCTCCTATTCTACGAAATACACAACAAAATTAAATGTCAAAAAATGAATATCTACCTTTCTCATTCACTCTTATGCAAAAACACACTGCAGTATGCAGTGTCCATCGCTTTTTTGTTTTGATTTGTTTTTTGTTTTCTCAAAATCGGGACACACAACTTTTTATATTTTATATTTATTTTATTTAAACACATTGAAAAATACAAAACTAATTAGAATTATTCAATTCTGATTGCGATGTGCAGTGTGTTTAAACTAGATTTAAATAAATATAGTATTGAAGATGCTTGCAGAACGTGCGGTAGATGTGACGTTATAACATCAGCGAGCCTAGTAAATATTTTTAGTTCTGAATCTGGAGACGAACAAAAACTGAATATTCTTCGACTATTCAATTTATGGAAATTAAATGTAAGTAATAACTGTTAGTCAAATGTATAGTTAAATAGAAATCTCTTTCTCAGATATCTGAAAATGATAGCCTGCCTCAAAAAATGTGTAAACAATGTGTTGGCAAATTCACTCTCGTCCACAATTTTCGCAAGCAATGCGAAAACGTTCAAAGTGCTTTTAAAATACTCTTGTACGAGCAACACAGGGTAAGATTTCTCGAAAACATTGATAAGGAATCTTTCAAGTCTGAGAAACTACTTGAGGTTCAGCCAAAATTGGAAGAGCAAATCACCATTAATGAAAGTCAAAACTTCGAGTGTTTTGATGAAATTCCTTTTGAAGATGGAGAGTTCAAGAGTGTTCATTACTTTGAGCTCGAGCCCCACAAACTCTCAGATTCTAACTATGAAATTATCAAAGAGAATTCGACAGAAAGGAAAACAGAAACGCCAACGGCATCGGTGGATAATACATCGGATATGTTTGTTGATGACTTTAATGAAGATAGAGGCATTGATGACGATTGGAATACTATTTCAGAGAATCAAGTTCCAAAATTAGAGCGCAACAATGATGATTCAAGTTTGGATTCCGATTTACTAAGCTCGGACGATGAACGCAAACTAAATCGTAAGAGCAAAGTTAAACCCAATAAATTTAAATGTGAATTTTGCAAAAACTTCTGTCTGGAAAATCAAGAAGACCTAGACAATCATGTCAAAGAAATTCATTCAACTGAGACCCCTTACACGTGCTCTCTTTGTCCAAAAACCTTCACCAATGCAAAACAAAGAAATTGCCACTTTATGGTGAGCCATAAGTGGAAGTCGCACGAATGTGATGTTTGCCACAAAATGATAAAAGGTGGTAAGCCGGGTCTTAAGAACCACAAAGACAACGTTCACAATAAATCCGACCATGAGTGCAATATATGCCATAAAAAATTCCAAAATATCTCCTTGAGTCGGTTTAGGTATCATCTGCGGTGGCATGACAGCTCAAAGCTATTCTTTTGTAAATCTTGCAAAAAAAGCTTTGTTACCAAATATCATCTAGAAGAGCACGAACGTACGCACACTGATGAAAAGTCTTTCTTGTGTAATATATGCGGTCTAGGTATGAGAGTAATGTCTGGATTTGTCTCACTATTATGAATCTGCTTTTAAATATATTTATTTTATTTTTGTTAAGGATTGCGGTGCAAACAAAATTTGATTTGGCATATGAAGACACATACAGGAGAAAGGACATATCAGTGCAATCAGTGCAATAAAGGTACTTCTAATAATTTTATAAGTAATTTTTTTGTTTTGATTATATTAAAAATACCAAATTATCTCGAATCTTAAAACTTGCTTCACTTTTCCTCTTTTTGTATCTGACACCAAATAAAATAAGTACGTAGTGGCTGACAGTTGGTGCGTTGCTGTTTGCTGATGTGCAGCGCAGTGGCTGCTGATTCAAAAGCATCAGCAACAATGCATCAAAAATTTTCTTGATTCTAGTCTGTTTGAAGTTTGCGCATCACTTGATGCAAGTTTGCAATAATAAACACATTACACAAAAATTCATGCGGGTTTGATACATTTATGAATGTTTGGCGGAAACGATTGTGCATCAGGGCCTTAGTGACTTTCAATAATCAGAATTCCTGTGTGAATGTTGTTGGCAGGAATGGAGGGGAACTTCTCTTTTTACCGGCTATAAGAGTCAACGGATTTTGGCGATTTAACTGGTCCAATTGTGGTTAAAGCATGTTACTGGCTATTTTCACATTCATATGTACTTGAAACTTTAACCATGGTTGAACCCCAGTAAATCGGTCAAAATCAGTAATTTTAAATTGCTGGGCCATGGATCAAATATTTGACTTCGCAATCAAAAAACATTTTTTATGTTTTTCAACATGCTTCGAAGAAAATATGAAATTACAGTTTAAACTAAGTCGATAAAAGAAGAAAATTGGGTTGGCTCGCAAACTCTTTAATCATTGGTTATTATTGTTCTGGAAGGAATGCCTAGTACGCTGGTGATGCGAAACGAAAACCCCCATATAAAAATGACGTGAAGTGAACAATGGCCAGTGGAGAAAGTCTTTTTTCGTCATTTCTCACCGATACAGACTTGCGAATGTGTTTTGAAACGTTTGATGTTTAAAACCACAATGCCTCAATTGACTAGAAAAAAATAAAAAAGCTGAAATTTAAAAAGCATTTTTTTTTTTAATTTCAAATTCACAAGCATACAAAGCGAGAATTGCAACAGATTTTTCTTTTGTAATCGACCTGTCAAGTGTTCAACAAACACAAAGAATTGGAAAAAAATTGCTTCACGAGCACGTTCAGCGGGTGAACAAAAATGCAAGCTTTAAATGGATTCACGACTCATTATTCATAAGTATGTACTAAGCTATATTTGCGTTACGAAAAAAACACCTTAAAACGTGTAAAACATTAAAAAACATTGGGTGACCCAGCTATCGGAGTCTATCGAGTTTAGTTTTGTCACTATCTGCTTAGAGGTAGATTAGGTACAGGCCGTAAGTGAAGCTACATAATCGGAAAAAATGCCGAGTTTTATAGCAGATGAAACCTAAATATTTTTTTTTGTTTGTAATATATTTATACTTTTGAAGTCGAGCTTTTGTTTGCCATATATCTAATTGTGAAATCATCAACAAAGAAAAACGAACCCTTTAAACCCCTGCGGTTTTGCACTCATGACCTTTCAAGACCTTTTGTTTCAGCTGCAAGTGGAAAGATTTTCGGTGGTGTCTGTTAGGATCTTAGCAGATAGACTAATGTTGAAATTTTGTCTTCAAAAGTAAAGTATAATAAAATAAATAATTGAATGGGAAATCTTGCCCCATCAAAGAATTCCGCCTTCATCAAAGGTATATTGAGCGCACTCAAACGCTTATTGTCACCGAGCGAGTCTGTTCGTCACCGTCATTTTTTCCTACCCACCCTTCAGGTACCTAAATTGTATTGCCTAGTATTTCTACTACATGTCTCATGGGACACTTTAACCATAGTTGTCACTCGACTGTAAAGTCAGGGAAGGAAAATTTGGTCAGGGATAGTCAGGGAATTTGCAAATTAGGAAGGAAATTTTTTTTCAACACTTATTTTGTCTAACATTTTTTTCTTGAACCTAGCAAACAGTTTCAAAAAACGCTCATTTTTTCTCCTCGACTAGAGGAAAAAGTTCAATCCATCTGGTCCAATCAAATTAAACATTTTTTTCATCACAGAAAACTACTTTACGATACTTTATAACTTTCTACTTTGGTATATAAATTTAATAAAATTGCAAATAGGCTTAAATTATTCGCTGAAATGTAGAAATATTATCACTCGTACTAGATAGTTGCCTTTTTTTCCAGTAATTGAAGTCGACGCGTTAGACACAATTGTGAAAATTCCTTGCCTATCACTTGCGGATGCTGTAAGCTTCGGGCATCGTTTAAAATTAATAATCGCATCTTTGTTTATTTCTCAGATATAAAGCATATCATTCTATTTATAAGTCCTTAAAGCCAAAACGAGCCATAAATTATTATTATTATTACATTCAAAAAAGTTGTTTTCCATTTTTAGGCTTATGGTTTTTTAATTAAAAGTAAATGGCATAGAATAAGGAAACATTTTTGTTCGTATAGAACTGTTAATTATGATTAATAGCACAAACTTAAATTAAAGCCAAATGAAGTTGTTAAAGGTGTGACCCTCGGCAAGTTCAAAGCAAAAGTAAAAAGTTCGATTTTTCAAAACTGCAAAATTCATACACGGTTTTTTTTTGTATAAAATGTATGTTGAAGCTTTATTTCTTCTTTTATCTTGACATCTGATCTGAATACTCAGTCTTATTATGGGTTTCACGTGAACAATATCCAACGCGGAAAAATTGACATTTCACTTGTCATCCGAGGATTATTTTTTTTTTTTTTCATTTGATAAGGGAAAACTTGGAAATTGATCGAGGAAAGTCAGGATAAAGTCAGGGAAATTTATTTTAAAAAATAGTGGCATCTATGTTAAAAGCACATAAATTTTTTTGTTGATTTTACACCAAAAAGAAAAATTGTAAAAAATAAACTTTCGATAAAAAATATCTTTTTTTACTTAATTTAAAATTTGATTTAACCTTTAAAGCCTTCCCAACACCAACTGCTCTGGCGTGCCACATAAAAACTCACAGTAACGAAAAAAAGCATGAATGTGAAATTTGCAATAAACTATTTAAAACAAAAGGAAGCCTCAAAACGCACATAGGTAATGTACACAAAGTGGATTTTAATGACGGAACTCCAAATTCATCGCCACGCTATTGTTGTCAATTATGCCCAAGAAATTTCATCTTTGAACACGATCTCATTAAGCATTTAAAAACACACGAACATAGGCGGCACGTTTGTGAGGTATGCGGCCTGTCCTACCTACAGTCTTCCCATCTGAAAAAGCATATGGATATAGTGCATCTGAACATTAAACCTCATGTGTGTTCCATTTGTGGACATGCTTTTCCATTTGAATTTAATCTCAAGCAGCACGAGCTAACGCATAAAGGTAATTTTATAGGGATTTAATTATACAATATACGTTGCTGTTTACTCTTGATTTTTTTTTAGAAAAAGGATTTAAGTGTACTGTGTGCGATAAGGCATTTACACTGCTCCCATCACTATTATCACATCAGAGAACTCACACCGGCGAAAAACCCTACCAATGCCATATATGCGATAAGGCATTCACAAATAGAGGAAATCTTAAAAGTAAAATTGTTTGCTTTGATTTTTTATGGATAGCATACTTAAATTTGATAATATTTTAGGCCATGTTGAGAAGCATTTGATAGAGCAGAAGCAAAATCAGACTTTTACACAAATTGTTCTACCAGTTATTTCTGCCTCTGCAGAAATTCCACAACCATCAGAGCTAAATATCTTTGATATTAATAGCTCTTGTGATCAAGCAGAACAGCAAGATTTTAGCAATGAACTAATCAATCAATGTGAACTTGAAACATTGAAATAAATTTTTATTAGGTATAAGCATTGTCTATTTATTTATGTAAACTATATCATATAATTAATTTAGACCTCATCAAAGCCAGAATAGTCCAAAATCTCGCACAAAAAAATAAAAATCTATTAAAATTCGTAAAAATTGGTAGTTTTTGGAAGTTAACGAACAAACAAATAGGAATAAATATAAATTTAAATAAAACAGACGAAAGTCTTACGAGCCGATTTGTCCCCCCTGTCTAAATTCTATTGGCGAATGAATTCACGGCACCTAGCAGTGTCCGCTGTGAGCTTTTACTAATAATAACAAAGTACCTAATAAAATAATACCTATACATTTTGTAATAATTGAACCTAATCTCTTAAACCTCCTTCATCGACTACGCACATGATATAATTTTGGCTGACGACATGAATCCATTTTGGATCACAACAACAACAATACAGGTTTTTTACATTTTTCATCTTCAAAATAAAGGAAATTATTCATAAGTAAATGATAAGTGATACATATTCTTTTTGATTTTTAAACTTATGTACATATATATTTATTCCAGTTCAACTATAATATAGATAAGTGTTCATATAAAATTTATTAGTAAAATTTAAGTTTTAATTTTTTAGTTTTCTCTAATGGCAAATAAATTGAACGTCAAATCAAAAAAAACTATCGCATAAGTAAGTAACCTGCGCTCACTACTAGTAGGTGTGGAAAGCAACTTACCAGGTGTCAATAGTAGCCTTATATTGTAACTTTACTCTAAGACTTTAATCTTGAAAATAAGAAGGTTTTAATTCAAGTGGCTTCGAAAGGCACGCTCCCACGACCATAAGTGTTCAGGTTTTTGAACAAATCAACCCGTGTATCGGCTTGTTAAGTGATTAATTTAACGGTTGGCGATTGTGGTAAAGAAAATCAATGAATTTTGAATTTTTAAATTTATTTTCAAGCTTTTCGAATCAGTTGATCTTTGTGTGTACACACATGCTGAAAAAATTATTGAGATTTATAAGTAAGTTGTAAAGTTGTAAACTGCGTTAATATGTTTAATTTTCCATAGAAATTGTGAGAGATCTACAAAGTTTAAAACTTTACAACGTTTAGAACCGATCTAAGTTGTTATATGAATACCCTTAATAATAAATATAAAAGGGTATTCATCCAACTGCGTAAAGTCGTCGTAAACGTACTAAAGTTTGTAAGCTGCGTAAATACATATGTCTGATTTTCCATAACATTTGTGACACATTTACAAAACTTACAACTTTTACTACGTTTACGACGACCTTCCACAGTTTTATGAATATCGTTAGAGTATTTTAGTACATTTTCTTACATTATTTATTTGTGTGTTTTCTATTAGATAACATAAATAGAAAACACTTTCGAGTTGATTAATAAACAAAAATTAGAAAAAACTTGTAAACATAATATGGGTATTCATACAACAGTGTAAGGACGTCGTAAACGTTGTAGAGTTTTAAACTTTGCTATGTTTAACATAAATTCAAGAAAGGAAAACGTATTGACACTATATTGACATATTATATATGGACTACTTAGTAACCAACTTTCGAATTAATTTGTATGCGCCTTATTTTTTTTACTTTTTGCCTCAAAGCCACTGTCAAATAGCACACACACACAGTCCCCCGTGAAAAATTTGATTTTTGTGTGTTCCTTGCAACCAGAAAAAAATCGATTTGAAATGGTTATAAGGATTTGTTTTGACAATAAAATCGATTTTGTTTAGAAAAAAACTGATTTTGTTTAGAAAAAAAAAACGGTTTTGGGGTGTAAGGAATTCGACATTTGTTATCTTATGTCGAATTCCTTTCAACCTTTGAAGATTGATTTCAATTTTCGGTTGCAAGCAAATCTTCTCAGTGTATTTGCAAGTCTGTGTAAATTTTGCTAAAAACGGAAGGTTTGACTTGTCTAAAAAATTGATCTTTTCTTCTAAACAAATTGATTTTTTCTAAACATCGATAATCGATTTTTTTATTGGAAGAAATTATACATTAGATCACCTACCCGCTATTCGAGCGATGGCGAAGCAATGACACGTGTGCCATTGGGGGCACCTGACGAAAAAATATGGGCATGACATTAATTGATAAACCCGATTGTACCAGTGGCAGCATCAGCTGTCTACATCGAACTTAGGGCCGTTTTAGAAAACTTCACGAGAAGAACTGTTATTCTGAATACCTAGTCTAATACTACCAACTACACATGCCATATGCGTTCCATTAAAATATGCAAGAACTTAAGTACTCTACCACCAAAGGAAAATGGCTAATAAGATATTCACGTCGTAATTACTATAACTACGTACGTAAAGTGTAAAGTTTGCATGGACGACCTTTTTTATACATTTAATTGAATGCTAGGTTATTCAATCAGAGTAAGAGTCACAACTCACAATGACGGTTGGATAAGTTTAAACAGTTTGGTTAATTTTCCGCAAAATCCTTGAATAAGTTTTACCAAAGTATTTGAATCATTTCCCATACAAAATTTGACAGTAGTTTATTAACTTAACTATAGTTTTACGAAGTTGCATGAATACTAGCCCTATTCTCCCCATCATCATTGATGCTGTGATGCCTCACAAGTCACAAGTGGTGTAACTAATTGTGCGACTTTTTCGTACTCTACCCCAAACCCCTCCTCCCTAAAGTCACAGCTTGTGAGAGTCATAAAACAACCGAATTGTTATTCGGTCACAACTCACAATTTACTTGAGTTTTTCCAATAATTGAATTATCTTTCAAAGTGGACATTATGTTATCTGTGCGAAAGAGAACGAACTGTTTTGTTCTTTTGTTTCTTAAGCAAAAGAATAGGACAAAGGTGCGATATTCTTTTGCTTTGCAATTATGAGACTGAAAAACTGAATTCATATTCCGGTGTGTTCGTGTAGTTCTCTCTGCGATTGCTTATAGAATTGCTGATGTGTGCGCTCATCGGTTAAGAAGCTATTAACAAAATGCTGTGGTGTGTTTTGAGATTTCTCATGCGTGTGAGTTTTTTGTCTGATTTTCGTTATATATGGAGTCAGGGTGTAAGGGGGAGAATCGGGCTGCTACTATCATTAGATTCGCCAGCCCTGATCGATTGGTAAACGTCAAACAACACTATCCGTTTACACCTTAAATGTAAAATAAAAATTAACAAATACCGCACATGGCATTTCCATTTCTTATTCGATTTCGTTTGCTCTCGCGCCCCCAAACATCAACTACTACCTTCTTAAAATCTTTCCAAAAGTTCTCAAGAGCAGCTTCAACGAAGTTGCATTCAAATAAAATTGCGAATTCAATTATGTCCAGCAACGAGAGCATGCCTAAAAAAGCGAAAGCGGATCAATTTACTATTGGAACGCATAGTGGCACTTTTCACTGTGACGAAGTCCTGGCATGCTTTATGATTAGACAATTGCCCGCGTACTCAGATGCGAAAATCATTCGGAGCCGTGACGATAAGGTACTGGAAGAATGTGATATGGTCATTGACGTTGGAGGAGTATTTAATCACGAGTGTAAACGTTATGACCACCATCAACAGACCTTTCAAGAGTCGATTGTCTCATTGAGACCGGAAATTGGTCTAGATTCCAAAATAAGGTGAGTACGGACTAGTGATTTAATAATATTGGAATAGCATTGATTCTAAACTGAGTTACAGATTAAGCTCGGCGGGTCTTATTTACGCCTTTTATGGCGAAGAAATAATCCAAGCAATTATAAAAAAGAATGGAAGCGAACAGTTATCTACCTCGGACTTAAACGCAGTGTATAGGCAAATCTACAAGAGTTTTATTCAAGAAATTGACGCCATCGACAATGGCATTCCAATGTTCGACGGAGAACCACTTTACAACATTTCAACCCATCTGAGTGCTCGTATTAATAAACTTAATCCGTCATGGGACGCAGTTGACTATGATTTGGACAGTATTTTTCAGCTTGCAATGGTCAAAGCTGGTGAGGAGTTCACCGAAATCGTCATGAGTTTAGCCAACTCGTGGATAAAGGCTCGTTCATGTGTCAGACATGCGATAGAAAATGCGAAGAAAGTCCACGAATCTGGCGAGATTCTGGAATTGGTGCCTTTTTGCCCGTGGAAGGAACATTTAGCCGTTTTGGAAAAAGAATACAATATCGAAGGTATACCCAAGTATGTCCTTTACCATGAAAAACCCGATAGCTGGAGGGTTATTTGCGTGCCGAACACCCCATCTAGTTTTGTTTGCAGAAAATTTCTTGTAGAGAGTTGGCGAGGTCTGCGGGATGAAGAGCTTTCGAAACAAGCCGGCATTTCGGGACTGAATTTTGTTCATCATAACGGATTTATTGGTGGCGCTTTTACAAGGAAAAGTGCCTTAAAGATGGCCGTAAAAAGTTTGGAAAATTAATAAAAACAATTTCAACAGTTATCCGAAGTAATATTTATTAATAAAAACGGTTTTCCACTTGTCCCACAAGAAATAAACAAACATTATTCGAAAATTAATTTTAGAAAATAAGAAAAATGCAAGGCATTGGCTGCCGTCTCCTCTAATCCATTCTGGTTTTTAATGTCTTGACGGTGGTCTTGTCCTTTTCAATGATGTATACAGTTGCACCCCAACCGCTTATGGCATCGCGGTCAAATGCGTTGATCATTGCCTGCGAGATTACCTCAAACAGCTGGTCTGGTTCCAGATCGGGTTTCCACAATGTTTCACACATTCCATACAACTGCTCACCACAAGTACCGGCTACAACGAAATCATCTGGTTCATTGGGGCATCCGATCAGATCCATATTACAAATGAATGGTTCCAAAGTTTTCGGGTCCAGACCCGCAATAACTGGTTCAATGAAGTAAGGTCCAAAGCGATGTTCATAAAGAAAGCTCGACAGCATAGCCGAGAAACGTTTCGGTACCATTTCACGATTTTCGCGGAATTCGTACAGATTCTTTCGGAATGCCAGACGGTCTTTCACAGTGAGGATATCGGTCTGAAGGCCAACTAAACCGAGATACATACGTGGATTGATTTGGAATACTTTCTCGAAGTCGGTTTCTATGGTTTGCGCTTGGACACCGAAACGACGATCTGTAGCAATTGCTACGCAATCTTTGCCCCGCATAGCGACAACACAACCTCCATTATAGGCCAGGATGGACATTTTTGTTAAAATTTAGTGCGGAAAATACAGTAAATAAATTGATTTTAAATTATTTGCAAAAACTTAGGAGGATGACCAACAAATTGATTCTGTTGGATTTTTGGGGTTAGATTTTTCTGTTTCGCACAAAAGATGACAGGCAAATCAGATATCAGAAAAGACAAAAGATGGGGAAATTTATTTGAGAGTACTGCCAAACTACTGTTATCTCTTACCCTACGCCCACACGAGCAACGACAAGCCAGTTCGGCTACACACAACTACGAATTTTAGCCCAAAGTTCTGTCAAAGATCATATAAAATAAATAAAATTTGTAGAAATACGTAGTTATGGGAAGTACCCGAACAGACCTTATGTCTGTCTATTCGTTTACTTCCGAAAACTACGAATTTTATTTTTTAAATACGAGTTTTGCCAAATTTTGGTCTAAATTCGAGGAAATTCGTTGTATTGGGAGGTACGCGGACAGACAGTCAAATATCTATTTGTGTTTTGCTGTGACCAGGGCTGTCGTTTCAATTTTTGAGTAAGCAGTACTTCAAGAAAAAAAAACAGCACACAATTACGGCAGTAGAATGTGTGAAACTTTTCATACATTTAAGTTTTTTAATGAAAATCAATACATTAAGGGTATTCATACAACAGCGTAGAACCATCGTAAACGTTGTAAAGTTTTAAAATTCATAATTCTGTCACAATTTGAAGGGAAAATTTGACAGATTTACGCAGTTCACAACTTTACTACGTTTATGACGACTTTACGCTGTTGAATGAATACCCTTATTATCTGCAAAAATTATAGAACTACATTCGAGATAATTGCCTACTTTCTACTTAACTCTGTCGTACTGCATTAAGGTTCTCCCAAACCAACGCGAATGCGGAGCGATTCGCAGCGAATCATTCACAATAAAAAAAATATGACAAATACACAACGCTAAACAACAACAAAAATTCGCTGTCACCGCGAATTCGCGTTGGTTTGGGAGAGCCTTTAATGGTACTCAGAAGATTTCATTGTAAATCATGTTAATTTTGTGTCAAAAAAAAAACTATGTAAGTTTAAAAATAGGGGTTGGCAAGCAACAACATATCCAAAAGTGTCGATAAATAAGTCAGTAACAATGTAGATATAAAAGTTGAGATAAAGTTTCGTTAAGTTTAAACTTATGTGGCGCCGAAATCAGACTGAGTATCAAGTGAGCATAGCGTTTTATTGCTACTTGCATTGATGCACTAGCTATAAAAACTATGCCACTTAAAATCTCGCAAAGTTAGCTAACTAGTTTTAACTTTTAAACATATGTTTTGTACAGTAAAGGTATTCGTGCGAAAGCGTAAAGTCATCGTAAATGTAGTAAGGTTCTCCCAAACCAACGCGAATGCGGAGCGATTCGCACCGAATCATTCACAATAGTAAAAAATATGACATATACACAACGCTAAACAACAAAAATTCGTCGTTTACGATAGCTTTAAGGCTCTCCCAAACCAACGCGAATTTGCAGTGACGACGAATTTTTGTTGTTGTTTAGCGTTGTGTACTTGTCATGAACCTTAAAGGTTCTCCCAAACCAACGCGAATCGCTCCGCACTCGCAGCGAATCATTCACAATAGTACAAAATATGACAAATACACAACGCTAAACAACAACAAAAATTCGTCGTCGCTGCGGATTCGCGTTGGTTTGGGAGAGCCTTAAAGGTTCTCCCAAACCGACGCGAATCGCTCCGCATTCGCAACGAATCATTCACAATAGCACAAAATATGACAAATACACAACGCTAAACAACAACAAAAATTCGTCGTCGCTCCGCATTCGCGGCGACTGCGAATTTTTGTTGCTGTTTAGCGTTGTATTTGTCATATTTTGTACTATTCTGAATAATTCCCTACGAATCACTCCGCATTCACGTTGCGTTGGTTTGGGAGAGACTCGCTGTTGTATGAAAACCCCTAGTATGAAAATGGGAGCGATGTTTCTCAGAGATTTGAATTTTTTGATTTACGAGATTTTGATATTTGAGATTTCAGTTGATACCATGTTTGCAGAATTTTGTTGGTAGCCCTGACGCCACAAGGGCAGGTACTGCCAAGCAAGTTGCAATACATACACATTTGTTCAATAGCACATACAAACCCAAGCAACTTGCTCATCAACTAGCATGGAATTTTTGAAGCTAGTAGTGAAGGAAGTTGGGAGACAAGCAAAGTGGAAGGCAAGTGGAATGAAAATCACGAATTTGACAGGGAGTGTATGTAGCCAACTTGCTTGCCAGTACTTGCGCGTGTGGACTTGGGGTAAGAGATATAATTGCGAGATTGTATAAAGTGAGATTTTGTGATCTCGAGGTTATGAAAAACTGACTTATAAATGTGTGAAATTTCAGTTTTCAAGATTTTTGAGATTGTCCTTTTTCAAGATGGTGGCCTTAGCGTACTTAGGGTACAAGGGCGCTCCAAAAACGTAGTTTTATGTTGAGAAGATGTTGGCAAATACAAAACGTATATAAAATGTTGCCTATCGATTAATGCAATTTTAATCAATTTCTGACTTAATATGAAATAAATTTCTAATTTTGCTCGGCTAGAGATCTTTGACTGGAATTTGACAGTCCAAGCTGCCTTTTTAGGAGCTGAACATACAATCTGAAATATTAGGTATGTATTTACTTTAAATTTCTGTAATTTTCTGTGCATTTTCGATTTTTTGGAAAAAAACTCTGAAGCGTTTAATATGTGTGTTCCTTTATTTTGAATTTCTGTGATTTTTAGTCCAAACTTTTGTCAAAAATTGTTTTATATTAATTTTGACAGAACTTTGGACTAAAATCGTAGTTTTGGGAGGTACGCGAACAGACATAAAATCTTACATATAGATTTTTAGATTTCTGAATTTTCTAATCCTCTGATTCTGATTTATCAAAAATGAGCTATAAACTTCAATGTTTTTATTTGGTATTTACATTTTTATTAACGTTGTAATGGTGTCCGTGTCAAAAGTCAACACAACAAATACACAAAAACATAACGTCAAATTCCAAAAAGTTGCTCGGAAGTTGCCTAGTGGGCGATGGTGAGCAACTAAAAGTTGCCGGCAACTAAGTTGCCCAGTGGGTGCCAGGCCTTAGTCGGCGTTAAAGTGTACTTTACACGTCATATGACCTGTCTATTATTTTTTCTGTATGATTTGTCATATGAGCTGTCATTTCAAGTCAAGTCATACGGTTATCATATTTTTATGTTTACACGTCTTTACTTCGCATTTGATTTTCTCTATGGTTATCTGTCAAAACCAAAATAAAAGAAAAAAACTCGGTAACAAATACATTCTTGTAAAGCAAAATTACTTTCTTGGAACTATCCATTGTTGTTTTCATTCAAAATTCTAATTTTTTTGTAGAAAAATTTTTATTTTCAATACTCTGAATTCACTATTTTCCATGAAAACAACAATTCCTGTTTGACTTCTCAAATGGAATTAGCTGCAGCTCTAATGTCAAAAAAGTCATATGCTTTTTGCTTTTGAGAAGTCATATGAGATCTATGAATGTGTTCAGACGGTTTGGTTTGATTTGTTTGGCAGCTCATTTGAGAAATCATATGACTTCTATAATCGTGTAAAGTGGCCTTAACATGAAATCGCACCTAGCCGACGAATCCAAAAAAAAGTAATTTACTCCAGTTGTAGTAAAGTCCGAGCGCTGGTGGGAGTAGATTTTGACAGTTTTTTTATATCCCTACTTTAAAAGTTTGACAACCGACCAGCAAACCAAAAAGCAAAAAGTGAAAAACCGCTGGAACGTAGATAAACCAAACAAAAAACTAATTTTTAAAGCGATGTGTGGCCGAACTTGTTTGTAAGCAATTTGTATCTACATTTTTGGTGTTTTTATAATTAATTTTTGTTTGTGACACAGAACCCTTGATCCTGATCAGATTGTACACGCTTGTAAGTACAGAGGCATCAACCTGGATAAAGATACTGACAAACACGAAGCAAAACTATTTAAAGTACCCGAATGGAGGTCTGAGTTTAACTGCGGCAAGAAATTTCAACCCACCCATAATATTGCACCGACCGATGTGGCACCAGTTATTGTTTCAGGAGAACATTTTCGAAGTACAGATGAAGGCGAAAGTCCGGAAAGGGTTATCGTTCCAATGATGTGGGGAATGATACCTTTCTGGCATAAGGTAATGATTGTAACTTGTGTATGCTCTGTTTGTATTTGAAAACTACTTCCAAAAGGGAGACTACCGCAGGCACGGTCTGACCACAAACAACTGCCGGCTAGAACACATGCTAGAATCAAAATTATATCGAGGACCCTTTCAAAAGGGTCAGCGCTGTGTAATTCTCTGTGAAGGTTTTTACGAGTGGCAGACCACCAAAACTGCTAAACCGTCTTCAAGGCATGCCTATTACCTGTACATGCCTCAAATCGATGGAGTCAAGATATATGATAGTAAAACTTGGACAAGTGACAATGTGAATCTATTGAAGTTGGCTGGGCTCTTCGATATTTGGGAGGACGACAATGGCGATAAAATTTTCAGCTATTCTGTGATTACGTTTGAGTCTACAAAACTTATGTCCTGGTTACATCACAGAATGCCTGCAATTCTAGAGAATGAACAGCAAGTTAATGTTAGTTCATAATTTTGATTTTCTCGATTTAAGTGATTTTTATTTAGGATTGGTTAAACTATAAACAGGTATCTGATAAACAAGCCTTGGCTGCCTTACGGCCAGCTACAAAACTAGAATGGTACCAAGTTTCAAACTTGGTAAACAACTCACGAAATAAGTCAGAAAACTGCAATAAACCAATTGATTTATGTCCAAAAAAAGAAATTCCTTCTAATAATCTAACAAAGTGGCTTGTGCGAAGAAAACGAGAAGAAGACATCAAAGCAGAAAGCGACAAAGACACAGATGAGCATGAAACACCATTAAAACGCCAGAGGCTAAAACCAAGAGTCAGCGAAGAGGAATCGAGCGGTGAAAAATAATCTGAAGCTAAATTTTTGTATCTTATAAATTTAAGTTTTTTTCTAGTTTTTGAATAAAAATGTAAAAATAATTTTTTTTAATGTTCTACAAAATGGGAATAAGTACGAGTACAAAAATCTATTAATAATATGTATACAATGAACTTGCTTGTTCAGAGGAGGGAGACCTTGCACTTGTATCAGATCCGGTAGTTCTGAATTTTTGCTGAGCTGTTTATGATGTTGGTTTAATAATTATTAGACACGCTCTCGAACTAGTGTTCCGAACTGAACAAAACCAGTCATTTGCAAACTTTTTTTCATAAAATACCTTGTTTTAAAAAACTTTGTATTTTTACTAATTAGTCACTTGTAGGCGTATTATATCCAGAGTACATAAATCTAAGGTCTTATACTGCGTAGGTTGTCAAAATTGTAAATGTCGGAAATAAAAAATTGCTGTGAACGTAAGGATCTAAATTCACGTAAGAACAACAACAAATTGTAATTGAAATTGTCAGAAATAAAAAATGGCTGTGAACGTGAGGAAGAAAATGCACGTAAACACAACAACAAATATTGGCATTTGACACTAACTCTTATTACCTTTAACATGTGTACTGTGTATTATATATCCACTAAAAAATAAACTCAAAAAAATACCGTTAGGTATGAAAAAATGACTGCCGAAAATGCGTTTTTTCAAAATTTACAAAGATTTTTATTTTGTATTATTAACTTTTAACACGTACTACAAAAACAATTTTGAAAATTTCCCACTATTTTGTTTTTGTATTACGTGTAAAAATTAATCCAGATCCAGATCCGGATCCCGATAGAAGATAATAAAACACGGCCAATGATAATAATCCGGATGATCTGGATTAACTTTTAACACGTACTACAAAAACAATTTTTGAAAATTTCCCATTATTTTCTTTTTGTATTACATGGAAAATTTAATCCAGATTCAGATCCCGATGATAATAAAACACGACTATCTTCTATCAGCATCCGGATCTGGATTAACTTTTAACAGGTAATACAAAAACAAAATAGTGGGAAATTTTCAAAATTGTTTTTTTAGTGCGTGATAAAAGTAAATCCAGATCCCGATAGAAGATAATAAAACACAGCTAATAAAACACGCCTATTTGCAATTTGGTAATTTCGTTTGACAGCTCATTTATGAGAAATGAAACCAAAAAATGTTCATCCCAGTAATCTCCTTAAAAAATCTTAGTGATAGGTAAGATTTTTTGTCCCACTTTAAAAATCTCTGAGTGCTCAGAGGTGAGATTTCGTATCGAATTTGGAATTTTCAATAAAATGACCTCATTTGTATTATACTACTACAAAAAAAATCAGTGACGACGTTTTTCGAACCTTCTCCAATGTGTTTCTACCTTTAATGGTGGGAAAATCCCCTAATTTGTCAGCTCATACAAAAATTTCCCTCACCATATTTCATGTGCGAAATGTCTTTGCTGAATAAGAAAAAATACAAGTGAAAAGTACAACTCAAATTCACCTTAATAAATTCACCAACCAGTGTCCGTGTGTCACAGCACTTGAAATAAAAAAAATTATTAAAATTATTTTCTTTTCGATTTCTTTTCATCAGTTATAGCAGTATTCAAAAAAAAATTAAAGTAATATTTCTTATCAATTTGAAAGCTATGTATATTTGTTTGTCTTAAATAATCGCGAAATATAAATGATTCTATGAAATAATAAGTTCATCTCCCATTTTTTCCTACAACGAAGGTTCGTTTTGTTCGTTCGCCATCCATTACGATACGACGGGGCTTCGGCTACAAGTTTATGACGAAAAATTTATTGAAAAAAAGGAAGATATTTTTAGTTCGATTGTTTTCTTTTCTTCTCAACCAATACACAAAAAAGCTTACACCCAAAATCACAAATTTGGGACGGAAAATTTATCCTCATTTTTCATTTCGCAAATGTCAATTGGAAAATTTCCTTATTTTTAATGGCGCTGAATACAAATTTAACAAAAAAAATCAAGTGAAATGTGCTGAATGATTATTTTTTTTCCAATCTGAAAAATTTACCACGACTTTTATCTCTGATTGTTCTGGTGCAAAAAAAACTATTTTTTTTTTCTCAAATTCATTAAAAAACAATATTGTTGAAAATTATTACATAAAAGAAGAAGAATGGTTAATTGCGTTGATTAGAAAATTTTCTTGAAACCTAGTCGGAAAATTTGTTCTTTTTCTTTCGAACACAAAGAAAATGCATTTTCGAATATCAGCCGTGTGAAAATTACCCCCCTATTTCTGTATGACAAGTGAATTATACACAAAATCGAACAAACACTGTGCCGAAATATCAATCTTTAAATATTACATATATTTACGCAAAAAATTGTAGATCTTCAGGAAAAAAAAAACAATTTTTTCTTTGAAAATGTATTATTAAGTAGAAAAAAGGTGAATAGTGCGGAAAAATGAGTTGATCTCTTCTCTTTTTTATTCGCAGTTCTTTTCTTTCCAATGTGCTTGAATGTCAGGTCGCAACGTCGTCCGTCGCCGCAGCCCCAAATTATAAAAGAAAACCAAAAACATTGAGTTGAAGATCAAAATCAAATAGCTATCAAGAAGGATAATACACAAAAAATACGACGACACGCGTCCAAGTCATCATCAAGATTATACGATTTTCCCAAAAAAAAAAAATTGTGTTGAAGACACGACCACGACCTCTTCACCAAGGAACAGACGAAACGAGAAGCAATCGAGAAAAATAAAGCAAGGCAAGGGAGGAGCAGTGGCTGATTGTTGGTGGTGTGGCGGAGGTGGTTTGCAATTCCCAACGAACACGAAGACGACAAGCATAGAGGAGGAGGTGATACTACTACCGTTTCTCGGGGTAAAAAGTGCAGTTCTGTTTTGTGTTGAACAATGAGTCGACATGAAGGTAAAATATTTAACCCACAACTATTTACAAATTATACCGAATGCGAACTCGTGCTGCTTGTGTTTGTGTTTTTATTTTATTTATAGAAACAAAAATATTTTCTATATTTTTCTCAAAGTTTATATTTACTTTTATATACATACTACATACATAATATTTTCTTTTTTTGTTTTGTTATTTTTTTGTTCTATTCGAACAGGAGTTAGCTGTGATTCGTGTCTCAAAAGCAATTTCAATGGCAGACGTTATAAGTGTCTCATTTGCTATGACTATGATCTTTGTGCCGATTGTTATGAAGAAGGTGTCACCAGTACCAGACATTCAGTGGATCATCCTATGCAATGCATCCTAACACGATCCGATATTGAGTTATTTTTCGGTGGAGAAATGCTTAATTCAGAACAGCCACAAAGTTTCACCTGCCCTTATTGTAAGAAAATGGGTTTCAGCGATTCGACACTGTTGGAACACGTAAGTTCAGAGCATACAGAAACGAGCTTAGAAGTTGTTTGTCCAGTATGCGCCGGTTTGCCAGGTGGTGAACCAAATCTAGTCACAGATGATTTTGCTGGTCATTTAACATTGGAGCATAGAACCGGCCCGCGAGAGCTGTTATCGTTTTTAATATCCTTTTTAAACTTTATTTGATTTTTCTTCATTTTAACATTTCAAAAATATTTTCACTTCAATATTCATGATGTCACCTAAAAATAATTAATGATGTTATTTTGTGCTTTCGTTTTGATAAGCTTAAAGGTGATTCATTTGATATAAATTGTCGCTAGAGAGTGACGAACGACTGATAGGATTCATATTTTAAGAATTAAACTTATGGTCCAGTAATTACATTATTAAATCGATGCTCTATAATTTTCCTTAAAGCATAAACCATTAATCTTTATAAAACTCAAGAAATTGTTTTTTTATGCAAACTTGTCGAAAAGGTTTGCTTAAAACGTCTATTCATCGGATCATCAAGATAAAAGTCAAAATTACAGAGCATAATTTCTTATTTTTTTTTTAAGAAGTGAATTGAAGTCTTAATTACCCTTACATAAAAATTGTTAACCATGCTTGTTTTAACTCCTACACCCCGCAAAAACTGAGAAACAAACCTGCCCAAATTTTTATATTCGTCAATCAATTCAATTTGCTTTATTGAACATTTCTATTTACAATTGCCTTAAAAATAATTTATAACATAAGATACATTGATAAATGAAAGGATTTTGTTGGCACATAGGGGGTCTAACGTTATACATTGAACAAATTTAAAATACAAATTAGATTTAAAATTTTTGAAGCTTAATTTAAAAATCGGGTTGTCTTTGTCGTCCTCGGGTTGTTCAGTCCCGGTTCTCAAGTGGCAGTATTGTTTTAGAAAATTACTTTTTGTATTCGTATCACAATGCATTGTACCTATAAACCCTCATTTTCAGATTTTTGTTATACCTATATATATCTACTCCAAACATTTTTTGTCGACTCTTGTACTAAATAGGATGATGTAACTTTACATACCGAATTATTTTATGGTAAAAAGAATCATCAATTCGTCCGGAAATTATTTCACCCGTAAAAGCTATTATGAGCTTCGCTTGAACTTCTCTTTCCCTAAAATAAAAATAAATAAATACTTGCGCTAAGGGCACCAGCACCCGTTGTTCTTCTTTCTTTCGCCACCAAAAAATAAGTTAAAATCATAGCTCTTAATTAAGATAAATGAGTGCTCACAATAAGGGGAATTTTCGAACATCAAATATTTTTTAAATGTGAAATGTCAATTTTTTTGGATGTTATGTTGTGTGAAGCTCCCAATAAGTCTGAATAAATTTAGGGGAACCATTACAAATTTACAAATGCAGTGTAATTCATGAGTGCATTTAAATTTTAAAAATTCCCAAACATTAATTGTGTTCTTAGGGCACCGATCCGAAATTCACAATCGACAAATTTCGATTGCAATAACCGAAAATCGCAATATGAACGACGATCGAGCAGCAAATATACAACCGCATTTGGGGCCAAAATCTGCATAAAAACCCATATGTTTTTAAAAAGCTTCCAAATACCCTTAAAATAACTTTTTTTTTAAATTTAAATACATAGATCTAACGCTCAACTGATATTGGACTGAGTTATTCAAATTTCAAAACTAAAGAAGTAAATCAAAATATAAAGATTTAATGTTACCATCGATTTGATTGACGCACTTCTTCACTTCAATGAAGTTATCCTATAAAACTTTGGAAAGAATACTTTCCAAAAAATATACATAAATGGCAGCTTGTCAGTCTATTGAAATGCTGACAATTTTAGGTGGCGAACACCATCAATAGCTGTGCTGGCCAATAGGAAATGCGAATATTCTTCAAATGTTTTATTTATTTTTATTTTTTTTTTAGTAAATATTTATAATAAATATATTTTTGCAGCATATGTGGAAAAAATTGAAAATAAATCAAAAAAAGTTATTCGGAAATTGTCTATGAGTTCTTGGGGGTACACATACAAACATACATACATACTTATATGGGTAATTTATAGAACTTTAATCATTTTTACTAACTCTACAAGTCCTGCAACACGTTTTATATTTTTTATCAAATCAAAAAAAAAAAACGATTATTTTAAAACTTATTTTTTTTTTAATTTCGATTAGAAGTAAGACTTACTAACAGCCCTATTATGGTTGTCAATTTTCAAATTGATATTTGATATACCTTAAAATTTGTGTTTTTAAACTCATTATTATAAATCTGATCAAATTTATATTCTTGTAATTTGCTACAGTCTGCAACATTTTGCCACTGATCAAAAATTTTCTCGGTTGGGGGCTTAAAGATCGAATTTTAAATTTATCAATTTGATAATTATTAGCCACGCGTTCACGCGCCTTTACATTGACCAAAGTAAACGTATTAGTTGTCTTAGAGCCGAGAGAGGGAGTAGATGTATAACCAAAACCTATGTATAAGGGTACATTTATCGTGATAGCAAAGCCTAGCAGGTTTTTTTTTTAGCCTTTGGGAAAGGCGGAGGCTTTAAAAGAGCCAGATCCTTAATATTATTATAAGGGCTATAGCCACTTAAATTTATTTTAAAAATTGATTAATTTCTGTAATTTTTCCTAACCATAAACACCTGAAGCATGACGGTCCGATTAATAGAACTTTGAATTTAAGCATTTTATGCGAACCTTATCAGCCCTTTTTTGGAGATTTTAAATTAAAAAAAGAAAACAAAATCAATAAAGTAAAGTCTCCAAAAAGAGACCGGATCATCAAGATAAGTGTCTTCAGACTTAGGAAAAATGACAGAGTATTACTTTTCATTTTTTAAAAATGAATTGAAGTGTCAATGAACTCAAAACATAAATAAGAAACCGAGTTGGTTTTAATCCGCCACCCCCACCAAAGACTGACAAAAAACCTGCCAGGCTTTTGCATTTGATATCACAGTGCATATACATACATACCTACAAAACCTCATACTCGTATTTTGGTTATATCGTTATACATCCACTCCCAAAATCTGTTGTCGGTCTATGAGTTGTTAAAATCTGATTAGGTATGTATAGCAGAGGCGTTCAATGTATTCTCTATATCGGCATACAAAAATAAGTTCATTCAGTAAAAATTATGTTCATTTCCTTTTTTATAATCTTTCATAGTGTAAATGAATTTATTACTTTTCGTAAAAAATTACTTTCGTTCTTCTCTTAAAAAAAATGTGCTTGAGTTCTTCATCTTCCAAAAATCGCATCCCACGAAGGTCTTTTCTTCAGATAAGGGGATAAATAATAATCACTAAAGGCTAGGTCTGGACTATAGGGTGGGTGGTTGATTTCTTGGAAACAACAATCTCGCTCAATAGCCTTGGAAACAAATACCTATTTTTTTGTATGAGGTGCGGTGAGAACTCATGGAAACCCTCTTGCACTCACTTTCGAAGAATGACTTGTATATATTTGGTATCAATGGAAAGGTTATTCATCTCTGTTATCATTTTGACGTTCATTGGGGCGTCCCCTAGTACAATTTTCTGTATTTTGTCTACGTTTTCTTCTGTGTATGCTGAAACGAAATCACCTGTGGGAAGGTCGACTTAAATACTCTCTAAGAGCATTTAAAACTCACTTGGCTAATTACACCTGTCAAAATTTTTTTTGTGTTACAGAAACCAAAGCATACTATAGGTTTTTGGTTTTTGTTGTGCTGAACTCAAAAAATACCCGCTTTACTTTTGATTCTTCTCTCTCTGTATTTTGACCCTAACCGTTATCATTCCTTTCCAAATCGTTCCAAATATTCCACATTATCAATAACTTAGCTGATTTAAATGAATAAGTGGTGATTTTGTTTGAAAATTGCAATCAAACAATTGCAATACAGTGTGCGAAAAATACATCAATAGCAAAAGTCTCAAATTGTTGTCCATTCAAAATGTTCAATATTTATGAATTAGAGGGTGGTATATTTTGTTCAATATTTTATCTATTTTCAAAAGCCTTTTATTATTTTTGCCTACCCCATCATACCAACGCAGAGTTGATAAAATACCTAAAATTTGAATGCAGACTTTGACATAGATGATATTTTTTGTAATTGTAACATTCGTACCTCTGTTTTCCATAATTCAATCAATAAAACTCTATATATATGAACTTATTTTCCTTAACCAAAAACAATACGATGAGCCATCGGCAATACGTCACGGTGGTGGGGTACGTCGAATTCCAGGACGTACACTAGGTGGACCGCGTTCTCGTAGATCTAATATGCTAGTTAATTCTTCAAGTGGCCTATCAGCTTTATCACCATCCGGTCGTGATTCGGTTGATCCGATTGCTGAGCTATTGTCACAATTATCTGGTGTCCGTCGTGGTGGTGGCAGTGGTTCACAGTCATCTCAACTACAACAACTCCAGATGCAAATCCAACTAGAACGACAGCAGGTAATTGTAAGAGCAAGCATATATCAAGTAAATGTTGAATGGAATTTTATTACATAAGGTGTTTCCTTGTTATTTAGGCTACTCGACAGCAATTAGAAAGGCTACCAAGGCGTCAAGCACACCCCATGGTCTCCTCATCTAGTTCAAATGCAACTATGCAGGAAATTGGCAATGGTAGTTCAGGTACTCCAAGCAGCAGTGGTGGTGGCGCCGGAACAGGTGGATGCCGTGCCACCGAATGGACTGTTAACAACACAACCGCATCATCAATTCAACAATCCCAATCAAATGTGGGTGGCGCCAGTGGCAGCGGCGGTTCTACGCTCAATACCAGAGAAGTACCATTGAATACATCTGTGTTGACAGTTAACGATTTCGGTTTGTCGTCATGTCAATTTCTACAGCCAGCTGTTGGTGGTAGTGGTGCAGGCAACACAGGAAACACTAACACATCTGATGGTGGTGGCCAACCTTCGCAGTTTTTGCTTTCCAAATTTATGACTCCTACATTGAGTGAGGATGAACTAGCACGCCTTGAAAAGGATCGTGCTGATCGGTAGGGACTTCTACTTAAAAAACTGTATTAAGTATTTATTTAAATTAAAAATGTCTTTTTTTAGATCTCTTTACGTTCAGGCTATGCTTCTATCCACTTTGGCTAGTTTTAAACATGATTCAGAGTGGAACAGCATCAGTAAACACAAAAATGCCAAATCGCAATCAGAGAGACCCAACAGCAGCGACAGCGACGGCACCACAACTGTACATAGTAATGCAGCAATTTCAAATAATGAAACAACCAGTGATGAACAAACCGTCATGAACAACAACACAATGAACCGTGACCAACAGCAGCAGACATGTCCCGAGGACTTTGTTGAGGAATACTCACTTCAGCATCAGACGTCATACAATTCAAACAACGCCGTTTCGAAAAAGAAACCAACGTCGTCTGGAGGCAAAGGTGGCGCTCAAGCCAATGCCACCGCCTCGGCAATCGCCCTAGAAAGACGTGGCCGTCCACCACCACCGCCCGTAGTGGTGGGTGGAGGTGCAGGTGGCGGCACCCAACCTCAACAGGGTCCCAATCAGCAAAAGCTTACGCGAGAAATGAAAACAACAAGCTCTTCAATGTCTGCTTCAAATGAAATTCCAGATTCTAGGTAGTGCTGCTTTCATTTAATATTATTATTATTATTATTGAAACTTCTTATACTATTATTAAAAAGATATACATTTTGAAAAAAAAAGAAAATCCGCAAAAAAAAACTACAAATTAACTAAATGATACTAATATGTGAAAAAAGCAAAAAATTATAAAAAAAAAAACAAATTGTTTTTTTGTTCCCAAGTTTACCCCCTACAAAATGAAGAACAAATCAAATCCCTTAGAACTAACGTGACCCTTCACGTCCTCTGATTTTCATTTCACAATACAAAAAAACAAAAAAACCTTAGGTACGCAAATATGAAAATAAAATGTTCTACTTTGTAAGTTTTAAAAATTATTATAAATTGTTGAAGGAAAAAATGATTTCCGTTGTTTGTTTTAACTATTATTATTTTTCTTCTTCTGTTTTTGTGATCTCTCCCAAGTCTTATATCTTCTGTTTTGGATGATGTTTTTATTTCTTAACCACCCAAATTTAGGAATACATTTTAACTGAATTTATTGTTCCGTTCCGCTGTTCTCTCCTTATTATGCCCAACTCGGAAAGTGAATACAAATAAAAGAAAGATATTAATAACAAAAAAACTAAATATAAGAAAAATCTTCAAGTAACAAACATAAAATTGAAAATAATGAAAAACAAATTTAAAAATTGTATTTATGAGTTAATATTTTATTATTACAAATAAGTGTATGAATATGTATTTATATATTATAACGAAAGCAACTAAGAAGCGAATAAAAAGAATGAACATTGAACAAAAAAAATAAAATAGAATGTTGATATGTATTTGTATCCTTCACATTTTGTAGGCAAATTAAAAATGTCATCTACTTTTCTAAAGTCTGTTCTTTTTTTCAGTTTGTTTCATATTCCGTTTTTATTTCTCAATTATAATTCTGTAAGAATATTTCGTCGTTGAAATGTTTTTTTTGTAATTAAACAAAACAAACAATTTAATAAATATTAATGTGATTTAAAAAAAAATTCTCTGCAAATGGACGTGAAAAAGTGAAACAAATTATAAATAAAATATTACTAAAAATAAAACCTAATCTTTTTGATTTGAATTTTAGTGATCCCTGTTTTGTTGGTAGAAGGATACAAATTAGTAAAAAATTATTCATTAAACAAAAAGTGGTCTTACATTTTATTGTTATATAAACGGTTGCAGGAATATAAATTGGTTTGTCTATTAAGCTGCATTTAGACCTTCAGTTTTATCGTGTTGTTCGTTGTTGGTCGTACGCAGAAGAACGAAGGTCTTAATGATAATATCGAACCCGAACAACGAGGAAATTCAAAACATTTTGAATTTTCGATTCACTTTGTTGCTTATTTGAGTATTATAGTTATTAACATATATTTACTCAAAAACAGAAACATGAACTGCAGTTTACCGATTGAAAATCGTGTAGGGGGCTTTAGAATGTAGAATACATCTATTTCCTAGGAGCGGAGTTGGAAGGAGTTTGTTTTTTTTGTGTCACTCAGTACCTTTAGCAAAACTTTGCCTAAATCTTCGAAGTTTAACTGTATTTCTTGGTAATTTGCAACAAAATCGCAGTTTTTATTTTTAAAATGTCGAACGTTCGAGTTGAGTCGAACGTCCGACTCGGCGAATCGCAAGTCATAATAGGGGCCTTAAATGAAACTGTGTATTATACCTTGCTGTGTCTTTAATTACCACAATTTTTTCAAGTAAAACCATAGAGTAGCTTTTGAGACATTCAATTTTGTTCTTAAGAAATTAATCGTTTTTTTTTTTTTTTAAATGAAAAATTTTCTTTAGAAAATCATCGTACAGAGTTCAGTAGAACTCATTTGTTTTGTTTTTACATCAAAATTCATTTTGCAACAAGTAATATTTCAATAATTCTGTTAATTAATAAGTTGCTGTAATTCGAGAGAAAAAAAGTAAAACTTGAAAAGAGCGAAAATCCCATGACCTCCGATTTTTTTTTTTTTTTTGGGCAAATATTTTTTTGGAGGGCATAAAGTTTTGATTTAGGGGATGTCTGCTATTCAAAAACGATTTTAGGATATAACGGACACCCTAATGTACATGTATCGTAATATCGAATACAAAAGTCTGGCAATTTTTTTTCTCAGCCTTTGGGTTGGGCGGGGGTTAAGAAGAGTGAGTTCTTTGATTTTATTGTCGGTTATAACCACTTTAATTTTTTAAACCAAATTGGATTTGATGCTCTTTCATTTTTTTTAAGCATAACCACCTCAATAACGATGGTGTTATACATAATTATCACCCTTTTTTTTTTAAATTTCAAATAAAAATCACCCAAAAAAAGCGATAAGGTTATCTTAAAAATCTAATATGAGTCCTATTGATTGGATCATCAAGATAAAAGTCTTCAGACTAAGAGAAAACTACAGAGAATCGTTTCATATTTTTTTAAGTTAATTGAAGAGTCAATGACCCAAACACTTAAATAGGACGTTTTTGAACGCCCACATCCAGCAAAGGCCTAGAAAAAACTACCAGAGTTTTGTATTCGATAGCACGATACATGTACCTATAAACTCTCATACTCAGATTTTGGTTATACATTAATTCCCAAAATTTGTTGTTGGCTCTTGTAGTAGGGGCGTTAGTTAGTGCACGATATGAGGGCATACCTGTCATTTTGACCTGACGGAGAGAGCTTTATTATACTAATAGTTCATGTCCTATCTATACTTTTAAGAAGTGGTGCAACACGGTCAGAAGAACAAAAAAAGGGCTGCCACTTGTTTCGAACATTGGCCTATAAATCGAGAACCAGAGGTCGGACGATAACCAAAAAACTCTCATTCAATTCAGCAGTCTTGTAACCAAAGGACCGCATTATTTAATTTTTCCCTCCCCTCTCCTTGCATGAAGAGGGTGGAAAAAAGCGGTTTGGGAAGGAAAATGCAAAACCAAAAAATGGAGAAAGATATTTGTATTATTAAAATTTAAAGATTGGCGTCGAAGTAAAATTTCACCATCTACTACATTGCATTCAAAGTTAATTAGAAGATTATTTTGGTTTTATAAAAAGTCACTTTCAAAGTGCTTGGGAGGGGGAATATGAGAGTTTAACAAGCTAAAATATTTATCTTGGTATTATCTAAGCATATGGCACATGATTTAAGGTTATTTTTTTTATTTCCAATTTTATTAAATCAAAATGAACTCGATACAATCACCTTAAGAAAAGTTGTCTTTTCATAAATGATGACTGAATTTTAAGTGAAACAAGTAAAATTTATCAAATTTTAACAGTATAGTGATGAAACTTGGTCCACATATTTAAATTTGTCATAAGTAATAAGAATCAAGAAAGTCTACAAAAATATTTGTAATGAAAGAGTGTTTTTTCAATGAAATCGAAAAACTTTGAACTAGTACCTTGGAAACCCTCCCAAAACTGGTACCCCGTTGAAAGTAAGTGAAAACAAATTGTATTGTTTTGCCTTTGTTAACAACACTTGGAATTTGTTCGTCAAGTGTGCTTATGCTTTTATTCCATTAGGGCTTTAAATAAATTTATACTTACTCTTGTAAAGGAAACATTTTTTCAAGTAAAATTATCCACTAATTTACGATTATGATTATCAAAAAAAAAAATTCTTAAACAACAAATTTATTGTTTATACAATGAAAAAAATATATTTTACATATTTTCTTATTTTTGTAACAAGAAATTAGATTATTACAAAAATTTGTTAAAACAATACTCATTTTAATTTAGTTATAAAAAATAAAATAAATATTTAATTAAATTTTATTGTTTCTTAAATATACATAGAATTATGTATTAAGAATTTTTTTTATTCATTTTCTTCGAAACTGCTTATAGTCCAGTCAAAATAGACACACAAATGTGCAAACCCAGCCAAAAGTCTGAATATGTTGAAAATTGGTATAGACCTTTCTTTTAGCATAACAAATCTACTACGAAAAGTCCTTGTCAATCCCACTCGAGCATACAAAGTTATTTAAAATCGAGTGTCAAAAAAGTTGGGTTTTCACCTATAACTTTCAAACCGTGAATACTATCTAAAAGTAATGTAGTTTTGTAGATCAGGCAATTCTCTACAAATAAGATTGAATTCCTTTTTATCGTAAGACCGATGGTTTTGGAAAAAAGGTAAAGCTCTTTAATGATGTTGGAAAGTGGTGTCAAGTAATGTTTGTAGATCATTTGAAATTTTATAAGAAAATATTAAAATATAATTATTTTAAGAATTTGTTCAAAAGCCAAGAATAACGGTTTTCTGATTTTTACTCTTAAATGATAAAGTTTTTCAAAATAAATGTATGTTCGAGTGGTCTGTTACCAAGATAGCCAAATGTCGAAAATGTAGAATTTTCACGTAAAACTCTTCAACGATTACCGTTATCATAAAGAACTTTTAACTTGAATTATAAAGAACTTTATGCAAAGTTTGAACATTAATTGATACTCTAAAAGATAAAATTAATTTTGTTTTTCTTAAATGTTCCATTCAAAAGAAAGAGGTATTTTAATTATTTGGTTAAAAGTCAAATATAAGGGTTTTTTTTAGTTTTCACTTTGAAATGGGTGAGTTGTGAAAAAACATTTATGGTCAGCTTGTAGTGGTTAAAATGTATTATCTAAAAGGAAGTTACATTTCAAAAATTATTGCGATTTAACCAGAGCCAAATGTCCAAAATATAGGCTTTACTCGTACAAATTTTAAGTCTAGTATATACTTGTGAATCCATACAAAATTTACATTTTTATTCACACATGACCGTGCTCGTGAAGCTATATGGAGAGTTTTCGTTTACAAGAGATTCCCGTGCAAAATGTAGGGCAACTCTTGGCGAACAGTTGACGGTTCGATTACTGGTAATTTGAGGCATGGTAGTTTTAAACGTCAAACGTTCACAACATATTCGCAAGTCTGTTCCAATGAGAAATGTGAAAAAATTAATTTCTCCACTGGCTTTCTCACTTCACGCGAAAGTATGTGCTTTAAACGGTGAATGTTATCGATAGGGAATTTATGCCAAGTTTGTAGGTTATGTAATACTCTACAAGGTCGATTTGCTGATTGATGCACGACTTCTTTCGGTTATCGATCGTTGTGCATATTGTGATTGTCGATTGCTCGAAATTTGTCGATGGTAAATTTATGATCGATTCCCTAGGAACGCAATTTTGTATTGTAGTAGAATAAATGAAGGTATGATATTTTCAAATGCATGATAAATATGTAAGCTTCATATTCCAGGTATAATTTGGATCTTTTTTTCTTCATATTCCAGGTATAATTTGGATCTTTTTTTTTTTTAATCAAAGCACACTGTGCTTCTAGGCTGCGATATGTTGCTGCAATATTAAAATTACCTAATGGTAAAAAACAAAATAGGAACAGCTGAACAAAATAAGGAAAGCACGGTGCTAATATTTTTTTTTTCATTTTATTTTGAATGTAAAGCAAATATTTGGTTCCAAAACCTTTATGTAAAATTACTGATTCCACACGATGACTTATAGATTCAACCAATTTTTTATATTTCTCGGGCAGTATAGAATATCAGACTTCCTGTACTATTCTCCAAAGATCCGCTTTATTACAGAGGTGCCGCTTGTTTACTTCAATCTTCAACTCGTTCCAAAGATTCTCTTTCTGATTTAAATCCGAGGCGTGGGAAGGCCACTGTAAAACGTCAATATTGTTCTGGACGAACCAGCTTTTTGTTATCTTCGCCGAATGTTTGGGGTCGTTATCTTGTTGGAACCGCCGTTTTATAGGCATATTTTCTTCGGCCCATGGTAGCATAACATTCTGCAGAATATCCACGTATTTATCCTTGTTCATTATGCCTTCGATAAGATGTACTGGGCATAGTACCCACCAAGAAAAACAACCCCATATCTTTACATAACAGCCCCCATGCTTCACAGTGGGTTTTATGTAACTTGGATTAATGGATTGTAAGCTTCGCCTTTTGGACAACGCACAAACTGTTTAGTAAAAGCAAGACGCTTCTAGATATGTAATTTTCTTAACAAAGGCACTTTTCTTGGAGAACGAGCGGGAAATTTTACTTTAAATAAGTTTCGGCGAATCGTCATTTGGTGTATCATGTTTCAAATCCTTGGAGGACATAAACGGATATTGTTGAGCTTTTCTTACAAAGGCTCGTTTGTATTTTGTTCTCATTTTTGGCGAGCGTTCTCTGGTTTCAGGAACTTTTTTAGGTTGAATTGCATTGAATACCATCGTCGATGAGCACTTCATTGCTTTTGCAATGCTTCAGATGGATTCACCCCTCTTGCGTAAGATCAAATGATTGCGTGCTGAGCTTCACTGCAATGTGCTTTTCTGCCCATAATGATCTTTAGTAAGAAAATTATTACTTAAATTACCATAATTTAAACATCAGGGGACATATCTACCAGTATATAAGTTGTCCAGATCAAAAAACCGTTAAAAATAAAATTTACTTTCAGTGTTCTTATTATTTTGGCCAAGCGGATCAATCACATAATAATTGCAACTGATCGCATTCTTTTATGTTCTTGTGAAAAAAGCACACATAAGAATGTTACCTATATAAATAACAGATTGCTTCCATGAAATAGTTACAAATTCGTTTTTGTTTGAGTGTAATAACTGTTCTTATTGTTTTGGCCATAGTTGTACATATGTGAATCATTTATTATTCAGTTCCGAAGTAAAATATTATTTGCTGGATTGCTTCTCTAGAGTATGTAGGTACCCTTCCGTTTTTGTTTGTTAGATTTCGATCACTTCCACTGGAATCGATTATGTAAAAAAAAATATTTTAAAATTTTATAATTTTTATTTCATATTGTTTTTTTTATTAAAACTATGATTACAATCATAAACAAGACAAAAATAAGAAAATATTTGTTTTCAATATTTTTATTTCGTGATTTAATAACAGTACATAAATTGCTCCTTTTCCTATTTTGTGAAACGAACACGAATGGCGCTTTCTTGAGGTGGAAAATAATCGCGCATTTACTAGTTTTCATTTGTTTTTATTATTATTATTTTATAATGATAAAATATATTTTACAGTGATTAATATATTTATTATATTATCATTACGTCGTCTACTTCAATTTTAAATACATTTCACACGTTGAGAGTGCGATATGGGTTTTTTTGATTCTACTTTATTCCTACAAATCTATACTTTTTTGGAATTAAATTTAAAAAAATATTTTACAAACACGATCTTCGTGACATGATTAATTGTTTTATTGTTTAGGCCTTTAATTCCGTTTTTATTTTCACTTGGCAATACCTTAAATGATACCATAAGAAAATAATAATCAAGTGTCAAGGTTTTAAAAGCATACAATGTTATTCATTAAAAATTATAAACTCGCAATGAGTTTAAGCTAATAGAATATGTAGAGGATTATAATATGGATTAGAGTTCCACGAGTTATTTGAATATTAATAATAAATCAATAACAATTACTAACTTAAATCACAATGTATCTCCTTCTATTTACGACAGCACATTTATAAAGGGTGAGGAAGTTGGAAGGGATATAAATCGGAGGCACTCCCCCGCTCGATATTTATTCATCTTTTGTTTTAGATAATCTTAAACTTAACTAACTTCAAGTAAAGTATTGACGATTCTGAACATATGGGCTGCGGAGATTTGTATTGGGGAGAGCAACTACACCGATACCACCCTGTGATGGAGTTTGAATGAATACGGAATCTTGTTGACCGATTGGTTGTTCAGCTGCATTTTGCCTAGAATTACTACCCATTATAACTATGCCCATTAAGTCTGTGGTGGATGTAGCAGCGGACGGTGTTTGTGTTGAAATCGGTTCATAAATACTCTGGTGTGCTTCCATTTCATCGTCATCCTTAAATGAACCACTCAAATTTGGATTTAAAATATTATTCGAAGTTGGTTGTGATTCGATTCGAATACCACTACTAGCTGCAATTAAGGAAGTATCTGGAACATTTATAGTGGCATTTGGCTCAGAGCGTGAACGTGGAATAGTAGCACTACCTCGTATAGTCATTGGTGGCGCTGCTATACTAATTGAATTCGATGAACGCCGACGGAAAAGCCTAGAAAGAAAATTTTCATGAAATATTTATAAGGAAGGAAGGATTAAGTTGTAGCTCACAGTCAGAGCCTCGTTATAGCTAAGTGTAAGCTAACTGCAGGCCATTTGCTGATACGAAAATTATGGGGTTTTCTTTTGGTAAATTCAGATTTTGATCTAAAAATTGATTTTTTTCGTCGCGAATAGTATACCTACGATTGCAGATTAATTTTTTTGTTTTTATTGAATTGGTGTACAATTTGTGTCTGTGAAACTGTGGCGATCTAGGCTTGTCAAACTGATGGCTGTCAATTTTTCTGGTGTCTAATGAAGTTAGTAAAAGAGGGGGGATATGTGCCTAAAAATCCAGATCTGAAAAATTGATTCCCGATAAAAAAAAATTCATTTTTCTCACCATTGAAAGGCCTTTATTGTCAAAATCCGTGCTTTGACAAATCAGAAAGGGAAAAAAATCAATTTTTGTTATCAAAAGAAAACCCCATTCATGGCTCCAAACGAAAAATAAAAACGGACTGGTGTTTTTCGAGCAAGTCTTTTGTTTATTTTAGGACAAGAAAACTTCGAGCGAAACTCATAATCGCTTTTCAAATTCCAACTGAACAAGCGAAGCTGGGGCGTGCTACTAGTCATCTACATATACGAGTGGGACAATTAAGTTCCGGGTCACATAATATGCCAAGGTCACGGATGTTATCAACGGTGGGTGGAGGATATTTAATACGTACGTGTGTAAAAGTGATTGATTGGCAATTGGCAACGTTTAGCTCCAAACTATTTTTAAGACACCAAACTGAAAAACTGTCAAGGTCCTGTTGAATAAGGAGAGAGTCTGTGACGCTTTCTAAGTAAAATGAAATCCATATTAAAATTAAAGTTTCGAAGCCGAGAGTGGCAAATGTGTAATGTATAAGATTATGGGAAATTTGTGAAAGGCAGAAATTACAGAAATCGTTTAAAAAAAACATCGTGACCTTTCTCTACGACTGAGAGGCTGCAGGACACAAATTCAACAAGTTCCGTGTTTTAGTGAAAATTATCAGCAGCGCAGCGACAAAATCTGAACAAAACGCTTTTATTCACTTTCTTATAAATTTCAAAGTTGGGATAGCTTGTTTTGGTACAGCCTACCTTTTGGCTTGGTATTTCCTACCTTTAAGTTGGTTAAGCCTACCTTCAGGTTGGTTTAGCCTTTGAGTGGTAAGCCTACTATTAGGAATATTTAATCTGCCATTTTTGGTATAGCCTACTTTAAGGGTAGGAATATTTACTCTGCAACCCAGTTAAGCGCCCTCATTCATTTCACGATTACAGCATTTTATATTCACTCTTTGTTTACTCTGATTATTGCCCAAAATTATATGCACTCTTAAAAGTGTTGTTGTTTGTGTAAAAATTTGCTGAGCTCTTTCAAAAAACACTACTAAGGTTAGTGGTTGTAGCCCTGTATTTGAAAAAGCTATGTTGTCTGGGGGTGATGAGAGATTTGCACTGAAAACTTAACGTTTCAAACAAAATACTTCCAAAGAGTTTGAGTATGTGTAAAAGTTTAGCAATTGGACGATAATTGTTAACATCGCCCTTCAAAACCTTTTTCTGTATTGGGATTATGCAAGGGCGGATCCAGACTTTGCCCAAGGAGGTTTGGGTCACGTTTCTTTAAATTTCAATAAAGTATTGCACCCAAAAATAATTTTTACTTACGATATAAGGCAAGTTTTAAATTCGTGCAGAGACAAGTTTTCGATATAACAATCAAACATGACATTACGATGAAACAACACGAAAGAAGTTGGTGGCACAATTCTGTCTCGTTGTCTGTCTATCTATTCCTTGATTTCCAGCTTTTTTTAATTCTTCAGAGGGGGAATCGATATTTTTTAGCACCAAAAATTACGGTACTTGCTATAAAAAAATCAGTGGATTACTGTAGGTATGTTAAACTTTCTGGAAAAAAATCCGAAAAACTGTTAATAACGGTACCTGATGCCATATAAGGGTTTTTGATTTTCGATTTGTCCAAACGATTTCAATCAAAATTTGCATGCAAAAGCTCCATAAAAATCTCAATAATATTGCATAAAAAAATAAAAAAAAAAATTATTTTGGCTTTATTAATTTTTCTTTGAAATTCAATATTTCAATAACGCGTTGATGAATTGTTTTGAAACTAGTTTTATGAATGTATTTTAATATTTATATACTCAAAATAGACATACCAGAACTTTTATATACACACAAAAAATTGTTTTTTAAGAAAACCGCATGTGCATATATTCATATTTCTTCAAATGGCATACTTGGTTTTAAGCTTTTAGCTTTTTGAAGAGAATTTTAGAAGTTCTTAATTCCAAGCAACTTGAACATCAGAGCAAGTACCTGCAATACAGTTGTGCATTTTATTTCCATTGCAAATATTTTTTGAAAAATAAATTAATTAATTAGGGAATTGAAGCCCGACCTTCGGCATGACCAGTCCAATGCACTAACCATTATGTCACGATTACTAAAAATATTGTAAGGAAAAGTTTATTTTTGCGCTTAAAACCTTAACAATAAGATCGCAACTAGAAGCAACTTCTGTTACTTAATACCCCCCGAACAAAACAAATTCATCAAACGTCAAAATTTCAAAACAAAAAAGTAGTGGGAAAGCGTAAGCAATTACAGTCTCGGGAAAACGAAGTAAAATGCGGCAGTATTTCGATGAGATTAAGCAAGCAATAGGTCATTAAGGATATTTGCAAAAAATGTATGCGATTAGTAATAAGCAGCGCAGCGACAAAATCTGAACAAAACGCTTTTATTCACTTTCTTATAAATTTCAAAGTTGGGATAGCTTGTTTTGGTACAGCCTACCTTTTGGCTTGGTATTTCCTACCTTTAAGTTGGTTAAGCCTACCTTCAGGTTGGTTTAGCCTTTGAGTGGTAAGCCTACTATTAGGAATATTTAATCTGCCATTTTTGGTATAGCCTACTTTAAGGGTAGGAATATTTACTCTGCAACCCAGTTAAGCGCCCTCATTCATTTCACGATTACAGCATTTTATATTCACTCTTTGTTTACTCTGATTATTGCCCAAAATTATATGCACTCTTAAAAGTGTTGTTGTTTGTGTAAAAATTTGCTGAGCTCTTTCAAAAAACACTACTAAGGTTAGTGGTTGTAGCCCTGTATTTGAAAAAGCTATGTTGTCTGGGGGTGATGAGAGATTTGCACTGAAAACTTAACGTTTCAAACAAAATACTTCCAAAGAGTTTGAGTATGTGTAAAAGTTTAGCAATTGGACGATAATTGTTAACATCGCCCTTCAAAACCTTTTTCTGTATTGGGATTATGCAAGGGCGGATCCAGACTTTGCCCAAGGAGGTTTGGGTCACGTTTCTTTAAATTTCAATAAAGTATTGCACCCAAAAATAATTTTTACTTACGATATAAGGCAAGTTTTAAATTCGTGCAGAGACAAGTTTTCGATATAACAATCAAACATGACATTACGATGAAACAACACGAAAGAAGTTGGTGGCACAATTCTGTCTCGTTGTCTGTCTATCTATTCCTTGATTTCCAGCTTTTTTTAATTCTTCAGAGGGGGAATCGATATTTTTTAGCACCAAAAATTACGGTACTTGCTATAAAAAAATCAGTGGATTACTGTAGGTATGTTAAACTTTCTGGAAAAAAATCCGAAAAACTGTTAATAACGGTACCTGATGCCATATAAGGGTTTTTGATTTTCGATTTGTCCAAACGATTTCAATCAAAATTTGCATGCAAAAGCTCCATAAAAATCTCAATAATATTGCATAAAAAAATAAAAAAAAAAATTATTTTGGCTTTATTAATTTTTCTTTGAAATTCAATATTTCAATAACGCGTTGATGAATTGTTTTGAAACTAGTTTTATGAATGTATTTTAATATTTATATACTCAAAATAGACATACCAGAACTTTTATATACACACAAAAAATTGTTTTTTAAGAAAACCGCATGTGCATATATTCATATTTCTTCAAATGGCATACTTGGTTTTAAGCTTTTAGCTTTTTGAAGAGAATTTTAGAAGTTCTTAATTCCAAGCAACTTGAACATCAGAGCAAGTACCTGCAATACAGTTGTGCATTTTATTTCCATTGCAAATATTTTTTGAAAAATAAATTAATTAATTAGGGAATTGAAGCCCGACCTTCGGCATGACCAGTCCAATGCACTAACCATTATGTCACGATTACTAAAAATATTGTAAGGAAAAGTTTATTTTTGCGCTTAAAACCTTAACAATAAGATCGCAACTAGAAGCAACTTCTGTTACTTAATACCCCCCGAACAAAACAAATTCATCAAACGTCAAAATTTCAAAACAAAAAAGTAGTGGGAAAGCGTAAGCAATTACAGTCTCGGGAAAACGAAGTAAAATGCGGCAGTATTTCGATGAGATTAAGCAAGCAATAGGTCATTAAGGATATTTGCAAAAAATGTATGCGATTAGTAATAAGTCCAAAAAATGTATAATTTTATAAATTTGTTGAGTTGGATTTAGAAAATTTTTAATCAATTGTAAAAGTTTTTCCGAGTACGAAATTTACAAGAAAACAAAATCTAAAATATCGAAACTGCATTATTTTTTAGATCTTGAAAAATTATATCTCACAAATAAGAAATAATTAGCCAGTTTATATTTCTGATATCTCAGAGGACTCAGAGCGCTCAGAAATATAAACAGGCTTCCTCTCAAAAATTCCTCACTTTTCTTCTTAAAAACTGAGACTGAAATTGTTTGGATTCACTTGCTCAATTATTTTTTGTCGCAGTAAATTTCATAAGAAGAAAATATATGTTTATATTTTATCCTCTAGCTCTGCCAAAAAATTGAGGACAAATTCCGAGCGCTCAAGAAATATAAACTGGCTAAATATAAAATCGCCATTACAAAATCTCAACCTACAATCGTGCAAATATCAACCAAAATCTCGACAATTAAAATTTCGAATATAAAGAATTTCGAATACCTACTCAAAATTGAGTGGCCACATTATTAGCGGGATTTTTATTTGCGAGATTTCGAATGCGAGCTTTTCATTTGCACGGTTTTGTAATTCGTACCCAATTCAAAAGGCCGCTAATAAAAGGTCAACTAGCTACGGTATGGTTGTGGATTTGTTTAAAAAGATTCTAAAGTTTTTTTTTTTTAAGTCATTCCAGGTCACTGAACAAAATTTGTAGGTACCTTATTTAGGTTATCTTAAAAAAACAAATATGCCATTGGAAAGTTCACTGCATTGTTATTCAAGGTCACCTACATTCATTGGTGGCATACATTTTTTAAATGAATTTTTAAATTTTTTTCATGGTTATATAATGTCTGTATTATTCTTGAAATGAAAAGTTTCTTGTTTTTCTGGCAGAAGAATTATTTTTGCGACTTTTCACGAACGATGTACAGTGCATATCGTCGGCTTTCTGTCAAAACCTAGCAAGTCCTGACATTTTAATGTACTTTTAGTCAACAAAAATTACTGAATTCGAATATCAATGTCTAGTAACTGTGTCATGGTTTTTTTGGCTCTATCAACCAATCTTAAAACCTTTCATCATCTTAAAATTCTATTTTATTACCATTTAAATCGGTGTTTTGTGTCTACTAAGCAATTTCAAATTTGACCTACTAGGGTTTGACAGAAAGCCGACGATATGTATTTTTTTTACTCGGATTTTTGTGTTTTAACTTTTAGAATACGCACAATAACTAACTAACACCTAGTATCCACCAATGGGATTATGAAACATGATTTCCATATATGAGAAATTTATTTAGTTTTGGGAAAAGCTTGAACATTTTTCAGTCAGGAAGAGAAATGGTGGAAGAGTATATTTTTAGAAGCATGACAGGAAGACGAACTTTTCGTTCGTTAAGTTGATTTAATTTACAATCGATGAGATAAGGATCGACAATACGAGAGAGAAGCGTTCCTAAAAAAAAAGTTTTGCAAATGATTGAAATAAGCAGAATCGGGTGGATTTCAATAGATTTTTGACAGCTAAACGATAAAGCTAAGAGCCTTGCCTTGTCTAAAGTGCCTATCATTATGAGCTGTGACCTCCGAATGCTAATGAATTTAGGCAACGCAATTATTAACAAATGTTTGTTTTAAATTTTCAACACAAAAAAAATACATTTAGCAAAATAACGATCTTATATTTGCGAACTGTCATTCGCTAATTTACAACCCACAACATAAGACGCATTCCTCACAATTGTTTGAGCACTTATTTTACTAGTTTATTTTTAATGACAATTCGCGTTTGTCAATGACCAAAAAAACAGCTCATGTGAAAGAAATGGCAAAACCAGAAACCTGAAACTGTTGGAACCTCGCAATGGTTGGAGGAATCAAGCATCTTTTGATATAATACGTTTTTACATTAAAAGCAGTGATCAAAGTTCAAAAGGCGCATGGTGACCCATGGTGACCTGAATGTCAAACTGATTCCGATTCCTAGACACGGCTACCTAATTCTAAGCTCACCTCAAAATTGGATAATCCCAAACGGAACGCCTGCTATTAAGAATGTCTTCCAGATTAGGTGGTAAATTTGGTTGGCGATCAAACGGATTAACTCGGGTTGAACTGTGACTGGGCGAGTCGTTGGTCAGTAGTACTAAAAAACAATCGGTTATGAACAACAACTAAAGGAAGAAAATCTATTGTATGTACCATTTTCATCATCAGATGACATTATGTCCCCATCGGTAGGAGCAGCTGTTCCTGCAGCTTCTTCATCATCTTGAGTTGAAGAAAACGTTCCATGGTTGTTGGTTGCTACCGTACTTTCACCTTGGCGTAATAGAGGTGTCGTGTCATCATCAGTATCTGTCAAACTATCCAATGAAGACTGCCGTCTCCGACTTGCTCTCGTTTCGCCCTTGGCAAAAACCTTCCGTTTGCATATTGGGCATACGCGCTTATTTTTGGTCAACCATGGATCTATACAATTGCTATGATATGCTTTATAGAAAAAATTTTCATTGAATAGAAAAATTTTAATAAAATAAATAAATAACTTACCATGAGCACATGGCAGCACTCGAAGTCTTTCACCTTCAGTAAAATCATCTAAACAGATGACACACATTTCGTATGGCTGGCCTTTTGTAAACTTAGTAATTGGAATTTTCTTAAGCATGTTTTTTGGCAAACGATGAAGTCTAAGCCGTCGTTCTTCCCTGACACATTTGTAAATCATATAAAATATCTATACAAATTTATTATTTTTGGTATAACTTGAAATGCTGTGATAATTATTGTACATACCATTATCAGAAAACACAATCCAATCAATATTGAAAATGGCAGAATTAATTGTGTATTGATATTAAAGGGCAAATCGTCGTTTATAACTAATTTCGTTTCCTTATCTGCATATGCACTAATTAGATTTATACCAGTTGAATAAGCAACAAATACCGCCACTATATTTATACCTGTTGCGTCTTTGGCGCTCATTGGCTCTATACACATATAAACAGAAATTATGCAAGTTTAAAAATGATATTCGCAAATCCCGGAAATGGCAAACTTCAAATTATACTGATCAACAAGGTTTTTGTCACAGAAACCAAATAATACTTTTCTGTAGGTTTTCGGTGTGTTGAACTCGAATCTGAAGTAAAAAAAAAATCCATCGGGATACGTTTTTGAGATATTCCCGTTATAAAATCAAAAAACACATTTGTTTGCTGTTTTCAAAGTTGTATTGTAAAGCGAGGTAAATTTCTTCAAGAGAATTTTTAATAGTTTCTAAAAGTGCTAATGTACTCACCATAACCTTTTCAACGTTGTATGACACACTCGTGTTCAGAAATGGACCATCTCCCACAAATTTTAGCCCATTTTCCCTTAAATTGTATTTATATCATAAATGAAAGGCTTTCAATCAACTGAGGATTACTCAGAGACCAAATGAGATATCGGAAAGATTTAAACGTATTTTAAAAGAAGAAAATTAGTGCTTTTAGAAACCATTAAATTTTTTTTTGAAACAATTTACTTCGCAAACAGCAAAAACACGTGTTTTTTGATTTTATAACGGGAACATCTCAAAATCTTTACCTGATGGAATGTTTCTGTCTTCAGATTCGAGTTCAGAACACCAAGACCCTACAGAAAAGTATTATTTGGTTTCTGTAACAAAAAAAAAAAAAATACAATTTTGTTGACCAGTGTTATTATAAAAAAAAATAATTAAGAAACGGTTTTCGTAAGATGTGATTTTCATAACTGGCATTTCCACTTACCCAAATTATCATTGTTGTCAGAGTTGTAAATTATAGCTGCATTCCATCCTGCTGCTTGTGCATTACGCACTTTCTTTTCGAAGGTGCAGTTACTTCCCCTTAAATTGTAAAGAAAAAAAAATTATAACATTTCGTCTACCCAAAATTATTGTAATAAAACCTTTGAATAATAACAGCAAAGAGGCCTTTAGGGTATGGAGGAGACATTGGTGGCTCATGTAGCTTCTCACAACCAAAGAGATTACTACCTTTTACGCCGAATACGGTCAATCCATTCGATGGGATCTCTTCACCGAATTGAGCAGGCATTGCATAAAATTCTTGTAAGAACTACAAAAAAAAAAACTAGATACCTCCAAATTCTACGTATTCTACGGGAAATACCAACCTGATTGGACATGGCTCGATAGACTAAAATATTCCCCTTAGCAATTTGGGCTAACCAATAGCATAACATCATCAATAAAAATTGAGCTGACATTTTGAAGTTGGAGATTTTGTTTTAATTGTTGAAGATTAAAAAAATATATTTATATTTTTGTTTTTTTTTTAATAATAATGTGTTATATGAAATAGTTTTTGAGGACTGATGTCGGATGCCTCTTTTTTACAAAGAGCTTAACAGATGGAATGCATTTTACTGGCAAATTTGCTGGCGATGTGAATCTGGAATTGAAAACGTGTATTAAGTTTTGTTTAAAATAGTCTTTCTTAAGAATCATTTGTTTTAAAGAATTCAACTCTTATACTTATGTATAGAAAATAATATAATAAGTCCACTGAATGGAAACTTTGCAAAAAGATGAAATCAATCTATAATTAGTTTTCTTAGGGCTTTATCAATACAAAATAATCTGAGCAAGTTAGATCTCATGTTGTGAGATCGATTTTAAAATAATCAAAATTATCTCAAATCTTTAAAACCCTCGACGGGTCGTCAAATATGTGTATAGCACTTCAAAGAGAAAGAGAATTAAAGTCCACTCAGGAATCAAGGTTTTCGTAAATAGTTAAACTTAGTATTTTTCTTACTAACTTTATTACCAGGATGAATACGCATTTTTTCTAATCCAAATATATTCTAAATTCGCGAGACTCGTTTCTGCATAACCTTCACCTTCATCGAATGGTGAATTTTGCGATCAAGGTGATCGCACATCATGTGTCCGCAAATAATGTGGTTTAAATGCGAAGTTATGATGTGCAAAAAAATCTGCATATCAATCGTTTCCAATCATATACAGATTTGCGAACATAACATTATCTTTTGAAACGAGCGAAGCAGCCAGCTCGTTTTATTATAATTTGACAACTTAACACTTAAAACTTTAAATTTTCTAACAAAATAAGAGGTTTAAGAAATTCTTATACAAAATTTAAACAAAAAAAGTTAACGAAGTTCAATTTAAAAAAAAATCAAAGATTTCTAAAGACATGCTCAGCCAAAATAAAGTAGAGACTGAACAGCAAAATCGATTAATATAAGACTAGGTATTAGGAGCAAGGAACTGCGAAAAATGATAAGAATTATGTTTAAATGACTGTTTCTCTGCCAGTGTTAAACAAAATCGTTTTTCTGAACATGTTATATTTAAGTCTACTTTAATTTGTTTAAGTATATCTTAAGCCTATTTTTGGTCTACAAAAAATGCATAATTTAGTGAACAAATTTAGAAATTCTTCATTTTTCGATTTTCTTCCGATTTTCTTGCGAGGAAGGCAAAGGGAGGAGAAGATATAACTTCGAACTCTATGATCTTTATCAAGGTGTGTATTTAGTCCAGAAACTCAAAACACGTATAATACATGGATGCGAATCTTTCGTAAGAAATGTAGTGAGGAATGTACGAGCGTACATTACTAGGATCAAACGTCGAGACTTTGTCAGACTAAAGATTTTCAAGTTAAGACTTATCAATTCTTCATCAAATTCAAAAGCGTATATGAGGCGTGTTTTGTTGACTTTCTTAATGTGAATATTAAGGAAAAAATAAGCCAAATTTTCAGATGCTAATTCCATCAACAACAAGTTAACTTCACATTTGAGCTTCAGTAGCCTTATTGCTGAATTTGAAAGTATCTTAATGTTCACATTAACAAAACACGCCTATCGTTATCGTACATTGAAAACTCTTGACTTCCGTTACAGTGATCTGACGAACAAATGTTCTGACGTATAATTTAGAATTATTCGTCAGAAGCTGTTGGTTAATGGTTAATGCCTTTGAATTGACACAAAAACATTTTGTATTTAACTTTTACGTTCACAACACATTTGTCATTGTCTGCAACCAGTTCTGACGAACGCTTGAAAAAATCAAATTAATGATAACAATGAATCTGTTCTGACGAACTCATTGTCACTTTCTTGTAGGCAAGCTTGCAACGCGATTTGGAGTATTTTCTAACAATTGATTCCATCATTCCTAATATGCAAAAGCACCGTCTTTAAGATATTTGTCCAGCAGATCATATCGTTATTATAGGCCGCTCTACTCAGAACTCATAAATTGAGTTTTTTAACGGTTTGGAGCAAATATTGAACTTGATCTTTGCAACATAGAGATTAATTAGACATTGTTGGATTAATAAGAGACATTGCTGAAATTCTATTATTTTAGGGGAACTTCATTTAACGAGGATATAATTTGGTAACAAATAAGCTATGATTATAATATAGTTGAAGATGTATGAACTAAATGGAGCACGTACTTAAATAAGGTGTTTAAGAAATAAAACAGGTGCTAGTGAAAATGCAAGTAATCACTGATGCATTTGATACAGAAACGACGGCACTGACTAACTAAAAGAGAACCATAGCATAAACAATAGAAGAAAAAGGGCTTTGCAAATGAAGTATTTGTGGTGTAAAGGCCGAATGCCTAAAATATCCGATTTAAATAAATTTTTATATATTTGTCTTCGATTTTAATTGTTGTTAAATCACAAACGTTCAAACCAAAGGGAGTAACTGCTTAAAAAGACTGAGTTTTATGCAGGTGTTTCGTTCAATTTATACCATACCACCATTAACTCCAAGAGCTACGCCTTAAAAAAATCGTTGAAGTATTACCCCAGAAAGTCACCGATGGATATTTGGTCTTGTGTTTTAGCAGTATGAATCAAGTAGAAAAAATAACCGAAATTTCATGAGCTATACCAATATGTCGACATAGTTCAAAAAGGCAAAATACAGAATATTCATACAATGGGTAGGCAACATGAAACGAATGAATATCAATGCCCCAGTTAAGAGAATTTTCAAGTCTCATCCCCTAGGTTTGTGGTAAAAGGAAAAAAGAACATCTGGTCTAGAGAGAAAGCCATTGCAGATGCTAGAGCATTTCGTCAGGCATCATGATGACTGAAACCACGATGCTTGGGATAGCATTGGAAGCTGACGTGTCTCAGACAACTACTTTTCACGATGGTGAGTCTGATCAGTGTCTCAGACAGATACTTTTAACGATCGGCTCAGTTTCGTTTTTTCTAGGAAGCATACATTTTGGTGGCGAGAAAAAAAAAATGCAGTTTATTTTTTAGTTCTTTAGTTTAAATGTTAATCGGACTGATAGCACTGTCTCAAAGACTGTAGAAGAGTTTTTGTAGTTAATGAACAATTAAACTATGTTTGTCATAAGTTATTCATAAGGTGGAATGAGAATCCAAAGGTCATTAAATTTGAGGCATAAAAGCACCGTACTTAAGCCCTTTTAGGATTACTGAGTTGGACAGATCCAAACACTCCGAAAAGTCCATCCATAAATCGTGACAAAAATACTAGTGTGTTAATCTAAAGGCAGATTAGTTAGGTAGCAAAATGAGTGGGAAAAATAATTTAAATAAAAAAAAACTTTCCGATAATTTCGAGCTCAAAACTGATAACACTATCAATAACTATATTAACAACTTCTCTTAAGTTGAGGTTGAGAGTATTGAAAATGATAATATTAGCAAATTGCCGGATGACTAATGTTATATAAAAAACAAAAATAAAATAATAAAAATAAAGTCAATAATATAAAACACCATCCATCGAACCTCTAAAAAAAAAGAAACACAAGTATCTATAATTCAAGCAACCTCAAAAAGGCAGCTTAAAAATATTTCTTTTTAACAAAATACAATCATAACAATAATTTATCCACCTAAAACAGATTGTATTATTATACATCCCCTTCGATTGTTTCCCTTGGTGTTTACTTTGGACGATTTTCTGCCATTTCTCTCTAGACTTTGAAGAAATAGATTTTTTACATACCATTTTCTTCACTGCATGCAAACGACATTCACTTGTTGTTTTTTAAAATTTATTTTGATGCTGCTTTGCTTAATTATGAAGCTGATTGATTGTTTTGCATTTACTGTTGCTTTGTTTAACTTGATTAAAAAGTATATTCACAAAATATGAAACGCACTTTGTTGATATTTTCGGTGCAAGTTTAATTTTTTCTGATTAAAAAAATATTATTCTCACTGGTTATGGTTCTACCCTTTGTTCTCTGCTCTTGCGGATTTGGTTGGTAAACACGAATATTTTGCCATCACATTTTCACGATTTTGATTTTTTAAATTATTCTATACTCAATTCGAGGTTGAGAAAAATAATAATTTATCTTATTTATTGGTTACTAAATAAAAATGTTGTTTTATTTTTACTTTTCGTTTTCAGGTTTTGCAAGTTCAGTAATTTTTTTTTCAATTTTTCGCCCTGCCTTTTATGACAGCTAAAATAATACTTTAAATTCACCAATCACCAGTACCCATATGGTCAAGATAAAGAGAGATAGATAGATTGATTGAATCGGTTTGCATTTTGGTTGCTTCAACAGAAACAGGAGCAAGGTTGGGTGTGTGACGTCATAATCGTTGACTTTTGTTCAGCAAACAGAACATATTTTTAGTTAATTTGATTGTTTTTTATTTGTTTTCTGTTTCCAAAGTTGTTTATTTATTAAAAAAACATATTGTTTGAATTTTTAACTTATTAATTATAAAAAATAAATGATACTTAAAGACGATTGTGACGTCACATATAAACCCAAAATGGCTACTAGAGTGTTTTAAGAGCATACTTCCCTTGTTTGACAGTTGTTGTTGAAATGCAGATATGTCGTTTTCATTTGTTCAATCCTAGCATTCCCAACAAACGGTTTTCTAGTACCCTTTTTCCCCTAGCCCTTAAATGCACTGTGAAAAATAAATTGCTTTAATTCTAAAAATAAAAGTCTTTATTATTCTTGAGTGTCATAACTTAAATTTTTTCGTTATTACTAAAGTACATTTTCCATTCCCGGAAGTGAATTTATCTTGGTCACAACCCATTTGTGTTAAGCCTTAACTACTTTCGCCACTTTTTGTTTTGTGAAAAAGAATATAAAAATTATTTCCTTAACCAAAATTTAAGCTTTCTGCGTCATTTTTATATACTTTTTCACTTTTTTGGCTTATGTAGTTAGGGCTTTAATGTGATATTTGTTTACAAAGTCAGTAGAAAGTTTGTAAAGGCCTTATTACGGTTCCCAAATCAAAGGTTCGTTTGAACTTGAATGGTTTAGTGAATATCATGTAATTTTGTATTAGGGTTAGTGAATGAATTGATTCGCTAAAAATTCATCGCTGTCACAAGAAAAGAAAAATTATGAGGACCTTTCTTTACGATCACGAAAAACTATTAAAAGTGTGAAATTTTTGCACTTTCTTTTGATAATTCTCTATTCAATTGAATAACCATTTAAACCAGTGTCAATATTTAAAAAAAAAAATGATTATTAATATATATGGGTGATTGAATAATTTCAGATTATTATTTAAATACCAAAAACAAATTTTTATTTTCTTTATTTTTATCTTCGACGAAAATTAATTGATTTTGATAAATAAAAGTGAGAACGTAAGTTTTTGAGTTCAAGCAAGCTGTAATTTTTTGAGGCAAAATATATATTTTTGGATTTTTTGTGGCCCAATTTTCAATCAAAAAAGTTAACGTTGATTGTTTTTGAAAAATTTACGATGGCATTCATTTTATTGAAACCTTTACTTTAAGATAGTAACGGATTTGCATTAAATGCATAACGCATCTTTTATTACATATGTTAGTCATTTTCGTTCGCTGGTCAGGCACTTATAATTTATAGTCGCTTAATTTTGAGTTTTGACCAGGTGAGTCAAATACAACTGCTTATCATAATTCATGATATGAAATTAATTTATTCGTTGTCATTTTGATTCGCTTAGCGAACGGTAAGATAGGGCCCTTAATCACGACTAAAAGAGTAAGCTATGCAGTTGTTTTTTTTCTCTTTCTGGATTAACTCTATAAACACTTACATAATACAAAGACAATTTTGAAAATGTCCCATCGTTTTGTTTTTTAAATTACATGCTAAAAGTAAATCCAGATCCCGATGGAAGATAAGCTATATTATTGCATTTAATACACAATCTTATAAAATTAATCAACTGTAGCAAATTGGCTGTTTGCTTTAAATTTTATTTGGAAAATGAACTTTTTTGAACTAAATTGAAATCAAATTAACGAACTAGTAAATAATGGTGACTTGAACGATCACTCGAGTGAACTAAAAGACCCATAAACTCTATTACGGTAAAAATAAAATAATCGATTTCATGTTCACTGTTCAATTTTTTAAAACAGTCCTCAAATAAGAACTTTCATTCTCGTATTTTCTTACTTCATACCCTTTTTAATCTTGGTTTTTGAGTTTAACATGAATTTATTTATCTTTTATTTTAATGAATTAACTTTTTTGTTCACTGTTAGTTTGATTTTTTCCAAAATTTCCAAAATTCATTTTTTACATTAAAGGTGTAGCCAGTTGTCACTAAATAAAATTGTAGATTTTTATAAAAAACCCGAGGCAAAAGTACACGGACTGCGTTATGTTTCACCAAGCCCCTAATTTTTGTTTAAATAAGTGCTGAATGCACTTCCAGCAGATGGTAATGTTCAGTAGCTGCGCTTGTGCTGGTTGAAGTATACTTCAAAAACATTCGATACCAGTACCAATTCAATTTATTTGTTTTATTTCTTTTTTTTTTCATTGCTTGCCAAGGAAATGAGAGTATAAATTGAGTTATTACATTACGATTTAACGATTAAGGAAACCATTCAAAATGGGTCGGTTATCTGAAAACGATATATTCAAATTTCTTGAACTTTACAAGAGAAGTGAATGCTTGTGGAAGTCCAGCCACAAGTATTATCGAATAAAATCCAAAAGAAACGAAGCCTATATCCGCATAAGAGATGCAATGAATTTACCCACCGTTCTGGAAGTTAAGCAGAAGATAAAATCATTTCGAGACACATATGCTTCTGAGAGAACTAAAGTGAGAAGATCCGCAATGGTATCAAGGCATTCTTTTGAAGTCTACAAACCAAAATTACGTTGGTACAATTTAGCGGATTCGTTTCTAAATAATCCGGAAGGAATTCTAAAAGTAAACTGTTCGGTGAGTCGTGATTTGAATTTGCACGAAATTTGTCTTAACTTTAAATTTTGTCTTAGTTAACTGTTGGGGATTCTCAAGCTCAAAATACTTTTAATACGTCAATAATTCCACCACAAGGATCTGGTGTTATGTATTCCAATATACAACCAACTCCTCCGTCGTACAGAATGGTTAATAATAATTCAATTGTGAACCAACATCAAATGCACCAAGTCCATGCTCCAGATCGTCAACACCATCATCATTTCAGCCCAGCTCAGCAACAACATAGACATCTAAATTTCAGACAAATCCCAAGAAATGATGTCTGTATTGAGGGAAGATCTGAGAAACGTCTCCCGAACCAATCGAGTGAATTTTATCACTTTGGCATGAATATTGCTATGCAATTGAGCTCGTTGCCTCTTGTGCAAGCTTTAAATGTACAAACCAAGATTCAGCAAATGTTATGCGAAGAACGAATCGCACATGAACAAAGTCGTTATGAAATCGTTTATGACACTAATCATTCGCATTCTCAGTTTGCAGAGCCAACTGACACTGAGTCGAACTTTGTAGATAATCCGCAGGGAGAATTCCAAGAAGAAAGTATACTTGTATCGTCTCCTAGAGAAGAAAATGATATCAAAGAAGAGTTTTTGGTTGATGATGTGACTGAAAATATACTACCAGCAGGATGCGCAGATTTGTGAACTAATTTATTTATATACATATGTACATACATACATACATTATTTATGTATATTATTTAAATGTTTTCTCATTAATAATTATTATTTCCAACAAGGGCTTTTTGTTATTCGATAAAAGGGGCGAAATAGCTTAATCCCACAATGATGAAAAGTCATAATTGTTTTTTACAGTTGCATTAGGCGCCAGGTATAGCTTTCATTGAGACTCATCATTGAAAATTTTAATGATTGATTTTGACACGTTTAGAAAGCAAAATCATTTATTATTTTGATGGACAAATAAAGCTAAGGACTTAATTAATATTTCTAGTCAGAAAAATTCAAATAGCCCCTACTTTTCACATATGTAATAACATAAGACTTTTTTTATTTCAATGATTGAACTACTCGTACCTTACCAATGATCATTGAAATCTTAAAGTCATTTTATGTGGAAAGTATTTTATTTAATTTTTTTTTTTTTACTCTTACGGCATATCAAAATTAGATCGAATTAGGTGCCAGTTATAGTTATCATTACTCATCATTGAAAATTTTAATGATTGATTTTGAAAGGTTTAAAGGTGCCAGTTATAGCTATCATTGAAACTCATAATTGAAAATTTTAATGATGGATTTTGAGACGTTTAAGAAGAAAACCCATTTAATTTTTTGATGAACAAATAAAGCTCAAGACTTAATTCATATTTCTAGTCAAAACTAATTTCAAATAGGCCGAACCTTCCACAAAAAAAAGACTTCTTTTTTCAATCATTGAACTACCTTACCAATGATCATTGGAATCGTTAAAGACATTTTATGTGGAAAGTTGGGCCTATTTGAAAATTTTTTTGGATAATAATATTAATTTAGTCTTGAGCTTTATTTGATCATCAAAATAATAAATAATTTTTCTTTAAAAATGTCTTAAAATCAATCATTAAAGTTTTCAATGATGAGTTTCAATTATAGCTATAACTAGCTCCTAAGAAATAAAATCATTTATTTTTTGATGGACAGATAAAGCTTGAGACTTAATTAATAATTCCACCCAAACAAATTTTTTAAAAAGGTCCAACTTTCGACATAAAAACTGGCGCCTTAAAGGGAGTTTTGCAAAACTTGAGTCAAAGAGTAATTATATAGCAGAGATCATAAATAATTGATAGGTATACACTATACAGTGTTGGCCAAAACTTAAGCACGGAATTAGGTATATCTCTTTCGAAAAATATAAAGAAAATTAAGGAAAACCCATGATAATTTGATGCTTAAATTATTTTTTATAATCAAAATATGTTGGACTCTAATAAACAAATTATTAATTTTATCATAACTAATAGCCTTATTAATAACCAACAAAATAATAATTTAACATTCAGATTTCTGAATGTTGGAAAATCAAAGGATTTGAATTCAGAAATCTGAAAATCTTTATCGCCCATTTTTTACAAGGGCGTCATAATTAAAATAAATAACTAATTTGTTGTTTCTAAAATTTTGCTTTGTAAAAGTATGTCGTTTTCCATTGGTTTCACTCAAGAAGACACTCATTCTGAATCCAGTGGAACAATGCTTGTTACTTCTACTCAATTCTGAAGTTTTGCCTTTTAATTGGTAAATCATTGAATAGAAACTTTTTGCTGGCACACAAAAGTGAAATTGTAAACAATAGTGTATCTACCCTTAACTTATAAATAGTTTTTGTTTTTCATAATTTGTTTTTAAATAATATTAATAATAAATGAATTAAATTGGTTTTCGAGTGCACAATTAGGTTAGTTTAAACAAATTTACATCCGGTTTTAATGTAATTTTAATCTTTGCAAGTTTGGGGTGAATAATTTTAATAAAAGTTAAAATTGAAAAGTTTAACAAAAAACACGGATTAAAAGGACTTGTTTAAGATTCACTCAAACCTTGTTTGCACCTGGAGTGAATAAAATGGCTTTTACTCATTAATTTGTATCGCAATTTATATAAGTTTTGAAACAATTCTTTCCCTCCAACGTACACAAATATAAAAATACTAGCTGGCCCGTCCCGGCTTCGCTCGGGTATAAACAAAAGTTTCTCAAAAAAAAAAAGAACAAAATTAAATAAATAAATTGAACAGAATAAATTATCAGCCTTATTTTTAGTTCCGCCTGGAAAATATTTTATACGAAAAAAATTGTGTTCCCCTGTTATTTCAAAAACTGTTATGAGTTCGCCCGAAGTTCTCTTGCCTTAAAGCTAGCCATACACGACAGAAAACATTTAGCCTTGAACCCATGCTCTTAGTAAACCTTTACAAACATAAAAAAAAAAACCGACACCATTTCCTTGTTTATACCCCTTTTCACTCTACAAACGCAATTTTTTTACAAAATTGTATGCCTAAAGGCGATATTACATTATCATATATATATGGCTAATGCTGCCATATAAAATATGGCAAAGCTTTTCATTGTATGACACGTTGTATTACACTATGTCATACATATATGGCTAATTTATATGACAAACGGCTTCGACAAATAAATTTTGTTCATATATATGACCAAGCTGAATTTGGCTATCACACTATAGTTTTAAAATTCAAATATGAGAATATGACAAACAAAATTATTTGATAAATTATATTTTATTTGAAAATTTATGTTGTCAAAATAAATAATATGTTCAAACTTTTTGCTCCATTATTGTCACTATTTGGACCAGATGAGAAGGAAAGGAAGGAAAATTGACTCTTGAAGGTGTTAACGAAAAATCACCAATTAATCGAAAAACCAACACTTTCTTTTGCCAGTGTTAGAAATGCATTTTTCATCGATGTCACCAAGCTCTTATGGCTGATTTCCAATGACGCGTTCACTTTCGCGATGCGTATGTTACATTCAACAAGCGTTACGTGGGCGTCGAGATAAATTGGGAACAAAATTCAAACTTTTTCTCAACCCAAGATGGCCACAAGCCTAAATTGAAAATCAAAATGTCAAAATGCAAGCAAAAGCTGAATAATTTGTACTTTTGCGTTGGATGCAAAATCGTAACATAACGCTCAACGCGCCATTGTAAACACTAAACAGAAATTTCTATGCCTGAACTTTTGCGTTGACAGTCAAATCTTTCAACGCAATGCCCAACGCGGCATTGCAATGGAAAAAGGAAAGGTCTTGAGTCCCTGTGTGTGAATATGCACATGACATATACTTCTAAGTGGCTCCAATACCCCAGACAGAAGCGATCGCAATTCTAAGACAAAATTGATGTAACCTCTCGAATTGCTTCATAATTGATGGGTCTTAACTACCAATGCATAATTCGAACCGCGGGATAACGCGATTAAATTAACGGTCTTTTTTAATGTCATTTTCTTTAATAGAATAGGTCTGTTTCTTTACTTTTGGAATAAAGTTTGGGAAAAAGTTCGGGAAAAAGTTTGGGGATGAGCTTTTTGATGTTGTTGTTGTAATGTTTAAACAGAAATGAAAAGTAAAGAAACGCATTTGGGATGTTTCTGGTTCGTTGCGGTGTAAATTACCCATTCGACGTCATTGCTTGTAGGCTCAACGCATATAAAATTATGCAATTTCAATTCTATTAACATTAGCAATTATTATGTTGGGCTCTATTAAAAGATACCAGAAGAAATATTTTAATTTATATTTGTCTCTATTGTATCATTTTCATTTAATTTATTTAAATTAAACCGTTTTATATACGCTACTTGACAAATTTAATTTCAAATTTTTTGGTCAGCTGGTTTCTTGTTTGACAAGCAAGAAAGTGCCGGAACTAAAATGTTCGGGTAGATTCTTGCTGGAGGGGAAATAAAAAAAAAGTCAAAAGCTGGCATTTTTGTGTCAGAAAATAGTAAAGAAACACGTTTTGGGTAGATTTGGGTTACTTTGGGAACCCGCGGGCGAGTAAAGAAACAGACCTAATGTTAGAGGAAAGCATTGCCCTGAAATGTATTGCAATTGAATGGGTTTGATTGCGTCGAAATAATAATGAGAGCGATAGACGTTAAAGCGGATCCATACCGTTATTCCAGACGCGGATGAAATAATTATGTTTAAAAAGTTGTTCGTTTAGTGCTCACTTATGCTGAATTCACCCGAGGGAAATTGTGCAATTATTTTACCTTCTTTTAACATATTTTTTGTCATTTAACACGACTTTGGTAGCAAAAGTGGTAAACATATTACATACTTTACTTTCTTTAGTGCATAGATGCAACAGCAAAAAATAGACCCAAGTCCTCAATATATACCTATTATAATTAGGATAAAATCAATGGAAAACTCTATTCAATTATCCAAAAGCAATAAATAAATATTTAAATTATATGACTCACATATGAACATATAAAATCAACCAATTTTTATATGATTATATGGCGCAAAACTTCCAAATAAATATGACAATGCCTTTGTTTCGTTATTAGACTTTGTCATATATATGTCTCAAAAAAATGGTCATATATATGGCGTCATATATATTTTGTCATATAAATATGTCGATCACACTTATATGACTGTTTTAGATCATATTTATATGGCAAATTTGCCATATTTATATGCTAGTGTAATATCGCCTTAAGACGATTCTCTCAAAATAATCTTTCAAACAACAAAAGAATTTTTGAAATCGTAATGTAGTTTACAAGATTAGCCATCACAAACAAATAAAGCAAGATAAGAGCTAAATTAATAGACGGTTAGATAATGTCGTTTAATGAAGAAAGAACTTTCAAAGAAACCAAGCGGTTTTTTCACTATTCTACGAACTTCCTTCACTTTCTTTGCCGTCAGCTATATGTTCCTGAGTTTATAAACTATCCTCACTCTTCATTCACACTCCAAAGCAGAACATACAAAAAATATCATACGGGCTTAAATTTAATGCAATCATTATTTCTATTAATCTATTATTCTATTAATCTATTATTTTTATGGGCATCTTCACTGTTTCTCGATAAACAAATAACAATAAAAATATATAGCTTGTGATGTTTTTATTTTACCAATATCCAGGTTTCTATCTTTACATATTTCCCTGCACTTCTCCAACTTCTTTTTGAAATAATTGCTGGGCCATTCTTATGAACTGAATGCTGAATCTATTAATAAAAAAACTAATTAATCGATACGAGTTAATGTCACAGATAACAAACTTATTCCATCTTAATTAAATCAGTTTAAATAAAATTGACAAATTAACAAATTATAATGACAGGAAGAAAACCTCTTGGTTTGGTAATGCTTGATAAAAAAGAACGACCGCTTTACCAAAACCTTTGTAGGCATCATCAGAAGATCCTACCAAAATATTTGTTAGAAATTTGACAAAAACAAAATGCACTTAAAAATGCATTTATGGCAAACTGCTTTACAAAATTTTAACCAAACTGCACAGAAACTTTATAGGCATTCTTAAAAGACCCTACGAAAAGATTTGTTAGTAGTTTGACAAAATGCAACTAAGAATGCATTTTGCGGTTTTCCCTTTACCGAATTTTGACCAAACTTCACAAAAAGACCATCCTCAATAGAGAAGATAACTGTATTGCATTTTGCGGTTTTCCCTTTACCGAATCTTGACCAAACTTCACAAAAAGACCATCCTTAATAGGGAAGATAACTGTATACAAAAAATCGAAAAATTGGGCCCTGCCATTGTCGAGTTTATCGAGCTCGAACATAGACATTCTCATAAGACCCTATCAAAATGTTTTTAGTAAGTTTACAAAAATGCACTAAAATTGCAATTTGCGGTTTTACCTTTACAAAATTTTGACCAAACTTCATAAAAAGACCATCCTCAACATGAAAGATAACTTTATAAAAAAAAATTTGAAAATTCGGCCCAGCCATTCTCGAGTTTATCGAGCCCGAACATAAGGCAACTTCTTTTTATATAATAGATGTGTACTGTGCACGTGAACATTAAGCAGAATAGTGCTGATTATTTTACCATTCATTTTATGACTACATCTAGGATTCGGCCAAAAAAATTGAAACCCAATATTTCCTCAATGTATCGAGAAATTTTTCAAAATGTTGCAAAGATTTCCTTGCAACATTTTGTTCCGATTCGAAAGTCATGTAGAGTACCATTTCAAACTAGAACCAGAAACAACTTTCGAACAGATTAAACTTTCAAATCGGTTTAAGAGCAAGCCCCCCAGCTTTATTTGAAATTTGAATATCATACTATCGGACTATAATATTCAGAAAAAAAGAACAAAATTGAATCCTATACAAGACAAAAACTCAACTCAAGGAAAACGGAATATGTAGCAATTTCATTATTGTTTTTAGAAATAGTTTTGAATTTCACATGCTACCATCAGAGTCGTGAACATCATTTCAAACAATACATTTTGATTTTTTTAACAAGGCATTTTATTCATTTAATATTTTTGTTTTCATTATTTTATTATTTTAATTTTTCAGGTATTTCTATTAATTTTTTTTTACAAGATCTTTTATTTATTTTGTATTTAATTTTTCTTTCGATTTTATGTTTTTATTTGTTAATAAAAACAGAATTTGATTAATAATAATAAAAAAAAACTATAAACACACACAGTTTTTTTATGTTACTTTAAAATATAAAAATAAAGCTAATACAGGAAGGACGAATCTAAAATATCATGCAAATAAAAATGATCATCAGAAAAATATAAACCATTAAGCATTGCAGATAAAAATCAGTTAAAGAATTTTGGCATTTTATATTCTTTAAGTTTAAGTTATATTTGAACTCACAACTAGCCATAATATAATTAAAGGTATAGGCTGGATATATTTTTTTCTTTAAGACATTTTCAGGAAAATCAAGAAAGCTTCATAAAAAATTGTTTCCCTATTGGAATTTATACAATGAACCATGAATGTGTAATCAGTAATTCAATAACTGAAAATTGAAACAAGTTAAGCATAATGGATTTGAGAAATAATTTGAATAGCTGCTTGAAAAGCGTGAGCTATGTGAAGGCTATAAATTAACAAGAACTTTTACATAGATGCATAATCGTATTAGTAGTTGAATAACTTAAATTTGAAACATGATAACTCACAAGAGTTTAGATATCTGCAAGATCAGCAGACGTTCAATTGTTCACAGAGCATAGAAATTTATTCGCAATAACTAATCCCAACCCGAAGATGACGATTAGGCAAAGTAATTTCAACCAAATTAGAATCATATCTTTAATTGCATAGTTTCAAACATGTCCATCATCATGTCTCTAAATATGTACATGAAGTTTATTTTCTAGATATTAGTATGGGTCTCATTCGAAGTCGATTATTGATATTGATTTTTTCTGTCAGTATTGTTTATGGCCTTGAATTATTAATATTGTTTGAAATGATTAAAGGACAAAATAAAATATTTTTTTATTAATACGAGGGCCGCTCAATAAGTCCCTAAAAATGTTTACTTATGACCTTGCCATCTCAAATCCAACAATTGGGTTGTCATCAAGTACATATATTTTAAATAAATGTACTTATATTTGTCTTCATATGTGTCCAATAGTTTTGTTTTATAGTAGTTTTTATCAGGAGCGGTTCAAAAGTTTTGAACTAAGTGCAAAATTTCGTATTTCTGTTTACCGATAAACCATAATTTGTTCCCAAAAAACCATTATGGAAACAAAACAAAAGCTCCAAATATATTATCGTGACCATTAACCATCAACAATTGGTTTACGTAAATTCTTTGCGGACGTTGCAGCGCAAATGACGCAGAACGCTTTGGTCGCCCAATTGAAGTCGCTATACCGGCAATGGCCGAGAAAGTCTACCGTCTAATATTGAACGAGCGGCGAGTATGGTGAGGGAGCTCGAAAATGTTACAGGCTTGTCACACGGCTAGGTAATTTTCATTTTGCACCAATGTTTGGATATGAAAAAGCTTTTCGCAAAATGGGTGCCGCTTTTGCTTTCGATCGATAAAAAACAAACCTGTTTAAACATTTCAATGGAATATTTGGCCATCTTCAACAGTAATCCAAGTGAGTTTTTTTTCATGAAACATTTATCAGCACACACCAGAGACCAAAGAATAGTCTTAACAGTGGACTTCTCCAGATGAATCCAAGCGGGAGGTGTCATCCATATCGATTTTCTTGAGAAAGGTAAGACGATTACTCGTGCTCATTATTGCTGACCTGTTGAAGCGATTCAAAGTTGATTTAAAAGGATAAAGACCCCATTTGACGAAGAAAAATGTTCCTTTTTTTCAACAAGACAAAGCTTTTGCGCACAAGTCAGCAGTTGCAATGGCAAAATTCCATGAATTAAGATACGAGTTTACCCTATCCAGCTTATTCTCCGGGTATGCTCACTGCGACTATGTCTTATTTCTTAATATGAAGAAATAGCTCGATGGGAAAAAATTTGGCTTGAATGTTAAGGTTACAATAAACAAATCCATATTTTGAGGCTTTCGAGAAAAAAACAATTTTTGAAGGGAATACAAAATTAGAAAAACGTTGGATGAAGTGTATCGATCTAAAAGAAGATAACGAGTACGTCGATTTTCGCAATTTTTCTTTTAATTTTCAGAGACTTGTTGACATCGTATGATGGACAGAATTTCTGAACACAAGATTTGCAAAGCAAATATATAAAAAAAGATAAAGTATATGCTAAAAGAATTGCGCAACATAATTTTAGCATTTGCACAAGAAAGAATCTCGTGTAATTCGGGACAGCAGAGATTTTTATTTTTGAGCAAGATATTTGTTTAGGAATTCGGTCATGTTGTTTTTTTACGACATAGATGCAAAAACAAGGCTAAGCTTTTAAAGAACTGGAGTGAAGTTAGATCTTATATGGAAATAATAATTATCTTGTTTGGTAAATCAACTAAAATCCACCATCCAAAAATCATTAATCAATTTAAAAAAAAAAAACATACCGAAAATAGGTGCCGTAGTACAAAATTTTGAATGCTTATATGTTGAGTTATGACAATGGGAAAACAATAAAGAAAATTCAAACAAATTCCAAAAATACGTGCACACAAAATACTTTGACTTCTTTATAACTGTTTCCAATAACACCTTAACAATAACGTTGTATTACAGATACTTTAGTTAAATAGAAGGCGCACGCAAAGGAAAAAAGAGACCACTGTTTTATTGTGGGACGTAACGATCAAACTCTAGAACTATAAATGATGTCAAACTAGAAAATCATTGTCCACCCGGAATTTTAATAGCTATTTTACAAATTTTGAACTATAATCAATTTCAATATGAATTGATTCTTAAGTTCGCCATTTGCCATATTCTTCTAGTTCTTCAAAGTATCCGGATATTGGATATACATATGAAATAGTTAAGATTTCAGATGTGACACTATTCATATAGTGTCGGATAATCGGTTCTATATTGATGAATAATTTGTATAGGTTTTTTTTTTGCTAGATTGTATGAGGCTAAGATTTCTTTTTTTAATTTGTATCTTCTGTTTTGCAATTATTATACACATTATGTATCAAACAAGATTCGGATTTGATTCTGGATCCGGGTATCCGACACTATCCGCCTAATTTCCGATATCAATTGTCTCACTGTTTTGTATCAGGATATCTGAATGGTTTGAAAATTCGAATTTTATTTGAAGTACTAGATTTTTTTTAATTTGTAATCCAAAAAAACAGTCCTTAGGATGATGGAAAGGTTCTTTTCAGAACTGTTCTGTTTCTGATACCAATTATTCTCATATATAATAAAAAGGGGCATTTGTCTCATCCCACAACAAAATATCAACTAACGCTTTGTCACTCCTCACTCACTTGCTATTATAAAGAAGATCTTTTACTCAAATGTTCTGCAGAACTAAATGGAAGATGGAATACATTATCCTGGTACTTTTCTGGTTTGTTCCTTCTTTCGTCAAGATTTCTGCAACATTTTCTTCCGATTCGAAAGTAATACAGATTGCCATTTTTAAAAAAGAACCAACATTAAATTTCGAACAGATTTATCTTTTGAATTGGATAACAAAGAAAATAAGAAATCTTATGAGGATTATGGCGAATAAAATTTCCCTGGGAAAATATTCTTTTTAAACAGAGGTTACAAAATGTATAATAATAAATGCTCAAAATCATTGGCATTAAAATTTTTGATTTTAATGTAATAAAATGTTTGCATTATGTATTCATACTAAATCAAGATACCAATTGGCATTCTAATTTTTTAGCTCCAACCAATTTAACGAGTTGTTATCACAATAGAACGAGTTTCGTGCTACGTTACATTTTTCTATAATTACATCCATATTTTTAAAAGTTCTGCAGTTCCAAGCAAGAACACGCGACCAAGCCATGCACTTTATGTACCACACGGAGAATATATGTATTTTGTAATATAAATTTAGAGGAAGGTGTTTCCATTTTCATAACCGTATTTCTACAAGAACATTTTTCAATAAATTACTCTAGTTTTTTCTGGTGCCAAAATGATATATAAATATATTCCGTATCTATAATTTACATTCCTTCTTACATTTTTGTTAAACTAGATAATCAACGACAAATGACAGTCAAAAACAATTCTTGAAGAACATAATAACTCAAGTTCAAATCTCAAAAGTGTTCACACTCTAAAAGATAAATAGAAAGATATGTATGTAAAAAGTTTCTGAGATCTCACCAATCTGGGAAATCTTTGAGATTTCAGAAACCTGAATTGAGGCGGAATTTATCATATCTTTAGATAAATATATAGAGAGAGTAATCGTCAAAATGACAATAACTTTTTTAACTATCGTTTTAGTCTTACGCAATTCGGGCCCAGGCTAATCTTTGGTGAAGTTGATAGCGAAAACGTTCATCAGCCCGAGATAGGAACCATGTAATATGTATGTATAGATCTTAAAATCTCAAAATAAAGTTCTTATTTCACAGAAAATAAAAATGTATGTGAGAGACGTTTTAAGTTATATCAAATGGCAGTAAGATAAAATATAAATAAAACGGTTCGTGTATCTACTCATGTATGCGGCACAGTGGTCCGCTAGCTAAATATTGACGATACAAATTATTTTTCACGTCGATTTTTGAAGAATATTGATACAATTTGGTTTACTTAATAGTTTGGAGACGATAAATTCAGTGGTACTGCCTACCTTGGAAATTTTGAGCAATTACCGATCTCTCAAGTGAGATAAATATAAAGTTCTTCTAAAATTCTGGCTTCCACCAGGCTGATAGCTTCTTTCACCTAATTATTTTGCTTTTGTAATGAGCGCGAACCAAAGGAGTTTTGACTTCCTTAACCATGATTAAACACAGTGCAAGAGTTAGGAAAAAACTGAATCTAATCTTATCTAGGGAAAAATATATTCATTCCACAATCGCGCAGTGCGGCTTAGTAAATAATGTCTGTACTTAACAGTACGCCCCAAGTTCAGCTCAAATTGACGTGTATTCCTAGAAGCCCGAGTATTACGTTACAATATTGACTGTTTTAGTTAAAGAACATTGTTTGTAAAAATAGCGATAGTATCTAATACCTAATTCTTTTCAACCAATCCCTACTATAATTGAGTCTGTCTGTTGTTTTACATCATTTGAAAATATGACTTATATATTAGTCATCAGGGTTTTAAGATCTTTAGATTGCGATAGATTTCAGAAATATTTCTGTGTCAAATGAATAAATTTAAAAGTTGCTTGCTCCTTTGAAAATAAAAAAAGGGTTTGGATACGTTTTATGGCGAATTACTGGTTTTCTGCTATGCAAAACTTCAACTCTTGGATTTCTTAAGGTGAATTTGTTTAGAATGAGATCAAGACTGCAGACAAGAAAATATATAAATATTAAAAAAAAAATAATAATTACTAGGAAATAGACGAATCGTTCCTGTTTCTTTTTTTTTGTGTGATTTCTTGTTTTTTTATTATCAAGGGATATATATATATTTTGTTTCGTATTTAGTTTTATTTATAAATAACTTAGTTAAAATCTATATTGATTTTAATATTTTTCTTTATGTTAACATTTAAAAAGAGTCCTGGTTGATTTATCTTTTTTTTTTTTAATTTTATTATTTGCCCATTCTCGGATTCACACAACTTCTTAATTTTTTTTATTAAAATGTAATTTATTATTTATACTAAGTTTTCTTTTGTATATATGCATGTTTTCTTTTAATTTTATTTTTATTTCTGTTTCTCGCCCAATGTTCACACACACATCAAAACTGCCACAAAAAATGTACACGATTAATCTTTGAGTTCTATTTAATGTTTAGAGAGGGAGAATTTTAGTGATGGTGTGGGAGCATTAATGTTTTCTTATTTTTTTTTTTTGTATGAAGTCTTAAGTAAAATTAATCACGGGTATAAATTGGTTTGTATATACACACAAATTTTTTATAATAATGTCCTATATATATATTGTAATTGGAGACTTTCAATCGTGTGAACCATTTACATACTTCTAAATATATGTATTTCTATATATTTATTATTTTTACAATTATTCGTAATTTTTTGTGTTCTTTTTTTTTTGTATGTATAAACAAATGAATAAAACTCGGTTTACCATTTTACTCCAATTGAAGTTTTAGCTCTATCTGATTATCTCACAATGCAAATGTGTGTATTTTTATTTTTATCGTGGTAACGGTGGTGTTGTTGGGGTTTCTTGCTGTTGTTTAATTTTTTTTCAATTTTTTTTTCTTGTCGAGAATGATATTATTTCAACATTTGAACTTGACCATTGGGATCGGTTTGGAAGACAGACATTTGTCACAGCACCATTCTGCGTAAATTTCCTTACTTAATAATTGGAATGCAGCTTCCGTCATGCCACTACATGTCCTGAAAATGAAAAACGAAAATATATTATTTTGTATTCCATGAAATTGAATAAAAAACTAATTCATATAAGTATAAGGCTTTGGTTTGAATGTCAGCGGATTTAGCCAATTTTCGCCAGTAGTTAAGTGAGTTAAAAAATACTAAACGTGTAATTAGATTCTGCAAAGCCACAGCTTTGAGAATGTGTATTCTAAGCGAATTTAGAGAGCTCGCGCTGGTTAAATTCACTTTTATAAAAACAACAGCTTAAGAGCCGAAGCAATTTTTTTTATATGAATTCAAAAGTCTGAGAGGATATTTGAGCTTTTGATTGGGGCGTGATTTTACTATTTTTGTGTACGGGGTATTACCACTTGAATTCATGTATTACAAGCAACCATGAACAAGATCAAAGCCAGGTTAGAGGTGATGCTGAAATATATATAGATGACACCATTATTGCCTGTAAGACCGTTAAGGAAGGTTTGGAGAAGCTGAAGAGATTCCTTAAGGTGCTGGAGGAATCGGACTTAACGCTAAATGCAGGCAAGTGTTTTTTCTTTAAAACTAATGTTGTGTATTTACCAACCCTGAATTCAGCATTTTATAATAACACCTACGCACCCTCGAGAGATATTTGCGATGAACATGATAGACTTCCTTCTGTCAAAAATACCTTGTGGTTTCTTTCTCTTTTGCGATAACATCCAAACCTTCAGGTCATAATTCTCTCATACATAAGCTAAGTACTTGAATTAATAAATGAATTTTTATGTAGAAAGGATCATCTTTTTATTTAAGTAGTCAAGAACTTAACAACTAACTTTGAATTTCTTGGCTACCAGGTAAGCATAGATGGGCTCCGACCAATTGTTTGAAAGACAGATACAATCACAAACACGAGGTTCGTCAGTTCCTCGGGCTCACGGGATTTTTCATAAAGTTCGTGAAGGAATATGCTCACTGGGCTGGACCACTCAGTGACCTGACCAAGAGCGATCGAAATTTTGATTGCACCGAAAAACAACAAGTAAGACTTAAAGAATTTTTAATCAATTTTCAAGTTTTAGCTCTCTCCAGCCTGGAATGTGATCACGAAGCCCACACCGATGCATCATCAGTAGGGCTCGCTGGTATCCTGATGCAGAGAGACAGACAGGAAAGAGGCTTACGACCGGTGATTTTCTTTAGTCGGAAGCTAACGGACAACGAAAAGAAATTCCATTCCTATGAGGTGGAAGTGCTTGCCATAGTGGAGAGTCTGGAACGTTTTAGAGTGGATCTCTTGGGTAAGAATTTCAAAATCGTTACAGATTGTGTGGCGATTGTTGCAACAAGCAACAAACAAAAGATCGTTCCTAGAGTGGGGCACTGGTGACTAAAACTCCAAGAATTCTCATTCGAGACTGTCCATCAGCCAGGCACTAGAGCAGCATATGTCGACGCTCTAAGCCGCCAATCGAACGAAGACGAAAAAGTCCCAGAAGAAGCATCATCTTTTGTGCTGAATGTCAACATTGCCGAAGACGACTGGCTAGCCACAATGCAGTGGCAAGACAGTAAGTTACGCTCGATTATTATCACGTTACAATCTGCTGAGATGACGCCCGCAAAGGCAAAACTGAAGAAAGAGTATCGAGTGAAAGGATGTCGACTATTCCGATTGGTGAACACAAATGGGCCCTCCCAAATGCAGTTAGATGGCATGTACTGAAGCTCTGTCATGACGATGTAGGTCATCTCGCGGACGAGAAGACGCTTTTGAGGCTTAAGGAGACGTATTGGTTTCGCAAGACGAGGGGATATACGAGGTCATATATCAAGCCTTGTGTCGACTGCGCATACGACGCGAAACGTAAGGGCGGTTTAATTGAAGGAGAACTACATCATCTCGAACGCGCTGCTCTGCCATTCGACACGGTACATTTGGATCATCAATGTTTTGACAGAAGTTACGGGGTATTTTGGGGTTCCACACAGAATCAGAACGGACCGAGGAACAGCTTTTACCGCCAAATGGTTTGAGCAGTACTGTGAAGAGAATGATATCCAGCATGTGATGAATGCCGTCGGGACACCAAGAGCAAACGGCCAGGTGGAACGCTGCAATCGTACGATTCTCTCATCGCTTAAGTGTGTTCATTCCAACGAAAGGGGAAAGAATTGGGCTAATCAACTACGGCCTATTCAATGAGGTTTAAATACAGCAAAGAGTTCTACGACTAGGGGCATGTCCAAACGAATAAATTGCTGTTTTCCTATACCCCAGGAGAAATTCTGGGTAGTGAACTTTTGTTGGAGCTTGGACAAAAATCGATATCGGCGAACGAAGAGCTAAGGAAACGAAGGAACTCCGCACTTCAGAATATTATTCGAAGTCAACAGGCTTAAAAGAAGTCGTTTGACCAGAAGCACCGGAAGCCATCCAAATATGAGGTAAATGATTTGATATTAATTGAAAATGAAGCAGGTGCCACAGGTACATCACGGAAGTTGGAGCCGGTTTTTCGAGCTCCATACATTGTCACAAAGATCCTGCCAAACGATCGGTTCGTGGTTGAAGACATTCCTGGAATGCAACGTAACCAGCGAAAGTTCTGTACAGTCATGTCGTCAGACAAAATGAAGCGATGGTGCGAGCTCCCAGAAGACCCGTTCGCGAAAGCCGAAGATGCTGACAACGATGACGAATAAAGTAGTGATCATGATGACACAGATGCTGTGGTTGATCCTGAATGCATGATCAAAGATAGGATGGCCGAATTGTAGAGCTATAAATAGCCCAAGTAGTATTATTATGCGAGTTAGTTAGAGTTTAACCAGAGAACAATAAAGATCTTATTTAAGAATCAACGGCATATTGACTTTCATTTAACAATATGAAGATCAGATTAATACTCGTATAATTCAATATAGATCTCCCATATGGCGAGTCTTAAGCCAGATTCACATTATACGAGTAGTTCTAATATCGATAAAGTCTCGGAACGATAAAATATTCTTACACAAGAAACAGTAGGTATATTCAAATCATCGATACCTGATACGATTTCGATAATTTCATTGATTCTTATGTACAAATATTTTATGGTAGCGAAAGTGTATCGATATTGGCACAATAGTGTGGATCTGGCCTTAGCGCTTACGGTCACTAATACTATACAATAAGAGCTAAGCAATTGCGAAACTTTTGGTTGCAGAAGGGCCACCCATGGTTGACAGTTCGAAATGAAACGAAAGAGTGTTCCCACAAAGGCAGTCTGGGTGCCATTTAAGCCAAACTACTTTGTGAACACTTTCAGGGCCATAAGGAACGGTGTATGCGATTTCTCATACTTGGAGTTATAAGAGTCTTGTCGTCCAGAATGGATGTTGTGAGTTGGGGTAGCTTCCTTACCATGGACAAAACTTTTTAGTTCCGAAACCACAGTAAGTCCTCTGGTGATATGGTGACATAAATAACAAGCCGAACTATAAGTGGAGAACCTGTATCCACGTTCAGTTACTCCCGCATCAATAAAATTAGTCAAGAACCGATACAAATTTAAACAAAATATCGTCCCCTGATTGCAAGAACTACGTAACTCAATTTTCAATTTTTACAATATCTCGTCAAAAACGGTAATATTTTGAGGAATTTTCAAGACTTTTTGTCCAATTAAAATTGCGTTACCTAGTTCTTGCAATCAGGGGGCTATATATACATGAGTTTCGTTCCTTTTTCCATCGTTTCTCGTTTTATTTTATCGATGGAAGAGTTAAAGAATGTGGGCAATGAATAGGCTAAGAGCCGATGTAAGAACAATCCATTAAGTACGATGAAATGGAGAGGGAGTCCGAAAAAGGAATTCCGGTGATATCTATTTTAGCAAGTGCTGTAATAAGCAGGGTCAGCGATTCATTGGTTCTGGTTTTGTACAAGAAGTCTTGGATCTCTTTCATGCAAGTGTTTGCTTGAATGAGTTTCCTTGCAGTTGACACATGAAACCCGTGTGCATTTATCGGACGGATTGGGAGGACAGTTGAAAATTTCACACGAGGGATCACTTTGGCAGCGCTTAGAAGTGTGTCCCAGCTTGTGACAGTTTCGACATCGCATGGGATTAGGGAAGTATTCTTCCACATTGATTTTGTACCAGTAAACGTTTACTGAAGATGGAGGTCGGAAAAGGTCGAACGAAAATAGAATAAGGCCAGAGGGGGATTGTTTGCCGTCAACGGTTTTGGTGAATTTGTAAAATTCTTTGATACATTGAGATCACATTTCATTGACAATTTCTTTTTCGGTTACATCAATTAGACAGGGTGCGTAGACAGTTCCCTTACACGTGTTAAGGTGGTCGTGTAGTTTGACCGAGATCTGACATAGATTTGACTGTTTTCTTTTTGATAAGAATATTTTGCAATTTTTTTCAGATTTTGCTAATATAAGAAGGCATCCATCGCGCGACTGACCTATACTCTCGTATGCTGTGCTCATACAATCGATTGCTTTTTTAAGAAGAAATACACTGAAATTGGTTAGGGGTTTGTCAGGGTCGGCAGGTGATGTTACGATAAATTTTGAATTAGAGTTGAGGTTAAGAGGAGGGGTCACTGTGTCAAATCTCTGGTCATACTCTTCGATAGCTCGAGCTCTACTCCATGCTCTGCTCAGAGCTAAAGAAGAAAAACACCGATTGCGATAGACGGGGCCTGTTCAAAGTTGGAACTCTATGAAGTGTCGTAGCGACAAGTACTTTGAAGGACTGAATAACCTTCTGTGATTGACAAATTTTTTGTATCTCGTAAATTGTTCTGTTAAAGTTATTCTCAACGCGCATAGTGTTCAGGTTTCTGCTCCTGCTATTCTGCTAAATCGAAAAATTTCTAACACCTCAAAAATTTTAAATGGCTTAAATAAATTCTAAGTACTCGTAACATTAAAACATACCCTAAAATAAAAAAAAATAACATTAATAAATAAAAATGTTCTTACCTATGAAAGAAGAAATTACAACCAGATTCACAGAATAGAGCTTCATCGTTGTCGTTGACCTCCTTGTGACACAGGCCACATGGGTAAATAGGTGGAGCGTTCGGATTTTGTGGATTGAAGACCATAGGCGTTCCAGGCGGGTACATTTTGCCCGCACTCACTGGCATCGGTTTTGGCCCAAACATTGAATTCGGAACCATTGCATTTGGTGGTGGACCATTAACTGGACTGCCAGGATGACCTCCCGGTCCTCCCATATGGCCCATATGCATTAGATGGTGATTAGGTCCTCCTGGGCCCATATGCGGTGACATATGAGGTGGCATGTTCGGCATATTTGGGTTCATCATTCCTGGCGGCGGCCCTGGTGGGCCACCACCCCCGCCCGGTGGACCACCACTCATTCCCCCCGACTGGTGCATAGGAACATTTGGGTGATTCATTGGATTCATTCCACCGCCTCCGCCTAAAGGACTAGCTCGATGCACATGACTGCCCATTCCACCGACATTGACAACACCCCCACCACTTCCGGGGCCACCTGCATTCATACTGTTCGCCTGAGTCATCAAGGGAGCCGACTGTTGCATCCCTAAACTCGTGGGACATCCCGCCGCTGACATTTGATTCATTTGATGCGGTGGCATCGGTCCGCTCGCCGAGGAAGTGGGCATTGCACCATTGTGGACGTTCATTCGTGATGCTGGATGGTTTGGTGGCGGTCCTCCTCCTCCACCACCACCTCCGCCACCACTGTTCATTCCTTGCATATGACTATGATTCGCTGGACCGTTCCCCAAGGGACTGTGCATCGGTGGACCCATTTGACCATTGTTCATGTGAGGTGGTTGATTTGGACCATTGTGCCCGCCAGCTCCCAGAGGACTGCCCATTGCATTGCTCATGGGAGATCCCATGGGTATCGAGTTCATTGGACTGCCAATAGGACCGCCGCTCATGGGACTCCCTATCGACCGAGGGCCGTTGGGGCCCATTGATGAGTTCATTCCCATATGAGAATTATTTGGGCCGCCCATCGGCGACATGCCTCCCATTGGGCCCATCGGTGATATGCTCGGGCCCATGCTGCTCATCGGACTCATTCCACCCATGGATGCTCCGGGTGGCATTCCTCCTCCGTCCCGCATTCCCATGGGGCTGCCCATACCACCACCACGGTTCCCCATATGAGGTGGCATCGGACCACCACATTGCATTCCGGGACCGCCAGGTCCCATCGGACCTCCAGGTCCCATTGGACCTCCAGGACCCATTGGACCTCCTGGACCCATTGGACCTCCAGGACCCATCGGACCGCCAGGACCCATTAGACCTCCCATTGGACTTCCCATTCCCAGCGGACTCATGCCACGCATCGACGGGCCGCCCATATGATGATGCGGGTGATGTGGATGCATGTGGGGATTCATTGCTGCATTAAAGTGATTCATCGCCATGTGGCTCATGGCAGAGGGACTATTCATGGGCGGGCTGTCGTCGAAGGGATTCGATGCTACAATTGTGTCGCCAAAACCGCTCATCGGCGGTGGTGGCAACAGGTCCTGCGGTGTGGGCGGGGGTTGTGATAACATTGCATTGGCTGCGTTCGCCGCATTCGCGTTCGATGTTTTCCGCCGTTTTTTGGGATTGCTCGGTGCTGATATGATGTTCAGCGATTCTGTGGGTGGCGGTGGCTTAAAATCGGGCGGGCAAATACCTGGCCCCGGCAGTCGATATGGAGCCATTCCGAGATTGTGTGTCATTATATTTTAAACTTAGTTCTTTTATATTATACTATTTTCTATAATGGCTGTTTATGTGTTCTTCGTCACACGCGTTAACAATATTGAAAATCTCCAAAGATCTTCTTGCTTAATTCTCTTTTTTGTTTTTATATTCACTTATTGCTTTATGTGGGCTTTGCCAATATCAACTAAATTTTGCTAGGTTTTTATTTTTGTTTATTTATTTTGTTATTGTTGTTTTTTTTTTGTTGGATTAAGTAAACTAAGTAGTAAGACGGTAATAACTATTTTTTATTGATTGTTATTTTTTACTCCTTTCGTGTCTTATTATCAGTTCTTATTTTATGCAGCTCCGTTTATCTCTTGTGATTTGGTTTGCTGGCCAAAGAAATTTGGCCCGCACGCAACCAGATCCTTGTTAGCTGCAGGCTGAAAAAAAAAATACACATTAATTATAACGACAAAATGTATACAAAAATTTAATTGATAAAATAAATATAAATAAAAATAACATAAATGAAAAAGAAAATAATAAAACAGTTTTAATTGATAAAAAATAGTCAGATTACAACCGATAATGGTTCTTTTATTAAGATGTAGAAATATGTTTTGACTAAATGTCTTCCCGCGCGTTTGGAAATAAAGTTAAAAAAAAACTTAAGAATTGATGGTTTGGTATAAAGAGCTGAAAAGGATTGTTGTAAATGCTGTGGACATCGAGCACATCACGTTTAAGAGTTATGACGCTATAACTATTTAATGTCAATATAATTATAATAAAATATAGCAGGTTTTTATTTTATCTTATCTTATGTTTTTTGATGCTCTGAACTCGAATCAGGAATAATAATTGTCCTAGCACGGCAACGTTTTCGACATATTCCCGTTCTAAAACAAAAATCGTGGTTTTCCTCCTTTAAATCTATCCGATATCTCTTTTCTTCTCTGCGAAATCGTCAGTTAACTATAAGCCTTTCATTTATGATATAAATCAATGTAAAGGAGAATGAGCAAACATCTATGGGAGCTGGAGCTTATTTTGACTTCAGGTTCGAGTTCAGCACATCAAAAACCTTCAGAAAAGTATATTTTGGTTTCTGTAACAAAAACCTTGTTGACCAGTGTAATAAACGTTTATTGAAAACTTAAGTTATGTTTTACCACAATAAAATAATTTTTCACAAAACTTGCAACTTGGTCTATAAGAATGAAACTCATTTTATAAAATGTAGTTGTAAGAAATAATCATTTAAAATTAATGAGTTCTGCAAGAAGGTACTTGAAAGATTAAAAAGTAATTAAACAGATACAAAAAAAATTATTTCCGATTGACGATCACAATTAATTAAAAAAAAAATACTTCGAGAAATAATATACATCAGAACACATTTGCCTTTTTTTCAGTTTTCAAAAAACACTTAAGTGCTAGAATAATTTTGAGGCCAGATTCGAACTCAGCGCATCAAAAACAATCAATCAAATATATTTTAGTTGGAAAATAAACCTTAAATATGGATTTCTGGCTTTCCAGAAAATTGAAATTTGAAAATTTAAAATTTTAATGATTGATTTTGAGACATTTTGGAGGTAAAATCATTTATTATTTTGATGGATGAATAAACCACAAAACTTAATTATTATTTCTAGTCAAAAAAATTCAAATCGGCCCAACTCTCCACATAAAATGACTTTTAAGATTCCAATGATCATTTGTATAGTTTAATCATTGAAAAAAGAAGTCTTTTTATTAGGAAAGTTGGGCCTGTTTGATTTTTTATTTAACTAGAAATATTAACAAGGTCTTGAGCTTTATCTGTCCATCAAAATAATAAATGATTTTGTTTTCTAAATGTCTAAAAATCAATCATTAAAATTGTCAATGATGAGTTTCCATGATAGCTATAACTGGCGCCTAAATAGCTTAAATTTGGAAAATTTGACTGTCACTCAATACCTTTAGCAAACGCCGCCGTGGCCTCTTTCGTCGATGCCGAACTGTAATTCTTGGTGAATTTGAACAAACATTTTGGAAATGTAAAACGTTCGAGTTGAAACGAACGTTCGACTCGGCGAATCGCAAGTCATAATAGGGGACTAAATCGTGTTTCTTTTTCTTCTAAATAAGTTACACTAAAGTACTGTTATTTTATAGCTTGAACAAAATTTAATTTCCATTTTAGGGAATTAGAAAAAAACCTTATATTCAATATTTGGACGAAAATCGCTTGAGTAGTTTAGGCTGTAGGTCGGAATTGTGGCGACCCACTTGGCCTATATGTACATATTTAGTATGTATTCACGCAGGTACGATTATAATGAAAGTAGACAAAAATACCCATATACATACATACATTAGGGTGGGTCAAATTTAGCGAACTTGCTTTGATTTTCATGATACCATGAGAAGTAGGTCTTTTGAGATTTCACAAGAACATGAAACATGTTTTCTATAGGTTTTTGGTGTGTTTAACTCGATTCTTGATTAAGAAATATTCCATCGAATCACATTTTGAGATATTCCCGTTAGAAAATCCGCGTTTTTTTTCGCTGTTTTCCAGGTTATATCATAATTAATTAATAACCAGTGGTCGGCAAACCCATTATAAGATAAAAAAAAAACCTTTTGTTGGTGTTTTCTAGATTACGTAATAATAGTCTAAGAGCCAGTGGTCGGCAGACTTACCGTATTTAATAAAAAAAAAATTATTTGGTGGCGCAACAGCTCGCAGGGCCTAGTGACTTACAACTCTCAACCATTGAGGGGACCTACAATTTTTTTCGGAGTCCGAACACCTAGACGAGAAGCACTTATTCATGACAAATAAGAGGATTTGTCAGTTCCTCGCAAGAGACAGTATCTCGGGAAAAACATTTCTGTTTTTAGGTGGCAGCGGCTGGGAATCGAACCCAGACCTTCGGCATCAATGCCAAGAAGTACTACATAACGATTCATATTAAGTGGAGTCTGAGCATGGAATGGGCAGTCCAAATCCAAAGTTATAGTACCTCTGGGAACACCGGGTTGGCAAAAGTTTAAAAAAAATCACCCTCGTAGACGTGATAGTAGTTCGTCTGTCTCTTTGATGGGTTTTCCTATTTACAAATAGTAAAGGCAGACATAGGGCGTAGAATCTTTACGAGTAACGGAATTTAAAGAAAAAAGGCTATGAAAATTCCCAACAAAAATTAGCTATTTTTCACAAGTATAAAAATGCACTTTTTTGTTCAGGTCTTTTTTATTTTAATAAAGAGTCAATTAAAGTTTAAAAAAAAATCATTTTCAGACTCTGTCTCTCTGATATGTATGTAAATTCCTATATTCTTTTTTATTAGAACACCCGATTCTGACATCAGAATCGAGTTCAACATATCAAAGAAAAGTATATTTTGGTTTCTATAACAAGAACCTTGTTGACCGGTATTATTAAATACAATTCAAATGTTCAGCCTACATCATTTAAAAGAAAGTGAAATCGCGGAAAGTTTTATTATAGCACTGAATATCTTCTAAACGGTAACTCCTATATAATTTTTCCTATAAATTTTCTATTCAAATATGTCAACGAGTTTCTTCCGGGTTCAACTGTTAGGAAGTTATAAAATTCCAAAGTTTCTCCCAACTTTTTCCCATACAACTTGTATAGAAAAAACAAAATGGCTATGAGAGACCTGTAAACGTTAAAAATATGAGCTTATTTTTTTTATAGAAATTTTTTTGAAGCCATAGCTACCTACTTTTCATGGTATCATGAAAATCAAACAAAGGTCGTTAAATTTGCTCAACCTACTGTTTATAATATGCGAGTTTTGGATTCGTGAAAAAGAATTTCGAGATCTTAAACAAACTTTACACTGGGCCTTTTTGTAACCACTGAAGCGATTTTCTTGAAATTTTGAACTTAAGGTTTTTTGTTTATTCGCTAGTAAGGGGAAGTTGAAATTATGTTTCAAAGCTTGAAAAATAACATTACAGTTGCAGTTGTAACGTATTTAAACTTACAATTTTTTTATAAATGATATTAAAGTTCAACTATCGTGAATATTTGTAAAAGAATTAAACATCGTTTTCATTTAATATTTTACAGTTCATGAACATAAGATACCTATTTCATTCGCAAAACATCAACCAATTTCCGAACGTCACACTCGTAACACAACTTAAAAGGATACTATAATTAAATTACGTATTTTGTATATTTCATGATAATAAGTTATTTAATTTTTTTTGTAGATTACTAAGAGCCGTTAGTTGAAATGAAATTTAAATATTTATGTTCAACATTTTCTTGTTTCATAGCATAATATGTCACATTCGTGTTCGGCGACCCTGAAAACCACAAGAGCAGCCACTTAAAATAGTAACATCAGATCTTTTCACTTTAAGTTCTTTTTGAGCAAAATTTGACCAGAATTCCCTTCTCCAAAAATTTGTAAGTGGTCTTCTATAGCAAAAGGCAACAGGACAGACGGTAGTAGCATATAATTAAATTTTCTACGTGGATATCGGTTGCGGCGCCCTCAAAGTCAACATAACTCGTGCCACAACTGAAACTTAGCCTGATCTATGAGCCAGAGTTATCAATAATTTGTATCCCGTCTGTACAGACGGGAAGCAGATAGGAAGATACAGTACGAAATTGTACAGGCTGTACAACAACACCCACTTAGTCAAAGAAAAGTGAAAAACCAATAACTTAGATGGCTCAGTCACCTGCCTGTGGTAAATTTTTAGATTGTTTTTCAAGAGATACAATTTGATTGGGCAGGCACTACTAGCTCAAAATGGCAAGTTACGGGATTTCTGTAGCCGGATACTGATGAAGAAACGCTTTTTTTACAAAACTTATTTCAAATTTAATTGCATAAAAGAAATACTTTATACTTTTTTCAATTGATTAATTTCTAAAAACAAAAAAAAAAAACTCAATAAAAAAGTAGGATATAGAAATCCAATAAGATCAGTGAAATTAATTATTAGGAACAATTGAAACTACTTGTTGTTAAAGTAAACGTGGACAAGTACATTCTATCATCAAACAATCATCAGTTCACGGCTAAGGACAAAACGTTACCATTGATATCAACAACTAGATAAAGACTATCTACTTTGAAGTTAAACTTTATCCACGAATGATACCTTGGCGGAGATCCGACAAAGAATTACCCTAGGAAACCGCTGTTACTTCGGTTTTGGCAAAACAAATGGAATCAAAAGACGATGTGTACGCTCTACAAGTCATACTGACGCTCTTGCTTTATGGCAGCCTCGAGTGTTGGACGATAAGCTACTAATACTTAACCATTTCGAAAGAAAAATTCTTTGAGAGTTCTTTGGTTCTTTTCGCGAGTAGTGCGAACAGAGAAGATGATACAACTATGAGCTCTATCTATGAGATGTTCCAAGATGTGGATGTTATTCAAAAGGTCAAAGCACGTCGAATAAATCGGCTTGACTTCATCGAGCAAATGGAAAATAATGCTCCATCTCCAGTCAATAGAGTCTTTGAATACCAACCCTCAGGTTCTAGGTTACACGGAAGGCTAAGCAGGGCGCTAGTAGAATGTACAATATACCTAAATTGAAAGTGGTGTTAAGCCAGCAAAAAACTACAGCAAGCGATGTTAGCCACGACAAGAACAAGAAGACACATAACCAAAAACTGAACATCTTGATGTAATAAAATTTTAAAAGATCGCAATTCAGTACATATCATAATACCATGCATACTTCTCCCGGGTTTTCATTATCAGAATCTTCGACAGACAGTCACAGTAACTAAATCGATACATGCCGCTAATTTTTCGGATTTGAAGAATGCTCTACTCTAGCTACGGATGTAAGTCTACTCCTGGTATAATTGAACTTCATTATTAAAGGCAATGTGCCTTACTCAGACTGGGCATTGTCTTTTAAAGGCTAAAAGAGTTCCTGGTGTGGAGCAAATGGAAGTCTAATTTTGAATGTCAATAAAGCGTCCGTATGAAGAGCCGCTAGAAGAAAAAGTCGCTGTATCATACGGAAGTAGAAAAAAAAACCTACCCGGGAGGGAGCACACACCTTCCATAACCATAAAAACTCAATTGAGTACAATAATTTGTCAAATTTTGACCGAATCTACCTGCTCTCTCCCCAACCAAGTCCGTCTCGGACTGAGAAGATGCTTCCTTGCCGGTCTGGCAGCACAGCTTTGCTTGACAATCTACCTGCCTTAATGTCTTTTCCATTTTTCGGGATCACATTTCGAATTCCCGAATTGGTCACTACTTACAACTTACAATTTTCCAACTTTCCGCCTGGTACTTAATATTTTAGGGGGTATATTACCATTCCACCTCGTTGGTGGAAATAAAAAAAAAACAAAAAAAATAATATTCGAAGGAAAAAGGAATTCACAAATATCACAAACCACAGGACGCGAGATGGCGCAACATCACACGCGGCTGTCAGAGTAGGACGCACGCAATAAAAAAAAAAAACAAAAAAAAAGGAATCAAGCAGCAGGGAATTCCAAATTTTTTTTATCACTTTACCTTAACATTATTGGTGGTGATGATGGAGCGATGGAGGCGGAGAGGGTGTTTTTCCAACTCGCTACTTAGAACTCAAACTAGGAAATATCCGTTTTTTAGGGACAAACAATTGCACAAAAGATTGCGTGCATTTTTTCGTTGATTAGTTTTGCTTTTGTTGGGGGGAAATTCTCTTCACTTTATATTTTTTTTTATTATTTTTCGTTTGAGATGTTCTTTCCTTTTCTTTTTACTTCTTTTCATGTGTATTTTTATTGACCATTTGTCAAAAGAAATATATCTGTTTCGTTGCCGTTGTCGTCCTCCTCGTAGTCGTCGCGATTTAATTGTCACACTGCTTGTAATAAAAACACTTGGATTTTTCAATTGATTTTAAGGGCATTCACGAGGTGGTAGACAAATAAGATATTAGTTGAATTGATGGTTGGGGGTTTAAGTTGAGATTTGAGGTAAATTGGCTATTATTTAGCGAATAATTTAGTCAATAATTTTTGATATTCACTTTTAAGTAGTTCTTGTACACAACACACGCCATTCATATTTTTAGTTAGCACAATGAACACGGATTATTGTGGTGGCGCTAGTTGTTAGTAGAGAGATAAGCTGAATGTGCATCTGTCAACAGGGATGGCATGAGGTTTTATAATTATTTGAAATATTTTGTATTGTTAGAGCTACACGGTGCGGCGATTGAAGAGATTCGCAATTAAGATTTTTGATTTAAAAGTGGTGAGCCGTCAAGTTGTCCTGCTTTTTGACTTATTATTTGTGTTTCGTTTCCTTTCGATGGCAAATGTGCTTCTTAACGCTGTAATTTTTATTTAATCTTATACTTTCGGCTCTAATGAAAACGTGGTGTTATAACCGAAATGTGGTAATCACGCAAATCTCACAAATCATTTGTAATTTGGTAATTTCGTTTGACAGCTCTTATCATTTATGAATTAAAACGCTTTTTGTGGTTGTTTTTTTCTTTCTTCTTGCATTAAGCTTTGTTTGACATTTTCATACAAAGCCTTTTTAGAGCTCTTCAAATTGTGGCTAAAAGGGTGTGTTCAACAAGTTTCGATTTTTTTTCTATTTTTGGTTTCGTGCAAATTTGGTTTTAATTATCTCATTTTGAAATGTGAATTTGTATGGGAAATGATATGATTTCGTATCAAATTTGAAAATTTTCAAAGAAATTACCTCATGTGGCCTAAAATGTAGCATTATGCTTTTAGTTGTTTGGTATTTCAAGTTGATGGAACAAGATTTTATGGAAATTTCCACGAAACTCAACAAAATCCTAAAATTTTTCAGCTGAAGTCTCAGATTTAGTATAGTATAATACTATGTTTCCACCGAAGTCTGAGATTTTAGCTGAAAAATTTTGAGATCTCGAATTGGAAGAGTGGGATTTCATTAATTTCCATGAAATCTTGATCCATCAACTTGAAATATCAAAAGTTTTCAACCGAAATATTCGATTTTATTTTGGTAGAGGAACGAAGGTCTGGATTCTCTTACGAGCCGTTGCCACCCAAGAACAGAAATGTTTTTCCCGAGGTTCTGCCTCTTGTGAGGAACTGACATATCCTCCAAGAGAATACTTGTCATGAATATAAGTGCTTCAAAAAATTGTGGGTCCCCTTTATTCCTACCAACAACACGCACTCAGAAATGGTTGAGAGTTGTAATAATAAAGCCACTGGGCCCTAGTTCTCCACGAGCTGTTGCACTACCAAATTTATTTTTGTATAGTATATCTTTAGTTTAAAAGAAATTTTGTAATATCAACTCCTTACCCCTCGTAATTTAGCAAATTTCACCGGGTAAACGATGGATTGAAGGTTAAACATAGACTCGCCTTTCACACAAGGATATTTTTGTCTTTGGCAACGTTTCCTTTTATGTGAAAAGACCACAACGCAAAAGAATTGTCCGGGTCAACGTTTTGGAGATATTTCTTAGCACACATACACACTTCACTAATGCCACATTACACGAGTGGCAAGCTGCCATTAAATATTAAATTAAAGTGGCATGCATTTACAAGAAGTCAAAATAATGGTTTTCTGCTAGTATACTGGCGACTGTGTCGTCATAATCTGCAAACGGTATCATTGTGCATTTACTTGATGACAAGCGAAGCTGAAATTAGATGTTTCTTCTTCTTCGAACTCATGAAAATTGTAAAAGAGTCACACGCAAAGAATCATCGTGTAATAGGGGCCCAAGAAAATAAAAGAAATTCTGGCATTTATTCACTCGTGTAAAGCCTAGTTCTCAGAAGGAGCTGAAATTTCGCTTCAGCATTTCTCTCCAAATACCAGCTTCAATCCTAGCTGAATGTTGACATACGATTTTTGTAAAGAATACATCACAGAGAACAGCTGGTCTCTGAAGAGAATTTTTTATCAGAGGCTTCATAGAATTTAATTTTATTTCAATATTTGTAGTGAATCTTATCAAATAAAAATAGATTTTTCCTTTGACAATGATAAATTTTGGTATCTTGAATATTTTTCGTTCTCAATGTTCATTTTCAAGTTTATAAAAGCCTTTTGTTTTTTAGTGTATTTTTATCCTCACTTAAAAAAAGTAGCATGTTAAATACAACAACAATACGGAATTATACAAAATAGTTGTCTAAAATACTCCTTTTCTTAAGGTGAAGATAAAAATGCACTTAAGAACAAGGCTTACATTAATTTAACAAAAGGTCTGTTAAAGGACCAGCTAAAAACTATTTTTGGAGGAACTACTGGCTCTAAGGGCCAGTTGCACAAATATTTTATCCGTGGCTCAACAATTTTAGCTCATTAGTGACTTGGGCGAATACTACTAAGGTAGGTTCAAAAATGGTCCAGTCATTAAATTGAATACTAGATAACATACTTGAACCTTGAACCATCATTGAACTTTAAATAATTCCCCTGAAATTAGCCAGTAAAAAATTTTGATCCACGAATCGAAATTTGAACCACATTTGAAAAACCAGTCCTAAAAGAGTTAAAACAGCTAAACAGAACAATGTACCAACTAAATAAAGCGAAGATTCAGAGTCAGGTTATTTAGAAATAGAAACGAATAATACTCGTATATAGTTTAACTTGCTGTCCATGATAAATTTAAATAATTATTTAGACAGAGGTTCTTGCTGCTTTAATCGATGCTCACCAAAAGGGCCAACCAATATAAATAATTTAGAGCATACAATACTTTCTCCGCCATGCAGTTATTCAAGCAGGAACATCTCGAGCTACATCAGTTGATGTGGAAAATTTTATGATTCGATAAAAAGAAACTTTCCTTTAGTAAAAATTATATAAAAAAAGTTTTTATATCGCTGTCCCTTTTTAAAAGTAACCATTTTTAATTAAGTCTTTTTTTTTCTTAAACAAACTCAAATAGGGTGGCAATATTATAAATTTGTATTTTATTCATAGACGGATCACACAGAAAGTTTACGAAGGAGGGAAACAATACGATGACAAGAAAGAGCTGATTAACGCCATTAGGGAAGCTTTAACTTTAGACTGATATATGCATAATGCATGCCAATGTAACCAGACTGAGAGGAAAACATCCAACATCTTCCCTGAAGTGACAATTTTTGTTGGACAGAGTATAAGTAAGTACCTAACTTGATTTAATAAACTTAAATGATAGCAGCGACACCTATAGCTACTCGGGAAGGGTGAAAAAGTACATTTTTATGTCTTGTACACTTCAAAAATATCCTATATTTGCCTATGGTAGAAATATATTGATTGAGAAGTCTTGCAAACTGTATGCAAACTAATACCTACCGTTTTTCTCAAGATATTATAAATATACTAAATTTAGTTGCCTAGTTCTTGCAATCGGGGAACGATATTATAAAGGCTTTCCCATAGGTGTTTGCCGTGAAATTTTCAAGAAAAATGTTTGCCGTGAATGTTTCAAGAAAACCATCTCTTTCAGCTCAAAAGGACCTCTAACTTTAATCTGGTCTCGATTCGAGTATTTTTTACTTTTTACTTGTCGCAAACATTTAAATCTATGCCAATATACCTAATTCACTACAGCAAAAAAAATATTGAATTCAATTGCTGATTTAACGTGTGAAAAACATGGGTGTAAGGAACACTTATTTTAATTACTGGATTAATGATGAATAAAAGTTATAATATGTAGGTAATCGCATTTAAAATAATTTTTGTCAAATCAATAGGTACTAAATAAATTCCATTAAAACATACTTACAACAAAGTTTATAGCAGCGACAATGACCACACAATAGTGGTACTAAAATGAAAGTTACCGACACCTAATTAAACTTGAAATTGCATAAGCTCCGCAATAAAAGAAAAAAATTCACTAACTATCTTGTTACATCTCACTGCGCACGTTGAAAGTCGTTGGTATTCGTTTTTTTTTTTTGAGACTCCCGCACCAAAGCATCTCCCATCATCAACATCATTTTGCCGCATCCTCATTCCTCATCTTTGTGAAGATAAAAAAAAATTGTTTTTGTTTTTTAGTTTTCGTTGTTTGTATGAGCCCATAGCTAACGATCATGGCTGGAGGTGGAGCATTGATTTTTGTTTTCATTGCAGAGACCTACACCTTTTGAACTCTGCAAAAATGTTGTAGTCATGTAAAGCCTGAAACGCTGATGTTGCGTTGTATAAGTGTAGGTATATACTCAAGTGAAAATAATCTATGCCTCTCAAAGAGCTTCCAGCTACGATAACGACATCTTGGACCACAGACAATACATCTTTTGCAATATAAAAGATAGCCAATTGTTTTCATTGATTCGGAAGTACTTCTGCTTTCACGCTTTATTTGTTGTTACTTGTAAAGAACATAAAAAAGATAAAACGTGTACCTACATTTAATACTGCGACATGCTGCTACGATCACCATACAATCTGGATCATTTGATTAAGTACACATATTCATATGAGTCCATACCTGCAATGCGTACAGCGTGCTATACGTCCTACGACACAAAGAACTATTTAAGGTGCGTTTTATTGTTATATATAGCTAGCGCAGCAATACAAGCACCAATAAAACGCTATACTCACTTTTATATTCAACCCAATCCAGGCGCCAAATATGTTTAAACTTAACGAAACTTTATCTCAACTTTTATATCTACTTTTTTACTGGCTGATTTATCGACACTCTTGGGTTTGTTGTTGTTTGTCAAGGGAAATTTTACTGTGCTAGCTATAATTTTTTCAATAAAACACGCCGGTATATATATCCTCTTTTGATCATATATTTTCTTCAGAGTTGTAAAGTACTTAAGTACATTTTATTTGAGTACTTTGTAGGTACCCAGTACCCTGTGATTGTACTTTAAAAAAATAAGTACCATGTACTTGGTAATTAAAGAACACGAAGTACAAGTACTTTTTTCCAAGTACTTGCACTTGGTACTTTAGTACTGTCCAGTACATTTTTAAACACTTTTCAAGTAGAAGTCCATTTCAAGTACTCAGAGATTCAATGATATGGATACCGCAACTATTTGGTAATAATTATTCTATTTGACACAAACTGAAAACTAATTTCGGGCAATCGTCCAGTTTGTATCAAAACACAAACTGAAAAGTTCCTCGAATCGACGACTGAATTGAAAAGTTTCTGCATGTGCGCAGAGTCTCATATGAGTCCAAAGAACTCATTTAGCAACCAAACAGTTTCGAAACTGAAAGTTGCATGTGCGCGACTAGCCTAATTGTTATTAGACCAAATGAGGTAATTTCGTTAAACACATCCAAACTCGATAAGAAATCATCTCATTTCCCATAAAAATTCAGATTTCAAAATGAGATATTTTTCTCGAAATAGGAAATTAAGTCAAAATCAAACGAACACACCCAAATGGACACTGTTTGAAGAGCTCAGACAAAGATTTTGAATGAAAATGTCAAAGCAGAAACAAAAAACAAAAACAAAAAGTGATTAACAGCCAGTAGTTGAAACTCAAAATGAGAGCTGTCAAACGAAATTACAAAATGCCTGCTTGGTAACGTGAAATTTTCATCAAGTTTCCCAAACTTGGGTTATTTTACTATATGGTTTCTGACAGCAAATTGGGAAAATTTGCAAGAAATATCACGTTTATAAACACACCTATAATTACAGACGAAAACACGTATTCTATGATTTGCGAAATTACCTCATTTCGGCTCTAATGAAAACGTAGTAGAAGACAACTATTTTAGTGTCGTCAAACAAATGTAATAGCATAACAGGACAACAGGTCTTCTCTACTGCTTGGCTATGCGGACGACATCGACATGCATACTTATTGATGAACACGCAAAATGCGATGGTCTTGAAGTGTATGAGGACAAAACAAAATATCAACTATGGCGCCGAGTGCTGGACGATAAGTAAAAAAAGGAAATTAATACTGGGCACTTTCGAAGAAAATTTCTTCGGTGGATATTTGGTCCTGTATATGCAAAGAGGGCGAATGGAGGAGAAGACGCAATAGTGAATTGTACCAGCTGTACCAAGATGTGGATGTAGTCCAAAGAGCCAAAACACGTCCACTACACTGGCTCGGCCACAAAGAGCAAATTGACAACAACGCTTCAGCCAAGAAAATCTTCGAATTTTAACCCCCAGGTACGAGATGACCAGGATGATCGATCCTCCGCTATAGGGACCAGGCGGTTACAGATGCAAGAGTGCTTGGTCTCGATGACTGGAGGGAGCGTGTGAAGGACCGTTAGAAGACCGCAATATCTTATACAGAGACCCTCCATAGATCAGGGACTTATGAGAAGTACGTGAGAACTCGAAACTCAGACCAACCGAATTCCAGGTAGGGTGAGAATAGGCCAGAGACCCTCCATAGATCGAGACCTTATAAGCAAGTAAGTGAGAACTCGAAACTCAGACCAACCGAATTCCAGGTAGGGTGAGAATAGGCCAGACTGCAACAACGACCGCATTGCTTAAGATGTGGAAAATAAAGTGGTGGTATTGCAACTTTGCTTGTTATATCATCATAGGCATGATTTATGTTTTCGAAAGACGTGAGGTCTGGTTGTGAGGGCAAGACCCCCCCCCCCCCCATTTCCGACAAGTGTATAGCCATGCGTCGCCAAGCATTTTGCAGCCCTTGCAACGGATATTCCAATCCTTTCCTGACGTTGCCCTAACTGTCACCTTTCCGTTGTCCATCCGTATCAATATATAAATACATTTTGAATTACTTTCCCTTCTATCTCTAGACTAGACCATCCCGTCCGTCTCCACGCTTATTTATCATCAATATCTCAGCCAACTTTAACATAGTTTTTTTTTCACATCTTAAATTTGACATTTTTCATTCATATTATTCGTCTCATACGTCATACACGGATTCTTGAACTCTTTCCGATTGCTTCATTTAAAAGAATAGAGCATTTAAAAAAATCTCATTTTGAGCTATAGATAAGGTACTTTCTTCTAAAGACCTTAGATCTGCCCCACAAACATGCAGTGGTTAAATGAAAGACTACATAAAATGTGGCGGAGTATATTTGTTGTGTAATTAAACCCCAGTGTTGGTTATATGTACCTACTGGGCCATTTATTATTCTCACTCACCACCAACGTATCTGTAAGTGTTCGTAAATTGTATCCTTCTTCACTAAAGATAATGAGCCAACATATTTTACCTAAAAAGTGCTCAATTTTGAAATCATCTTGCACACATTTCAATACAAAAAGCTATTAAAGACAAAAATATTTTATGTTTCCTTTCCCTACTTACTTCATTTACACCTTATACTCATCTCATACCAACTTATTTTTGTAATACCTGCCTGGTAAACAAGGAAATACATTTTTATGTTTAAAAATATTTTATGCAAACGCGCCTTAAATTCAAATCTGCGCTGCTACACATTTAAAACTCTATTCGATGCAATACATTTTTATTCCTATTATGTAAATATAATGGTTAACCAGGCGCATAATTAACATACATAAAATATTTTAATTGTGAGAAAAACCTATCCAAACTAAATACAAGTGCTGATGAATACAATTAAAATAATAGCTCATTGTGTTGTAAAAAAATTTAAAAAAAAAAACCAAAGAAAAATGTGCACTGTCAACTCACCACAATAATACAATGTCGAAGAAAGAAGCTAAAATTATATGTGATATGTTATAATCAGCAGAACGCGGAGCAATCGGGGATGAACCCTTCTCACATTTGATTGCATTAATGTTTAATGATATAATGATAATGCGAGAAAGAAAAAAAAAAAAAAAAACAACAAGAAGATTATAAACATTTTCCGCAATACACATTACCAACAATATAATGATGAAGACAAAAACAAGAAGCCTCCTCCAATCGCTCATCATTGTAGAATATCATATAGCCCATGGGTGTCCCATTGGTAAAAAAAATCCGTGGGCGCTTGCGCTCTCGAAAAAAATGACAGCAAAGTATGGTGCAAAAGAAATTCCCATCAGCAGCGCGTCGAAGTTAGAGTGGTCCTCCTGCATTACCAGTTGGTTTTATAATTTGCAGATTATTGTATGCTATGTGGGTCTCCTTTAAAAATATGCACTCAGAGAAAAAAATTAAAATCTAAATTTAATCGGAATTTTATATTTTCAATGCAGTGTATCGCTTTAATGTACATATGTGTACCTAACCATAATTTAACATTTTATAATATGGCCTAAATACCATTAAGCAGTATTCGATATGTCATTTTTGTCACGAAGCGAAGCACAAATTTTAAGGTGTGTTTCCAATTTCATTTCGATATTGAGTCGCGAATAGCTGTCTAACCCTCTGTAAGTTAATTCCGCATGACTGTGTCCACTTACGAGTCTAAGTCTGGAGAGCTACTTGAGAGTTGCCTTTTACTCTAAAAAAGGATACGCACCCTTGAAGTGGTTCTGTAAGTCGAATTTATCATCAGCTACGGCTGGAAGCTGGATCTATAATAAAGATAACGAAATAATTAAAAAGCTAGGAACAAAGCAGTTTTCAGTGCTGCCATATTTTTTTTTTCAGAAATCTGCAAATATGACGAAAAATGTCTGCAATGCAGATTCTTAAAGAAACAATATGCTCATAAATAAACATTTTTTATTTAATAACTATGACAAAAAAACATAAATAGTTAGTAAAAATAACATTACTTTTTTTTGGGTACATAAAAGAGTTACTTTAATGCTTCATATTTTACTTTAAAGTTAGTGCAGTTATTATGATATGTTTTTATTGAAAAGAATTGAGATGACAGCATGCAGCAAAATTATTGAAGATTTTTTAAAGAAATCAAAAGAAGAACAAAATATTAAATTAGGCACGAGTGCAGACAAAATCTGAGGTTCATATTTTCGAATTTCAAAAGTCTGTGGATGAGTTGAAAATCTGCTGAATGCAGACAAATCTGCACTTATGGCAACGCTGCTCTGGCGGCTTGGCACAACTATTGTCAATGTGTCTCAGTAGTGCAAAGAAAAGAGGCAACAGGCACATGAACAAAAAAAACAAACGTAAGGCAAAAAGGGACGAGTATTATAACACTTCTGTCACTTAAATCCTGTCTGTTTTAATTATCATGATCTGATCCGGATCAGATCATTTGAATAATAAAATACGGCTAATGCTTTTGACGCCTTAACCCGGTCACAAAACAGAATCCCATGAGTTTTTGCGGGGGCTTTTTTATGATTGAAATTCATTTGTTCGTTTATTTATAGCGCAATTTTCTAAAATCTTGAAAAATGGTTAATTAAAAAAAAAATCGTCGATTACTTAAAAAAATACCATAATTTTAAAAGCAAGAAAGAAGAATTTCATAACAGTTGATGTCTTAAAAGAAGGCATAGATGGTCAAATTTTCGGATAAATATCAGTGTTACCACTTTTCATGAACATAATTTACTCTGATGCCAAAGGTAGAAACTACCACTTTTTTGATGATTTTTTGGCAAATTTTGGGAACAAACTCTTTTACTGACGTAAGAGGTTGGACTGATGAAACAATTCCAATTATGTTCCAAAGCTAAAGACGTAATTGTACCAATTCTAGTGGACATTTTTAGGGGCTGTCTTAACATCACCTATATTCCCTCTAGTTGGAGAGAAGTCAAAGTTATTTTCATTCCAAAAGCTGGCAAGCCCACCCATAATGAACAGAAAGACTTAGGGCCTATTAGACTCTCCTCTTTTCTTCTAAAGGCCTTAGAAAAACTTATTAAAACTTACATTCGCCTAAAACTAAATGATGGCGTGCTCTCATGGCCAGGCCCAGCATGCATAAATGAACTGTTCAGCACAATCGAAAAATTCACTTCAAGGAATTTGCCGTGGTTGCACTCCTCAACATAGAAGGGGCCTTTAATAATGTTGACAACAATGCAATTCAACAAGCCCTAAGCTCTATTAACATTGATCCGATAGTGATTAAATGGATTGACTCCATGCTCCAAACGAGACTCATTAATGTAGAAATGGGTGATACCAAGCTAAAAGTTTGGATATGTAGGGATACTCCACAGGGTGGAGTCTTATCTCCTCTGCTTTGGCTCCTTTATGTCAACTAAATTCTGGTAAAATTAAACCTGAATGGTATCAAGGTCGTTGCATATACCAATGACATCGTGTTAATGGCCTTGGGAAAATTCGTCCCTCCTCTGTGTGAGCTTCTACAAACGGCCCTTGACAAGCTCAGTAATTGGGTCAGCAGCTGCGGTCTTAGCGTTAACCCACAGAAGACAGAACTGGTGATGTTTATGAGGAAACACAATATTCCAAACATAGACCCGCCAACCATTAACGGAATTCAGTTAAAGGTTTCGGGCACTGCCAAATATCTTGGCGTTGTACTTGATTGTAAACTAAACAGGATAGAAAGAAGGAAAAAAGCCTCAATAGCATTCTACATCTGCAGTAGAATTTTTGGCAAAAGATGGGGTCCCAGCCCCAGAACCATTCATTGGATGTACACAGCCATAATAAGGCCAGTTCTTGGGTACGCATGCATGATCAGGAGGCCCGCCTTAGATAAGGAAACCAATATAAAAGCAATGACAAGAATCCAAAGAACAGCGTCTATTTGCTTACGAAAGAGATGGCCAAAAGTACTTTAAGTGCTCAAACAGCCCAATGATTGGAAAAGGGCCCCTACGATCATAGAACAACAACGAACTTTACGGACATAGACGTTCAAATAGACTACATCACACAGCACATAGATTTCAACCCAGTGGCGTTGACAGATATCCCAACAAGGGCATTCTGGAATGAAAACAGAGTCATTAATGCAAATCATGTTTTGGTGTTTACTGACGGTTCCAAAACAAACGAAGGGGTAGGGTCAGGTATTTACTCGGAAAACCCACCAATCAATAGATCAATAAAGTTTTCAAACTTTTGCAGTGCATTCCAAGCGGAGGTGCTTGCAGATTGCGAAGCCGCGAAATATCTTATACCTCATGAAGTAGTCAACATTAATATCAACATCATCATAGACAACCAGGCGGCAATCAAGGCTATTTCCCCAATCACTTTAAAGTCCAAACTGGTAGGTAGTACATTGTCGAATTGAACTCTTCGTGCAACAAACACTGTAACCCTTAAATGGGTCCCAGGACATAGTGATATTTTTGGGAATGAATTAGCCAATTTTTGGGAACGAATTAGCAGATGAACTGGCCAAAAGCGGATCATCTCTTGATCCAATCCAGGTTGAACCCTCGATACTTGTGCCACTGGAGCAAGGAATAAGTAGAATTCACAAGATTTTCTTCGAAAGATGGTCATCAATTGACACTTGCCGGGTTTCAAGAAATTTGTGGCCGAACATTTTAAAGAATCGAACTGAATATATACTTAAGATAGGCTGGCCTCAACTATCACTCCTGTTTGGAGTCCTAACCGGTCACAACTCAATGGGAACCCACATGAAACGAATGGGCATCAGCCCATCGGATTTATATAAACGGTGTCAAGATGAAGAGGCAGAGGAGGGCTCATCACATTTTCCTTGTGAATGCCCCAGCTTGGCTATAGCACCAAAAAAGAAGCCCTTGGAGAATTCTTTTTTGACGACATCTCTTCCTTGCACCTAAAGAATATCTGGAAATTCATTCAGAATTCAGGAGTCATCCCATACGTAAGCTCTCCTCAATCCCCGTACCTTCCTCATACCTAACTACCTTAACTCTGGGGAGCGCAACGGATCCATGGAGACCCGAGTGAGATGATGCAGCTTGCCGTATCATCGCCCCTTCTAACCAAACCTAACCCAAGGGGTTGGACCTCTACTTCTTTAATAATTTTCAATATTTCAAACATGAAAGAAGTTGGAGAAGTACCTCCAATGGCCAAACACGAGTAAGGAAAAAAAAGTTCCGGAAACGCCTTCAGGTGCCAAGTGCGTATTCTGAAATAATTTTAAGTTTTTCTTTTAAGGTTAAAAAAAAAACAAAAAAAATTACCAAAACAAAAGTGGAGGTCTCAACGTTTACTCAACACCTATGCGCTCTATCAAATCATCCCCCCCATTTCTGAAGTTTTCGACCAGTAATCCCTAATTGCTCTTAAGATTTTTGTATAGCTATGTTAGTCTATCTCTTCTATACTTCTATAAGAGTGGGTAGCGCAACTGGATCTTCATTGACTGGAGATGAGCTCTTTTCTTGCTTTGTCATTTGCTCTACATTATTCCAAGCCTTTGCTACTACGACTGCTCAAATATAATTCGCAAAGTTTTATTGTGATCGACGCAAGATCGACCATTGTGAAAGCCCGCTTGATGCCTATTGAGTCTAGATCGTAGATCGGAAGCACAGATATAACGGGGATACAATAGCAATTTTTGTAGATCTCAAGATAATATCCCTTTGATAATTTAAGAATAATACCATCGTTTTAGTCACGGTATAGGATTCATTCATCCAAAAAGCCTTCACTAATAGTTGCAAAATACTTCAGGACTTACTTCGCTTCTTAGAACTTTGCGGGTTTGCCGTCAAATCCATCGTCTTTCATTGGCTTTAAAAGATTGATCTCGGTTCTAACCACTGAGCTTGTTGAGAAATTAGTTTCAATACCCCAGAAAGAAGTGTGTGCATTTGTAAGTTGAAGATCGACATTTGCATTCTCGCCATCTTCGAAACTGAACATATAAGTGATCCTTCCGTCTTGGCAGCTGATATTCTGTAGTCACCAATAGGTTGCCGTTCTCATCTTACAAAGGATAGTTCTTTTCGCTACGCTGTCCCACAGTATTTTTGATGATTTTGTACAGCCTGTATCACCTGTTTCTGCAGCAATTTCTGCACTCTCCGCAAGTTTGTCCACGATAGATCTCTTATCACGTCTCATACATCTTCGCACTGTCTTATGAACTGGTCACACTCGTTTTGTAAGATCATTCGGTGTTCGATTTTGTACCAGGTGTTTCGGGATATCCAGAAATGTCTAGCTGTTCTTGTCTGCCTAGCTACTATCTGAAGGCCCCGACCCATAGAATCCGTGCGTCCGTTGCTAGATGCAACGGATTGAGGTGACCCAATGAATGCGTTGACATTCACATAACAACCACTTGAAATTCAAAAACACACAAAAAAGTTTTTGTCAACGCATTTGCCGGAGTGGAAAAGTTAAAAGTTCGGCTACTTTGTCCGATGCGGCTGAAACATACGTCGCTTATGGGCCAGTTCCCATAAGAAAACATGTTTTAATCGATCTGTCAGTTGTGTGCGTCTCCTCAACGGACGCAACGGATTCTATGGGTTGGGGCCTTCAGACCCGGTTACCATAAAAGCGTTCTTTCATTCATTCTAGGTGTCATAAAACCCCTTCTTCTTTGTTTATTTGCATTCAAATTTCTATTGTGGTTTTATTTTCTCTAAGTGTATCTCTAGATAGAAATACATGTGGCAAAAAGATACAAATTGCCAATGGCAGATGTATTGGCGCAAATCGAAGATGAACGCGTTGTCTTCTTTTTTATATTTGTTAATCTTCTTTGGTGCTTTTATTTATATTTTTTTGTTAATTTAGTTGTGCCTCAAGATGACACCGCACATCGTGAACGGAATGACGATTGGGGAAAGTAAAAGTCATCCAACAGAGCAGGAACAGTAAGCATAAGCAACCAACAACCTCCAATAAACATAAGCCGGAGGAACAACTTATAACCAGTAAACCACTTCGTGAGATGGTCACTGCAGTGCAAGAAAAGATAAGTGCACACGACAAAGGCATCAAATTGTATATGAACGAAAAGTATCTATTTGTGCAATGAAATTTTTGGGAAAATACCTTGAAGAGGAAGCACACCACTGTTGTTACGTGGAACGTGGTCCCTCTTTGCCGTCGTCGCTTCTTTTAAATTGCCTCCTTCTACAAAAGATTCCAAAAAGTGAGAGAGTGAGAGAGATAAAAAATATTCGCACGATGATCTGCATCATTGAATTTTGTATAAATTTATGATAATTGCTTTTATTTGCGTGTCAAAATGGATTGGATTGTTGTTTTTTTTTTAAAGGTGTTAATCAATGTTAGCACTTCATATTTTAGGCTGCCAATTTCCTTCTGTTCATGCTTTTTTGATGGTAACTTCAAAATTTATGTATATGCTTCCAGCTGAGTTTTTTCGACTTTGGCCATGATACTAAATGCTGTGCGTGTTTAATAAATTCATTTTAATTTAACTGTATGCATGCAAGTGCTAATGATAAAGCGGCATGTAACTGAATACTGAAGTGAGTGCTCTATAGCCAAGATTTATTTTATATTTTCAAAGTGTATTCTAGAGTGCGTTGGCTTTCAGTTCATTTAATACCCAGTTCTAATCTCATCATAATTAGAATTGCAAATGATGTTGCCATCTTCTGCGGTCAAGTATAACTGGTATAAATATCTAATGAAGATACTAATTAAGTTTTAATGACAAGACCAACTAAGATTTTTTTTTAAAACTTATGTTCATCTGCGTGCAATCTATTTTAATTTAATTAACCAAGCGTAGTTTAAGTGGCTTATAGCATCAGGTACTTAGCACGACTCATGACATTGTATGGAATAGACCAGCGATTCCCAAACTTTTTGAGCTGTGGAACCCTTAACAAGGTCAAAATATATTTTGGAACCCCAACACTTCTTAACGATAACCAAAAAGAAATTTCACATTTCAAATTCTATTAATTTTTAGTACCTCGTGGCATAATGGTTAGTACTTTGGACTGTCATGCTAAAGGTCTGGGATTGATTTCAGCTACAACCACATAAAATAAATGTTTTTTTTTTGAGGTAAAGGTACTGCCTCTTTCCAGGAATTGACAAATTAATGAGCGCTTCTCATCTAGCCGTTTGGACTCGGCAACGCACACAGGAATGGTTGAGAGTTGTAAGTCACTAGGCCCTGGCTATCCACGAGCTGATTTATATATTTAAAATAAGGTATATAAGTGATAAGTGTTTAAAATATTCCATGGAAGCTAGACGAAGAAAGGCAGTTTCATTAGTTGATTAATACATTGTTTTAAAGTTGAATTCTATGACCAAAAGCTTTTTTCGAAGATTTGGAGAGTGACCAATCTCGATCTTTATTAAGTTTAAAGTACCTATTTTAATTTAAAGAATTCTGCAAATCTATCATCAGAGATGCGATTTCTTGTAAGCGTTTAAACTGAAGAGCATTCAACATTGTCCTCCTGTAGGTGCACAATTAAACCCGAATTATTTTTTTAAACTGCTAGTTTATCTCTTGTTAAAAATACCCACTGTTGGTTTTCCCTGCAAATAAAGTATGTATTGTTTTGTTGAGTTTTCTAAAAATGTCTGCAAAATTAGGTAAATATTTGTATACACTCCTAACAAAACTTACTGGAGAGGGCCCCTTTTCACAAAATTTACACTACTTCCAGCGCTTCAAAAATAGTTGCATATCAATGCAAACTGATCAAGAACATCAACCAACTAATTAAAGAAAACTATCGGTTGTCAATTAGTTTGTATTGGGATAACAAAATTCGGGCCGTTAATTCTAGTGACCCGAGATAAAGATATTTAGAAGGAATGATCAGAACGACCTTCCATGCCTTAAGCTTCAGAGAACGACAGACAACAGAGACGTACCTACTTCTGACAGCAGGAATTGATCCATAGGATGCCGTTTTGGACGATAACCTATTTATTGTCGAAGATCTGCAGGAGAAAGTGGAGGCTATGGGTCCTGCTTTCCAGCAAGTGTACAAGATGAATGCATGCATTTGCCCAAATCATGACCTGGAAAACAGAGCCTTGCTCCACCACATCTACCTTCGGAATGACATCACGCAATGGCGATCAGAGAACCTCGGTTTCACCGGGTTTAATGAAGATCATTTAACAAACGCCATAATTCATTCGATCGAAATGGACCCAGTTCGATTCATTAAAGAAGAAGAAGTCAGCAGGAGTTGAAGGCAACGTTGTGCTACAACGTTGTACTACGACATTTACCGAAAGAAGCAGAAGGCATTAATACCACTCTGTTTAACGACGCCCTGAATAATACGTATTTTCCAGTGCGGTGGAAGACAGCTGTGGTTCATCCTCTCCCGAAAAAGGGAAAGGACAAGATGAATTCTAAAACTATAATGAGTAAAGCAATTTTAGGAGGTTCTTCTTCGGAAGGACATTTTTTTCTAGCTTTCTAAACCACACGAAAAGTAAAGCACCGAACTCCAACAATTAACTAAAAAATATAATCTAAATCTTTTTGGATAAAACAGGAAAAATACTTAGTTTCAAAAACAATAATTTGCCGCCCCTTTGATTTAACTATAATCAAACATTCATTTTTTTGCAAACTAGTATTATATGTTATGTAGTTTAGTGATGGGTACCTTCATATCGTTGGTCTTAAATTTGAAGACAAAATTTTTATTAAAATATTTTTAATCAATGCAAAAATTAATTTTTCGAAATATTGATACACGCAACTTTGCCTGAATATCTGAAGAAAGAAATTTGTTTTTGTTCCTGACCTACTGAGTTTTAACTTATAACCGACGATATAAGCAAATGGGAATTGAAATATTTCTTATATTAGCCTTTTTTGTGTTTACTTCTCATGACTAACCATCAGGATGATTTTGAGGCCCCTAAGAATTTGAATGCTATAAAAATTGTATTTTTTAATAAAAATGTACCAATTAAATTTTCAATAAAAAAAAAAATTTTAATTGGTTTAAAGGCTCTCCCAAGCCAACTCGAATGCGGAGCAATTCGCAGCGAATCATTCACAATAGTACAAAATATCACAAATACACAAAACACAACGATAAGCAACAACAAAATATCGTCGTCGCTCTGCATTCGCGTTGGTTTGGGAGAGCCTTAATACTTCCAAAGCACAACGAAGATGATATTGCCGCCCCTAACTCCTAGTGACCGGGGCAACCACCCCCTTCGCCCCCCTCCCTAGCTACGCCAGTGACTTCAACTAAAACAGTCATCAAATCCTTTAGGCCTTAATCGACAAATCGTTTTCCATGATCAACGGAAAGAACCCTCATATTTTTCTATGAATTAACATCATCGACAGCGAATCGGTATCGGCAGAATATTGTGGATCTCCCCTTATATTAATCTTATTATTTATGAGCGCATTAAAAGCTTATATTTTAAGAAGATTTAATTCCAATTCAGTCAGTTTATTTATAATGTTTATAAAAAGTCTTTTCTCACCATTATATAACATACATTATGTAGTTCCTCTCACTATGTACGTATTACGTATACAACATGTGAATCAGGGCTAATGTTTCCAGCTGCGTAATTTACTTCATGACCATGGAAATGCTGTGAACTGTGCAGAATAAATTAATATGAATTAAGAGTGTACAGTAATTGAAAAGATGTAGCTTGGATGAGTATATTAATCTGTCAATTAAAATATAAATTATGTCTATGTACATATATGTACATATATAAGTATATTATAGTTAAAAGTGTATTTTAGAGTGTTTCTTTAATAAATTTATTTAAAGTTCTAGTCTGATCGTAATTGAAATTGCAAATCTTTTTTAGTTTTATGTGTGTCAAGCTTAACAAGAATAAGCTTAAATAATTCACGCATATATCAAGATCAAATAAAGATTATTTGAAAAAACGATGTGAAGTGTAATTTCTTTTTAAGTGGTTTTTAAATAAGTGAATGTTATTATATTAAATGTACGCATGTATGCATTACCTTTTCATTACATTTTTAAATAAAATATTTATGGTTGTTTTGCATAGAATGCTTAGAAGCACTAGAGTTTGTAGGTTGGGTTACGACAAGAAATATCATATACGGTCTACTACCCCCATTAAAGGGGATACTCCTATCCATGTCGGTAGGTACTGATTTGTCTTACCGCCATCACCAGAATCAATTAAAGTACGTATTTGAGAGTCAGAAGAACTTGGGTAGATATCATCGTATTCTAGACGGGGTGTTTTAGACGCCATTTTATAAAATGGGCGACATACAGTTGTGATATTTGTATGGATAAACGGAAAAATCCCCATAAAAACTAAACCACTAAACCGATTTAATTGAAATGATCAGGCATGATAAATAACAAGATGAGAAGCCAATACAATTAATTTACGTCTACTGCCACATCTCCTTTTTTGTAAAAACTAATACTATATTCGTCAAAATTAATACAAATTCAAAACTTGCTTAAGTAGACCTTATACAAATATTTTTATTTGGAATATAAGCTCTACAAGTTCTCAATTTAAATATAGGCTAAGAGCCCACATTTTTGGTGTGTATAGGCGTCGAAAGCTTCATTTAAGGCTTTTGAAAAATTGCAGACCACAACCGGGGCCTTAGTGATTAGACAGTGCATCGAAGAAAATATGAATGCAATTTCGAGGGTAATCATGTTAGCCGAAATTGGATTTTTTTTAATCACTAAGGCCCCGGTTGTGGACTGCAAGACTTTTTTTAATAACGTTTACCGAAGCTTTCGACAGCCAAATTCTGCTGCAAGCTCTGGGCTAATATGTACATTTTGGCTATGGAATTTGATTAAAAAAGCCCGACTTTATTTGGAAATTAGTCAGCTTTAATAAACTTGTAATTAAGGATTGAAGTTTCTCAAGGTCACACAAGGTCAAGGTGATTATAGGGACCTCATTTATGGGATATTGGCAAAAAATGTTTTTCATCCGAAAGATCAATAGATCGCCATAACTATTTTCAGTAATTGGTCAGCAATAAAACTATAAAATTCATAGAAATATATCTTCTATGGGTAATTTATTTCTGAAACTGACCTCTTACGTCAATTTTTTCAGATGGTATACGTTTTTTGTGATTGTCCTAGAAATGAAAAAAAAAAAAACAATTAAAAACAGAATATTTTTTAATATTTTGGTCCGGGAAAATTTGAAAATTGGTCAGGGAATATCAAGGAAAGTCAGGGAAATTTATTTTAAAAGATAGTGGACACCATGTAGTTTTAGTTCGATAACATCTGAATCACCTCATCCAATGTAATGAAATTTTCACACATGATAACTAAGGTGCCAGTTATAGCTATCATTAAAATACATCATTGAAAATTTTAATGATGGATTTTGAGACGTTTAAGAGCTAAAACCATTTATTTTTTTGATGAACAAATAAAGCTCAAGACTTAATTATTATTTCTTGTCAAAAAAAAAATCAAATAAGCCCAACTTTCCACATAAAAAGACTTTTCTTTTTTCAATGATCATTGGAATCTTAAAAGTCATTTTATGTGGAAAGTTGGGCCTATTTGAAAATTTTGTTTGAATAATAATATTTATTTAGTATTGAGTTTTATTTGTTCATCAAAATAATTAATGCTTTTTTCTTTCTAAATGTCTCAAAATCAATCATTAAAGTTTATGAGTTTCAATGATAGCTATAACTGGCACCTAACAGTATAGGACAGGAGGAACGCGAGGAATATGATTTGATTACTAAAAAACGCTTTATTCAAACAAAAAATTAATGAAAGAAATGAATTATTTTGTCCAAGGGCCTAATTCCTCAAGAGTGAGTTTTTTCTATGTACACAAAAAATCGTGTACATATCAATTTTTGTAATTCCGCAAGAATGAGTTTTAAATTTTTTATAAATATTGTATGTACAATCAGTCAATTTTATTCACACTTGTTTTGGACGTGAACGGGAGTATGTCAAAGTACTAGTTTATACAAATTTATACACTGCCGCTCATCTGAATAGGTTCAACTTTTTGTGCACCCTACTGTTAGCTTCTCTTCATATATATTGCAATGATACATCTTTGTTATGTATGTAATGAAAGAGCATCATTATACGCCTAGTTTGGGAGATAAAATTTAGTCTTGAAGCTTGCTGTTATTTCTCACACGTTAGCTAGACCAAATGCATTCATAAAAACAATCATATTTTTGGATCATCTGGATAGGTTCAAAGGCAATAACTTTAGTTTACGTTGAGTCGCCTCGTTCAAATGTTCTCAAATTTTTGTCTGCCAATTAATTTAATAGTGTTTTACCTGTTAACGACAAAAATGGGTCGCGGAAAATTGTTAAGTGAGGAGGAAAAGGGCAAAATTAAAGCATTATGAGAGTTACTAAACCAACGACATATCGAGAAAAAAAATTAGCAAAAGTCAAAATTAAGTTAGCAATTATATGCAAAATGTCGATTAGCATGGACAAAATGTGAAAGGGGGCACTTATAGGGCCACATCAAGAGCCGATAGACGTGCATCAGAGCAGCTTCCGATTCCCATGATACCGCTTAAAATTTAGTTTGTCAATAGTAAAACGAATTATTAGAAGTGCATTTGAAAAGAAAATAGTTCAGAAAAAACCACCGCTGAACGAATCTAGAAAAGAAATTCAGTCTCCAATTTTGTAAAAAATGTATGTCGTGGAAGCCTGAGTGGCAACAAGTAGTTTTCTCAGATGAAAAAAAGTTCAACTTAGAGGGCCCTGACAGCTAAAATTATTATTTTCATGACCTTCGAAAAGAGGAGCATTATTTAAGCTCAGCATAGGAGTGAAGGCAGTGTCATGGTGTGTGGAGCTATTTCCTTCTACAGAACCTTCGAACTTCAATTTCTAACATCAATGATGAATGCAAATAGTTATAAAGCTGAGCTAGAAAAAGCTTTTTCTCAGATTTCTCATCTGTTTAGACCAATATCGTGGACATTCCAACATGATAATGCCCCAATCCACACAGCAAGGACAGTAAAACAGTGGATTGACACCCAAAATGTGGAGATGCTGGTGTGGCCTCCATACTCCCCGAACCCCAATGTGTGGGGAATTCTTTCACGTAAAGTATATGAGTCAGGGAGACAATTTGAAGACAAAAAATCATTAATCAATACCTCGAAAAATTGTATAGTTCTATACCAAATAGAATTTACGAGACTGTAAAGGGAGTAATACTCATTATTAGTTATTTATTATTATTATTATATTCTAACCTATACAAAAGTGCAAAATAAATCATTAAACAACAGTTACTTTTCTTGTTTTATTCCATTTCATTCGTTGAACCTATTCAGATGAGCCAAAAAATATGTTCGCTTTTTTGAATGCATTTGGTTTAGCTAGCTTTTGAGATTAACGGTAAGCCTTAAGACTAAATTTTGTCTTCCAAACTAAGTGTATAATGATGCTCTTTCGTTACATATATGTATAGCAAAGATATAACATTACAATATAATAATAAATATATGAAGAAAGGCTAAAGTAGGGTGCAAAAAAATTTTAACCTATTCAGATGAGCGGCAGTGTATTGATCTAAGCTTCTTCAAGTTGCTGATACGACGCTGATATTCGTATGAGTCAGAAGGACCAGTTGCGGATCTAGGATTTGGCTGTGGGGGGTCTTGAGGCTCCTATGTTAACCACTACATTTAAAAAAGGCTCCATCATATACTCGCAATTTCTCTCAATTCCAGTTTTCTTTTTTTAGAATTAAGACTGGTCGCCAGATTCAAACGAATTATTCAAAATACAAAAATATATACCTACTTAGTAAAAAATTTGATGATTGGAAGTGAAGTAGGGAGCGGCTGTACTATTCAGGGGCCAGTTTGGAAAATGCACTTTAACTTAAGTACATAAACAGCTTCACACTATATAAAAAGTTGGAAGGATATTCTTAAAGAAAATCCAAATTTCTTTTTTTTTTATTCTGATCGATTTTTGTAGAGTTTATAAATAAAGCAGTACGCAGATCATGCTGAATTTCAGCTGAAAAATTAACGTTTTATAGCCAGCTGAAATGTTCTGTATATTTTAACAGCTGGTTTTTGAACTCAATCATTTCAATTTTTTGCAATATTTCAAGTGAATCTATTTAAATAGAATGGACTTCTCCCTTTGGATTTGATAAATCATTTTTATCGAATATTTCACGTTATCGATTTTCATTTTAACAAAATTTTAAAATCTCATGAATAAATAAATCACAATTAAGAGCAATGCTCGAGAATAATGTGTGACTACTAACTATTTTGTATCCTAAATTTTAACAGAATTAGTGTAAATGATGTACATTTGGAAACCAAAATTTAATATTTAAGCTGCAGCTATGTATGTGCTGCTCGGCTAAAATACTTGGCCAAATTTTGGAAAGAATTTTGTATGTGATCGAAATCTTAGCGTGATCCAAAGATATTGGCTAAAACGTGTCTTTTTCAAAATGGTGATTGGAATAATCATTTACAGCTAAGCCATTTTGTTCTTATCATAAATATTTAATAAATATATTATCGATTTATCAATGTTTTATTTTATAGAAAACCAAAAGAGGTTAAAGTCGCATCGTGTTAAGGAGTATTAAATCGTCTAAATATCTTCAAACCACAAAAATAAGCCCAAAAAGTTCTTTGGACCTAAGCTAGTATGAAAGATATGAACAGATGAGCTAAGGAAAAAAGTTTTCTTCACTCTTGTGATAAAATTCAATTCATTCGCTAAAAACAATAGCATGCTTTACTGAAAATTTAACCTGAAAAGGAATTTTCAAGGGAAAGTGTAACATTTTTCACTCAATGCAGAACCTATTGGAATTCTGGTTTTTCAATTTCAGGAATAAGAAAATTAAGATGAAAATATCAGGTGTTGCTCTTCAGAGATTCCCAATTGCATTTTAAATGTAGATTTTCTGAACTAACCTCGTTTGTTTCGCCCAATGCCCTAAGGGCTTAGACAAAAATGTTGCATTTTTCAACTACCTACCCTGCTTTTCCGTGCACTTCTCTTGACTCTAAGCTCTAGGGGCTTGAAAAAATACAGCTTAGGAATATGTAAATTGTAAGGCCCCAACATAATTTGTTTGTTTAATTTCCTTGAAGCTATGAAGATTCTTAAACCCAAGCCTCTTTTTTTTTAATTCCATAGGGATTGGGAAAAAACCTAGCCAACATGCTAATTTACTAGCCCCATTTCATTTTGTTTTTCAATTCGTTTAGGGCTTAGAAAACACATTTAAGACGTACGTTTTTTAGCCCCAATTTTTATTTTTCATCCTTCTCTTAAGGCTCGGAATAAATAGAGCATACATACATTCAAATAGCTCAGTCTCATTTCTCATCTTTGTTTTTTCATACAATTCCCTTGGGGCTTAGAAGAAAAAAAGCAAATTTGTGGGCCTCAACCTTGCATACAATTTTCTAAATGTTTTTAAAAATACAACTTACATAGACATTTTTGCTCCCAACCATGTTTGTTTCATTCTCTTCCAACTTTAAAAAAACACACATATTATATCTGGAATTTAATGATATAAAAAAAAATTATTATTCTCTTTCATCAAGTGATTTAAAAAATTAAGGGTTCAAAAATAAATACAAAACTGAAACATCGTAATGTATTGTGTCTAGCTGTTAAATTAATTAAACGAATCAGCTGGGCTGTGGGGGGCTTCAGCCCCTGGATCCGCCACTGAGAAGGACCTTCGAAGTTGTAGCCAAATTTATAATGTTTTTTTTTTTTTTGAAAAGACCGGGAAAGTTAATGGGACGTGGTTTTTTGCTTTTTATTCAGATATCTTTAGATTAAACATAATGATTATTACAAGCGAGGCATTGGACCATTTTTTAAAATGCAATTTGTTTCGACAGAACCTAACTTGAAGTATTTAGAATACCGGATCATTTTTTTTTAAATGTTAAGCTAAAATCTCGTTCAGGCTAGAAACAAATTTTGTTTTTTTAATATCAATTTTATCAATTTCTTGAGCAAAAATTAAGACTTATGAATTTTTTTTAAAAGTGTGCCATTTTTACGAGTTAATTTTTTTTCTAAAGAGACCTATACTATATTAGATACTACTCATTAAAATCTTCGCACCCATTGAGTTTTGAAAAGAGTCAGACACAAAGAATCATCGTGTAGTTGGGTTCTAACAGAAAATACATATATGTTTGTCCGTATTTTTTATAACTGTGTTTTTTTGCAACTCTAGTAAATTCTGTCTGAAAAAAACGACAGCAAAACAAAGCAATTTACATGTCAAATAAAACAACTATATCCATATAGAGTTAGCTATGTCCAGATAATTAAGTGGATTTAACGTTTGTCCCGATAAAAACGGTACTGCTAGAGTAGAATTGTCGCTGTGTTATCGATAATTTGTATAGAAATGTCAAATAACTGTTGGTAAAATTATCCAATACAAAATGGCAGACCAAGGCAAATGTTGAAATGTCCCAATGTCGTTTTTTTTGCCAATGTCCATATGGACATGCAAAAAAACAAGCTTATAATGCTTTCTTTTTCCCTTAATTGTATGAACCAGTGCTGACAAGTCAAGTCGATGAAAGTCTTTTTTGATCAATTCTCTTTGGTTTCATATTTCGTTATAAGGTCATTCAGGTTCAATTATAATATCGTTTTCACGTAAATACATATCTAATGTTTTATTTTCCCACAACTTGAACTAAACAAAGTATTAACTTACTAAATCTAAGTAAAAAAAATTATGAATGACAAGTCTTTATTCATCTCAACACAACCTTCACTTATCCCAAAGTGTACTGTTTCAGCATATCTATACACATTTACAATGTCAATTGCTTTTATCTTCCAGTGCAAAAGATATGAATATCTATTACCACCTATAAATATGTACATAATGTATTCATTATGGTCAATACATAAAGGTACCTTACCTACCTACTGTGTATTTTTTCTTGTTTAACTTAAAACAATAAATTACTACAAAAAAATTGCTACTACTCGCAATCGCAATCCATATCCATATGCAAAATCTCAAATTAAACTCTCTTATAACACTTTTGCTACACTTAACTATATAAATACAACAATTTATATGCACTTCAAGTAGACACTAGTACCTTCATATGTAGCAACATTATTGTGGTCTTGTATTACCAAACAAACAAAAGAAACAAAAAAATAATCTCAATGACGGATGGTTATGAAACGAACGTGGACAACGAACACTGATGATCTCCGGTCACCCGCCTACCACCGTTTCGCCTAATTTAGTTTTTAAAAATGGGAAAAAATGTTCACATGGTATTAATCATGATGGTGATGAGGTCTAATTGAGACAATAATGACCCAAAACTTAGATATTATTTATGTGCAAATTCAAAATGACAGCATTGTTTAGTGGTAAAAGCTTTGACAGCATAGAAATGTCAAAATGAGTATTGACAAAATAAGGAAAATGCGAAGTTAAATATTACATTGCTGAAAAGAAAAATGACTTCCGTGTGGCCTCATATAGTGTATTGACCAAATAACAAATATTTGTGAAGCTAAAAATGTGCGCTATAATACACAACGGTAAGGTTTTGACAGAGCATAATAAATGTTTTTTGCTCAAAATGATGGTAATGAATGATGATTTAAATGATGACGTCTATTCAAATTTAAAACAAACTTAAGAATAATATTGTTAATTTTTAAAATATTTATGTTTGTTTGTACCTATTGAGATTGACAGATAAGAGGCCCAATTTAGAGCAGCATTCTGTCAAAAGAAATACGTATTTGTATCAACTCATCAGTCGCTTGTTTTTGCCTATATACACAACAAAAAAAAAACATCTGGGGCTTCTGTCGAAGTTTTTGTTGGTTAAATTTATTGACCCGGGCTGCCTGCAACTTAGAGTGTGGGTTTTTTTTTTGCACCATCACAGCGGCAGATGTCATTTAGATTGTCTTCTTCTTCTTCATTTAATGTAATTGCCAAACGAGTTTGATGTAACCACCATCACCGTCACCGTCACCATAATCATCATCATCTTCTTCCAGTTTATACCAATGAACATTGTGATGGCCTAAACATTATGCCTTAAGGAAAGAAGACGAAAGTTTGCATACAACTGTAATTCACATTCCAAAAAAACCTGAGCTCACGCAAAAAAAAATGACAAAAATCACAGAGATTAAGTATACGGACTTAGAAACGGGCCTCCATGGGCTATGACGAAGATATGCGATGATGATGAAGAGTTTCGCGAACGCGACTAACAACGAAGACGTCAAGCGACCGACCGACCGACGTAACGCGACGACCGACATTGCAATTGTTTGTTCATGTGAATTTTTGCAGCTTAATTCCAATAGAAGACACTAGTGTAGCTCTATGCATATTGAACAACATAGAGTGGTTGTGTTGTGCCTCCTTCTCTTGGCCGTTTTCAAAGAGGTTTGAAGATGATGCTACATTGGCACTGCTGCAAGTCACCTTCTCTTGCCACTTCTAGGTTTCTTCTTCGATGGTTGTTCCTGTTGCTTTTGCTGATGATGATGGTTGTTTGTGGTGGGCATCTGATGTGCTTTTTTTTGCTTCTTCTTTTTTTGTTGTTGTTGTTGTTTTGTTGGTGCGCCTCTCGAATTTGTTAATATCTTTTGACTTGAAGGAATGGGGTAAAGCGGACTATAAAGAGGCCATAGCCGGGCTTTTTGAAATGCATTCAATCGTTGGCTCCCTATCCGATAGCAACCAAATTTTAAATTATTTTTTTCTTTTTCCCCAACACAAACAATGAACTCCTTTTCTATAGTAAGTTTGTTTTTTTTTTGTTAAGTTCATAAATTCACCACAGTTTGACTAACGGTTTATTTTAATTGTAGTTCTTGGCATCTGCCCTGGCAGTGCTGGCAGCTGCGGAACCACCGTCTGGATACAATTACCCACGTGGTGGCGGTGGTGGTGGCGGCTCCCTAGGAGGCGGTGGATTCGGTGGTGGATTTAGCAGTGGAGGTGGTGGTGGTGGATTTAGCAGCGGAGGTGGTGGTGGTGGATACCAAGCCGTCAGTGGAGGATTCCAAACGTCTGAAGGACAAAATGTTGATCCTCAGCTCCTTGAACAAGTGCGGCAGATTCTTTTGAACGAGGAAAGCAAATCTGGCGGAGGTGGAGGAGGTGGCGGTGGAGGTGGTAGCTTTGGTGGTGGTGCTCCATCTGGATCTTATGGCCCACCATCAGGATCATACGGTCCACCATCATCACAATATGGTGCTCCAGGAGTTGGAGGTGGTCGTGTTGTTGGAATCGATTTGGAGGGTGTGCGACAAGCTATTCAAGTAGCACAATTCGCTCAGACCAGCTCACAAGCTGGACAGGGAGGTGGATATCCAAGCGGACCATCAGGATCATATGGTGCCCCATCAAGACCCAGTGGAAGTTACGGTGCTCCCTTCTAAGTTAAGTCCCCACTTTTTAATCTCTTGAATGCTGCCAAAAACTCGAAATTCACCTATATTCACCAACTCAAAAACCGGGCACTGGTGAATTTTGGCTACTCTAAAATGTTGCCAAGAGACGACATTTTTTAAACCAGAACTTAAGAACAACAAACACGAACAAAAAACAACACAAAACGCTTCTCTATAAAATATAATGTTGGATTACCGAATGAAGAACTCACGCTAAGATAATACACACGGATACACGCGTCTGATGCCAAGTAACGATTTTATTCCCTCTAGTTGTTTATTTTATAAATATTTTATTGTTATATTTTATTTTATAATTATTTTTTAATGATGCTAAGTTCTCATAATGTTTATTGTAAGATATATGTGTCACTGGTACCTTTTTCCATTATTATTTTTGACTTTCAGTGATTTTCTATCATAAAATCGCATTATTCGATTCGATTTTTTTTCATACCTCTTTCCCCGGACTATATCTGCCTCCTTTTTTTATGTATGATGTGGTCTCAGATTTTGTAAATATTTCTTATATATTTTAATTTTATTTCTTTATAGTTTTAAGTGTTTTTATGTACATGAACAAACAAAGAAACAAAACAACAACAAACAAACAAACAAAAAAACAACAAAATAATAAAAAAAATCGCAAATTTTGTCACCGTAATTTTCTGGGTTTTTTATTTAAATTTTTTGTTTTGCTAGATATACCGAAAGGTGTACGTAGATATTATTATGTAATTGCTTTAATTATTATCGTTAATCATTCGATCGTGACTCCTGTCTTGAAACCAAACCAAAGAGATGAATACAACTTTTACTTTCTAAGTTAAAAGAAATTGGGTCAGCATTGGTATAGTGTCTGAGAAGATTATTCACTGTGGATATCCGCATGCTATGGCAGAACTCGCACAGTGGGAAGTATGACAACAATATTCGAAAGGAAACCTATATTGTGGATATATGAAGTTTTAAGATAAAAAAATAAAATCATTGGAAAATGGAACTAAAATTGTACTATCAAAAAACATTATGGTTGAAGGACAACGATATGAGGGAATTTTATAATTATTTTTGAAACTTTTTATTCATGGCCAGTTAGTGATCATCAGTATTCAAAAATACCCAAAGTGTATTTTATATAAATGTGAATTTAGACTTGCAGTTCCACTCCTGTGCAACTTGAACATTGCAGACATTTGTACTAGTTCTGTCCAAATGTACTTAAATCCTGAAATAATAAAGTTGTTTTGTTTACGCAGGAGTTGTTAGAGAGTGTTATAAGGAGTCTTTAACATAATTACCTACCGGAATTCTAGCCCATTTGCGTTGAATACCATCTTGAATTCTGGACAGTATGTTTTTTTTATTTTTTACTCGATCATTTTCAACTCAAGGCCAAAAATGCATATGACAAAAGCTGTTGCAAACTGATTATCCGGCCTGTTTGATAGCCCTCAAATTGCGACAAGAGCTGGCACGTCCACGGATAAGGACTTTAGAGTATGTACTTGGAAGCTTCAATAAGCAAGGGACAGACAAAATTATGCAAATTAACAAGAAATATCTTCGTTTCTTTGTCAGCATAATGAACGGGCACAACCTACTTGGATACCAGAAGGAGAAAATAAGGCTCAGTACTGACAACTTTTGCGGAGGGTACAGAGATGAATAAGTACATGAGGATACCTTACACGTCCTTTTATCACTGCGCAGCATTCTATCATTTAAGCAGGAAGCACTTAGGGACGACTTAGAGGAACTTTCTAGAACTTCAGCCAATAGCCTTCTAAGCTTCGTCAACGCCTTTAAATGGCTTGACTGCTAACGGAAACACATAGATTTTTCCATTGAGTGGGGTACAACTTCCTAAAGTATCACAACGGATCGACATAGATCTAAGTCTGAAGGTAATAAAATCAACTGTCAGACCTTTCTCTTAACCTTGTGACTGTGAAAATCCTTTACATCCTGGGTGAGACTCAAAAACTTAAGCCTGTCCTCACGCCTATATGAGACAGACATTACAGCTCAGAGACGTCAAATTGGTAAGGAAAAAACCTTCAGCGGATAAGGCATCCTCCATGAAGAAACAAATGATACAGGACATTTCGGAAGCTAAAAATATGACGATAAGTAGTACTAGGTTTGCACAGCTAAGGATTCACAAAACAGTTTAAAGCTCGACTGTCAAATGAAACTTAGTGACGAATCGTCGTAAAGAAGAAATCCGATGTTGGTCGATTTGGCATGCCTGGAAAGTCATTCTGCAACTATAGTGTTGCAAGTGTCGGCAAGTATTAGTGTGGCTTCTAAACAGGCAGATCGACCATAGACCATATTATTCACTCCCAGGCAAATCTTGAAGAATACTTATCAAGTCAGGACTCAGCATATTTCATTGACTCCAATGCTCCAGTTGTGTTACGTGGCATTGAAAAATACGCGATGCAATGTGCAACTAGGGAAATCTCTTGCGAACTATTCAAAACATGCAAAGGTTTTCGTCAATGAGATGCGCTATCAAGGTGATTTTTTCAATCTCATTCTGGAGAAAATAATGCGCAGGGCATGCGTTTACAATGAAAGCACTTTTTTCAAAAGATGAAAAATGATATCGACATGATCGGCCGTTCTTAGGTCCCAACAGGCTGTCATAGTCTATCACAGCAACAAAAGATCAGGCGAAACTCATTGGTCCTCAAGTTAACGAAGGCAAGACCAAATACATGACATCCACAAACAATAAGAGATCTCTAAACTGCCTAAAACAAAACGTCACTGTTTATATAACGTCACAACTTTGAAGTATTTAAGAAGACCATCTACATCGGAGTTAACATTTATTCCAAGAACAATATCTCCAAGAACAATATCTCAGCAGAGATCTGACCAAGAATTACACTAGCAAACCAGTGCTACTTTGGCGCAATAGATGGGTTCAAAACCCCCCACACGAAGAACAAAGTGCATGCTTTATAAAAAAAGGAGAGCTAATACTGGGCTCCTTGCACAGAAAAATTCTTCGATGAATATTTAGTCCTGGAGGGCGAATGGAGGACAAGATCCAACCACGAACTCTATAAGCTTTGTCAAGATGTAGATCGAAAGAATGGACGATAACGCTCCAGCTAAAAGAGTCCTTGAATCTCAGCCTTCAGGTTCGAGAAAACGTAAAAGACCGAAACACCCAAGCCATTATGGATGCCAAAAAGCTTGGGCTAGATGACTGAATTCAGCATGCTCGGGATCGTAGATGATGGAAGGCTGCTGTGTCTCAGAATGAGAGCCGGATAAGTAAGTTGACGCTAAAAAAAATCGAAATGCGCCCCAAAAAGGATCCCACTACAAAAAGGGGCCCGATTAAGAAAATGTCTCAAGGGAGAGAATAAAAAGAAACTATATACATTCAGGAGCAAATATGTATTTTGAAGCTACACCAAAATCTATTCTAATAATTAAAAAAATATTTGTCTTAAATTACAACAAAAAAGTAGATACCTAACTGTTTTTAAGTCCTATTAGTGTCCTTTTCTTAGTTTGCTGAATTAAGCACGAAACTTCGCGAAATTTAACAATTATTATAAAAGACTCAATTTTGAATGGCAATCACATTAAAGCAAAAAAGGGGTCATTTGGCCACTAAGGGGCCAAACGCGTGTAAGTAGTATCCTGGTCTAAAGTGGCGCATCTAAGGTAAACAGCCCACATATAGGATTTACAAATTACAATCACGTTTATATTTTGAGATTACGTTTGAAAAAAAGTCAAAAACTAATTGAATTTATTTTTTTCAAAGGGATTTTCCACACAACATAAATGCTTGTCTTAAATGGCATCCTATGTCAATCTAGCAAATTATGTAAGCAAATTTAACTAAAACCAGTTTTAACTTTAATATAAACTTTGGGGTTCGGGGTCGCCATAGTTCTGTATGTGTTAAAATTCGGGTTTCAAAATTCTTTATTTCAAAATTCTGTAAACCACCGTGCATGTGCCACCTCTTGTCAGACGCGCCTCCTAGGACCTCTGTGGTCTGCATCCCTTGTATTGCAAGCCACGGCGCTGAATGTCACGACGACGCACCGGGCCCGTTTTCCATTTTGAGGCCTATAGTTTATTAATAAAGGGTAAATTAATAAGCTTAGGCAGACATTTTTTTGTCTTGAATGTTTAACAATTTGGTGCACGGAGTTGGTGGCAAATAGTTTTGAAAATTTTAATTTTTTTTCGCATCTGTTTACATCGGGTACTGTTAACTATTTTTGAGTTGCTAAAAATTGCATCCAGCTATTCTTCTAGTTTGCAACCTTAAAGAATAATATGTGACTTTGAGATTGGTATTATACCCGCATTGAAAAAATGTTTTCTAGATACTTATTTGCGGGTATGTCTTTTTCACTGTTCAAAATTATTACAAAATTTTTATTTTAAAGTTTGGATTTACAGAATTTCGCAAAAGCAGTGTAATAATTACGGATATACAGAATTTAAATACAGAATATAAGATTAACATCATTCTTAAATACAGAATTGAGAAACACAGAGTCTTACAGAATTTTATAACACAGATCAACGGACAAGCAGAATAATGGAGAATACAGAATAATGTTTATACAGAATTTTTTATTCGTTTACAGAATTTTGGTCACACATAATTTTGGAATACAGAATAATGAAAAAAACAAAAGCTACAAAATGAAACTTTAAATAAATATTTCAATAAAAAGAATCTTTGTTTTAAATGCTTTGAAGACCTTTCGAAATTTAGACTTGGCCAGTATTTCCAGAAAAGCTAATAGATTACTTAAAATAAATTCTAAAATTAAAATAATGATAACATTTTTAAGAGTGAAACTTAAAATTTTTATTTGAAATCAATTTAAAAAAATTTCTGAGCGACGCGTTTGGGATTTATGCATTCATCTTTGATCTTTTACTTGTTAAAATTAATGTTCTGTTTTATTTTTTAAAATACAAATTTAAAGTTTAATTTTGAAAAATTTTCTTTGCTATTTTTTAATGTTTAAACTTATTTTAATTAAAAACGTAACATGGAGACGAAACCACAAAAAAATAAAAGACTACCTTCAAAAAATATTTTAATTCTGTTTGCCTATGTGTTTGCCACCGAGGCTTTTGGCGGCTTTACACAAAATTAAAATTATTGAATTTTTAATTTTAACGACTTGATTTATTTCCACATTTGAAAGTAATTTGCACCACTATTGCATGACTTAATGGCTATAGCGATGGCGGATTATATAATCATTGGATTCCTTTGTTGAACGTAATTACAATAGAAATAGCTTGCCCATATATCCATAGTTTGTTGTGGATTCAAGCTGTGTTTGATAAGATTTTCATATTAGATTTGTATAAAATCAGCTTCTTTTACTCAATACTTAAGCCTGTTACCACTGATGGTTTAGTTATGAAATGATGATTTTCATTGTATCTAATTGGGATTATTTTTCTCGGCGAATAAAAAGATGATGTTCGTGATATGGTATTATTTGTGGGTACATAATTTAATAGCAGATTAAATCAGATATGTGTGAAAAAGATGATGGATGGAATCATTTAGGTTTTTTGTCTGTTTCTTTTATTTCATATTTAATTGCAGTCTTACAAAGTAGATTACTTTGCGATGGCTGAATTAATGGTGTAAGTTTAATTTGGAAAAATCTTGTTTAGGCAAAAGGTAAGAAAAACTATTTGCAAATAGTATTTATAACTTGTTTGGTTACAGTAGGTTAAATTTTTAATACATTTTTCAAAATAGTATTCATAAACCAAAATCATAACTCAAACTTTCCGTTGATTCTTTAAAATTGTGGTAAAAAAATTACGTACAATAATTAACAAACAGCAATTTAAGTCTGATTAGGTGTGAACAAACTGGCCCTTAAAAGAATAGTTATTGTTTACATTACGTCTGTTCCTTTACTTTGAATATCTGTGATTTTTAGTTCAAACTTATGTCAAACATTTTTTTTTTAATGAATTTTGACAGAACTTTGGACTAAAATGCACAGAAATGCACAAAAATTCAAAGTAAAAGTACAGAAGACCTATACGGAAAATAATTCAGAACTTTGAATAGACGTACAAAATTTACGTCTCGAAATTGCCTTTAGTTTGTTTAGAAATGGCTATACATTTGGCTCTGTGCAGTTATAAAGAGTTTTCAACAGGGACGCTACAAAAGAGTAGAGTGGCAGGGACAGCAAACGACGCCATATTTCTTGCCGCTCTTTTCACATTTCTCTTCAGTAAGGTTTGCCATTTCATGATGGAAAGATATACGAGCCAACAACGAGTCGAAATTATTAAAATTTACTACCGAAATTCGGAGTCTCAACGTTAAGAGCGCTACGTCCAATTTATGTTCGTCATATTCTTCCTAGCAGATCAAAAATTGAGCGTCTAGTGGAAAAATTTGAATCCACAGGCACAGTACAAAATGTTCCCGTGCCAGTGAGACAAAAAAGTGCCCGTAGTGTCGAGAATATTGCTGCTGAGGCTTCAGTTTCAGAAAGCCCAAATGTGTCTCCCACACGTCGTTCTCAAGCGTTGAGCATATCTGTTACGTCGTTGTGGCGAATTTTGCGAACAGATCTTGGCCTACATCCTTACAAGATTAAATTGACGCAAGAACTGAAGCCGCTTGGCCACCAGAAGCGTCGTATGCTCGTGAATTGGGCTGAGCAACAACTTGAAAATGATTCGGATTTTAATCGAAAAATCATCTTCAGAGATGAGGCTCATTTCTGGGTGAATGGCTTCGTCAATAAACAAAATATGCGGTATTGGTCTGGCAGCAATCCAGCGGCCAGCGGCGTCATTGGGGGGCCGTACTTCTTCCGTGATGATCAAGACCGGCACGTTACTGTGAATGGGGATCGCTACCGTTCAATGATAACTGAATATTTTTGGCCCCAATTGGATGATATGGACTTGGAGGACATGTGGCTCCAACAGGACGGCGCCACAAGCCACACAGCGAATGTCACAATCAATTTATTGGAAACCAAGTTTGAAGAACGAAAATGGTCCTGTCGCTTGGCCGCCTCGGTCGTGCGATTTGACGCCGTTAGACTATTTCCTGTGGGGCTACGTCAATTCTATGGTCTATGCCAACAAGCCAGCGACGATTGATGAACTTTGTACGAATATCGAACGTGAAATTTCAGCAGTATCGGCCGATTTATGCTTGAAAATCGTCCAAAATTGGGTTTAGCGTCTGGACTTCTGCAAGCGTGCCCGTGGTGGCCATGCAAAAGAAATCGAGTTCCATACATAATGGCATTGAACGTACTTTCACAGGAATACAAAATTTCATTGATATCCAAAACCGTTTTTGTTTTATTTAAAAAAAACTTTTGAAGCGCTCTTATTGAAAAAACCCGATACCATCTTCACGCTACATGAAGCTGGTATGAACACCGGCCTTAGTACATCCAAAAAGTCGATATAAATCAATATTTCAACCTTTCTTTTTTAACAACATTTTCTCTGTCGTTCATTTTACAAAACATAAAATACAACGCTCTGCTAGAAATTTTTGAACGAAATCAGCACAAGCTCGAATCATAAATTCTTATGCGACATATTATGGAAAATAAAAGTCAATTGTATCGTTAAATGACCGCTGTTTTTTTGACGCGGATTTTGCATTCGTCAAGTAGGTATGAAATTGTCCTGTTTGCAGAAAATTGGTTTGGTTCAATTCAGTCAGTTAACTTGCAAACGAATTTGACGATTACCCTGAGGCCACAGGAACCAGTACTGGCTGGCCAGTCGCAATACGCACTCACATTTTTTTACTAACACATATAAGCCTGAGCAAACTGGCTCGTCAACTGGCTTGCTTTTTTCGTAGCCAGTTGGGAAGCCAGTAGAGCAGCCAGTAACAGGGTTTGGCAGTACATTTTTGGAGAAGTTTTGGAAAAATAGGTCTAAAACTAAAATTTACTCACATTTTCTTTCACAAAATATTAATGAAATAAGAATCGGGGAGTCCATTTGCCCATTCTTAAAGAACTCAAAGTTTAATAAATTCTCTAACGCCCATATTATTCACTCTTTTAATCCGATTAATTAGATTTAAACTGCATTCCGGAGGTCGTCTGTTGTTGAATCCGAATATCATATTATTCACTTTTCTTGACATTTTAATTTCAAGTAGTGATATCAAACCTAAAATTTTGCAACCGAGTTCAACCAAAAATTTGTTATAATTTTCATGCGTTGTTTTGGAAAACGCATTGGCTTACTCGAGACTCTCATGTCTCTCGCCGTGGTCAACGAAACGTAGTTCCCAGTATCGTGGTCATTAATCTCGTCTCGCTATGTTCTCGCCATGGCCATTTACACGGGAATCTATGTCATGATTTTCTCGCTATGGTCTCGCTTTGGTCTCGCCATCACATTTACACGTGGTTCTTCAACATATTTTGCCATCATCTCGCTTTGGTCTCGCCATAGTCTCGCCAAAGTTTTTTATTGAATTTTTCAAAGTGGTTAAAATAAGCTATAGGTTAAAAAGTCCAAACGTGATTTTCAATATCGTGGTCATTTTGTCCGTCTCGTGTGGTGTGTTTTTGGGTCCTCTTACCATCCGAGAAGAGAACCAAAAATTGGTGAATGAATTGAATAAGCGGTAAGGCTTACCCACACCAAAGTGAATAAATATTCTAGTGAATTCACAGCGCGTCAGTGTAGTTGCTCTCATTTAACGCCATGTAAAGTAATTCTGAAAAGTAAAATTTAAGTTTTCTTTCTGATGGTTTCGCGTTGATTTGGGAGAGCTTATACAGAAACAAGTAAAGGCTCTCCAGAACCAACGCAAAACATTCGTAACGTTCTGTTCTTTTGCTAGTTTTGTCGCATAGCATTAGTGTGTTTTTAGTTCATTTAATTTTGAAAGAGCGAAATATCGTAGTACTTCTATTTCTTTCCCTAAAATCGGAGTAGCTTTATTCCATTTGGATTAACATCCGAGCCAGTACAGCATGCCACCCACGTCACAGCAAATACACAAATAGAAGAAATTGATAGTCAATGTATGTAGCCAATTGGCTAGCCAGTACTGGCTCGTGTGACCGCAGGGTTACAATCACGTCCTTTGGCTTTTCAATATTTTTTCGGCTACACAATTTTTTACTATTCAGTTGTACCGCAGATGCTGCTTTCGAACATTATATCGTACCCAATTCATATCGGTTTGGTCAATATAAAAGCAATAATAATTGCACAATTTGTCTCGCATAAGATCACCTCCACGATGTGGTGGCGCCTTTCATTAAATGTGTCATGCCATGTGCGGTACGGCGCAGCACCTTTTATGGCATGGTGCCTGGGGCAGTTGGCCCTTTGCACCACCTCTAGGCTCGGCCCTGGTCCTACCGCACCACATCATAATCGGCAACCTGCACTCCGCACACGACAATACTGGGCATCAGTCCATGGGACTTATCTTGAGGGTTTTAATATGAAGAGGCTCATCCCACTTTGACGAAATGGGTGACACTTCTATTTGCCACTAAAGACTACCCTGAAACTCACTCAGGATTAAAGATGGTTCGGGGAAGTATCACATACCTAAACGTTTCATCAATCCACTAACTTCCCCTCTTCACAACACAAACCCACTTCACCTTTAGCCGGGAGATAGATCTACGGAGATCCTAGTAAGATGATTCGGCCTGTCGTATTTTTATAAATCTAACTAAAAACAAAAAAAAAAGGTTAAGCATTTTCATTAAACGACGCCTCCGGCGGTTTTATGTATACATGCCATTTGTACATATTTATCAATAATGACTAACTTTAAAAAAAACATTTCCCTTTCAACTTTTACTGTATAAAATACAGCCATTACCACCAAGCACCTAGGTATAAACTCATCAAATTAATTAACTTCATAATATAACATTAAATCATTCAAATTGGCCAAATAAAGTATCTGCGGGATGTGCATAAAAATTGTAGTCTTACGTAAGTTCCAATTCCCATTCCCATTCGATTATATATCTATAGTAAACTCTCTGAGAAAATGCGTTCCCACTTTCTTAGTAAGTCACTTCCACTTACGATGATACGACCGTATAGACGTCGACGTCGTCGTATCTTCACTTTATTGTCCCTTGATGCTGCGCCTGCGCTGGCTCGCGCTGACTACTTTATCGTATAAAAGTTAACTACCAATAATAAACCATGAGTTCATGAGAAATTCCTTTCACTTTTGCAGATCCCATCACATCGTCTACCAAGTGCGTACGATTTTATTCCTATATTCTATTCATACACACAAAAATACTTCTTCATGAGAGCTGAAGAGGACAGTCGAAGTCGAGGCTATTCGAGAAAAAAGAAGCTTCTGTGATTTAAATGGACTTATAGTTAGGTACTTCGTTCGAAATAACAGTACAGTGTTGTGAAACAATTTATTTCAGTTTACAAATTAGTTTTTTTTTTTAGTGCTAAGCTGGATTTATACCTTCGTTCTTTATTCGGTGAACGTTGTTCCATAAACAACGAACAACGAGCAAAGTTCATCCGAAAATTCGAAATGGGTTTGAATTTCTGCGTTGTTCGTGTTCGGTGTTATCATTTTCACCTTCGTTGTTCCGCGTACGGGTAAAAATGAACAACATACACGGACGATATCACCGAAGGTCTTAATACCGGCTTTGATCTAAAGGACGATTGTCAGACAAAATGTGTCCCAAATGTCTAAAAATAGTGTGAACTTATGTCGTTTTCGATTGGACATTTGGAGAACTTTTTTTCTACTCCGTTTTTACTCCAACTACTGCACAGGCCTTCGATTGGCTGTTTGGACTACTGTTTTCGGAGCCTTTTTCTGTTCCTGATTTCAAGGAATGCACGCATACATATACAACTTTTCGTAGGATTACTACTTGTCAAAAGTGGTAAAGGCTTGTAGAAGCCATTTTGTCAATCGGTTATGTGTGTGTAAATGTTTGTTTTCATATTCGATTGGAATAAAAAAATTGTGGAACCGTCAGAAAATCCAATCGAAAACGATATAAGAGTTTTGTCCGCTGTTAACACCATAAACACAAACAACGAAGTAATTTAAAGCCCTTTAGAATTTTCGATGAACTTTGTTCTTTGTTTGATATTTGATTAACATCGTACACCAAATGAAGATTTGTCAGATGTCATAGTAATTAACATCATCATTTCATCTAGTATCAAGCTACTTTGCGTGTTTTTTTTTTAATAGAAATTAGGAAATGCAAATAACTAAGAGAAGTTCTGTTGAACTTGATGCAGCGTCCCCAACCGACGCCACCGACTCAAACAAAATAATTGAACAGTTCTTGCAGGGAACACACGACAAAAATATTTTAATACATCTAACAGTTTCTGCCAAGAGATCAAAATAATTTTTTGTGCATTTGGTTTTTATATGAACTTTGACTTGACAAAACTTTGGGTTAAATCTAAAATTTGGGAAGTATGAAAATAGACATATACGCCCATATTAATAAACGGTGGATAAAAACGTGGTAGCATTTATTTATTTGTTAACTTGTAATTCTTATTAACAAATGTATAATAGTCTGTGATGAGTAATAACTTTAACTCGCCAAATTCCGCGTATAATGAACGGACAACTTCTTAACACATTCATGCACACGTGTGATAGGAACGCTTACTATCGCCATTATACACTTCGTAAGGCAGTGCATGCATGTGGGACATGTATTCAAAAATCACCACAATTTGTTGAAGTGGTGAATTTGGTGAAGTGATAAACAATAAAAGGGTATCATATCTTTTTTAATAAAAATAGTTATCAAACGGAAAAGTTGTCTATCCTTGTGCCAATTAAGACGTGTGGAAGTGTGATCCACACCGAGTTTCAAATAGTTGAAAACCGCCAGTGTAAAATTATACTGAAATTTCTTGTAGCCACTTCGTACTGGTTGTCAATTTCCAGGTGATCGTATGTCAGATTTGAAAAAAATGTCAGTTTGAACCAAGGGAAATAGAAAAAGCTGGGGTTACCAAAGTGTTACTTTTTTTTTGTTTTGGTTTTTGATAGATGTGCATGATTTATTAATTCTTTATCTTTTTATAAATCAAACGATTTTCTTAAAATTCATTTGCTTTAGTTTAATTTTTTTTAAGCGTTTCTTTCTTCTTAATATTCAATTGCACATTGGTTTTGAAAAAAATTGATTGACTTAAGATTGCCCCACGGCAGCTCCAGACAAATATTTCTTTTGACGTGGTACAAATTAGTGGAAATTAGTGGCCAAATTGTTCTCGACATTTTGACAGTTCTTCTATTTTCTGAGAGGATATCATCCCCACCTGTCACAATTTGATATTTAGCCCGAAATAGTGCAAACAATTTAAGGAACACACCTAGTAAAACATCAGCCAACCGTTTAAACTGCCAATTCACAACCTCAAAACGGTTTTATCGATGTTGATAATTATTTCACTAGATGATTAAACGAGTGTATAGATTTCATTCCTTGAGGAAAAAGCTGGGGATTCCTCGTTGAATTTTTGAAAAATTCCCACTGGGCTTACCTAACAATGCAAATGGGAGGATTTAATTTGATGAATATAAGCAACTCCCACTATTGTGATTTTAAAATTGAATTTTCAATCCTTTTTTCATCTAAAATATTTAATTTATGAATAACTTAAATGTATGTATGTAATAGTTGAAAAGTACAACTTAATTCGGTCACTTTGAAAACGATCGTATGAACATCGTCGTTCAGAATGAATATAAAAAGAAGAATCTGTTCTCCTGTTTGGACTGTGAAAGGGGTTAGACAGAAGGTTTTCATAGAGTCTAATTGTAAGTCCTCTATCATGTATGTAGTGAGTTCATAGATTATACAATCACCGAGTTTATCATCACCTGAGTCAGTGAATAACCAACTTCCAGCGAAGTAGTGATTTCATTGGTGATAGCCCATAGAAAATGGGGCATGTGCTTCCCGCCAATGACACGCCCATTTTAAAATTCATCAAAGAAATAAGCTTTAGGCCCTCATTATGAATAGCAAATGGAACGTTCGCTTAAAAGCGAATGATTTTGCGAATTCCCAACTAGCCATTGTTTGACGTTTAACATGTGTTAATGAGTTATTTTCGAAATATTTTTAGCAGCATTGATTTTTGAAGCGAATGCGGAAGCTCAGTATCGATAACATCGTGATTAGGAGAATTCGCTAAATCATTCGCTTTTAAGCGAACTTTCGATTCGCTATTCATAATGGGGACCTAAAAGTGACAGATGCCATTCTTCGAGGAAAAAGTTGGTTTTTCCTCTATAAATTTTAGGATTTTTCCCGCTGAGTTGAAGATAATACAGCACTGCTTTTATTTTTCAGTATGTGTTTAAAATAGATGCAGTGCTATTAAAATGCTGCCATTGTCATATACTTTAAGCAAAATTGCCCTTTCTTTCTGATGAGATTTTTCATGACTTATCCACAATAATTTTCCATTCCAAGTCAATGAAGTAGGTATTTCAACGCAAATGTGTGAAAAAATTCAATGACTGTTGTGTTTATTTTCATTTAGATGGTGTTTGTAAAGCGTGAAACAAATTGAACAAAAACACCAGAAATGGCGGTTTTAAAACCAATATAGCACAAGAACCGACAACAAATTTTGGGAGTGGATTTATGTATAGCCAAAATATGAGTGCACGGGGATATAGATTTAAGCACCGTGATATGGAATACAAAAGTCTGGCAGGATTAATTCTCAGTTTTTGGCGGTGCTGAGTCGTTAAAAACCGTGATTTTTCCGACTTTTGTGTGAGGGGCATAACTACTACAATTCATATATTAAATATAGGAACTAATCTTCTGGTCTCAAATAATTACTTTCCAGACGTTTCTTTTTCAGCTTTCCCTCCGCCAGAAGGCCATCAAAGTGGGCTAAGAACAAACTTTTCATGTCAGGGGTATAACCAAATATGCGACCCACCAAAAATTCAGGAAAAAACTCCTGACTACAAATATATAGGTGCCAGGAATTCTACTTTCAGCTTTCCCCCTGCCCTAAGCCCCCAAAGTGCTGGAAAGCCCCTTTTTTTATTCCAGCGGTATACCTACCCAAAAATGTGGGACATCAAAAAATCAGGAAAAAAACTCCTGCCTTAAAATATATCAGTCCCAGACTGGTCAGGTGCCAGGTGCGTGGTTTTACTATAGTTAAAGTGGTGTTACGGAAAAACTTTTTAAAATGGCAAATGTCGCTCCCATCGAATCGGTCGGAAAATATATCCAAATCGTCCCAAAATAAGTGCCACCGTAATATTGTCGTCGGTCCAAACGTTGAACTCACTAAGTGCGGAAAAAAATGTTCAAGAAAATGGGAATGAAGTACATATAATCCAAAAAGAATCATTTTGTCCGGTTTTAGTAGACATTAAAATATATACCCGAGAACTTAATTTAAAAATTTTGGAAAGCGAATTTTCAGCGTGCCTTTTGTAATACAAATTTACTAAGGGCTAGTACTATAGAGTTTGGTGATGGATGTGATTTAGCGTTCTTAGATATTCATGTTTTTTTTTGTGACCAAAAATAAAAGAGAATAAAAACAGGAAAAACTGACATCAAAAAAGGTAAAGAAAATACTTTTGGATAAAAATAAAAGGGAATCGACATGAAAAAAGTCTGGCAACGCTGGCCCAGTGTGCTGTTTTCTGTAAAAAACTGTACAGGAATATTGAGAATACGTTAATAGTTCAGCATCATTCAAAAAAGTACTTAAAATGATGTTATTGGTCGCGTAGAAAATATTAAAGTGCAGAATTTAATTAACTTAAACCAATTAACTTACTTACTTATCCATGGAGAGTCTTTGCCTGAGATATTCTGGTCTTCGATCGGTTGCTGTTCCTCGCACGCTCCCTCCAGTCATCGAAACCAATCATTCATCCGTCTGAAACCACCTGGTCTCTGTAGTGGAAGTTTGGTCTTCCTGGTCGTCTCGGGATATGAAGATTTTCTTGGCTGGAGCGTTTTTGTCTATTCACTCGATGTGGTCGAGCCAGTGTAGTTGACGTGTTTTGGCTCTTTGTACTACATCAACATCTTGGTACAGCTCGTACAATTCACGATTGAATCTTCTCCTCCATTCACTCTTCTCGCATACTGCACCAAATATCCGTTGAAGAATTTTTCTCCGAAAGTGCCCAGTATCAATTCCCTTTTTTTACATATCGTCCAGCACTCGGTGCCGTAGAGCAGAACTTGTAAAATTAGCGTTTTGTATAGCGTCCACTTTGTCTTTCGGGAAAGAAGTTTTGAGCCCATTTATTTGCCCAAACCGAAGTAGCAGCAGTTTGCTAGGGTAATTCTTCGTCGAATTTCTACTAAGGTGTCATTCGTGGGTGTCATAAATGTTTGTTCCGAGGTAGGTGAACTCCTTGATTACCTCGAAATTACTGCTACCAACAGTGACGTTTTGTCCTGGGCGATACACAGATGAATCTTTCTTTGTTGACAGCATATACTTTGTTTTGTCCTCATTCACTTCAAGACCAAAACATTTCGCCTGTTCATCAATAGCTGTGAATGCTTCTTGCACAGTTCGCTTAGAGCGGCCGATGATGTCGATGTCGTCCG